>JAKOOJ010000001.1:180235940-181435940 GCA_022577455.1 Arizona elegans
GCCCCCACACAAACAGAACACACCCCCAGCCAATCAGAGCACAACCAACCCTCCATCCAATCAGAACACAGCCAAGCCCCTAACCAATCAGAACACACCTCCACCTAATCAGAACACAGCCAAGTTCCTACCCAATCAGCTCACACCCCCACTAGCAGTTAAAAGGAAGAGACAGCCGCGATCTCACATTGCTCCTGGAAGCACGAAGCCGAGAACACCAGCCTGAAGATGACAAATGAGACTTCGTCGAAATGTCACCAAGACACTTACAATTTTACATGGGAGAAGACCCGAATAACCAAAGACCTACATACAAACACCCGCGAAAACCTGAGAAAACATACATACATACATACATACATACATACATACATACATACATACATATATATATATTCATAGGAGAGGGACAGATGATTAAATAGCAATAGCACTTAGACTTATATACCTACCGCTTCACGGTGCTTTACAGTCCTCAGCGGTTTACAGAGTCAGCATGTTGCTCCCAACAACCTGGTTCCATCCAAGAAGGATGGAATAGGCACACAATGGGGAATACACATTGATAGAACAGGTCAGTCACAGGAGAGATTGCCTGCCAAACTATCTCTGTTTTCAAACTGATGATAGCCTTCTCATTTTCCAGGCTTGTTCAGCTGCTTTGGCGCCTTCTCCTGGCAATCTCTGAATACTTATGTATGCACATCTTTGATCCACTTAGTTTCTGAGCCCTGGAAAGATGATCCAGGTGTAGACCCCTGTAGAGTTGCTTAACCCATTAACTTCAGGCATTTAGTTCTATGTACTTTCACGAGTAAGAAAAAGATACTTATATTAATTAGTAATTTATGTATATTGATTGGTATACATACTATACTATAAATATAAATAAACACTATGAAATCATTGATTCAAAATAACCCCAGCAGGCATAATTACTGACAATCCTCTTCTATTTAATGTAGTAAAAATAATTTTGCAGCAAAGCTTTTAGTGTCCATATTGAGATAAAAACGGACTTTTGTTTTAATTAAGTGCATTTTAATACTATTGTCTAAAAATATTAGGACTGAATAAGATCCATGAGATTACTCATGATACAGTAATGTTGAGTGGATAATCCAAATACTTGAAAAACAGTCAGAAAATAATTGGTAATCAGTGCAGATTTGGATATAATCTGTGTGTATTATTTTGGTTTATTTTGTAGGTGCAAGAGCTTACCAAAGAGTGGACCAACAAGTGGAACGAAACTCAAAATATTTTAAAAGTAAGCAGTAAAACATTTCATTTTCTTCAAAGTTTCAATTTAGGAATGAGTTCTTAAAGTGTATTATGTGCTTCTTTAGGAACTTTACTTATGATTTGTAGAATGCAATCTTGTTCAAAGTGTTGTATAATATAATTTTATCTAAATTTGTTCAGAGATAAAAGTCCAAGATTGTTGTCATTTACATTATACATTCTCTTTCTTGGAAAATTTACATTAGAAGCTTGGGAGATAACTTGAATAATAAATCTTTTAATGTAAGATAAAGTAAACGACAACCAAGATGTTCTCAGGATAGTAAATAAGATATTATAAAAATGAATATACGCATGTAATTAATATTTGTGATGTTTATTTCTTCCATTAAGTTGAACAGATATGAAAAAATTCAAAACTTTATGAAGCAGGTTCAGGAAATTAGAAATCTAAAATGGGTATTTGTGCAATAGATACATTTTACTTTTGTGTCTTTGTGACCTATATAATACTTTCCAAAAAGGCAAAAATATGATTGAGAAAAACTTTTCTTTATGGCTCTTCTCTGCTCAAGAATAATATGGAATAACAATATTGTCTAGTCATTTTCATCTAAAGGCATAAACCCAAGCAAGAAATGTTGTGTGTATATATCTCTATGTTAAAAGGTGATCAGGTATTATTAAAGGATTTTAGTACCATGAAATGAATGGTATTACTAAAGTAGATTTTAGTACCATGAAAAGAAAAAATGTATCAATCCAAAGGAGCAATAGCACAATTTTAATTATGACCAACTTAAATTACAAGAGTGAGCAAGCTGTTTGTTCACTATTATCGATTTCAGGCTCTGTGCTAAGTTTTAAAAAAATGGAACAAGAGGTATGGCTGGATTTAATAAAGGCTCACCCGCTTACAGTTTGTAATAATTAAAGTTATAATGATGGATGTGATCAGCTGAATTAAGTAGGCTGGGGCAGGCTTGATACTAAATGATCATTGTACCACGAATTATAAAGATATATGGCTGCTTTCTCGTAGAAAATATAAAAACAAGTTTCTCACTAGATCTAGTCACAGCAGATAAATAAAATCATGCCTTATATTAATAACAAAATAAGTGTTGGATTGTGGTGGTAAAACCCTCCCATTAATTCTTATTAGAATATGTAATGGATTGTTTCTAGTTACTGGAGGTCTATCTGGTCACAGGAGGTCTATAGGATTGCATCTATAAATAGATCAAAATAATAGTGAATTGAAACACTTGTCTAGTATTAGCATGCTGTTTATGCAGTCAAGGGAAGGAGAGGAAATGAAAGGAAGGGAAGGGTAGGGAAGGAAAAGGCAAAGGGAAAAGGAATAAACATTTTCTCTACATTCCTTCTATTTCTATTTCAGCAGGCCGGCCTGGCCTAATCTCTCTTTTAAATTGTTTTTAAATTTTTTTAAAAAATTTAAATTTTAAACTTGTCTTATGAATTTGGGGTGTTTTAAATTTTGTTTTCCGGGCCAATTATTTAATTGTATTTTAATGGTTTTTAACATTTATATTATATGTATTTTATTCCGCTGTTCACCGCCCTGAGTCCTTCGGGAGTAGGGTGGTATACAAATTCAGTAAATAATAAATAATAATAAAATAATTCCGCATTTGGTTTGTAGGTAGGTGATATGGCTCTAAAAGCACTTCCTTCATTCACATATGTCAAATCACCAGTGTTCATATCTAGAAATGTAGTCTGGTATGCTCACCTCAAGGGTTGAACTGGGTTTCATATTTATAACAAGTGACATTTCCTCATTTCTGCTCTCAGTTCTGCCATAACCACATGTATGGCACCTTACTTGCCAGCAACATAATGATTTCAGACTTCAAGATACACAGTCTGGAAATGCAATGTTGAACTGAAAACTAACTGGCAGATGGCATAGCAGAATGTACTGATTTGTTTAATTTCTGTCTAAAAATTGAATTGGGAATAAAAATATCCATATAACTCAGAAATGTGCAATTTCTTCATTAGAGGAGATTTATAATATTCCCCCTTCTTCATCTTCTTCCTCTTTTTTTTTTTTTTAAATATGGAATGCTTCATGAATTTGCGTGTCATCCTTGCGCAGGGGCCATGCTAATCTTCTCTGTATCGTTCCAATTTTAGTATATGTGCTGCCGAAGCGAGCACCTTCCTCTTTTTTATTTTAATAAGCTGGTTAACGTATTTGGTTTCTCCCTTCTCATTTTGATGTGGCAGTCATTTTGATGTGGCAGCTTATGTTTCACATTTTAACTTATATTTGATATAACACACCAATATGCTTGCTTGAGGGGAAATGGAAACATCAGCTAATATATGTTCAATTTCACTATTGCATGCTTTAACTGTCTTTGGTAGAAACAGAATTTAAGTATTTGGTTAAAATATACTGCATCCAAAATATGAAATAAGCTGGAAATTCTGGCTTTGCAAAAACTATGTTGATTTCTTAGGTATTTACAGTAGAAAATCAGTATTTTCTTTCTGTCTATTTAATTTCCACTATATTCTTATGTTGAAATGGAATGACATATATGTAATTCTTTCTAAGATGACATATACATATCCTTACCTTCTTTGTAATACCCCATTGGATGATATAAAATAGAAGAATATCAGTCATTAGTTTGGCAATTAGTATGCTTAACATCGAACTGTTAAGATTAACTTCTGGTGTGAATGAAAGGTCAAACTCAGTAAATCAAAGGGAAGAGCTAAAATTTCTGATCTCATAGCCCCTCTAAACGAAAGCTGAGGAATATACATATACTAGGTTTACTATGAGAACTGCCTCTTCCTTTTTGACCTTCTGGAAGGTTATTAGTACCTGCCTTTGCTGTTTGGCATGGGGCCTTGGGGGGGGGGGCTTTCACCTCCAGAGGTGGCTGGTGGGGTGAGAAGACCTCATCCCCATCCATCCGTCTCTTAGCTCTCTTAGTTTCAGTTTATTACAGTTTTTAATATTGTAATCAGTGTAATTTTAATGTGTTAATGTTTTAATTATTTCTATTTGTAAGCCACCCAGAGTCATTTTGTAGGGAAATGGGTGGCATAAAAATTAATAAAATAAATAAATTTTATTTTATTTTATTTTATTTTATTAATTTTATACCACCCAAGTAAATAAAAATGAAATGAAATGAAATAAATGAAAACCAGTTTGGTATAGTGGTTAAGGCATCAGGCTAGAAACTGGGAGACCTTGAGCTCTCGTTCTGCCTTAGGCACAAACCCAGCCTGGTGACCCTTGGCCGGTGAACTACTCGTTCAAGAAGCTTCTTCATTTCTATAACTAAACCATTTATTGACTTGGATGAGAAGCAAAACATTTTCAAAGAAAAAGAACAAGAAATTCCAATTGCCTTTTGGGGAAAAGCACCTTTGGGTCTTGTTATCTAATATGTTTAGAGATATGGAAATTACATAAACTTTACATGAGAAATATTTTGAGAAACATATTGTCTCTATTGCTACTTTCTATGCAGGAGGTTAATAACGTTTTTTAAAACAGTAAAAAAAAAAAAATAGAAATGTCCATACTGAGTATTTTATATTTTGGTTAGAAATTTAATTTTTATTTTTAAGGCATTTTTGTTTTCAGTTTTATACATATGAAAATCAAGTTTACATATAATTCGGATTTTTGGCTAAACTTATATTTCTAATTTCTTAACTGGAAAGAGAGAGGTTTCTTTTCAGTATTTTACTTTGCTGAGCCAAATATCTTATGGTATTTATTATTATTATTGCAGCTTGAGCATCATGGTTTAGTACTCATTCTGCCTTGTGAGTTTATCTAACTACTTAGATTTGTTTTGCTTTAATTTGTGCATCTGTTTGTTTAGATTTGTGTGGAGAGCTGCTTAGTTTTTTAGTCTTGTAAGATGTTGACTGTTTTGACCCCATCTGCTGTGTACAGCATCTCAAATGTCACCAGATTTGTCAATAAAAAATCTGCACATTAAAAAACAAGGCAGTCTTATTTACAGGTGTCTTATTAAAATTGCTCAGTTCACTTCCCTTACAGCAAAAGGATTTCCTATTAGGAAGGATCTAATATTTTGTTTTAAACTATTTAAACATTCAGTCCTGTGCAAGCGTTCTCAGAGATAAAACCTTCTGAAGTCAGAGAGTCTTATTCCCTGAAGATAAATGATGTACCCAAAACGATAGGCTAAATCTAGTTTTGAATGGATTTTCAAACTCAGGACTATCAAGTGAAGATTTCAATTATCTTGAGATAAAAGGCAGAAGTATAATTGTTCTCCTACAGCACATTTGACTGTTAAGTCTGGTGAATAGTTTAGATTTTATATACATACACATACACGTACATACACATACACACAGACATATATATATATATATATATATATATATATATATATATATAGAGAGAGAGAGAGAGAGAGAGAGAGAGAGAGAGAGAGGGGGGGGGGGGGAGGAAATCTGAATGAAACCTAATGCACCAGATAAGTAAAATATTGAATTGTGCAGAATATTTTGACTGCTTCCCAGTATTTTTGATTAGTTTCTCAACAAGAAGGACTCAGAAGTACAGGTAGTCCTCAACTTATGATCACAATTAAGCAAAAAAAATTGTTGTTAAGTGAAACATTAGTTAAATGAATTTTGCCCCATTTTTACAACCTTTTGTGCCACATTTGTTGAGTGAATCACTGTAGTTGTTAAATTAGTAACATGGTTGTTAAGTGAATCTGGTTTCGCCATTGACTTTGCTTGTCAGAAGATCACAAAAGGTGGTCATATGACCCCAGGACACTGCAACCGTCATAAATATGTCAGTTGCCAAGCATCCAAATTTTGATCATGTGATTGTGAAGATACTGCAACTGTCATAAGTGTGAAAAATGGTAATAAGTCACATTTTTCAGTGCTGTTGTAACTTTGAACAGTCACTAAATGAACTGTTGTAAATTGAGGATTACTTGTATAATTTAATATCCATTTGTCTTGGACTACATCAGTTCCTTGACATGGCTATGCTGGTTGGAACCAGCAGGAATTGAAAACCAAAATATCAAGTAGCATATTGTCTACACTATTCTAGAACATTATTTATTTCAAATGGGCCTTGTTACAAAGAAAAGATAGAAAAAATGTTGATTAGCAGTAAACATTTCTAATTATGTTTCCCAACAAACAAGAATTTAAAAAAATGAAACAACTGTGTTCTGGTCTTCCATCTGATCTTTTTAATCTGCCTATATTTTTTCCATTCAAAATGAGTTCTGTTAGGTTAAAAGATAGAGGACTAAATCATCCTTAAGTAGTATCTTCTTAAGATGTTGCCACTCATCCCTTCCTCATATGTTCCTATTTAGTTAGAGTTCATCCTCCCAATATTGAAAGGAGTTTCCTAGTGCTTAAATGATCGGAGCCTCAGAGGCCCCCCTCTCTCGTCTTTTGTTTTCAGAGATGCCTTATTCATCTCTGTATTAATAGATAAAAGTGTTGTGGCCTGCCAGCTGCCTGCGCGGATCATGGCTGATCCCGACAACAAGGAGGCTGGTGTGGTGTCGCGCCAGCAGCCTGCGCAGCCAGCGCTCACGTCAGACAGCGAGGAGGTTGAAGAGGATGTGGTGCCAGAGGCAGAGACTCAGCCAGGGCCTTCAGAACCTCCAGAGGCTCCTTCAAGTGGAGATAGTGAAGTGGAGGAGCCTCTCCTCAATGCTAGAGCACGCAGGGCTGCCAAAAGGCAGGAGTGGCTACTCAGGAGGAGGAGGTCTCCTCGAGAGTAAGGCTTGAGGATAATTGGCCACTCCCTTAGCCTATTTAAGTCACACGCCGTTTCTTGCTAGAAACAACTTGTAATTATCATCAGAGCATTTTTGGAAAAGTCTTATCTTGCTTTCTGGGCTGGTTGCCAACCTTTGCCAGACTTTGGTTTATTCTTGCTACTTAATAAATTTGATAAGGACCGTTGGTGTGTGTCAATATCCTCGGGAATCCGGAGCTGGGGCAGAACAAAAAGATAAAGCTATGAAGAGGTAAAGAGAAAAGAATTTTAAAAATGGACAAACCCATCATGGTCTTTTAGTATTTCAGAAGTGTTACATGTAATGTCATAGAAATGAAATTTACTTCTTTTTAAAAAACAAACATTTATTGTTTCTTTTACTTTTGCCATGGATATGTAGTCAAAAATATTGGATTTCTTTTTAAGTTGTGGTATCATATTTCCAGATGTCTTCTACAAATCAAGTGGAGAGAAAAATAGATAAAATATGTATCATGACATCATGTTGCAAATCCCAACCTTTCTGTCTTATATCCACATGCCCCTGCTAATACCTATGATTGAATGGTAACCTTTTGTTGTTTTGTCTGTAAAATTACACCCAAGTTCCTGGATTTGAACATAGCTGATTTCATATTGAATTCTTCTTACATCATCTTTTTCTCACTCTGTTAGAGACATTTTTCAATTCTTTCTTAAGCCTCCACATCTAATTTCCTCTTCTTATCCTTATTCTTTTCTCTACTGATTTAGTATGTCTAGTGATTTGTGTCGCCACTTCACCACCTTCTGATCATCACCTTAGGGAGTTCTGCATGCTTGCCTGTCCTCCCACCAGCATGCTATTTCTCTTTGTTGTTCAACAATGGTAGCAATAACTATGACGGCAGTACAAAAAAAGTGGAATATCAAGCAGGATTTAAAGCTTTAAAGCCTCCCTCCAATTTTTCTAACCTTTTGTCTAGTTGCTCCCCAATCAAAAGGTTTCTTCTCCCAAATACATTTTGTTTTTACAGAGGGCTTTTTTTATTATTTTTTTATTTTTGTCATTAGGTCAACTGTTAATCCTAGGCTGATTTTTCTATGCATTCTTTTTTGCCAAACTAAACAAGGTTTTTTAAAGAATAGCTGCCTCTTATGATGAATAAACACAACTGGTTCTTTCTTTGTGCTGAAACTGAGGGCAAATTTAAGCCATTTTAGCATATTGAAAGATTGGCTACTGTGCTCACAAGACCTAGCTGAATTTTAATTTGTATGCTCCGCCTCAAACACAAAATGCGGTTTGTGTCATCCTCTCCTTGCACTCTTGAAAATGTGAATTGCAAAGATAGGATAGCCCATGTTCTCTGCTTGTGACTAAGATTTTTGCTTGCCTCCTATCTCTGTACCAAACAGGTCTGTTGTAAACTGGTAGAATTGCTATGTAAATTGTTCTCAATATATCATAAAAGCCTGTGAAAACATATCTTTTTCTAGGTTGTAATAACAGACTATAACTTGTTGACAGGAGTCCGCTCTTCCAAATTCCAATAAATCGTTTGAGGCTCCAAATTTTTGGCAACAATTCTTGCATGGATTACTGCCATTTGCATACATCAGCTGAGTACAGCTGACAATATTCATTTCAAATGCAGCATTTTATTCAAGCTGTATAATTTCTGTACACATCTTTTTTATTCTATATACTTTAGTATGATATGGAATATGTAGAAATGATGGTTCCTTTTTTAATAGTGCCATTTTAAAAATAGTCTCATGAATATTTGCATTGCTTCATTTATATCAGCTTTGTAGCTGATGTTGTATATAATAAAAGGAATGGTTTCAGAAAAAGGAAAAGGGATGTGGGAGTGCACTGAATATACACTGCTCAAAAAAATAAAGGGAACACAAGCAGAAGACATCCGAGATCTGAATGAATGAAATAGCCTTATTAAATACTTTGTTCGTTTTATTTATTTATTTATTTATTTATTTATTTATTTGTTTGTTTATTTATTTATTTATTATATTTCTATACCGCCTTTCTCCCGTAGGACTCAAGGCGGTGTACAGTCAAGAAAAATATAGATACACAAACATCATAAAATTGCTAATTAAAATTATTATTATAACATAGTTTGGCCCAATTAAATAGAACCTAAAATTAGATAACATTTTAAAAAACATTCACATGTTCATATGTTTAGCCCGGCTTGTTGGAACATCAGGATTTTGAGGGCACGGCGGAAAGCATGGAGATCAGGGATATTTCGTATCTCAGGGGGCAGTTCATTCCAAAAGGTTGGAGCCCTCACAGAGAAGGCCCTCCCCCTGGGAGTCGCCAGTCGGCGTAATTTGACTGATGGTACCCTGAGTAGTCCCTCCCTGTGAGAACGAACTGGTCAGTGGGAGGCTATTGGTGGCAAAAGATGGTCTTGTAGTTACCCAGGTCCTAAGCCATGGAGCGCTTTAAAGGTGATAACTAACACCTTGAATCTCATTCAGAAGACCACCGAGAGCCAGTGCAGCTTGCGTAGTTTTGTGTTCCCATTAGTTGTTTGAGCAGTGTATAAACTACTGTATGTAAAGAACAAAGTATTTAATAAGGCTGTTTCATTCATTCAGATCTCGGATGTCTTCTGCTTATGTTCCCTTTATTTTTTTGAGCAGTATATATAATTTGTACTGTTTGTGTACCAAAACATTTCCTGTTAGTTCAGTCACATCATTTCTTACATATATTTACTGTCTAGATTACTAAAATAAATCTTATGTGCTGCTGTTTCTTTATGATGTATTAAATTATCTTGGCTTATAAGGCTTTCTGGATAAGAGTTTTCTCTGAGATTTTACTGTATTATACTGGGGAAGTTTTATTGGATTCAGAGTTTCCATTCTTCCAATAAAGCTAGTCTCCCAGGATTCCTTCACTCAAAAGAAGCTCTTTTCAGGGGAGGAAACCTTTGGACTCAACATGAATGAACAATTAGATTTAATTCTAGGTTTGCACATGACACCAAATTATTCAGGGCTGTAAAAGTGAAAAAGGATTGCTAACAGCTGTGAAGGGACTTCTTCAGATTGAGTGAATGGATAAACAAGAACTGCTGGAATAGCTTTATGCAGCAGAATATGCATACAGAGTGAAATAACAATAATGTTGAGATTTGCAGAAGGAATTCTGGATATTAGTATTTATCTTTAAAAAAAAGAAGGAAATCTTCATTAGGAAATTATATTTAGACAGAGAACTTAAATAATTAGCTGTTTTCCAAGTAAAAGATGAAAGACTTTGTGATCTGCTAAGCCACAACGCCTTTTATATTACCAGGGTAGCCATGGTATCTATTCTGTTCCCTGGTGAAGGGAGGGAGAGATTGGTAATAAGCAGAAACTGGAAGTGATGGTGGCCCTGAGGATATCAAGCTGACCAATCAGAAGCAAGTTAGGTAATACAAAAGGGAAAAAAATGTAAAGGAGCTCAGAGGGGAATCCCAAAACTAAGTTTGACTAACTTTAGTGTCTAATGAAAATTGCCCAATATATGCCTGAATTAAAAAGATAGCTCCCAAGTTAAGAAAAAGATTTTAAAAAAATCCTCCCTCTGTAGGGATGATGTCATGTAAATAAAGGTCATGTTGTCTGTTCTGCAGTACTATATATATTTCTGGTTGACATATTTTCAGGATAAATGTCCCCTTTACTGAGATCTCCAGGGTCGATGTCACCTCCCCCCCCAAAAAACCCTAGTGGAATGGGGAAGATTATTCAATTGGTGCTGAAATTATGAAGGCTTCATGACTTGAATGATAAGCAGGGTGGATTTGATTTAAATCAAGTCGATTTAAATCACGATTTAAATCATGATTTAAATCACTAGTAAAAAGAGGGAGGCAGTGACTCAGTGGCTAGGATGCTGAGCTTGTCGATCGAAAGGTCAGCAGTTCAGCGGTTCGAATCCCTAGTGCTGCGTAACGGGGTGAGTTCCTGTTACTTGTCCAAGCTTCTGCCAACCTAGCAGTTTGAAAGCACGTAAAAAATGCAAGTAGAAAAATAGGGACCACCTTTGGTGGGAAGGTAACAGCGTTCTATGGGCTTTTGGCGTTTAGTCATGCCGGCCACATGACCACGGAGACGTCTTCGGACAGCGCTAGCTCTTCGGCTTTGAAACGGAGATGAGCACCACCCCCTAGAGTTGGGAACGACTAGCACATATGTGCGAGGGGAACCTTTACTTTAAAAAGGCTTGATTTAAATCAACTCGATTTAAATCATAATTTTTAAAGAGCAACTGTCATTCTCTCCTGCAGCAGCTCCTCCTCTGACCTGCCGACAATCTCACCGTCAACCCCAATATTGCAGAATATATAGCCTCATGCTACATAACTAAACTCCATTTCATGCTGAATAAACTAAATTATTAATGTATCTTAAATAGAAAACTATTGTTAGATAGATTTTTACTCCAAAAGCATTTTATTAAAATAAATTTGATTTTTAAAAAATCCAATTTAAATTAAAAAAAATCCAATTTAAATTTAAAAAATCCAATTTAAATTTAAAAAATCCAATTTAAATTTAAAAAACTGATTTTTTTAAAAAAAATAAAAATAGATTTTTATCCACTCTGATGATAAGACAGAAGATGGGAAGAAATGTTAACACATTTGATCTTAAGGCTTTGATAATATAGACTTGATTGAGTATGTTAAACTTTAGAAAATGAACCTCTTTCCGCATGCCTTGTTGTGACATTTACCTGATTAAGAAATTTAGGGAGGTAGAAGATGACCATATTTGTGATCTGTGATTTCATTTAATAAAAATTTTGCAGTTAGTGTTATGGTCAACACATGTACTTCTGCTTCTTTAATAAAAACTAAAATAAATTATGTTTAAAATCCATATTACAACAATATTTTTTATTAAGCAATGGGAGCTTTACAAAATTGTTCCAAATGCATGAGTTGCCAAGAACTGTTTGTTAGACAAGTTGTGATCAGTAAGTAAAAAAGTGTGGGATGGGAAAATATGACTGCTGTTTAAACAATGTCTAGCATTGAATGCCACACTTACAAAAAGATAGTGAAGGAAAATTTCCAGGCATACACACAGTTTTTCATATGTAGGCTATCATTTTTAAATAGGTTTCATTTCATCTATAGCCGTGGTGGCACAGTCGTTAGAATGCTGTACTGCAGGCTAACTCACTGCTCACTCCAGGAGTTTGATTCTGAACGGCTCAAGGTTGACTCAGTGTTCCATCCTTCCGAGGTCAGTGAAATGAGGACCCAGATTGTTGGAGGCAACATGCTGACTCTGTAAACTGCTTAAGAGAGGGATGTAAAGCACTGTGACGTGGTATATAAATCTAAATGCTATTGTTATCTCATCTTTTGAGTTAAATGTACAAATATTTATATTTAGTTTGTTCAAGTTAAATTAACCTTCATGCTGCCTTTTGTTCATTTGTTAGAAAATAAGAAATGGTGCAAGATTATAATGTGTGGTAGACGGGTACATTTTCTTTTAGACTGTCATGTTGCTGATTTCTGTCTACTAACAGGTTGATATTTTGTCTCCAAATCCATGAATTCCTTTAGGGGAATTTTAACTTACTGTTTGGGCATTGTTTCAGAAACACAAATCTAACAAGCTGGTTAAAAATGATGGCCATGGTATACATAATGAAACCAAGAGCATAATATGTGATTTAATGCACAATTTAAGGTGGCATTGTCTATGAACATTTGTACAATTCTGTATTGTTTGTTTATGTGGGCTAAGTATAGTTGGGAATGTTTTTCTCAAATTTGCTCAGAACAGAATGAAAGAAATATAGAATAAGCTATCTAAGTTGAACAGTCTTGGTTTATCTAAATTGCTAACAGAGTTTATGGGGCAGTAAGGATTTTATTAAGGAGGTCCATCTAGTGAGTCCAAGAAGAAGAGCCTTCTCTGCAGTGGCTTCCTCCCTGTGGAACATCATCTTGAC
Source organism: Arizona elegans (assembly GCA_022577455.1). Taxonomy (NCBI): domain Eukaryota; kingdom Metazoa; phylum Chordata; class Lepidosauria; order Squamata; family Colubridae; genus Arizona; species Arizona elegans. The sequence continues at coordinate 180,248,966 of JAKOOJ010000001.1, forward strand.
AAAGATAAGACTGGTCTCCACTTCAATAATAATAATAATAATAATAATAATAATAATAATAATAATAATAATAATTTTATTTCTATACCGCCTTTCTCCCGAAGGACTCAGGGCAGTGTACAGCCAATTTAAAAACACAAGACAAAACAATGATTAAAAATTAAAATAATTAAATAGATTTGGCCCGGTTTAAAACCCTGAAAATTTAAAATACCCCAATTTAAAATTATTATGTTGATAGCCCGGCCTGGCGGAACAACAGGGTCTTCAGTGCGCAGCGAAACACCCAGAGGTCGGAGATCTTACTTATTTCCGGGGGCAGTTCATTCCACAGGGCTGGGGTTCCCACAGAGAAGGCCCTCCCCCTGGGTATCACCAGCCGACATAACTTGGCTGATGGCACCCTGAGGAGACCCTCTCTGTGGGAGCGAACTGGCCGGTGGGAGGCTATTGGTGGCAGAAGTCGGTCTCGAAGGTACCCGAGTCCTGTGCCATGGAGCGCTTTTAAGGTGATGACCAACACCTTGAATCGCACGCAGAAGACCACTGGGAGCCAGTGCAGCTCGCGCAGGAGGGTGTCATGCGGGCACAACGAGTTGCGCCCATAACCGCCCGCGCGGCCGCATTCTAGACCAGTTGGCGCCTCCGAGTGCTCTTCAAGGGGAGCCCCATGTAGAGAGCATTACAATAGTCCAGCCGGGAGGTGACAAGGGCATGAGTGACCTTGCGCAAGGTGTCCCGGTCCAGAAAGGGCTGCAACTGGTGAATCAGGCGAACCTGATAAATGGCCCCCCTGGCCAGGGCCGTCATATGCTCTTCTAAAGACAGCCGTGCGTCCAGGAGGACACCCAGATTGCGAGCCCTCTCTGTGGGGGGCAAAGATTCACCCCCAATAGTCAGCGATGGCACCTGCTGACTATATCGGGACGCGGCAGCCACAGCCACTCGATCTTGGACGGGTTGAGTCTGAGCCTGTTCCTCCCCATCCAGACCCACACGGCCTCCAGGCAGCGAGACATCACATCAAGGGCTTCATTGGGGTGGTCTGGGGTGGAGATGTACAGCTGAGTATCATCAGCGTACAGATGACACTTCACCCCAAAACCATGGATGATCTCACCCAGCGGCTTCATATAAATGTTGAACAGAAGGGGCGAGTGGACCGATCCTTGTGGCACTCCCCATGCGAGGTGCCTCGAGGTCGACCTCTGCCCCCCTGCCAACACAAACTGCGAGCGGTCGGAGAGGAAGGAGGAGAACCACCGCAGAACGGTGCTCCCTATTCCTAACCCTCTCAACCGCTGCAGCATGATACCATGGTCGATGGTATCAAAAGCTGCTGAGAAATCTAATAGGACTAGGACAGAGGAGCAACCCCTGTCCCGAGCCCTCCAGAGATCATCCACCAACGTGACCAATGCCGTTTCTGTACTGTACCTCTGCCTGAAGCCCGACTGGTACGGGTCTAGATAGATAGCTTCATCCAGGTGCCTGGGCAGTTGTCGTGCCACCACACTCTCAACAACCTTCACCACAAAACGAAGGTTGGAGATCGGACGGTAGTTGGCTAATTCAGCCGGGTCCAGGGAAGGCTTCTTGAGGAGGGGCCTCACCACCGCCTCTTTCAAGGCGGCGGGAAAGACACCCTCACTCTGAGAAGCAGATATAATCCCCTGGAGCCAGCCTCGTGTAACCTCCCGGGAGGCCAGTACCAACCAGGAGGGACACGGGTCCAATAAACATGTGACGGCACTAATCCTATCCAGAACCCTGTCCACATCCTCGGGAGCCACAGATCAAACTCCTCCCAGATAATATTCTCAAGACCTACCCTCGTCTCCTCCCCCGGACTCACCCAGTCGGAGTCCAAGCCTTCCCGAATCTGAGCGACTTTATCATGCAGGAATTGCACAAAATCCTCAGCTCGACCCTGCAAGGGATCTTCCCGCACTCCCCCCCGAAGGTCACCCTAAACAGGGCGGCTGGGCGGTTCTCTGCAGATGCGATAAGAGCGGAAAAATGGTTAGATTTCACCGCTTTTATCGCCACTAGGTAGGTCTTGATATAAGACCTCACCTGTGTCCGGTCGGAATTGGAATGACTAGTCCTCCAAATGCTCTCTAGGCATCTTTTCCGACGCTTCATCTCTCTCAGCTCCTCAGAGAACCAAGGAGCCAATTGAGATCGGCATCGGGTCAGAGGCTGCAAAGGCACGACATGATCCAAAGCTCCGGCGGCCGCACTCTCCCAGGCAGCCATCAGCTCTTCAATCGAGTCGTGTGTCAGAGTCTCAGGAAACGGCCCAAGCTCTGTCAGGAACCTTTCGGGATCCATCAGGCACCTGGGACGGAACCATCTGGTCAGTTCCGTCTCCCTGCAGCAGGGCGAAGCGGTAGGAAAGTCCAAGTGAAGGAGCGAATGATCTATCCACTTCAACATTCTTTCTCATGGCCCTGAAGACATGGTTCTGCCAATGGGCCTGGAGACCCCAGAGTGATATGAAGCCTATCAAGTGGCTTGTCTGATTGTTGTCACCAGGTTGGGTGTGTGTGTGTGGTGGTGGTGGGATCATTGGCTTTTATATTGGGGATTCATTCTTGTAAGCTGCCTGGAGACACCGAGAATGGATTAGGTGGTCATTTAAATTTTCTTAAGAAATAATAAATACATTTGTATGCTCAGTATACTTAAAGGCATATGTTTCTTCAAGCATGAGTTATGAACAATAAGATCTACTTGATTTGCAATATCTCTCTCTCTGCAGAGATTGGGATGAGAATTTAAAAGAATGCTCAGGGATAGCACTAGATATAGCTTTAGCTCTTCTGAGGAAATGCAGATTCAGCCTGAAATATCTCCTAGTTGCAGAATGAGCAACATGAAGTAGCCTTCTACACCATGCACCTTCTTTGGCATACTGAGCTTTGATGACATTGTCTAGCTTCTTCTGAACACCATTCAAGTTCTGGCTATGGTATTTAACCCTTGTATTGGGATCACATCCTCCACAGATGTAAACCTTTTCTGGCATATGCAGTTATAATCTCATATGTCTTTTGAAAAAATCCTTGTATAAGTAGTAAGATGCTTAGACAACATCTAAAAAGACATCAGGACTGTATTTTGGACTGCATTCTTTTCCAAAAGGAAAATATTTGTTAACTTCTTTTTTCACAATACTTGTCCTTGATTTTTTTTCTGATCACTAGATGTCACTGCTGATACAGAAATTTGTTTCCCTTGTATGTGGGACTTTGGTTATATTGGAAAAAAATAAATTGGAATAATCTAGCCTCACATTTTATCTTGATAGCAATTTGAAGAACTGCAAAACATTGTAATAGCTGCAGATTTTAACACAATAATGCACTTCTGGCTAAAAAAAGCACATAAAGCATTATTGTTTGCGGATGCACGGAAACTTGCACAGAGTTAAAAATTAATTTCCTTTGTCATTCATTCAAATTACACTGGGAACAAAAGTGTTAATCATAAAAGGCTTATTTTCTCTTTTTCTTTTTTGAAGATGCTGTTTTCATTAGGAGTAATCTCCAGTGACTGCAGTGAAAAAGAAAGAGTTAAATTCTTCCTTTCTGCCTGCCATAATTCTGATAATTATCAGCTTCACTCAAGTTTTTAAAATATGCATGTTAAATGAAAAGATTTAACAGTGTTGTATTGTATGGCCTTTTGTATTATGTATTTGTCCAGCTACCTTTGTAAACTGCTAAAAAAATCATTCTTCATCTTGTTCTTATTTTTCTTAGTATTTTTGAACCTAAAAAGGCAATCCATTATACTTATTGAATGACATACAAGATCTAAGAGATATTTTTTAATTTTTCTTAAATGTTAGGATTATATTAATCTTGGTGTTTAATTAAAATGTAAGAAACTTTTTTTTTTTTTGTATTTTAACTAATGTCTGATTTACTGGACTGCAGTATTTTTAGATGGCCAAATGTGAGATGAAATGCCCCCCCTGAGATGATTATTTTCTTATTTATTTTGTTATAGTTATATCTAGTACATAAGGTGATATACATAACACTTCTCCAATTTATCCCTATAACAATCCCAGGAGGGACATTAGGTTAAGGTAGTGGCTTGTACTAAGTCATCCTGTCAATTTTGATGACTGATTTGAACTTAGATCTTCCCAGTTCTGGTCTAACATCTTAAGCACTATGCTACATATTTTTGTGATCTTTCTAAGATGGGAGAGAGTAGAGATTGTTTCTATTAACAGTTTAAAAATATTAACATTCCTCATCTTGAGCATTAGTCCAGTGAAAATCAAAGTCTGTTACGAAACATTTTGTGGGATTCATCTGGGAGGATGGAGAAGGGAACACTGACCAGTGGATGAGCTACTGTCTATTTCCCTAAAAATTACAAATAAAAAAGCATAACAACAAGAAAACCTTCTAAACTGGCTTTCAAAACAAAAAAAAGTTTTTTAAAATAATAAAGCATGCAAGTCTGACCTATATTTGAGAAGAAATGTAAACTTGGGTTGTTTGACTTGTACAATTTGTGTTTTACTGAGCCCCTTGAAATTTTTCTGTTAGATTGAGAAGTTTAATGCAGCCTTCCTATTGAATAATTGATCACTTTAATTCTATTTAATTGCTTCATTTCAATTGCATTAAATCAAATTTAACTTTTGTTTTGGTTTTGCCCACTTCTTACTTCTGTTACTATTTTTGGAGTATGGTCTCTAGAATGCAAACTAGCTAGTGCAAACTTTTGTGCTTTAACCTCTAAGTTGGTTTGATGAATTGGTGTGACTGATTTGCTTCTGAGATGTGCACATCTAGGTAGATTGGAATCCTTTGGGGCTGTTTCCCACTTACTGGCAATTGAAAAGCTAGTTGATTAGTTGAATAGAAGATTGACTATAACTACGGGTCTTGCAGCAACAGCAAAGAAGTGTGCCATTGCTTGGCCTAATAATATGTACAACATCTGTGGCCGCTTCTATAGACTTCTTTGCTTAAAAAGAGCCATGGCTACAGGAAGAGTACATTTGATTAGGGTCTAACAATGATAGACAGATTTAAAAAAACCCTCTTCCTAGTAGAAATTGCCCACTAGAAATAATTTCCTGTAAATGCTATCCTTCCCAGGTAGACTAGACAGGAAACATGAACAGATAAACTAATCCTGAGGGATCCTTGGTGCTCTTAAAGAATTTTCATCATGTCTTCTGACTGATAGTTGGTGTTCATAGATGCATTATGCCAGTATTCTGCCTGTTTGTCCTACATAGTGGCTGTTGCAGTCCTTACATTGTACAACTCTTTAATTTCACAACATATAGACAGATTTAACCATAGTTTCAATTGGGAAAATGTGACCGTCCTAGACCAAGCCAAAGCCAAAAATGGCAGGGAATTTCTAGAAGCCTGGCTTCTGAGAAATCAACCATAAATAGATACACAAACATGAACAACATCTATAGTCTATATAAGAGATTATCACCTAGCTCAAAAAGGAACAAAAAGACCCAAGCACCTCTCCACCAGCAATCAGCACCTAGATCAAAATAGATTAACTCCAGGGTTAACATCAGACCAACAATCAAGTAAACAATACCCCAACCAAGAAACTGCCAAAGACTCCAACAGCAAACAACCCAACCAAAGGATCTCTAAGACTACCTCCACCAGCACTGACAGACAAGCCACTCGGGTTAAATCCAGCAGGTTCTGACAGGTTCTGGAGAACCGATGGAGGAAATTTTGAGTAGTTCGGAGAACTGGCAACTACCACCTCTGGTTGGCCCCAGAGTGGGATGGGAATGGAGATTTTTCAAAATCCTTCCCCCAGGAGTGGGGAGGAATGGCGATTTTGCAGTAACCCACCAAGCCACACCATGCCCACCAAGCCACTCCCACAGAACTGGTAGTAAAAAAAAAAATTGAATTTCACCACTGAAGCCACTAGAATATAAACTGACAGCAAACAGTACTCTTTACAAGAACTGATGATATTATCCAGTTAGGGAAATGAAATGTTGAATATAATGGAATTAAATCTGGACAGCATAGCATCTCATTTTTAAAACATAAGGAATTTTAAAAAAATAGATAACAAACTAAAATTCTGGATCCGTTCCTGAAAAACAAGATAGTAAATTTCTTTCCACTTATCTAAAATTATCCTCTTTGCTATGCCCCAAGGTTAGTTAAAACAAAGCTTTTAATAAGATAACATATTTTAGGAATATCATTCAAAACTAAATTGAAATCTTTAAATATATTTTTCTTCTAAAAGTTACATTGATATTTATGTTAATTTGAAACTGCAATAAAGCTATAATAGATCAAGACCAAATCATGTTAGTTAAATCAAACATTCACATTTCATAGATTGCCAACATGGAGGTCCATTGTTGATCTCCTTGGTGGTACAGTGCTTAGAAGGCAGTTAGAATGCAGTATTGCAGACTAATTCTGCCCACAGCCAGGAGTTTGATCTTGACCGGGGCAAGATTGACTCATCGGGGTAGGGGAGTTCTCACTATTTTTCCCCTGTCATGGACCGACCATTCCCTCCTTAAACTGGACTTTCTATCCACCAACCCCCATCGATGGGAGGTGGAACCGACTCAATGGTTCCACCCCAGGCGCCTGATGGATCCCGAGAGGTTCCAGACGGAGCTTGGGACTTTTCCCACACACCTATCCCACGATTCGCCAGAGGCCCTGGTGGAAGCCTAGGAATGGGCAGCCGCCAGCGCACTGGATCGAATTGCCCCTTTGCGGCCTCTTGTCCGACAGGGATCCCGTGCAGCTCCTTGGTTTTCTGAGGAGCTCAGGGAGATGAAGCATCGGAAGAGACGCCTAGAGGGCTGTTGGAGATCTTCTCGTTCCGAATCTGACCGAACACAGTTAAGAACCTATATTAGGTCTTATCTTGTGGCGATGGAAATGGCGAAACGTGATTATTTCACTGCTCTCATTGCATCTGCAGAAAACCGCCCAGCAGCCTTGTTTAGAGTGACCCGCTCTCTTCTTAATCAGGGAGTGAGGGAGGACCCCTTGCAGGGCAATGCTGAGAATTTTGTGCAATTTCTGCAAGATAAAATCGCTCAGATCTGGTTAGGTCTAGACTCTGACTGGGCAGGACCAGGCGGGGAGTCAGGAGCGAGTCTTGAAGGTAATATCTAGGTTGACTTTGACCCTGTGTCCTCAGAGGAAGTGGACAGGATTGTGGGTAGATTGGGAGCTTCCACATGTTTGTTGGACCCGTGTCCCTCCTGGTCTGTTGTGGCAACCAGGGAGGTGACCGGTGACTGGATCCAGGCCATTGTCAATGCTTCTTTGAGGAATGGGGTCTTCCCGACCATCCTTAAGGAGGCGATGGTTCGACACCTCCTCAAGAAGCTGGCCCTGGATCCGGCCTTTTTGAACAACTTCCACCCTGTCTCCAACCTTCACTTTATAACGAAGGTTGTTGAGTCTGTGGTGGCTCACCAACTTCCACAATTCCTGGAGGAAACGGACTATCTAGACATGTACCAATCGGGCTTCAGGCGTGGACACAGCACGGAAACGGCATTGGTTGCCCTGGTGAATGATCTCTGACGGGCCAGAGATAGAGGCTATTCCTCTATCCTGGTCCTACTTGACCTCTCAGCGGCTTTTGATACCATTGACCATGGTATCCTATTGTGACGGCTCGGGGGGTTGGGGGTGGGGGGCATTGTGCTACAGTGGTTCTCCTCCTACCTCTCAGGTCGTACGCAATTTGTTTGGGCATGGGGTCAGAGATCCTCCCCAAGGCCCCTCACTTGTGGGGTACCTCAGGGATCAATTCTCTCCCCCCTGCTCTTTAACATCTATATGAAGCCACTGGGTGAGATCATTTGTGGTTTTGGGGTGAGGTATCAGCAATATGCGGATGATATCCAGCTGTACATCTCCACTCCTGACCAACCTAGGGATGCTCTTTCCGTGATGTCTAAGTGCCTGGAGGTGGTACAGGTCTGGATGGGTAGGAACAGGCTCAGACTCAACCCCTCCAAGATGGATTGGCTGTGGATGCTGGCATCTCCTGATCTAGTGGCCCCACCACTTGTGATGGGAGGGGAGTCACTCCCTCAGAAAGGGTTCGCAATCTTGGCGTCCTCCTGGATTCATGGCTGTCTGTAGTCGACCACCTGACGGCCGTGACCAGAGGGGCCTTTGTACAGGTTCGCCTTGTGCGCCAGTTGCGCCATTTCCTAGACAGAGATGCCCTTCGTACAGTCACCCACGCTCTTGTCATCTTTCGCCTGGATTACTGCAATGCCCTCTTCATGGGGCTACCCTTGGGGTGCACCCAGAGGCTCCAGCTGGTCCAAAATTGAGCCACGCAGGTTGTTATGGGAGCTTCCCAATACTCCCGTGTTACAACTCTCCGCTGTGAGTTCCACTGGTTACCAGTGATCCTCCGGATCCGCTTCAAGATGCTGGTGCTTACCTATAAAGCCCTTCATGGCATGGGCCCAGGGTACTTGCAGGAGCACCTACTGCCAGCCTCTCACCGACCAACGCGCTCGCATAGGGCAGCCCTCCTCTGGGTGCCGATGGCCAGGCAATGTTGGCTGATGGCGCCCAGGATGAGGGCATTCTCTGTGAGCGCGCCAACCCTCTGGAATGGTTTACCCATCGGGCTCTGCACGGCTCCCAACCTCCGCTCCTTCCACAAGGACCTAAAGACGTGGCTTTTTAAACAAATTGCCTGACCTGCGGGGTGTTTTTAGTTTGGTTTTAATATGGGTTTTAATTGTTGTATTTTTAATTAATTTTAATTAATTTATTTTTACTGTTCTACGGTTTTAATCCTTTGTGAGCCGACCCGAGTCCTTCGGGAGAAGGGTGGCATATAAATTTGACCAAATAAATAAATAAATAAATCCTTCCATCCTTCCAAGGTCAGTAAAATGAGGATGCAGATTGTTGGGGGCAATAGGCAGACATTATTAATCACTCAGAGAATGCTGTATAGCACTATGGTGTAGTTTATAAGTCTAAGTGCTATTGATAAGATAAGGTATAGTAAGATAAGATAACCTTTATTGCCATTTTTTTCTATGGACGCACTGGCGCACATTAAGAAATGAAATTCTGATGCCTGCTCTCAAAAGAAAATAAGTCAAAATGTTGAAAATCCACCAAGCTAACAGTACTATCCAAGACAGAATGCTTTAATAATAATAATAATAATAATAATAATAATAATAATAATAACAACAACAACAACAACAACAACAACAACAACAACAACAACACAACAACAACCCCAAACATTTTAGCATTCTATGTTGGGTATAATATATCTGAAATAATATTTTCTGATGAATTAGCCTTATTTATAAATTACAAGTGGGGTATTTGATATTTCTTTATATCTGGATTCACTGAATTTCCAAAATTATATATTTCATTTCCTTCTGAAAATAAAACATATAGCTAATCAATTGGTCCTTGGTTAATGACAGTAATTGGGACCAGAATTTCTATCGCTAAGCAATGTGGTCATAAAATGCTATATAAATCGCATAGCAGTAGCAATCCTGGCCGTCCCTGTTGCCATTGTTAAGTGGGGTTTGTTTATTAAACTAGAACCACTTTTTCATTAAACGAGAGCCTCTTTGCAACATTCTGCTGGCTTCCCTCAGTATACCGTAAGTCAGTGGGACAGATGGCAGGAACTTGCAATACCCAGGTGGCTCAGAAGCAAGCCAGCAGATGGGTGAGTGGCTGCTGCTGGCTATAGGAAACTGGTGCTGTGCAAATGTGGCAGGTGGGAGTGGCTGCTGCAGGGTGTGCAAAGGTGTGTGAGGACCAGCACAGTGCAAGTGCAGTGGGGCTAGGGATGGCTGCTGTCAGGGATGGGAGACTTATCCGGGCAACTTGCAACCTTCTCTGCTGGCTTCCCCATTGAGTTTTCTTGTGGGAAGCCAGCAGAGAAGCTCACAAATGGTAATCATGTCATTGTGAGATCCTTCAGCTGTCATAAATACAAGCTGGTTGCCAAGCATCCAGATCCCAATCTCATACTGCTGGCTTGCTGGGACAGCTGGAACTTCAAGAACTGGTCGTAAGAGCAATCATTTAATGCCATTGTAATTTCTAATGGTCGCTGAACGAGTGGACACACACACACACACACTTCATGTGATTGGCGATGAAAAGTAACTGTTGTAAATTAACATAATTTGCCTTTTAACCAATTAATATCTTAGGCAAGTTTACCTTTTATTATGACCTGGAGTCTCTGGTTAGGAAGCAGTAAAACGAAGGTATCACATTCTAAAGAAAATCCTATGCTGATTAATTAAAGAATACCTTCAAGATTTCTCCAGTCACTATAATTTCCCATAATATCACTGATAGAATAAGCATATGCCCTTCCCTACTTTAAATCTGAGATAGAAATTCTACATTTTTAATCTTATTTCCAAGATGCTATGTTTATAGCACTCATTCTAATTATCAGCAAATTCTCTTTCCTTTTCCCATTAAAATAAATTATATGTGCTTGTTTTTCTAAGTTCTGTCATTGTTCTGATGTTTAGATTGAGATTTATTCTGCTCTCCAATATATTAGCATTGAAAGCCTCTCTTGCGATGCAGATGGCTACACTTTGGCAAAGTAGTTAAACAAAAACCAAAAAATCGCAAATGTGCGTAGAAAGATCAAATGCTTCCAACTTAGCTGCTGTTGCATAAAATTCCTTTATCTGGTTTTTTTTAAAATCTACAACAGGTTTTTGATTGTGAGCAGAACTAGGCAAAATATTGTTAGAGAAATTAGTGGAATCTTTGCAGATGTTTGAACAGATATTTATTTTAAAAGGATTTATTAATTTTGGTCACTTCACTAAAAGCTAATGCTACATATTCTAAAAAAGTTAAAGAGCTACATTTGAATCTGTAAAATTCACAACGAAAACTACTTATAGATCATTAATTATGCTACTGTTCACCAGAATGGAATTGCTAATTTCCTTGTATGTTAATGAGGCGAAGTTAGTAAACAGTTCATAGGAGGGAAAAATAATAAAAGAAAGAATGCATATTACAGCATCTATAATGGTTGTAATTCGTTTACATTCTCACCATCATGAAATGAATAGCATAATTAATTAATCCACATCCTTATAACTTCTATTCTAGTAGTTGCTCAGTTGGTCAGAACTGCATGTTACATCTGCCTTTTTCAAACTGACATTCAATTTTGAGGCCTATTGATGTACTTTAGTACCATCTGTTTTTCACGGTAAGCTATTTACAGCCTTTGTGGTGTAACATCACGTTCCCTATTTATTTTGCAGCATAATTTTAATGGGTTTTCTTGATTTATGAGGATAACATTATTTACAGTATAGAGAGAAAGAGAAATCTAACTAGGAAATCTCAGCAGTGTGTGGAATACATATTTTAATGTCTCTAAGCTTCACTTTTTTAATATATCACATGGAGTTTTAATTGTTTCCTTTCCTTTAAAAAAAGATATTGTTTTTGTTCTGAACTTGGTACTTTTGTTCTAAATATAGTACTGTAATTATATGAATGAAAAGCTAATTTCTAAAAATGTGTAATAAATTCCAAAGCATCTAGATACTAAAATATTAATTTTTGGAAGATCTTAAGCCTGCAGCATCAAGATTTGGATTACTGTTCTCCATGTTGCTGTGGTATTTTTCAATTTATTTTTTAATGACTATAATACACTGCACTCTGGTATTCATTTAAATATTCCACCATTTGTAAATAAAGATGGTATGTCATATGTACAGGTCTTCAGATATATGTTTTGCTGTAAAAGATTTGGATCTTTACTTTAGGGACTTCAGAAGTGGCAAGGACAGGAAAAGTTTTAGCAAGAAGCAGTATGAAGTGGCCAAAAAAGAAAAAAAAAAGCAGACCAAAGTTTAGAATACTGTAATCTATTTTATTTCAACTATAAAAAGATAAGGACTAGAAGACCTCCAAGGTCCCTTCCAACTCTGTTATTTTGTATTCTAAGTACGTGATGAACACAAAAGGGGTACTAACACATCTAAATCGTGAATGGCTGACTGGAAGGACTTGTTAAAAACAAGCCCTATAATAAGTCCTTCCATGACTTATTTGCTTGATACATTTTATATGAACAGGATAAAGAATTCATAGTACATAATTATATCTATACTTCAATGAAGATAGAAAAGGATGTTGTAATTTATTATTCTATTTTATTATTTTATTTATTTGTATCCTGCCTTTATTATTTTTACAAATAAGTCAAGGCAGCAAACATATCCAACACTCCTTCCTCCTATTTTCCCCACAAGAACAACCCTGTGAGTTGAGTTGAGTTGGGATGAGATAGAGTGACTGGCGCAAAGGATATTTGTTCAGATCTGTAGGTTTGTTGCATTGGTAGTAACCCATTGGGGTTTGTTAGATTATTCCATATGGGAAATTGAGACTCATGGAAATTACTGGTTCTGTGAAACAATTTTCTGTGGGTGGTAAATAAATTGCTACCACTGAGTACTTTTTAAAAAATGTCTTATTTTCTTTCAAATTTTGTTTAAATTTCCCAAAATCTCATGTATTTGAGAGCAACTTTTTCATGTTAGAGGACTTACTTTAGCTTTTCATTCAAGACAGTTAACAGCTTGACCTATTGCTGATCTCCTTTGGTCAGGATAATAAAGCCTATTCGCATTTTTAGGATTTCATTAAGAAATTTTACATTCATCTAAAATATAAAGTACAAACAGAATACATATATATTTGCAAAAAAGATCATCTGTGTGGTACATATATTCATTGAGTTGGGCCAGCTTTGTTTAGTGGATTTACTGGTATGTAACATGGGAACCACATTTAAGTTTGCTGCCTAAATAAGAGATAGCATATATATTTCATGATGCAAACTGATGCTGATTTTCTTTTCTTTTTAGTTTAGTTTAGTTTAGTTTTATTTGATTTGTATACCGCCCTACTCCCGAAGGACTCAGGGCGGTGAACAGCCTACAATAAAATACATAGATACACAAAATTTAAAAACCCAATAAAATCAAATTAAATTATTTGGCCCAGACAAATTAAAACACCCCGATAATTTAAAAACAGATTAAAATTTAAATATTTAAAAAGAGAAGAGATTAGGCCAAGCCCGCTTGATGGAATAAAAAGGTCTTCACAGCACAGCGGAAGGAGCGCAGATCCGGGATCCTCCGTATCTCCGGGGGGAGCTCATTCCAGATAGTAGGTGCCCCCACAGAGAAGGCTCTCCCCCTAGGGGCCGCCAGTCGACACTGTTTGGCTGACGGCACCCGGAGGAGTCCCTCTCTATGAGAGCGTACTGGCCGGTGGGAGGCTATTGGTGGTAGTAGGCGGTCCCGTAAATAACCAGGTCCTAAGCCATGGAGCGCTTTAAAGGTGGTAACCAAAACCTTGAAGCGCACCTGGAAGACCACCGGGAGCCAGTGCAACTGTAGAGTTCACTAGGTTTGCCAGTTAGAAGAGCATCTTTGGCTGAGAAGGGATACAGGCAAAATATGTTGGATTGGGTTGTTTGTTATTAAGTATTATTAAACTCTAATATTGTTTATGTGTCAGAAGGCATTTCAAAGTTTTATGGATTTTATTTATTAGTTGCTTTCCTTGGTGTGTACTTGTTAATTTGATGATGGAAATGCTTTATGTATTAAGATTATTAAATGCACTGAAAGATAGCCCAAGAAGATGAATTAGAAGATAGGTTTATTTTAGATTTCTACCTCCACCTCTATATACTACATTACAGATCCACTGTGAACACTGTCTGAAAGATGCAGTAGTATTGTATCAGGCAGTGAACTAAGTTGCTTCAATACAATATTAAGCTTGGATGAAAAAATACTCATAATAAACATTTCTAAGTGGCAAGCAGAATTCACACATTTATGGAAATATAAAACACATCAGCAAAATCGATAGCTATCTGACCAAAGCCAATTACCTATGACATTTGAGAGAGCAAGGCATTAATTATTTTATGGTGGGGTACACAATATCAAACTGATTGGTTTTCAAAGGCCATTTCATCTGTCTTTGCAAAAACATCTGATCTTTTTTATTTGAGAAAAACGTGAGTGTATTTTTGTACTGTCTTGACCTTTAGCTGGTCATTCTCATTTTTGTATTAATTTTCCTATAACTTATAATTTCAACATCATGTCACTGAAAATGAATACATTTATTTCTGTGTGAAAATGTTAGGGTATCATGGCTTCATCCAAGGTAGTATAAAATTCTCATATGTACCCAAAAAGTCAAAACTAGTAGTAATATATTAATGATCAATATTTTGCTAGAGCAAAAGAGGTTACATCGTTTCTCTATTTCTACTCCATTCTAGCTATCCTTTATCCCATACTTTCAAAAGAGTTACATTCTCTTGAAACAGCTTTGGGGTTGTTACATGAGATGTGATAGATTGGCAAAAATCAGATGGTCCATTTTCTGCAATTTTACCATGAAAGAGTAAACAGCAATATGTAGATCTCAGAAAAACAGCAAAAAATAGGGAAAGAAAGAATGGCATGTGATAAGAACAAGAAAATGAAACCTAGCTAAAATTGGTTCACATCAATAATATTAAATATATCTTCCCATATTTAACCGTACTTACTTCCACTATGTCCGCTGCTTCAGAGATTGCGTATGTTGTTTAAATTTGGCATTTCTTTGATTTTGGGGTTATCATGAACTACATCCACCCATAATTTAGATTTCTTCTTCTTCTTGAGCCACTCATTTTCCTTCATAATAGTTTTATAGCTCATTCATTCTCTTCATGTGATCAAGACACCTTTTATATTTATACAATATTTATTCTTTTGTTCTAAATATGCGTGAGTTGACATGCTTCAGTCACATATTCAGAACCAACCTTTTTCTAAACTTATATTCTCTATATATCTATGTACTACTAAAACTGTCCTGTTTGTGTATAATCTTTTACTGGGCAAAACAGTGCATTGGAGGGCAACAACTTTTGCACCAAGGTATCTCAAATGGGCTAACTTATATAGAATGTGTTTAAGTCTGCGATCCATGACTCCCATGGAATAAACCCCCAAACTTTAACAAGTGTTATAAAACATTTTATGACATACAATTACCATAAAACATTTTGTGACATAATAGAAAATGTCATAAAACATATCCTGTAGTTAAGGAGCAGTTGCTCAAGTGCCAAGCCATAATAGGTAAGTTTCCCCAAAATTGCCTGTTGCTAGACAGACTGAAATTAATCTGTCAGGAGCAATGGACTCTGTCTCGATGGGGGAAAGTGGCATTTGAGCCATAGATGAGTATGTTCTTATGTTCAATTTTGTTGCTCTGCTAGGTAATGTAATATTTTAAAACACAATCAACTGTTTAGTGGTGTTACAGGCTTTTTCATTTATATCGGTTTTCAGACTTAGAGATGTACTGAACTCTATATATACATAATCAACCATGCTGGTTGAAGGAAAAAGGGAATTGTAGGTCAGCATATCTAGAATGTCTGTTTTTATGGAGAAACTAATTTATACCAATTAAGACAAAATGAAGCGTGAAACGTGTAGGAAACATTAATGTTCAATTCCATTTTTTAAAATACAAGTAGATTAACATTAAATATTTTTTATATGAAATTCAGCTGGTTCTTTTCTTTTGGCGCTTTTTGATGCTAGTAATCCTAGTTACTTGATTTAGTTGCTGTAAATTTTATTTCATATGCATTTTTGCATGTCAGCATAATACTGTTGGGAGGTTTTAGCTATAAGATTGCGAAACTAGCTAAACCTGTCCATGAATATTTCTTGTTAGTTTAAATGTGATCTATGCACTGAAGAATCATTTTGTAGCTTTAAACTGGAGAAGTGTATTTGATAAGGATGGACTAAAAAATTCTTTCCAATGTATGAAATTTTGGTGCCCTACTGTGAGCATATTTTAGCTAGTGCTTACATTAGTAATATTGTGGCATTTACCTGTATAGCTCCATGTTTTAAACAAATAAACTGGATTATTGCAATATGTTTTATTGAAGAGTTTTTAGAAACTTTAATACAACAAAATATAACTATCAAATTTATATTTGGGGTAAGTTTTATGAAAATTCTGAATGCTGTTCTTCTGTATATTATCAATGGAAGCCCTGAGTACAAATTAAAATTACTTCTAGGAGCTGCAATTTTATTTTTTATGGATCTATGGAACTCATTGCCATAGGTCAGACATTATGAGTTCAAAAATTATTGAAGGATGATATTAATCATATGCCATATCAGTCTTCTTGCTCCTAAATATCTAAATACCAAAGCTTTGATACTTGCATGTTACCATAAGTCATGCTATTTTATTTGTTGCATTTCTTTTCTATCAAATAATTAAAATCAATATTCAACTGATTTATGATGATGGTTCGCACACTATTTTGTAGAAATTATAGTCATTTCCAATATTTCTTTTAACACTGTGATGATTTTACCCTCAGTTAAATTATATAATTTAATATTCAATATAGTTATATATTGAATCAATATGCAAAAATGTCTTTAAGAAGACTTTATCATGTTTGTATGTACAGGAGCAAACTTTAGCTCTGCGGAAAGAAGGAATTGGAGTTGTGCTAGATTCTGAGTTACCTCACTTAATAGGCATTGATGACGATCTTCTAAGCACAGGTATCATCTTGTATCATTTGAAGGTAATTCAATATTTATCTGCTTTCCAGTTTCCAATAGGAGAGTTGTGCTTTTGTACTAATTTATTGTCTGAGTATACTAAACATCTGTTACTTCTATGCAAAATGGAGGTCAATTACTGAATATTCTAACTTGTTTAATATGCTTTTATCAGTCATCTACTGTCTATATCTGCCCTGAGGATTAGTGATAGATGAATAACATTCTTATTTGTATTTGTTCTTAATTCATTTTACTCTGACTATGACTTGTTGATGCTTTGAAACATTTCATTTGCTTTCATTAATAAGCACAGAACTAGAAATAAATAATAATTTCTAATAATATTAGAAATTACATGGTTTTAAAATGAATTTAAGTAAATTAAATAACAAATATTACTAGCTGTCATGGGAAGCATGAAAAAAGCAATACATCACTAACTAATAAGACCTCCAATTCCAGGCAAATGTACCTTAAGCTTGTATAGGAAGAGACAGGATACTTTAGTGTGTGTTTTGTGATTTTAGCAATCTGAAGTTTAATAAAAAAATATTTATTTTGAATCTAAAATTCACAATTAATTCAATAAATTCTTGAATCTTAGAATTGAGAGCAGCCTCTTTCCTGTTCATAGAGCTATAGGAAGAGAAATTAAAAGCATAAGAGAATTATTGCTATAATTTTCCTTTGTAGCTTGAGCAAAATAATTTTTCATATGCAATCATCTTTCAACATAGTAGTGAAATAAATGTAGTTCTTTTTCATGATAATTTTATTAAAATTATCTGTATTTTACAGATACAGATACACTGTATAATTACAGTGATAAAAAATTCATACAAAGTAAAAAAGGATTAAAAAGAAATAATAGAAAGTACAGAAAAGAAAAATAAATTAGAAAAGAAATAAAAAACATATAGTGAAGAAGAAAAGAAGTACCGTATTTCCCCAAAAATAAGACTCTGTCTTATATTTTTTTGAACCCTGAAATAAGCGCTTAGCCTTATTGTCATGCGCTCAAAAGCCCGGTTGGGCTTATTATCAGGGGATGTCTTATTTTGGGGGAAATAGGGTATATAAAGAAATAACTTCCCCCTTCATCACAAATATAAACAATTTTAGTAACTTATCACCTTTTCTTAAAATACAAGAAGTGATATCTTCTTCCCATACCCCATATTTTATCTATAAACGAATCCTTAAAACCTGATCATTTCCCCAGCGATCAACAGAACTCCAGTTATTAAAGATACTAGGGATACCAACATATCTATTTTAATCCTGATCAACTAAGCCAATTTTATATTCCTTCTTTTTATTTTTAATAATCTTGATCCTTAATCCCTTCAAATAATGACCTAGAACTTGATTTATTTTCATTTTTACCTTGTCTGCTCTTACGAAATTCTTCAAAGTTTTATGAAGCTTCTTTTGTAAATCTAATATAGGAAAAAATATCCAGATCATTCTTTTGTTATATTATTTGCATACTATCTTTTTTCATTATAAAGACATCCACTAAGGTATTTTTAAATCCATGTTCAGATCAGTCTCAGTCTTTTCTGGTAAAAATTGTTCCTTTCCCCATAACATCTTTTAAACATAGTCTATCTATAAAGACAGATACCTTAAAATTAACTTCTGGGTCCAGGGTTCAAAATATCCTTTAATATGCTATATGTTAAAATGTTTTCTTCCATTCTCTTAACAACCACAAAATTTGCTTAACAATCACAGTGATTCATTAAAAAACTACTGTACCTCAAAAAAAATTGTAAAATCAGCTCCGGTCACATTGGTGCCTCAACTTAGGAGTGTAACAACTTATGAAATTAACAAATTGCTCAGATTTGGGAAGGCTTGGACTCTAACTGGGTTAATTCAGATGAAATGATGAGGGCAGATCTTGAGGACATTATCTGGGATGAGTTTGATACTGTGACTCCTGAGGACGTGGACAGGTTACTGGGGAAGCTGAATACAACCACATGTTTATTGGACCCGTGCCCTTCCTAGCTAGTGCTGGCTACCCGGGAAGTTACACGTAGCTGGCTCCAGAGAATTTTTAATGCTTCTCTGAGCGAGGGATTCTTACCTCCCGCCTTGAAAGAGGCGGTGGTGAGACCCCTGCTTAAGAAGCCCTCTCTGGATCCGGCTGTTTTAGCAAACTACCGTCCAGTCTCCAACCTTCACTTTTTAGCGAAGGTTGTCGAAAGTGTGGTGGCATGACAGCTCCCACAGTATCTGGATGAAGCTGTCTATCTAGACTCGTTCCAGTCCGGCTTCAAGCCTGGATACAGCACAGAAACAGCATTGGTCGCATTGGTTGATGATCTCTGGAGGGCTCGGGATAAGGAATGTTCCTCTATCCCGGTGCTATTAGATCTCTCAGCGGCTTTTGATACCATTGATCATGGTATCATGCTGCACCGGTTAGGGGCTGGGAGTGGGAGGCACCGTATTACGGTGGTTCTTGTCCTACCTCTCTGACAGGTTGCAGTCAGTGTTGACAGGTGGATAGAGATCGACCTTGAGGTCCCTTACTTGCGGGGTGCCATAGGGGTCGGTCCTCTCGCCTCTCCTGTTCAACATTTATGTGAAGCCGTTGGGGGAGATCATCCATGGTTTTGGGGTGCGATGTCATCTGTATGCTGATGACACTCAGCTGTGCATCTCCACCACAAACCACTCCAATGATGCCCTTGAAGTGATGTCCCGGTGCCTTGAGGCCGTACGGGTCTGGATGGTGAGAAACAGGCTTCGACTCAACCCTTCCAAGACTGAGTGGCTGTGGCTGCCGGCGTCCCGGTACAGCCAGTTAGTCCCATCACTAACTATTGGGGACGAGTCATTGACCCCCCCAGAGAAAGCTCGCAATTTAGGCATCCACCTGGATGCACGACTGTCTTTAGAAGATCATATAACAGCTGTGGCCAGAGGAGCTTTCTATCAGGTTCGCCTGATTCGCCAATTGCGTCCCTTTCTAGACTGGGACTCATTACGCACAGTCACTCAAACCCTCGTCATTTCCTGACTTGACTACTGCAATGCTCTCTACATAGAGCTCCCCTTGAAGTGCACCCGGAAGCTCCAACTGGTCAAGAATGCGGCCGCATGAGTAATTATGGGAGCAACATGGCGCTCACATGTGACACCTCTTCTACGCGAGCTTCACTGGCTTCTGGTGGCCTTCCGAGTGCGCTTCAAGGTGTTGGTTCTTACCTTTAAAGTGCTCCATGGCTTAGGACCTGAGTACTTACGAGACCACCTGCTGCAACTGATAACCTCCCACCAACCAATACACTCTCACAGAGTAGGCCTACTCATAGTACCATCATTAAAACAATGTCGTCTAGTAGTTCCAAGGGAGAGAGCCTTCTCTGTGGGGGCACCTACTCTTTGGAACAAAATACCCCCTGGAATACGAATAATCCCAGATCTTCGCACTTTCTGACGTGCCCTGAAGACCTTTCTGTTTCAACAAGCAGGGCTAGCATAAACATCTAAATTCTATGCCAAGGTCTTAGCAGATACACCAAGTTGACTCAATTTATTATTTACTGTTTATAAAAAAAAATATTATATGTATATGAAATCTTAATCTGTTCACCGCCCTGAGTCCTTCGGGAGAAGGGCGGTATAGAAATTCAATAAATAAATAAATAAATAAATAAATAAATAAATAATCAGAAATCCAGTTCCATTTGCAGTCATAAGTCAAGGACTACCTGCAGTGACTGTACCATGTCAATTTTTCTCCCTTAGGAGGGCCAAACACATGTTGGCAGAGATGATGCTGCAAGAAAACAAGATATTGGTAAGTATGCTCTCTTTCTCTTTTAATCTAATAGCTGTTCCAGCAATTGTTGGTTGCAGGGGTAGGAGGATAGTTTCTAAATTCATAAACTTGGGCTTTAGAATTAATATTCTAACACATACAAACCACTGAGACACACACACACATTCTTCATTTCCTCCATCCATGGATTAGGGCTATGCATAAAGTACACATTGCCATGAGCAGGTATCTATTATAGGATGCTTACAGAAGAAATCATACCTGTGGTTTTTGGAAGAATGGCTGATGTAAATAGAACACTGCATTATTTTTTACTAAGGTTTATGGTATTGGAAATAAGCCATTATATTATAAACTTCTTATCCCTGGTCCTTCTCTACTACTTTATGAATTCCTCCCCGTTGCTCTCAGCATAATACCGCATATGAATAAAAGTCTTTGTTCTTGTAGCAATGCAGATTTATATTTTTGGTTATACTTCTATAGCTCTCAAATTAAACCAGTCTTATATATACGTCTCTCTGTTTTGTGCCCCTGCGTATGTGTAGATAGATTTATGAAAAGATAAAATTCAAAATTAAAAGTTAAAGAGGAAAATAATACAATTGTTGAATCTCAAGTAAAGATGCACAGTACATATACTGTATATAAATTTTAAGGTGTTGGTTCTCATCTTTAAAGCACTCCATGGTTTAGGGCCAGGGTACTTACGAGACCACCTGCTGCTACCGATAACCTCCCACCGGCCAATACGCTCTCACAGAGAGGGCCTCCTCAGGGTGCCGTCGGTCAAGCAATGTTGGCCGGCGGCCCCCAGGGGGAGAGCCTTTTCTGTGGGGGCACCCGCCCTGTGGAATGAGCTACCTTCTGGAATACGACTGATCCTGGACCTCCGTACCTTCCGTAAGGCCCTGAAGACTTATTTATTCCAGCAAGCCGGCCTAGCCTAAATGGTTTTTAATGGGATTTTTAAATTTTATAGACTTGGGGTTTTAAATTGGGAGGCCGATTGATTTAATCTCTTTTAATTATCTTAACTTTTGTATTGTATGTATTTTAATGTTGGCTGTTCACCTCCCTGAGTCCCTTTTGGGAGAAGGGCGGTATACAAATTAAATTAAAATAAAATAAAAAAATAAATAAGCACCAAACAGGACAATATATCAGAATCTTGGTTGGAGCAAAAGAAGTATAATTAAGAAGTATAAGAAGTATAACTGTAATAGAAATACTCTCTACCAGACTACTCTCTATGTAGTCTATGCTAATTTCTTTAGCATAGACTACATAGAAGGCATCCAGAGAAAAGGTGCATATTGCTCAGGGACTCTACTGAACCACCCCCATGTGGATATCTATGCTGATGAAAAGAGGCATTTTTATAACACCCTAACAAAACAACAGAGGCAATGCCTCCAACTTGTCCAAAGCACAGGTCTGATTAAATTTTGGAATTGTGATTCAAGCAGTCTTCAATTTAGGATTACAATTGAAACCAGAATTTCTGTTGTTAAGTAGTGCGGTCGCAACATCATGTGACTGCATTGCTTAGCAACAGCAATCCCAGCACTCCATGGTGCTATTGTTAACTGAATTCCACTGGGCATTAGCCAAGAATCCATTCCAATTTAAACCATTCCCAGCTTGGTCTGTCTCAGCCCTGAGCCTTGGTTCTTCCAAGATAAGAGATTGCTTCTACTTCATCCCCTGCTACTGCTTATTCCACCCCGCCCCGCCCCACACCTCTGCCCTTTGGCTATCTTGCACCAAAGGGCAGAGGTGGCAAACAACCTCAAAACTTTGTTGCTTGCCATTGTTGCTTGGGATTCTTAGTATGCCATGGCTTTGGGATTTAAGAAGCCCCTGAACTGCAGTGTAGAGCCATATCTCAACAGCATGGCATGAAACTGCAGAGTGGAATAAAACAGCCACCCAGGAAACCCAGCTGTCCAGAAAACCCCAGGAGTATGGAGTGACACTACAATCCAAAGTGTGAAGCAAATACCCACTCCACAATGCATCACATAGTCACTGCCCAGCAATGTGGCACAAAGTAGCTGCCCGGCAGCCTAGCACAAAGCAACCACCCACAAAGCCCCAGCTGCCCACACTGCCCTGTACTCTAAGACTCCTGCTGTCTGCTCTGGCCCTTTGTAAGGTAGCTATCAGCCATTTGAGACCTTCTTCCAAAATTCTCTTGAGGAAACTGTCATGTGCAACCTTTGTGTGGCCAGCAACTGCCTCGCAAAGGGCCAGGGTGGGCATGCTTGGTCAGCAACGGAAGCAAGAAGTTGGCAAAGGACAGCTAGGGCAATAGGGGCTGCAGAGTGCAGGGGGTTGAAAGGACATAAACGGGGAAAAGATTGGAGGGAATTAAAGCACCCTTGCAGTTGTAAGTGCTGGTGGGCTGCAAAGCCCCCAAATTTTGATCATAGGACTGTGGGGGCTCTGCAATGGCTGTAACTTCAGGGACCAGCTGTAAGTTCCTTCATTCAGCATCACTGTAATTTCACGGTTACTGAAAAAATGGTCATAAATCGAAGATTTAGTAAATCTTCCTGTAAAAGAAAGGTACGAAGCTTGGACTTTTAGAGAAAATTCTATGAATTGTGAGTGTGAAACTTAGACTGATTTGAAAATCATCATTCCAGATGTATTGTTTAAGAGCCCTCTGTCCATTTCAAAGGGAAGCATCTGATTTTCAAAAAGAGTAAAGACACTAAAGGAGTAGGAGCAGCTGCTGGTCATGTTAGAAGAAGAATAAGGGGTGCTGTTTCCACTTAACTGAATGGATAAGATTTCCAAGTATGCATAACCACTCATTAGGTGGAGGAGTTATGCATTTTGTAATCAAGCCCAAACTCTGAAGGATTCGACATTACATGCTAATACTGGCCTGTCAAATATGCGGCCCGTGGGCTGGATTCAGCTCGTGCAGGCCACGCCCATCCCAGCTCCACAAAGGCAAAAAACCTTGCAATACGTCACGATCCAGCCCGCAACACGATCAAGTTTGATACCTCTGTGCTAATAGGACCAAATCTATGTTTACATTATGATATTCAGCACAATTTATTCCTTCCTAGGATTCATAACAGAGATCACGTTATCTTTGACCACTTCCAGTGCCTCAATGATATCTCAAGAATGATCATTGTTACAGCTGCACTAATCTTCCACGGCCCAGTTCCAAATGGCTAAAAGCCTGGTAGTGGGCTGTGGCCCAGGGATTGGGGACCCCTGCTCTATATGGCTCTCTAACACAATATAATTTTCAGTGTCTACTGATATCTAATCAATTTCATGTTTGAATTGTTATTTTAAAAATGTGTACTTTTTGATCTATTTCTTTGCTTCTATGTAGACTAGTTTACTTACCTTTCTTATTTTAAATATTCTTTCTCTGTATACAGGCAATGCAAAGAAACTATGAAATCTAGGAATTAATGGGATAAGTGTTAATAGATTAAAACTTCAGGATTAGAAAAATAAAAATCCTATTGTAATCGTTATTAGAAATCTGTTTTTGTGTTTTAGTACTTCATGGTCTTGATTTGGAAAGCGAGCACTGCATTTTTGAACACTTCAATGGAACGGTTCATTTAATACCACTCGATGGAGCACAGTGTTCTATAAATGGAATTCAAATCACAGAGGCTACACAACTCAACCAAGGTATTATCCTAGACATTTCTTTGCCTTTTCTCATTTCAGATCTCTTCTACATATTTTATTGCAGTTCAGCTGTACAGATGATACATTAATGAGATGCATGTACTGTACTTTTCCAATCCAGCCTTCTCTGGTGCTTTTCAAATGTGTTTAGATTGCATTTTCTATCATTATCAGCCATCATGCTTTCAGGTCTAATGCATCTGAAAACTTTCAGGATATGAGGAGGACAGATAGGCAGATAAATATAGTGAGACATTGTGTGTGTGTGTGTACATGTGTGTATTGGTGGTAATAGAAATGTATTTTAGTGGAGACTAAAACAATTTGTGATTTCAAGGCATTTTAGTTCTAACCTTTCCACAAAGTGAACAGAAATTAAATCATCCTAGCCGCACATTGGAAATAATAATACCTCCTGCTTATCTTAAAGAAATTAAGCCTCACATCAGGAGATGGGATATTTTAATTATTTATTCATCAAGATTTATATGGGCTGCCCATCTTATGAAAAAGTGACTCTGGGTCGTGTACAATAAGTCTATAAAACAGTTAAGATATAAAAAACAATTACTACTGGAAAAAATAAAAAACCACAAAAGCTAAGAGAGGACAACAGATGTTAACAACAAAGGAATCACCTCAGTTCCTTGCCAGTTCCCTGAGGATTTGACGATGCAAGGACCATTTAATTAATCTGAATGTTTGCACTAAACTTTGCCTGCAGCAATGTTCAGTTTGCTCAATTTCATTTTCAATAGTGTCTTGAAAAAAGCTATTCCATTTTATTTTTCCTTTACCATCCTTATTTTATCACAAAATCTTTTTCATGGCTTCTGAGTATTAACATGAAGGAAGGAGAGAAAAGATTACAAGACTGCTATGGTTTTGCATGTTTTAAAGAATTCAATTGCTCTGAGAAATGCAAGGCTTTTCATCAGTTTCCTTACCAATCTAAGGACAAAATTAATATCTCCAGCTGGATTATAGCATTCCAGATGCTTGAGTGTTAACCCCTAACAGAGTATGCATCTATTTGTAATGTGTATTTCTCTCTCAGGGCTTTATAGAACACCCCCACACTATTTTATTTAAGTTTACTATCTGCATGCTGAGGCAATAAGAAGAAATACTATGCAATTTAGGGTTCTTCAATTCTATAAGTATGTTAAATTGAGACTTACATGTTTTTATTTTTCTTCATGACATTATTGGTTTAACTTGGAGAACACATGTTTTAGAAGAAGATTTACATATTCTCGATTCACTAAGGCTACTAGCTTAAATATAGACAAATGACAGCTGTCATATTTCATAATATATTAGCATTAGCTTTTAAGAATCGTGTATTAGAACTATTTGTTAAATATTTTTAAGTCTGGAATTTTAGGACCTTTAAATACCTGTGTCAGAAATTTTTAATTAGCTTCTTCATGCTTAACTGTACCCTTTCATTTGAAAAATAGTGTTAATTTGAAATGGTTGGACAAAGAAGGAGTTGGAGGGAATTATATTGCAAAGATAATGAAGTAAAGACTTGAGCAATGAGCATAATAAGAAGACTTGCCATAATAAGAAGACATGAGCCATACAAGTAGTGTTGTACAAGTTTAGAGCCAGTAAACAGAGGAAAGGAAATTCAGAGACAGTTACTGACCTTGTCACAGAGTGTCCAGAAAAAATAGTTATTTAAATAGTTTTATTTAAAGAACTTGTATTCTACTTCCTATTTTAAAAATTTCAAAGTAAGTTACAACCAAAATTGCTAACCTTGTACTAAACAATATTTCCTTTCCATTGTGTGCGTGTATGCGTGTGTATTAGTCCCTGTAGTTTTCTTGCCAAGATTTCAGAAGTGAGTTGCCATTTCCTGCTTCCTAGGGCTGAGAAGGAATGACAGGCCCAAGGTCACCCAGCTGGCTTCATGCTAAAGTGGGACTAGAATTTACTGTCTGCCAATTTTAGCCTTATGTCTTAACGACATTAGACAATCACTTATCATAAAACCTAAAGTATGAAATTTGCTATTGAAGGAATGTTTTTCTTTTCCATAGGGTACTTTTATACCAGATATGGAGATACAATATATCAAATCATAAATTGATTTATTGACAGTTGCTATACCAGGGGCCAATAAGCAGTATCCAGGGAGAAGTGGGTTTACAAGCCTTCTTTGTGACTTATGCAAATCTGCTTTTGTTTAATTTGTTATATTATATTGTTAGTTAATGAGCCACAACCCATTAGGATATTATTGTCAGGGTGATTAATAAGATTATCCTTACTGACTAGGTTATTATATGTGTATTAAAATATTCCATAAAGGGTGGATCAAAAGACATCACACTTTCCTAAACACAATTGAGCTCTTACCCTAATGTCTAAGAACTTGTAGTTAATAAATGTTATTTAACTTAAATCAAAATACCTTGGTTTCCAGCACTAAATGTTTCCAGCCATCTAGTTTACTCCTTAATGACTTGCTTGCTTGCATTTTACTTATCTTGTTAGGACTCTATTACTTTGGGCATGGCTGTAAATCCCAGCTTCTGCTGACTTTAGATTTATTTCATTTATTTCACTGAGTTTACTGAAATTGCTTATCAGAATATATAGGAATATGTATTCAGATAAAAAAAATTGTCCTATTTTTTTTTAAGTTGTAGTGATGACCATCAATTTTGAATATTGCTATTGCTAGGCAATTGCCACTAGCATTGATGATGTTACCTAGTTTGGGTATTGAAACATCTGCAAGAAAACAACCAAGTCAGAGAGCATCAATTATCACTTTGCTGTGATGGGAGAGTTCAATGGCATCAATGGCTGTAACAGTGATGCTTGCAAGAATGGGAACTCTTAGCTAGGTCATCCTTCTAATGAGATAGAAAAGGGAGGAGGAGATCTTTGAGTAATTACCACATGGTGGAAGGAGGATAGGTGGGCTTTGCAAACATCAGACAAACCAACTTATATAGGAGAAGAACTTTATAGTGATGCCAGATGTTAAGACTCACAATTTGGAAGACGTTCCTCTAATTACAGGGGGAAAGCTTTAAATTTTTTTTTATTTTTTTTTATTGAAAAAGTTTTCAAATACAAGTTTTTCCCCCTTTCCCCCCCCCTCTTCCCTAACCCCCCCTCACCACCCATCCCCCCCTGTGACTTCTTCACAACAATAGGCTATTTCATAACTAATTACATACATAATATCTTTCCTTTCCCTTACTCCCTCCTCAGAATACTGACCCTTAGCATATTATTCTTATAACTCCCATTTTTACGATAATCTGCCCTTTTTCTCCTCCCCTAAACTTATAGTGTATTATTACAATTTAACATTTAATCTTTTATATATATTAATATGACATTTTAAAGCGGCCTTCTCCCTACATCCAAATTTAACATTTATTCAGTTCTATCCAATTCCTCCACCCCCCTAAATATATGACTTAAAGATCCTTTTTCTTAGACTAATCAATCAGTAAACTAACCTATTTCAACCCTTCAATTCCTACAAAATCATGCAATACAATTCTAAATATAATCCACTGCCCACTTAACTAAGATATACACATATCTATATATGCATTCCATTTTGTAAAAAGAAAAAAGACAATAACTTTAAATTTATAATCCATATAATATCTTCTTTGGTGTCTTTCCACTGGATTGTTAAATCCATCACCCATAATAGGGTAAAATAACATGCTGGTGCAACAGTTTGTTCAAAATCTTCAATCATCTTCTGCCCCCATCAGTAGTAAATATCCTCGTATATATATAAAAGTAAAAACAACCACCCGAGTGACATTATAATTATATCCATATAGTTATAGTTGTGGTGTTCATCAGGATTGTTGATTCCCATCCTCCTAATGGGTAACATCCAGATCTTCTGCATGCCCCAGCGTAACTCTCCTACCTTGTAACTCAAAATAATTATAATATATTTACCAGTAAAAGAAATCCAGAGTAGATAATTCAAATCCAACAAGGTGAGGCTCTTTTCACATCCCAAAATCACGGCATTACAGAGATCTGCCACAATCCTCAGGAGAGTATTAAACAATTGTTCGCCTCCACTATCTTTTCAGATATTCATTCATTTTTTAAAGTCCCTGGCTTCACTGTTGCTTGGTTTAGAAACTGCTGTTTCTATAAGATCTCTTTCTTTTCTTTTTCTTTTGCGGGTTGAATTTCCATCCTCGTTTCGTGCCTACCAATTGTGTATCGGCTGATCGATTTTCATTCTGCTTTATGAGTTGATCTTGTTGGGTTAGTTTTGTCATCTCATCTTTCTTCTCCATCACTTGTATATCAACTGGTTGATTTGCGCACTTGTCTGTGACTTGGTGGTTCATCACATTGGAGTCGGATGACACTGCTCTCTTATTTATAGACAGTCCAGCTGGGGTATCCAAGGAGTCCAAAGACAATTTATCCACCACAGCCTCTGTAATTTGATATTTTCCTTTTGTTTCCAACTCCTTTTGCTTATCCTGTATTGTGCCTAAAGATGTTAAGTTCATTTTTAAAAAATTTTGATAAAATTCTTCCGCTTTTTCAACAGTGTTCAATTGATATCTTACTCCTTGGTGTCTCAATATTAAACCAACTGGGGCATCCCACCTAAATAGGATATTTCTTTTTTTAAACTCAGTCACTAGAAAGCCAAATTTCTTCCTCTCCATTAGCATCTTAGTCGGGAGCTCCTTAAAAATCCAAATCTTTCTTCCATGAAATTGCAAAGTAGAATTAAAAGAGTTCTGCACAATATTATTCCTAATTTCTTTATCTGTAAAATAGATCACCACATCTCTAGGCAATTGCCTTTGCTTTGCCAACCAGGAGTTTATTCTATAAATTCTATCAATCCTGCAAAACACTTCATCAGGTTGAACCTTTAAAATCCCAGCCAGAATTTCAGAAGATATTTTCCTTAAGTCATCTCTATTATTTTCCTGCAGACCTCTCAGTCTAATTGCATATTCTGTAAAATTATATTGAATCATTAAAACTTCTCTTTCAATCGTCTGTTGCACATTTTCTTCATTACCAGTCTTTTGGTCAACCTCCATTTTAGGTTTGTCTTCTGAGCTATTATCCTGAATGTTTACCAAATCCTTTTTAATTTTTTGAATCTTGTCATCCAAATTCTCCTCAGTTTCCTTCATTTTAGACTCTAATAATTTAGTCTTTGCATCCACCCGAATCAGAAAGTCTGATAAACCATTAGCTGTATTTAAAATCTTTCGATTCAAAAAGTCAAACTTTGATTTCACCAATTCACCAATTTCTTTAATTTCCTGCTTAAATTTTTCGAGTTGCTGGTTCACAATCTCATCCCTTCTTACAATCTCTTCAAGAAGAAATTCTATTATATTAAAATCAGGTTTCTGACACTGGAGAGTTACAACTTGTTGATGTAATTTATTAATGGGGGAAATTCCCCCCCCCCCGTTTGTCTAGCTGTGTAAGTCCCGATGCCATTTCCCACACAGACAAGATTTAGTGGAAAAGAGAGAGAGAGAAAAAAAAGGCTTGTTTCCAACCAAGATCAATATCAGATCCCCAGGAAAAGAAAAAAAAGAAAAAAAAGCAAGAGTGAGAGTGAGGTTTTGCCTCAATTACGGCCAGAAATATTCATTCCGCTACTTTGTAATAGAAAACGGAAGGACTTTCCCTTTTCAGCCTCTCTTCAAACCTCAGCAATCGCCATTTTAAAAAATCTTTTTTCCTTTCACTTCTTAAACAACTTCAGTAACTTTTCTAAAATAAGAAAAAAAAATACTTGCGCCTCAGGGTCAGCGATCCAGCTCACGTCTTCTTTAATTAGTTTTACAAGTTTACAGGCTTGCTTTTGCCACCTAGCTCTGCGTGTAGCAGAGATCTCCCAGAGCCCGGAGCATCGGCTGGGGATATGGGGAGTCTCTTCCGCTCCGTCCCAAAAGTAAAAAAAAAACTTTTGGGATTAGGCAGAGGACTCAACCCACCCCAGCCTGCTCTATCTCCGTTTCCTCATGGAAACGGAGTTTTTTCGAGCTGCCATTCCGCTATAAAGGCGGCTCTTTACAGGCAGTGGGTGCGACGATCCCAAAGGAGCGTCCAGCGGGGACAAACAGCAAACCGGAAGTCGAAAGCTTTGAATTTTTAACAAGCAGATCTGAAGACAGAAATATGGCCTGAACAAAGTCCTAATAAATTCTATCAACAAAGGAACCACTACTGAAAGAAAAAATCATCTTTTAGTAGGAGATATATCATTGGAAAATGGAATGTGAGAAGCATAAACCAAGGAAAATTTGAAATCGTCAAAAAGGAGCCATTTTAAATCAGATACATGTTGTACTATTCAGGTCATGAAACTATATCCTGGAATAATGAAATTTGACCTACAGAATTTAGAGTCAGAATATAAGATCATTGCAACGAAGCAAGTACTATACATGTAATTTATATGAAAGAGAACTAGAGGAGCTATGAATGAGAAAACTCAAGCTAGAAAAAAATTCTGCCGTATTTCATTTTTGTATTCACATTCGTTATTCATGTATTACTCTGTTTAGTTTATTTTATCGTATATACGTAAGTAGTGGGAAGCTGACAGTGGTGTCATGGTGCCGAGTAATGCTCCCAACTAATTCAAGACTCTGAGGCCTTGGCTTCCTCAAAAATCTGGTTTATTGGGTACATCATATCAGCATGGTCAAAGATGAAACCAACACTGAATAATTCCTGTGTTTTTGGTATAATTAAAGAATAGACACTGTCCATTCCCCTCGTGTCACAGGTCATATAAGCCACCCAAGCAGGTGATGAACTTCCTCCTGCCAAGTTGCTACGGCACACTGATTTAGCCTTGGTTCTCAGGAGCCTTATCATTGTTAGGTCTGGCACCTTGGAGGAAAACATTCTACATTCCATAAGTAGAATGGCAACTAAGACACGAAGCAAGAAACATCAGCTAGAGTCGTTTTGAGAGTTGACAAGTGGTTTATTTGGCTTACAAGGTGGCCTTTAGATGAGGAACCTAGATTACATATGATAATGTAAATGTGTTTGGAGTAAAAAAAACATATGTTAGGGCTTTGGTTGTACTTGCAGTATGTTGGCCAAACTGTATGATAACTTAATGATATTGTGCCCTTATGCATGTTGCACATATGTAACAAAAACTACTCTGCTTCTTCTTGAATTTACAGTACTAATCTACTAAAAAAAAACCCTCAATTTTCTATTCTGACTCAGAGCAATTGGTTATGATAGCAATCTTGCATATATTTTCAGTTACAGTGGAGTTACATTTATATCCGTTACATGGCAATGAACATTAAGCAACTCCTCTTCCTCTTCCTCTTCCCTAATATTACCAAGATCTCAAGAATCTTCACACTTTGCTTAACTACTATTCAAATAACAAAAAAGACCATTTTATTAATTGTATGAATGTAATTGGTATCACATCTCACCAGCCCGTAAGAAATACTTTTAAACTCTAAATCCCTTTTGGTTGTGCAGTTGACTTCGAGCAGAATGACATTTCCTTCAAATGACATTGGAAGTACTGAAATACCTTCTTTTGCACTGTTTAATTACTCTATAATTAACTTGTTTGTAGAAATAAATCCTACAAAAGTTTTCTAAATAAATAGTTATTAGTTGCAAAATATTAAATTCTGTATATGCTTGTTGATTTTTTATAATATTGTAATATAAATGTGCCACATAGAATTACTTTTCCCATTGATTTGAAACAGTTGATTGAGTGAGTATCCTTCAAAAAGGAAATAGAAAATGTAACTTTCAGAACAAGAAGAATGTTAAGTAACAACTATCTACGTAACAGTCAAAAGAAATTATTTTATGGCATAGCTGCTGGAATTGTAACTTCAGACTTAGTAGTTGCAAAAGGAGTACACTAATTGAAAAAAAAACCCAACCCAATCCATCACATAAATTACAGTGAGAGTATTGAAATAGCTTTACAGCATGAAGTTATATGAACAGTAAATCTTTAATATTAGCCTGGGATAAGGTTTAGTAAGAATTGTTAGTATAGTTTTGAATGAAAAGAGAGCACTAGATCCTTCTTTAAGAATTGATGCAGTAGAGTCCCACCAACTTTATTACATTTTTATTTCTATAGCGGATTGGAATATTTACATGAAATTAAAGGCAAGCTGAAGTACAAGTATTTGAAGAAATGTGTAAGCCATGTCACATCAAAATTATATTTGATACTGATTTCTATCTATAAACTCTATTGACAGAACTATGCTGGAACAAGAAAATTGATAGAATTTATCAAACACAATGTAATCACCTGGCTATATTCAAGATCACTTAGGTGATATTGCACAGAAAATCTTATGTCTCCTCATTTGTAAACCATATTCTGTTTTCATCTTGAAAATTAATTCTTTCAGCTTCTCTTGCCCTGCTGAACTATTTAATTTCCAGTCCATTCAATAGATGTGATGGTTCATAATATTTATAGAATGGAATCTAGGTTTTTAATTTGAATCTCCAGATAATTTTTTATCTCTCCAAGTCAAGAAGAAATGTTTGAGCTATTCTCAATTTGAGTAAATTAGAGCAGAACATAGAAAGCTAACTCAGTTGGAACAATGCTATGGTATGGGTTAGATAGATCAGATTCAAGATATAAATTCAGATTTATTTATTCATTTGCTAGAGCTTATAAATCACTTTATGCAACTTCCTTCATTCAATATAAATCTAGCATTAAAATACAGTTGAGCCGAAAGCAAAAGTAATAATGACAGAAAAATAAAATTATTATCATAAGCCACTATACAGTCATACATGTCATAATTCTTAACAATTGCTATTTCTTCAGGAGAAAAACAGTAATCATCCATCCCCAAATATCCTCCAAAAAAGCCAGATCTTGACTGTCTTAGAAAACAGCAGCAAAGATGGCACCAACATTATAAAAAATCAGATGGTGCAGAGGATAGGCTCACCTTAGGGTTCTTAATGGTGATATAACTTAGGTCTGCTGCATTCTGTAGCTTCCATAAGTTTTGCAAGGGCAGCCCTATATAGAGCAAATATGAAGGAATAGAGGCATTAGTAATGGTTTACAAAGCTATAAGTTCCGCGAAAGAACACAACTTGTACACAATATAGAAGTATAAGGAGCCTTGGTGGTGCAGCGGACTAAAGTGCTATTAAGTAGCACTTAGCTGCCAGCTGCCTGCAATTACTGCAAGTTCAAATCTCACCAGGCTCAAGGTTGACTCAGCCTTCCATCCTTCCGAGGTAGGTAAAATGAGGACCCAGATTGTGGGGGCAATAAGCTGCCTTTGTATAAAAAAAAAACACCGGTTAGGTGGGGCCAAAAGCCCTACTAAGCAGGTATATACAAAAGTATGAAGGCTATTGCTTAATGCATTGTAAGCTTTCCTGAGACTCCGGAGAAGGGCGGCATATAAATCGAACCAATAAATAAATAAACAATAAATAAATAAACTATGCATATAGGTCTTCCTGGCTATGGCCACCACTTCCCCTTACAATAAACTGTGATTCCAAGAGGAGTTATTCCCCTCCTTTGACCTCATATTGAAATGAAATGAGACTGAAAAGGGGTCAAGCCCTATGACACCCCATAGCGGAGGTCTCCAAGATTTGACCTCTCTTCTATACATCACACTCAAATGAAACTTCCCATCAGAAACGATTACTGCAAAACATACTCCCAATTCTGACTTCACAAGGGAGCCGTGCTCATTACTGAAGGTAACTGAGAGATCTAGCAGGATCAGGAAGGCATACTCCTTCCATTCCCTGTTCTACATTGATTGCAAGAGCAATCAATGTAGTCTCTTTCCTTGGCCTGAAACTAAGTGAAAAGGATTTAGATTTTCTGCTTCATCGAAAGCACCATGTAACTACAGATCTGCTGTCTTTTTAAGAACATTTCCCAGAAAGAGAAAGTTGGAAAAAGGCTAATAGCTGGGTCAAGCAATGGCAAGTTGAAAAAAGGATGCACTGCCACTTTCTTCAAGTCAGGTAGCATGATCTCATCACTCAAGGATGCATTTAGCCACAAGCACTTCATCAAGATGAAGTTACCTTTGTTGGTTTTCACCAACCAGATAGGACAAATATCTAAACCATGGTGCTGATGTTACAGAAGATCCTGTTCATTTTTTATTTTTTGTAAATAATTTTGTAAGACCGTGTGTCTGTCACCCCTTTTAAACTTGCCCAGTGGTTTGTATATGCATGTTATGCCCCCTAATGTCTGGAAAAATGATCACAGCACCCCAAAAACTTATCTTCCTACCCAGAATTGTTTGGATTGCTCTAAATAGGGGTGAATGGATAGCAATAAATGCAAAGTATTAATGTTTTGCCATTCTGATTGCCGTGGAGACCTGAATCTATGCTCATGTTTGATTGTATTTGTTCTTCTTGATCACTGATGCTGTTCAATCTATTCTGCCACTTCATTTATTGTCTCCTGGTTGTGAGAGAATAAACATAATAGTACAGTAAAAAGCATTCTGATCATGGTCAAAATACTTATAAGGCCTATATCTGAATGAAATCTCTGCACTAATTCAGACTTATCCTTCCTATACAGAAGAGGAAATCCAAGACAAGGCTGTTCTACAGCTCTGCATGGAAACAAGCTGCAGCAATATCAAGTTCCAATTTGTTGAAATGTTCTCCTATACATTTTTCAAACATGGACCCCAAGTTTCATTCAACTTTCCCATTAATCTATTTGCTTGATGATAACATGGAACGGTTATGAGATGTTCCTTATTGTAAGTAGCTCATAACTTCCACATGATCTCTGACAGGAAAGTAAGTTGTTGCATCTGTCAGGATCGCCATTGTTTAACTCATTCTGGCAAAAAGATGAATTAGTATTTGATTTACAGTCTTAGTAAAATTCAATTTAGAACTGTTGTCTTAGTCCACTTAGTGGTGAAGGCCACAAGAGTTGATACAAAGTGGTTGCTTCTGAGGGATCTAGTTGGAGATTTGTCTTATGTTGATTATATCAACCAATCTCTGGTATAGAGTTTCCATGATAGGGAAGGATTATAAAATTATTCCTTCTATTTTCCACCTTCTGGTAAACTTCACAGGATTTTAGATGTTCAGTCACCTCCCTGCCATATTCAGTCTGGAATAAAAAAAATCATTCATTCATTCATTCATTCATTCATTCATTCATTCATTGGTTCTACTCATCCTCTTTTGTCAAGTGTGTAGTTATGTGTTAAGCTTGCTATACTTATGAAAATAGGCACATAAATCTCTAGGCACATAAGACTTGCTACACTCTTGAGACACTATATTGGGAGGGTGGTCTTGGTATTCATAATACCTTTTCAACTTTTATGATTATGTCATTGCATGTATTTATTAAAATATGGGTGGAAATATTATTTCTGAGGCAGAGTATCATTGCTCTGTGAGAAATTTTGTCTTGCCAAACTTTTACTGCAGGTGATCAGTTAATGCAGCAATTGATACGGTTGCTATTATATAGTACAATTTATTCAAATAATCTGGTACAAAAACAATGCTCTCTGTGTGAGTTTTTATGAGCTTCCACACATTTTTTCTTTTCAAATATATTCGTGTTTCTTTGCGTTTGTTGAAAAATAAATATTAAAAAACATATGGCTATGATGTCTAAAATACACTCTATTCCACTTGAATCATTTCAAAAAGCCTGGAGGATTTCTTTTAAATTGGGAGAAAAGTTTATTGCCAATAAATGGTTTTCTCTTGCTCTTAAAACATCTGAGTAAGCAATTTTATCCAGCTTAGAATACAAACATCATACATTTCATTTTTAAAAGTGGCAGTCTACAACTCATTTTCTAAAAAAATGTATTTTTCATTCCATGATGGAGTAAACTAATTGTGTTTTAGTCTGAATTGAAGAAATATCTGTGCCTTTGGTTTGCTTATGGCTTCAATGATTTTCTTGCCAGGTGCTGTAATATTACTTGGGCGGACAAATATGTTTCGATTCAATCATCCCAAGGAAGCAGCCAAACTGAGGGAGAAAAGAAAGGTGAGATTATTGAATACATAGCAAACTTCCATTACTTCTAAACTAAGGACCTGATTGATCTTGGTGCAATAATTTGAATGAGATTAAAATACAATGTTTATGCTCCCCACCCCAAAATATTCTTATACAAAAAATATTGTCGTGGAGGAAATCATCTATGTAGTTGCAAGGAGTCAAAACCAACTTGATAGCATATAATTGATCAATCAGTTAGTCAAATAACCATTAACTTTTCTATTGTCTTTAACAGAGTGGATTGCTTTCTTCCTTCAGTTTGTCCATGTCAGATCTTTCAAAGTCTTGTGAAAACCTTTCAACAGTTATGCTGTATAATCCAGGGTGGGTTTTTTCTCAACTACTTTTTTATGGCTGATATCAATATATCGTATTTATATTTGAACATGTAATTATTTTTAATTATCCTTCAAATATGTAAATAATATGTATTAATATTAATTGTTAAGAGAAAATGGAGAAATGTGAAAATCATGTAGTAAAAAAATCTGCTTGATAAATATTCTAACAGCAGAACTGTCTTTACTGCAGCTTGAGTGAGCTGAGCACCTTTACTGAGCACCGTGGTAAGGTGCTCAGTAAATCTGCCTTTGCAATCCAGAGATCACTTGAGGAGGCCAAAAGGCATGGCTAATGGCCTACATTTGTTTGGAGACTCTAAAACTATTATATCCTTTCATTATGCAAAGAACTAAGCTCAAATCATGAGCACATTACTCACTTAATGTGAGTGCTAACAGACTACTATCATTTTACTCCAAATTATAAATAAATTTAATCATTGTTTTTAGGACATTGTAGGTATCAATGTCCAACAAAAACAATAATCTTATATTAAGAAGTGGCCCCAAAAGTTTGAAGATGTAAAATCTAAAAGGAAAAGGAAAATGCAGGATTTTAAAAATATGATTATAAAGGAATAATAAATATATGGTTTTTTAAAAAAATGATAATATTTTTAAAATTCTGGCCAGTTGATTGTATTAATTGTAAATGTATGTAACTGTATTAAAGTGTAAAGCTGTGCTGTTTACTGTCATCCAGGTTGAAGTATAACTGCAAAATAGCAATTGCAATTGTTAAAAGAATTCCCTTGTTTCATGTATGAATTTTAGACCACTACATAAATGGTTAGAACAATTTCTCCTGATAATACTTGTTTCTTGCACGGGTCAGGTGACCGGAAATATATCTTCCCTCTTCTATGTCAAAAAAATTAGCTTACAACTCTTAACTATTTGTACTTTCATAGGTAAGGCTCTTTTTCAAAGCTAGTGCTTGTATCTCAGTAATCTAGTTAGTATTTCAGTCTACTTTTTTTAACCTCTACTTTTAACTTAATGCAGCTATGTCTGTAATGTACTTCTGCTTAATGTGTTTTCGATCTCCACTGTGCATAGCAGATATATCTGTCACTTCAAATGGTGGTAGTGTGGAATAAGGCATTCCATAAAATGTCAAATTTTGCTCTCTAGCCCCCAAGTTGCTTATTCTTTTAGGTTGTAAAAAATGTTCTATATTCACGCTCTGTATTTTTGCCACCTTTGGTGGGTAGGAGGTGGGGGCAGGCATATAAGTTCTTGAAGTTCACTTACGTTTCCCAGAGTTGCAGTTTGCTTGAGAATAGATTTGCTATTTAATTAAACCACCATCACAGCAAAAGACATATTAAATGCAATCATTTAATATGACAGGTAATTTGCTCCCAAGAAAAATGGCCCCTCAGTGTCAGACCAAAGTCTGTCTACTTCAGCATTCTTTCTTCAAGAGTGGCCACAGATGATTTCTGGGAAGCACACAATCAGCCTGGGCATAGTTTGTCTCTCATTGTTTGCACTTGAAATCCTTTTTTCTCTGACCCTTACGTAGCTGCAATCATTAACAGGCATTAATCAGCTATAAGTTTCTGAGAGTGATGGCCCAATAAAAATCTGGAAAATCTTGTGGGGGAAAAAAATTGGAGTTTTCCCTGGAGCTTTTTCCTGCAAGGCTTATTTTTGTTGCCAGACATTGAAAAATTGGGTTATTTCCTAATATTTGATTTTCAACTGAACATAAGTTAAGGTGCAGAAACAATTATTGCCAAGAAATCAACTAACGTTTTAAAGTGTGGCAAATCTTTATTTCACAATATTTATAACCTGTCCCAATTCCAAAGGCTTTGAGTGGCGGGGGAGGGCGGGAAAGTACAACATTAAAAAAAGGAAAAAACCCAAAAGCATAATAATGAATAAGTAAATATAATTACCAAAAAAGAACCATAGCCAGCAAAGATAAAACCCCAGATGGATATACACAGTCAATCAGTTGGAATTGGAAGCACATTAACATAAAACAGCTTTAACCTGTTTGTGCAACTGTAGCAAATTGGAAGTTGCACAAAGTTCTAGAAGAGGGGAGTATTCCATAAGGTGGGGGTTGGGGGAGGGAAGAGGCTGTTACAGGGATGATTGCCATTCATTCATGCCCTATTGGTATCATGACAGGAACTTTCTTTAGAAGCAGAATCGGCTGATAGAAAGTATTTCAGATTCAGCAAATGAGAGTTATTAGACATGTATTCAGAATTTTGTTCCATCTATCGACAATTTTCCTCCTGAAAATTAATGTTGTCTGTATCTATTCTATAGTGTAGAAGATAAAGTCCTGTGTTCTTGTTTTTGTTGTTATGGATGGTAACCTACAATTAGATTTATACTTAAAGACTGGTGGAAACTTAATAACGCTTCATCAAGAATCTAAGATTTATTAAGGTAGCATCTAAGAATATAGGCAATTCTAAGTAGGGTTTTGTTTTGTTTTGTTTTTTGTTTTTTGCAAAATTAGGATGTTCAGGTCCAATAAATTTGGTAATTCCAGTTATAGAGGGAATCCTTTAGATATTGCTCCAAAGGCTGTAATCACAATTGGTATAACAATGGATTTCTTTTTTCATAAGTGTTTTACTTTAATCTGCAAGTCCCAATATTTTTTAATTTTTTCCACTTGTTTTTCCTCAATCCTAGCATCACCCAGTATAGCAATATCAATGAAGCAGTCTTTCTTCTTTTTGGCAAATGTTGTATCCAGCAGGTGGTGAACAAGATGCACGTCTGTTTGGATCTTAAAGTCCCATAAGATTTTAACCAGCTTTTTCCAAAACCTTCTCACTTGGTGATCCCAGTAGTCTCCCCTTATCCCTCCTTACTGCTTGTTCTTTCTTAAGTGCTTTATAAAATTTCTTACGCTCTCTGAGTGATGAAAAGGAACCTAATGAGTTGTCCATCAGAAAAGTAAGCACTGCAGTAAGAGGACATTTTTTGCTTTATAACAACCTGTGTCAAACCAAGGTTTGCATCTTATATGAAGGAGGCTAGAATTAATTTATGAAATTCTAGATGGTGAGGCCTAGAAAATGTGGATAATAGTTTGGTAACGTAATAACACCTGTTCAGAGGAATCTGCTAAAAAAATTTGGGAGTGGAATTGAAAGAGAGTCCCAAAGGTGCTTTTTCAGGAGGCAACTGGACTTTCTGTTTTTTTTCTTTGAAGACATTTCGCTTCTCATCCAAGAAGCTTCTTCAGCTCTAACAGGATCATGGAGAATGGAAGGATTTATATTCCTTGCAGACAGCTGGCCATTTGCATCCTTTTAGAGGGTTGTTAAAGCACTTGGAGATTTATCTGTGTCCTCAGGGTCACTGAAAAGACTTTTAGCTATACAATTTGGGATGAACATCCTTTGAATGGTGTGGGAGTAGGAATGGATTTCCAGAGAAAAATTGCAGACTACAGGAACCAGGAGCACTACTCAGGTGACCCTGAGGATTAACATATTATGTGGCTTAAATTGAAATAAATGGGCAAGGACCATACTTGCACATAGCCCCAACATAGTCACAGAGATATTACATTTTGTAGTGACCATTGCACAGTCTTAATGTGCATCAAACTGTGCATCAACACAGCCAGTTCCTCTGTGAGCTCATGTCTCTCCTGGGTTTCTGTTTCTGGAGAGCAATCTTTTGAAACACCCTCATCTGCTGAAATTGAAGACCATATGAGGCTAACCAGGTCATAAATGGAGGAATTGGACACCAACCCTCCTATGATGATGGCTCAGTCTCCCTTCTTTCTTGGCATATACCTGGCTGGAAAGTGAAGAACACAGATACCTCTTTTCCGGAATATATTAACTTTTTTGGTATTTTGTTCCTCCAAGGAACATGGGCCATAGATTATATCTTTCTCTCTGGATATACTCTGAAGGCACTCAAAACTCAACACATTAAAAATGGAAGACTCTCAGGAATTTGAGGATATTAGAAGTAAAAATTAAGCATATTTTAAAATATTCAGCTAGCAATTATATATTTATTTCTGAATGAAGTATATTTTAACTTTTAAATATTCATATTTTCAAGTGAACTATGATATGAATAATATAATCTAAAATGTAATAAAATGATTGTGTATCTATAAAGATAGTTTTTAAATATAAATTCTTTTCCCATCTTCTTATGTGCATGTAAAATTTTTCTTCATCTTTGATTCACAATTCTATCAAAGTTCCAAGTGAGTTGAGATCTAATAAAGTGATCATGTATAACACAATTACACTGAAAGTAGAAGAAGTATTAGTTGCATGTATCTGTTCCTGATTTACAGAGAAAATCCATCTTCTGTGTACTAAATTTCAAATATATATAAATTGTATCTTAACTGTTTGTTGCTTGCAATTTCCCCTGGAAAATTGCACCTGAAAGTTGGGAAATCTGAATCTTTTGCAATGGATTTCTAAATATAATAGCTAGTATTTCATTAATAATGTCCTTCATATTTTCTTTTTATCTATCTATGAAACATTTCTGTTCTATAGTTACTGCTGTTTTTCTTTTTGCTTAATTGATTACTGTACTTTATTTCTCTCCACATCTTCTGGCAGCCTTTTCCCTATAAAAGGACCAGTCTTTTTAAGGTAGAAAAAAATTAAATTCTTTATATTGAGTGCTTTACTTGCATGGATCTAACATATAGAACCAATGCTGATCATTTTTCTCTCATGTTTAATGTTTCTCTAACATGGCTACAAATTAGATTGTACATGAAACTCATTTTGTTGAACATATTAAATTATAGACATGCAGTTCTAATAATTCATTAAAATGATCTTACAAAAAATAATGTAGCTCTTCCCTTTTTGAAACAACAGATTAGAATTTGAGAGACAACAAAGAGAAGAACTAGAAAAATTAGAAAGTAAAAGGTAACTTGTTAATATTTCTTTGTAAATTTATATTGTTGATACGTGATAAGAGAGTTTTTTATTTTGCTAGAATTTTTTAATGATAAAGCTTAGTGGTTGAAAACAAGCAGATTTCTCTCTGTATTATTAACGTTCTAACAGTTTTCTTTTAGAAAGTTCTAATGGCATTTATGTTGTAATTCAATTTGATTTTATTTGAGCTTTGTAATAATAATAGGAACAGATTTCTAT
The DNA here is from genome assembly GCA_022577455.1 of Arizona elegans. Lineage (NCBI taxonomy): Eukaryota > Metazoa > Chordata > Lepidosauria > Squamata > Colubridae > Arizona > Arizona elegans. The sequence goes on from JAKOOJ010000001.1 coordinate 180,290,715, forward strand.
AACCACTTAATCTCTTATCATCAGTGCTTTAGAGATGAAGTCTAATACACAAGATTGCCTGGGCTCTTGTAGAGATGGAACAATTCAGACCATTTTGCATATATTATTGGACTGTCCTTTTTTTCAAACATAGACTTGATTTATTTCTGTACCCTTTAACCTCATGTTAAGTTTGGTCCAGAGGTGGGTTTCAGCAAGTTCTGACCAGTTCTGGAGAACTGGTAGCGGAAATTTTGAGTAGTTCAGAGAACCGGTAAATACCACCTCTGACTGGCCGTGCCCCCATCTCTTCTCTGCTTCCCAAGTCCCAGCTGATCGGGAGGAAATGGGGATTTTTCAGTAATCTTCCCCTGGATTGGGGAGGGACTGGAGATTTTACAGTATCCTTCCCATGCCACACCCACCATGCCACGCCCACCAAGCCATGCTACGCCCACCAAGCCACACCCACAGAACCGGTAGTAAAAAAAATTGAACCCCACCACTGGTTTGGTCCAATGAGTACACTACTTTAATTTTGGTAACAAACAGTTTATAGAAATATTCAGAAGGGTCGCTAAATTTTGTTTGAATATAATTGCTGTGAGAAGGCTTTGACTTAATATTAGCATTGCCTTATTTTTGCAAAAATAAGTAATTCTGTAATTCTATTACTTTTCTGGACTTCCTTCCACCATTTTATTTTTATTTAATTGAGTTGTAATACATGTGCAGCTCTCACTACATAGGTTTTACATGAACAAACATAAGAGCACCCATCATTGTACATGCTGCTGCATTTTAGACTAGTTATAGTTTCCGGGTGATCTTCAAGAGCAGCCCCAAATGCACTGCAGAAATCCAAATGGGAGGTGACCAAGGTATGAATAACTATGAACAAGGCCTCCCAGTCCAGAAAAGGGTGCAGTTGGTACACTGGATGAATCTCTGCAAAGCCATCCCCCACCTTTATTCTCAGCTACTACCTGCTCCTCAAGCAGGAGCCATGAGTCCAAGAGGCCCCCCAAATTATGTACTAGCTCAGATGGAAGTTCCACCTTATCTAAAGTTAAAGATGAAATATATAGTTGTTTTAATCATCAAAGGTTGTTTCTCAATAATTCCATTTAGAAATGTAATTCTTCAAATATGTCAATGTTATATTTTTAGGTAACAGTCATTAGGTATGTCTTTAGATAAATAAAATCTCTTTCATTAAAACATTTTAGGAAACTCATAGAAGAAATGGAGGAGAAACAAAAAACTAACAAGGCTGAATTAGAAAGAATGCAACAAGAAGTAGAATCACAACGTAAAGAAACTGAAATAGTTCAGCTGGAAATCCGAAAACAAGAGGAGAATCTTAAGAAGAGAAGCTTTCACATAGAAAACAGGATGAAAGATTTATTGGCAGAAAAGGAAAAATTTGAAGAGGAGAGATTACGGGAACAGCAAGAAATAGAGCTTCAGAAAAAGAAGCAAGAAGAAGAAATTTTTGGTAGCGTTAAAGAAGAACTTCAGCGATTACAAGAGCTTAATCAAAATGAAAAAGTGGAGAAAATGCAGATTTTTCACGAACTGGAAAAACTTAAAAAGGAAAAAGAAGAACAGTATTTAAAATTAGAAGTGGAGAAAAAGAGATTGGAAGCTCAGGAAAGAGAACAGGCATTGTTGGTGGCAAATCTAGAAGAACAGCTTAGAGACAAACAAATCATGATACAGCTGCTAAAAAGAGGAGATCTGCAACGAGTTGAAGAAGAAAAGAAGAATCTGGAAGACATCAGAGAATCTCTCTTGCGAGTCAAAGAAGCCAGATCTGAAGCAGAGGAGGATTGTGAAGAATTAGAAAAGGTACAGTGTAACTTCATGGATTTTAAGAGAAAACAGCTAGAACAATTGACTAGCTTAGAGAGAGATTTGGTTCAAGAAAGAAATCATCTAGAAAAACAGATGATCGAAGAACAAGAAAATCTGGATCATTTGAAACAGGTACACACAGAGCATTTAAATTTAGACAAAAACACACCAGATACTGCATTAGCTGTGGAAGAATGTAACAAAATAAGATCGTGTGAATATAGGTTGCACCATAAGGAACGACAACTTCTGTATCTCATTAATAATCATTTACCAGCTTTGCTGGAAGAAAAACAAAGAGCTTCTGAAGTTTTAGACAGAGGCTTGCAAAGCTTGGACAATACACTTTATGAGGTGGAAAAAGAAATGGAAGAAAAAGAAGAACAGCTTGCCCAATACAGAGCTAGTGCCAGTGAGCTGCAGCAGCTTCAAGAAACATTTGAATTCACGGCCAACGTAGCTCGTCAAGAAGAAAAGGTTTGGAAAAAAGAGAAAGAAATTCTCGAATCAAGGCAAAAACAACAGCGGGAGGCACTGGAACAAGCAGTTGCTAAGTTGGAAAGGCGGCACTCTGCTTTACAGCGCCATTCTACCCTAGAAATTGAGGAGCAAAAGCAGAAACTTGCAACTTTGAACAACAGTTGTAGGGAACAGACAGGCTTGCAAGCAACAGTGGAGGCCCAGCAAAAAGCCCTGGAACAAGACCGAGAAAAGTAAGAAGGATCAATTTTGCCCTGAACGTATTAGATACAAGCACATATTCACATTCCTTGTAGTTTCATTGAAAATAGTTTTGGTGCTGCAATATCAATGGAAATATCCTGATTTTATTGTAATTGTCTTACTTCTCCAGAGGTTGTTGGGTCAATAAAGCAATGCAGTATTGCTTCCTATGTAACTGCGTCCAAGGAAGAAAAATCCCCCTCACCCCATTTATATTTTAAAATCTCAATGTTAAATATAATAATATTTCCAAGATCGTGTATAGTTTTGTCCTCAAACATTTTTAATTCAGATTCTTGGCTTCTCCTTTGTTCACAAAATCATTAACTTCTTTTGAAGAGAGTTTTTAAAAAAATTCTTTTGGGGAAATATCTAAAGCCCCGAAATATTATAGAACAAAATCTATTCATATTTTGAGTTCTTTAAGGAAATGTGGATTTATGTAGAAAACGATTTATGTAAATGTGGCTATTCTACAGAAAAGAATGAGTGATCCCATTTTTATCTTTGAGGTTGAATATTCATACCTGAATAATGAATATAATCATTTCTGTAGAAAGCACATTATTGCAAATATCCTTTAGTAGCTTGATGGAACTAAAAAAGCCAAATTCAAAAAAAGTTTTGTATTAATAAAAAATCCTTACTATATTTTAATGCAGTTTTAAATGATTGTGTGCGTGTCATATGCACCCGCACACATAAGGTATGCAAGTTATTTTGTTTTGCACTGTTGCAAATATAAGATAGTATATATTTGAAAAAAATATTGAAAATCCTGAAAGTTAGAACTCCAAACCAAACAATCTTGTTTTTGTTTTTTTTAATTTAACAATACATAAAATACAATTTTATGGTAGATTTCAATGAGGTACCAATTGACAATAGACTTTCAGGTATACTTAAAAACATTCACATTTCTCAGTAGTTGAAATACTTTAAACAACATTTTAAATTACATCTGCTGTAAATTAAATACCGTAATTTGACTTTTGCCAGTTCCTATAAAATGATTGAAATCATAATTTAAGTTCTAAAATAAAGCAAATTTGACGGATGTTACTAATGATCTGAGTCTCACAGATAACTACCTTTAACGAACTAAGATATTTCCTTTGAAAGTTGCTACTGATCGTTAGTATAACTAATATATTCACATCCAAATGTAGTTTCCTGTTGACAAATAATTATTTGATATTTAAGCAGTTTAAATACCTCTTTTTGTTAATATATTTATGTAGTGAAGAAATGTCCTCATCTGGTAATATTCTAATCTATTTGTATCTTGTTTCTGTCAATTTATACTTAAACATGCTTTGAAACAATACACTAAAAGTAATGCAAAAAAAATGATCTGCTTAAGGCAGTATAAGCATTTTACAGGCAATTTATTTTTGCTTGATGGCACCTTTCCTACTCAACTCATCTTATTTGTGGTAAGGATTGTTATATAACCCCCTAATTTCGCAGCTAGGTTTGAGAAATCCTACCGTGTTGAAGAATCTTAAAGAATATATGTTGAATTTCCTTGACAGTTTGGACTTGCAAATACAGCAGTTAAAACAGAAGATATATGATAGAGTTGAAAAGGGATATTCTGGAGCTGTAGAAGAGAGGCTGACTCATAGTAGTTCCCCTTCTAACATTTCAAAATCTCAATCTTTTATGCCATTGGTTGATGATAGGTAAGTATATCCAGTTTTCCACTTTAAACAGATTTGTAACTACATTTAATTCTAAAGTATTTTTAGATTATTAAAACACTATTTCTAGAAGGGTTATAAACACAATAATATGGCATGGCTGATTGGCTTTAAAAATTTGAGATGTTTCCCAAAGAAAATTTTGAACTGGATTTGAGCTGAAACATCTGAAATTGTGCCCAGGAACATATACAATTTTCTGATCGTCTTTTTTTTCTTCAACACTTAGGAAATGTGACTCTGCCTGCCTGGTCACTATACGTACCTTGTAGCCCCCTAATGCTACACTGATTTTTCTCCTAATGCACTGATTTTTCTCCTTGGCAACATTCATATAACAGGACAAACAACCTACTTGCATGCATTATTTGCTTGGGTTTAATGTTTTGGGTGACTCTGGCACCATCTTTATTTTTTATTCTAAGTAAAATCTCCTGGACAAATGCAACCAGACTGTGTCTCCCTTTCCTGTTGCCATTTGTTCTCCTTGCTTTCTTCCTTTCTCAAGATCCAGAGGTCTGCAAATAGTATTGATCTCTGTCCACCCACTTTTCAACCCTATGGTCACCCAGAAATTTGCAACCTCAAAGTTACATTCAGCCTCCCCAGCAGGTCATAACCTACAGTTTGAGAACACTTGGTTTACTGCCATGTAATCAAGGGCATGTGAAATATCCCCTAATAAATAAAGAGCTAAACCGTTCCATCACTTGAGGTTGTTTTATAAAAATGATCCACACGTACTATATATCCTTTCCTCCTCTCTATCAAGTATAAGATAATGCTGTCTCTTTTTATTATAAATAAGTAAATCTCACAGTGGGAATCTATGCTGCCTGCAGTCTTGTTGCTGTTGAAAACAATGCAGTAGTAAATCCCCTTTTGAATTTTAATGGAGGATTGGTATTGATGGCTCTCAATGTATACGTTAACCTACTGGGGGAATTGACTATTACCATTTTTTTTTTTTGCTGAGTGCCATTAATAATTGTTGTAAACTTAATCTGTTTACAAGCTTAAGCTGTTTTTGCTGTAGTTTTCGAGACATCATGGGTTTTATAGCCTATCGGAAGCAGGTAGCAATATATTAATGCTATAAATCTGCTAGTTATTAAACTACAATCATCATGTCCTATCCCTAAACACCAGAAGCCATTGAGATCAATTTCTGGTTTATGAAAATAAATAGTTCAATGATTCTTTGATTCTGTATTCTACATTACCAGAATAGCAGTGTTCCAAAGGTCCTTTCCTAATGAATTGTTTCTTGTTAATCTGTGATGTTTAACATTTCTAGAATAAATACCTTTATTGAAGAAGAAGTTCAAAGACGCCTTCAAAATATTCAGTACAGCTCTGGAGAAAACAATATCAGTCACTTACAGTCTACAGAAAGCATAAGGGTAAGAAAATACAATTGTGGGCAATAACGTTTAAAATCACTTCCTTTGTTTTCTTCAGAGAATTGATGTCTTCTAACATAATGTAAGAAAGCAAAATTACTCCTCATATATTGTCACAGTGGATGATGAACATAATGTAATCTTGATGATGACAATAACAGTAATGCTTCATACTATCAAAATCCATGTAATTTAGAAATATTAAGATCATTTCTTGATTTTTACTTAGTATACTGAAAATTAAACTTTGTGTGTGGTGTCTGTGTGTTTGTATGTGTCTTTGAACAGGGAACTTACCTATTCTCAATTTGGTCTTGAAAATCTATTTTAATATAGCTTATGCTACCTGATCTCCGAAAATCTAAAACAACATATATATGTATATATGCTGTGATAGTATACATGTATATATGCTATGATAGTTATGCTAACCTTCTCCCAAAAGTGTGAGGCTCCAAGACCATTATGTACATTGGCAAAAGAAAGAGATGTGAAAATTGAACCTTGCTTCTTGGATTTTACAATTTTCAATTGCTAGATTGCCTCTTTACAGCTTTCTTAGGTTTTGCACTGAACATACTGTAGTAATTGAAATGGTGTATCCAAGAATGATTGACCTGTGAGCTTTCTCTTCTAATATCAGCGAGGAAAAGCTTGAACATAAATAATATTAGCTAATATATAGCTAAATGTCAATACGTAGCAATAAATATACTGCTAAAACACTGGGCACAAATTGCATGAGACTGAGAAAATAGGAGCATGCATAGTCTGGGAGTGTAGTACCAGTGGAGCGGTCTTGTTTACTAATGATTGTAAGATGGGGCCAGGGCTAATGGGATGAGTTTACCACCCTATTGCCAATCTGAATGTATGACCAGCATTCAGTTTTAATATTTAGAAGGTTATTACTCATTTTCCTGGATCTTTCCAATTCCATTAACCCACAACATGTACTAACTAGTTAATTGTTATTTTGAATAATATGCCCTCCCCCGCATATCATTGCCAAGATTTATGGGTATCTTCCTCTAAATCGGATTGTGCTAAAGCAGACATATATTCACACATGCTTCTGATTTAGGACTATGTGTGATGTACTTGCAGTCCTGCATATCTCATTTGGTACACAGAGTTTTTCTGTTTTGTTTTTCACACGCTGAAGATCAGGACTAGTAAACTGAAATATGTAATTGCCTTGGGATACATTTCCATCTTCCTTTTAAGCCAATAAAGCAGGGGTGTCAAACTCACACCATCATGGTGGTGTCACGTGATGTTATCATGACTTTTTTCCCCTTCGCTAAACTGGGCGTCGGCATGGCCAGCATATGATGCAACTGACCCGCAGGCCACAGGTTTGACAGCCCTGCAATAAAGGAACTTTCTATAATGATGTCAGCTATTTAACTTATAAATATAATGGAATAATTATGTTTTGTTTGGTATTTTTGAGACCTACTAGGCATTTTATAAGTAAGTACTGTTAGTCCTTGACTTACAACCACAGTTAGGAGCACTAAATAATGTAATCGATAAATGAGTCATGCTTGTTAAGGAAATCTGGTTTTCCCATTGACTTTGGTGTCCCTGTGGGAAGGTTGCAAATAGCAATCATGTGACCCTAGGGTATTGCAAATATCATAAATGCGTGTTGGTTGCCAAGCACTCGAATTTGGATCCCTTAACTGTTGGGATGCTCTGATGGTTGTAAGTGCGAAGATCAGTCCTAAGTTACTTTTTCCACCCTCATCATAACTTCAAATGATCATTTAACAAATAGTCATAAGTACTATCTGTATATGGCAGATCATATTGTAATTTAAATTATTAAATGTTAGAAATTGCAATTACTAGGTAGCTAGTATATTTTCTCCTGTTTAATTCTAGATATTTTAAGTCTACTTTATCATGCCCATTTTAGGTTAAAATTGCCTTTTATTGCTAATATACAAGTGAACTGAGCTATTTGTTATCTTCCTTTATGCAACTTTTTTAAAAATAGGACATTTTGCTTTTCAGGATAACGAGAAGTTTCATAATGGTGCTGTTCAACGCAAGTTGAAGTATGAGGTAAGTTATAGCTTGTCAGCTTGAAGAAGTGCTAATATTAAATTATGGCATGCTCTCTAATTAAATTTCTTAACATTTCACAGCATAATTATAATTCTGTATTCCAGCAAGATTAATGGCGGTGGGAAAAGCCTTAAAATTAAATCTTCTAATATGGTAAAGATTTGGGTAGTTGTGATTGTGGTAATAATATACTAACATTGACGCTGCAACAGTATCCCTTTCAAATGTTTTCAGATAGGAACTAAGTTTATTGCTAGAAATAACTAATTACAAACTAGCAATACTGCACAGAAAATTACCAAATTCCAATTATACCCATGGATTGAGAGAGGTCATTGTTCTAATCAAGATATTAGAACCTGAAAGCAAGACAAGTTCAGCAAGACAAGTTCAGCAAGACAACAGATTTAGAACATAATGCAGAAATATTATGTGCAGTATTGTAGATGTTTTTCTGCTAGCAGCACATCTATTAAATGGAGGGGGGAAATGATTTGCAATTTCTCACCTGCCTTCACAATCTCCAGAGTGGAATGGAGCTCAGCATGCTACAGTGGGAAAGGACGAAGAAAAAGTCTCATGGTGCAAGCAAAAGTATATTCACACAATGCTGAATATAAGTCATCCTTACTTACAACAAAACATAATCAGTTTCTTGCCAATGAATTTCATGTGCCCTATTCCAAATGAAAATGGAGTAAATATTTACCAAAATATTTTCCTAATTATTTTTAAAAATTTGGAATTATAGGATACAGTCCTGATTCATAGGGTCAGTTGGAAGGCTTTTGCTGATTTAAGGGTGTTGAGTAATCCTACAGAAAAGAAATGGATACTGTTCTAAATGCAAGATGATGGAAAAGAAGAATCATGGCTTTGCTTTTTGAATCAGATCCTGTTCAACATAATTTGATTTTTGCTATTTAACACAAACATGCATAAAATGACAAAATCCACATCTAGAAATTTAAATTTGAATAACTTTCCTATTAAATATACAAAAGCACTTTTTTTTTACATTTTAAACAGAAAAGAGAGCCTTGGATGTCCTTTCATGGCTTTCTGACATTGTCTAATGATGACAGCAAATATAATCAGGCTGGAGAAGACACAAGGGCATCAAGAATCAGTAGACAGGACAAAGCCATAAGAACATTTAATCCTTTCTCAAGGACAATTCAGAATCTTGGCATGACTCAAGAAAATACAAATCAAGGGAAAGAGATAGAACAAGAGTATGTCAGATGGAGGTATCCTGATGGATGTGACTGGAATGAACCCAAAGACATTAAAAGCAGGAGAATGTGCTCTGACAGTTCCATAAAATCACTTTCTGATAGATCTGGAATGTTTGATTTATTAGGTAAAAAATCAACATTTTTTCATTCTGGAAACAAAAGTCTTCTTGGTAATCTTTGGGAACCTAAGAACACGGAAACAGAGTTTGATTCATTTAGTTACCACCACATGCCAGCTTCAGAGCCCATATTTTCTTCTGAAGTTCAGCCTGGTGCATCCCATTTTTGGTCTCTCCAACAGTATTGTAACATAATTTCTCAAATAAATCAGCTGATTTCAGACCGGACATTGGATGAAAAAGCAACAAAAGAAATCAAAAGACAACTACCTGAATCACTTATTGGATCAAAGCAGAATTATGGGCTGGGACATCTATTTAACCTATTCTGCAATTCTTACCATGGTATCATTTGTCAAGAATTTAGAAATGGTTGGTTTTCTAAATGGATCAAAGGTCTAGTCAGTGTCTATCACAAAAATGAGAAATGCACACAACTGGCATCATTTTTCAAAAACTTTCCAGTTATTAAAGACGTACAACTAAATCTGAGTTTAGGTTTGAAAGTAAATAGTGCAAGTCTTGGCCCAGGAAGGCCTTTAGGAAAAGAAAGTAACACAAATTACTTATCATCACAAATCTCAATTGATATGCATACAGTAAATCATGCTATAGAATCTAGTAACCTTTGCAGGAATGGTACATTGATTAGTAGCCTGGTTCTTAGACAAAAATTTGTGGACTTTTCAGAGGATCTTCTGGAATTGCAGGAATATTCTTTGGAAGAACTGCTACAATACTTGACATCTGCCTTGCCAGAAATTTGTGCCAAGACAAACAAATTAAAAGGAATATACTGGATTGCAGTGGGAAACTATAAAAAATCTGGACCAGAGCCTGCTTGCTTGCTTTTATATGATTCTATTTTATATGCCATTATTCCATCAACCAATCAGTTAGAAAGCAATCAGAACTCTTTGGATATTTTTCATGTTTTCTCAATCAATACTTTAAAAGATATCCAAATTGGTTATGCTGGACAAAGCATTATGCTTTTGGGTCCCCATGTAGAAAATGTAATGAAACTATTCACCTTTAACAAATACTTTACACAAAGAATATGCCATGATATACTTAGCACTATGAAATCTCCATTAGATCGTGCTTGCTTGAATCACCCACTCTTAAATGATGATCTGTTAAAACTTTCTGTTGATTGGACTTCAGCAGTCACCAACTTAATTTTGGAAAATAGTGTGTGCCTATCGTGCAATTTTGAGAGTGATTTAGCTGACCTGCTTTATTTACTCCATGAAAACATGGACAACAACAAACCTTTTTTAGGTGACATTCAGGTAGTGCTCTATACAACAGTGAAATTAGCAGGTGATATCAGATCCCTGGTCCTTACTAATACTCATATTGGTCTTATAAAGGAAAACAGTGCCTTCTGCCTAATATCTAGAGTGCTGCATTCCACGGACAATCAGTCACAGTGTGCCAAAATTCAGTTGTACTCTTTAAGTGAACTCATATGTGTGATTGTCCCAGAGAAAGAGAATCTAAGAAAAATCGAGTTGGCATTTTCAAAAGCAAGTAAGATTGGTTCAGCCAGTAGTTTACTGGATGCTTCTCAAGGAGAAAAAAATATCCAGTTGGAATCTGTTTCATCCTTTTGTCACAACCAACCTAGCAATCAACCTGATATCTGGAGACTAATTTTCAGTTCAGATGAAGATGCTGTTAGACTAATGTTGCATTTGACAGGAAAGTTAAGTTTAAGTCCTCTTTAGAGTTCAAATACAACCTAGTTTTCAGGGGAGGGAAAAATATGCATAAAACAAGTATGTTTCTGTTTTGCCTTAATGACTCTTGGTGAAAAACTGTACCAGCATTTCAACTTTTTGTAATTAGGTTTATTTTTAATAATTATAAATAGTTTATAATATCTTAAATGTTTCTTATCACAATTGCTAAATACCAGATTCATGCATCAATACGTGCTTTTTAGGTTAATTAAGAAACATTTCTTTTCTATACCTGTCAGGGTTCCTTGGAACCCTTTTTGCTTGTTGTGTGACAAAAAGTTGACTAGAATTCTCTAGCTAAAAATATAGGAACTAAATTTAGACTCACTTCCTTATTGCATATATCTTAGACAATTTGCATTTAGAACACTTCCATTCAGACTTTAAGGTTGAGTTATGATGACAATCAGTTGTGGTACATGTCCATACATCTGCAATAGGGAGATCGGTCTTCAACTAGCAATAAATAAATGGCTTAGTCATGGATCCAGATGAATATGTGTTCTCTGTCCTTGGCCAAAAAACACTTAGCTTAAAGACAGCTGCTTGTCTTTGAATATAATCTACCATTTCTCCTTTTCACCACATTTATTGCCCTGTTTCCTTTTACTAATAAATCATTGCCTGTTCTGATTACTTGAATTCTTTTTTTTATGCTTTACAAGTTATTTGAAACTAACAATGTATAGTTTGTTTTTCATATATAAAGGCTGAATTCTGAATATATGCTGCAAATTAAGACTACTTAGCCAATTTTTCTCTTGTTATGTGTGAATTACTGTGAATTCAGTAATTCAGTCTGTTTAGAGACTGCCTTAATAATTATTTCACTGAATAGTAGTATATTTTAAGATTTAAAAAACAAACATGTAAAAGTATATAGATAGATGGGTCTTGACAGAAAAATATAGTTAGCTTTTAAGTCTATAGAGAGGGAGAGCGATACACTTTTTCTCTTTGAAATTTCTTCTTAACAAAATTCTCTATGGTTATCTTATTAAATTTGCTCTTAAGCAATCCTATTATAGTGTACATAAAAGCTGTAATATTTGTAATGGCCTTTAAAAATGGAATTACTAAGTTGAAGTTATAGTGAGAATTTATTGTTGTAGTAGGGTTCAAAATTCTTGAGGAGCAGGGGGACATTTTGGCTTTGTTTAAATACAAAGGGGGAATATAAAACAGCATGTGGAGGAAATAGAGCCAAGGACACTAAAGATTGCCTATGTTTAGATATTGCTTCAAGAATGCAACCTGACATTCTGCTGGCTTTCCACTTTTGTAATAATGCAGCAAGACTGTTTACAGCACAGCCTTTGCTTCCAATTCTCAACCTTTTTCTTAATCTTCTATCTTCATTAAGTAAAAGAAATTAATACACATATACATTGCTTAGATCTTTGCTTAAAGAAAAGCGGAAAAAACTTTTATAACTGATCTGGTTAGATCAATTACAACTTTACAACTTTGCCCACTGGAATATAATTTAAAAGAATTAGCTCATTAATGAAAACCAAAAATAAAATTAATGTTTAAATAACTTCTGTCCAAAAAATGTTCCTGTATGGGAAATGCTTCCCATGTTGTATTTTGAGTATAGTGCCTCTGTTAAAAATCCCCTAGATATGGTATTCTTTTTGTTGAATTAATTTTTAATTTCTACAATTAATTTTAAATTTAAATAAAGTTGACATCAGATGCCAAAATGGTTTCCTGCTGATTTTCATGCTTGCATACTCAGACCGTTATTCCATGCTTTCCTTTATTCTTGAACATCTAAATATATTTTAACAACTATTTATTTTAGATTTATTGTTTGAAAAAAAATGTTACCTTCTCTTGTACTAGAGGGGCTCTGAAGCACTTAGTGCAACTGACCTAGATCCATAGGTCAAAGATACTAACAACTCGAGGCCCCATCTATTAAAAGCTGTCATGGGACTGAGGAACTGTGCTTTCTCTGGCATGGTCCTTACCTTTTGGAACAGCAATCCCATCCAGAGGTACAGATGGAAACCTCTCTCCTGGGATTCAGGAAAACCTTTAAGATAGGTCTACGGTTAATTTGTTTATAAGCCTCCTGTTGTGGCTGTTTGTTACTGTCATGGTTGTGTTAGTCTGGTCTCTTTGTGCTATTTTATGGTTTTAACTATTTTATTGTTATTTTGGATTTTTATAAACTGCCTAAAGACTCCAGGAGTAGACAGTCATTTAATCCTATTAACTGATGTCTGAAAGTGCTTGTCAAAACGTGGTCTGTTTACAGGTGGTTTGTACAGATCTATCTTGTGCTATACAACAGTCTCCCCATTGTTCACTGGTGAGAGAACCTATGCAGAGACTCAATCCCTCTTCCCTGTTAGCTAACTTCCAACAGTTAGCTATCCTTAGGCCACTCTCTAATTTAGACTTTACTCTACCCATTCATCAAAAGGATGCTAACCAAAGCTCACTTTCAAACCCATATCTCATATCTCTATATATCCTCCATATATCATGTCTCCCCACATTCACCATCAGCCAATTTGTGAAATCAGATTCCTGGTAAAAACTGATTAATTGCAGCATATAAACATCAATACTTGTAGCAGTCCAATTCAGAACACTGGCAGTAGTGAATGGGTTTACATATGCCAAATGGAACTGTGGAACTATGATTTAATAAAACCAAGCTCCAAAAGACGTGCAAATAAGTAATGCAAATTCTATTTAAATAAAATGGAATTTTATTTAACTGGAGATCCATGCATCCCTAATCCATTAATGTTCAGAAATTTCTCTTCAAGAAGGTTCTTGCCAGTGTGTTTGTGCTAAGAATTGATGTTACTATGTCATAGTATACATAAAATAATTCAAGTAGTAAAAAATACTTAATCTGGGACTAGTGGAAAAAATATAAGGGTTTTCAAAATGAAAGGAATGGGAAGGTATACACAAATGCAATAATTATTTTATTCTCTGAAAAACATGAACTCCTTTGTTCTTAAAGAGAAAAATGTAGGGAAATTGTGTTTAATTGGACTGTGATATAACAATTAATTCCCAAACACCTTCTAGGAGAGCCATGTTTTTATCTGTTCTGGAAGGCTGTGAGGAGAGAACTAAATAAATTTTGGCAAGGAAGCTGTTCAAAGGAGGCTATAATTGAAATTATAACCTGCCATTGGAATACATTATTCCTCCTGGTAAGTGGGGATTCTCAGCAGACTTCCCTGGTTATGTAGGTAGGATGGCTGAAACTATTGAAAAAAAAAGTGGTCTCCAGAATGCCCAGAGCCAATAGAACTTTTTAGGAAACAACCAACTTCTTGAATTACACTTGGAAATGTAATGGTCACCAGTGCAGCTTGTGCAACAGAGGTATGTGGCAGTGCCTTGACTGACCACTGAGTATGTGTATTGCTGCATGCTGGACTTGCTTAAGTTTCTGGGTAATCTTCAAAGGCTGTATAATGAATCGCAAGAGATTATGAGGGCATAAACAACCATCTTCAATCCATCCTGTTCCAGATAAGGGTGCAGTTAGTACACCACCTGAAGTGATGCAAAACTCTCCTGGCCGTGATATTTCTCTCCTCTTCAAGCAAGAGCTCTGAGTCCAGGAGGAGGACTTGATGGTCATGCTGCCTCCCTCTCAGGGAGTATAACCATCAAGAGCCAGAAATGGTACAGCACTGGAATCAAATCATTCCATGCATCAACAATCACTCTCTCTTGTTTGGGTTGAATGAACATTATTTTCTCCATCCAAAGTCCAATAGCCTACAGACACAGGGTCAAGATTTCCATTACATCTTCCAACAGGTCTGAGGTGAAGTTGTATAGCTTTACTCTGCCACAAAAGGATTATCTTGGTATTTTCAAGCTTTCATTTCCCAGAATGTTAATTAAGGATCATTAAGGTTGATATTTGGCAAAATATTGCATTATTGCTTTTTCTAATAATGAATATAAAGAAATAAATAGTTCATTCTTTTCAAGGAATTTGGAATCGAGTAACTTCCATTTTATTACTGATATGAAAGACCAATTCCAGCATGGTTCATGAGGGCAAGTTTACATGAAGGCAAAACCTGGCATTCAATTTATCTAAGATACGTGATAGATATGGTAAATTAAAGGCTCCTTCTAGGACAGTTCCCCAAAGGCAATCATTTCAGTACCACTAAATTAGTATTATCTAAGCCATTCAAGTAATTAATCTTACTGTGGAAAATTTAGGTTTATCAATGAACAATAATATATCATGTGGAGAAAGAGCTGTGTATGCCAAGAGCTATTTAGTTTAGAGTAGGGGTCCCCAAACTCTTCAGCTCATCAACCCCATCATGAAGTTTTAGTTTGTTCATCAACCCCCAAACAAGAAAAGCACAATATCTGTAATACATATTGTAATTACATTTATATTACATTTTAAAGAAAAGATGAAGATTTATTTTAAAATCCAAGCAAGAATAAGCAATGTAAGAAAGTGTAATCTCTTTTAATAAGTATTTATATCAATTAAACTAGCCTGTTACATTTAGGCAATCAATGTTAAACTGAACTGAATACTAATTTTATATGAATGTTGCCTAAAATTGGATCAAGAATTTGATTAAAATACCCACCAATTATCAAAACATTGGAAGATAATCAAGAGAAGATGGCTTAGACAATTATAAAATGCACCAATAATATCTAAATTAGGAACATAAGTATTAGCTGGAGGGAATTATTTTTTTTTGAACACTTAATTACCATAATGATAATGGCCTTTTACATCTTTATAATTTTCAACAAAAAGTGCCTTTATTAAAAGGGCCATACTTTCTTTTTTTTTTCTTTTTTTCTTTTTTTTTTTTTTGATAAAACTACTAATATAAACTTAGCCCATCTAATCTTTCTGCTACCTAACCTTTATCATCAGTAGTTATATGTCTCTTGGAAAGATGCAAGAGCCTTGAGTCTTGTGAGTTGAACAAAGATTTGTTTTCCTTTGTCAGGGGTTTCCAGACTATTCATATTATTCAAAGACAGAATCCAAAGAAATATTTATGCAAACAAAAAGATTGTTAAAAAGAAATATTAACACAGAGAAATTTGAAAACCCAACCAAAACATACTGTGTAATTTTTGAAATCTTGGAAGTTCACAGTGATGATAGGCCTTTCACACATCAGCTTTTGATCAGAAAAATAGAAAATGAGTTATAACATGTACAAAATTAGCATATTAATTAAAATGGAATGGGGACAAATAAGTATAGGTTCAGAATAATTAATTTTGTCCACAGCCGTTGTCATTCTTTCAGGATACTTTAAATCATTTCATTCATGTTTGTTTGAAAGAAGTCTTACCAAATTAATGCAGTCTCCTCCAAGATACAGAGAGCCTTAATGTATGTTATAAAATAATTCCAGTGAATGTATATCTATCCATATATGAATCTGCCCTTTCTTTGATAGCCACCTGGCTTTTCCCACCTTTTTGAAATTAGATGGCTAGCACTGTTGCCCTCTGTTGAGGGAATTCAGCTAGTGTTAATTCTTTTCTCTCCTTCCTTTAGTCACTAAGATTTTTCTACTACTCCTCCCCCAGGTGTTTGAGGTTTTAAAATCTGTTATGATATAAAACTGATTTTCTTTTAAATAGTAATATAAGATTTATATTATTTTATATTCACATTTTTAGTGTTTTGTATTTCTGTAAATTAAACAAGTCTAAAATTAAAAATTATATTTTGTTAGTGCATTCTACAGCTTAAATTATGTCGCTTGCTGAATGTGTATTCCTAAACCAAATGTTAACTTAGAACCAACCACAATTCCTGAGAAATGTTTATTCAGACTAAAGTTGATGTTGCAAGTAATAGAACAATGCTATTTCTTATTCCCTGTAATAACACATTTTCAAGGCTGTCTTTTTAGGATCTGATGTGATTACAAGAGTCACTTTTACAATAAATTTTCTCCTTGTTTAAAGCTGGTGGAATTGTTCTAGAGCTATAAACATTTCAGTGACATCTAATTTTGGTAAACTGTCAGTGATGGCTACTGCTCTAGACAATAAATATAGAAAATGACTATATAATTTTTTTGGTTTTGATCTTGCCCCTGGATTTCAAACATAAGCTTTTGCAATAAATGTTTAATGGGAAGCTTGTCTCTGTATTCTTTTGTATTCATGAACAATTTGGGTTAACTATATAATATCTGAAAAAAATATAAATATTCCACTCATCAGATCCTCTGGTTCACTATTAGATTCAAAGTTAGGAATATATGGAGCTTGATCTGCAGAGGCTGTATGATTTTTGTTGTTTGCTATATGATGAAATATTATCAGAATGCTATTAAGTTACAAGATAACAAAGTGCTTTTTTAAAGGAATAAAATGTTTGCAAAATTTCCAGATTACTAAAAGTGTTGCTTGATATCTATTACATACGAACATTTCTTTCTATTCATAAAAAACTTGTTTCTGATCTTAAAAACTTTTGATTGTAAATTGTACCTATAGCTATTCTACACAAGGAAGTTCCTCTTTTATCTATAGCACAGTAGTGGCCAAAATTGTAGAAATCTTTTGGAAAAAGTATATTTTTGAGGTTTGATGGCTAATAACATCACCTTTTTTTGGAGTTTAAGATAACCATATTCCACTGCTGGAATGGACTGGGAATAGCCCAAATCTTAACCCAATTGAAAATCTATGGGGCCTACTAAAGAAACTTGTTAGTCAGAAGTGACCCAGCAATAAAACCTAGTTAATAGAAGCAATCATTCAACCTTGGTTTCACATTATAACAGCTGCAGAACTAAAGACTTGGTTCACTCCATGGGAAAACGTTGTAAGGCCGTAATTCATGCTAAAGGTTACCCAACTATTAACTGGCATGGTGATAATTTTTGTATATCTCATTTTTTCCACGTTTCACATCTCTTCTTTATACTGTAACTGCTATTCTAATAGCAAATCCTTCATAAAGTTATTGCATTACATTCTTGATTAAGTTATCTTTCCATTGATATATAATTTTATGATACTACTCCAAAAAAAGTGGTGTGATTAGCTAGTTTTAGATAATATACTTTTCCCAAAAGGTTTCCAAAATTTTGGCCACTACTGTAGTTGAGGTCCAGTAGAGTTCACATTATCCAGTTTTCTCCAGTTCTTCCTTTTTTCCCATCACCTTCTGTTTTCAGAAGGTTGCCCAATCTCTAGAACAGAAAGAAGAACTTTGTCTCCTTCTACTGGTGCGGTTATACTATTAATGCAATTTCTGCTGTGCAAAGTGTGGATACAAGCCTTTTACTTCTACTGAAGTTACATAAAGCATAACGACACATTTTGCAGTGGTATTCTTCAGTAGCTATTCTATATTTGAAAGTAATGTTGACCATTCATGAGAGAACTATACTTTACTATCGCATAAATCCTTAATTATCTAGCTAAACCTTATTTTTTTCTATTAAATAACATTCTGGTTTCAGGCAATGCTATTTATGAAATGATGCAGTATTTAATTTCCTTTTAATATTCATTTGATAGCGCATGTTCTGTCGCCCTGTTAAAACAAATCCAGATGACGTAAAGAATCCAGTTAAAATTAGCATCCCACGTTACATCCTTTGTGGGCAGGGAAAGGATGAGCATTATGAATATGAAATCAAGGTAAGATATTTAAATATTTTTATTTTTGTTGGCATGCATTATTTGTCTACATATGGAATATTTGCATGTTTTATATCTTCTTATGGAAAAGGTTCAGTTTGGAAAACGAAGAGTGAGCTAGATTGTAACACATAATCGTCCTTTACTTTCTCTCTTTGCTCAGAGGGAGGGAGCATGACTATCAAGGAGTCATAACAGCAATCATAAACTGTGGGTCAGGACCCCTTCTGTTAGGAGATTTTGAGTTGTTTCTAGCATCCTATTGGAAAGTATTTCTACAAGACGTGGCACCAGTGTGGCCCAGCCAAATGTCGTCTGCACACCTCAGAACATTGATTAGGACAGGTATGGAGGGAATGTTTTAAATAGTTGAAGTGGGAGACTAAAGAAGATACAAATATATAAACTTGACTAGTATAAGTAGAACTTCTAAGAAGTATTCTAAATGTACTATGCTAAGTAGTAAGAATACTAAGTATTTTATAGGAAGGTAACAGCGTTCCCTGCATCTTGGCATATAGTCATACTGACCACGGAAGTTTCTTTGGACATCACTGGCTCCCTTGCCTAACAAACGGAGATGAGCATTGCCCCCCCAGAGTTGGACATGACTGGGCAGGGGAAACCTTTACCTTTACCTATAGTATAGAAGTTTGGTTTAATCCCAAGAATCTTGATAAACTGGGATAGTCTTTGACTTTATATTCTCCACTGTTTTACTCCACTGGGCTTATTGTATCATACCAGCTCTCTTGAAGTGATATCCAAAGTTGAGGAAGGATAGGATGGGATGGGATGGGATGGGATGATATAAAATAACCATTATTGTTACTTTTTTCTGTGAACACATTGGCACACATTAAAAAATGAAATTTTGATACCTGCTCTCAAAAGAAGATATATTTTTCCCAGAGGTGAAAATAAAAAGGAGATGAGACTGATGATAGCAGCTTTGTAGCCTCTCATTGCATCCTAAACCTTTACTGCATGCTTCATGGCATCACACATGTTGCTAGAAGGCGCAATTCCTTCTTTCTTCATTGATAATCCTGTTGATAATGCTGTTCACTTGCAAATACTTATTTGTTTAATCAGTTAATGCTGATGCATATGCTTTCCATTGTATGATCTAATACAGTAGTATTCCTATTCCATTTTGATTGCATAACTTATCCAGATAATTGGCACTCCATCTCCTGGTTGAGGTAATGTCAAGTGATAAAAAGTCACGAAAATAGCTCTCCTTACAACAAATGTGCCCATAATTATAGAATTACCTCATGGGAAAATGACTTCCATGCTAATGCAATTACATATTCAATCTCTCCCAGCAAACTGAAAATATTGGTTTATTTTGCTCCAAGTCAAATTTTGGTGTGTGAGTAATCATGCTTAGTCAGGGAAAATTATCTATTATGAGAAGCCTTGTAATATAAACCTTTATGTTCCTTTTCTGTTAATTATATTGTTTACTTTTACAAAACAGATATCAGTCCTAGATGAGACATGGGCTATATTCAGGAGATATAGCCGCTTTAGGGAAATGCATCAGACATTAAAATTAAAATTTCCAGAGGTAAGTTACTAATTAATTTTAATATGTAAATGTATGATTATTTCCTTTTGGTTTATACCAATGGCAAATACTGGTGAATTTTCCTATGTAGTTTCTAAGAATCTATTACATTTGTGGCAGAAATTGTTGTGTACATTGGGGGGGGGGTTGGCAGTTTTTATTTTATGTTAACACTTGGAAGACATTTTAAAAGGGATTGCTATGCTGTGTTTTGTGAGAAAAAATTCACCTCTTAGTTCCAAGATTTTTAGTCTTTATACGTTTCTTTAAAATTGTCAAACTTTTTTTTACAAACTGTTTTTATGGGACCCTTCAGAGATCTTTTTGGAAAGTGATGAAATTAAATATGCTGTTTCACATTCATGAAAGTGAATTAAAGCCAGCAGAGTTTTCTGCTTCTCTAAGTGGACACTTCTATACGTTGAAAAAAGGAGAGGCAATATTTTTCCTTTTCATTTGTTTCATTTCATCAACACCTCCACTAATTTTGTTCCCAGCAATTTGGAGCCAAAGTCCTGATGCTCAAAAGACAGGAGAAATGGGTAGAATTTACCTTCCCACACCCCCGTGAAAATCCAGGGCATAGAGTTTTGTTCTGCACAGTTATGAATTGAAATCATTGCTTCTCTCTTGTTGTTACTCCATTTCTATATTTTATTGTCTTTCATCCTAAAAGTCTCCACGTATAATTTTATGGGATTCTGAATATGCAAATACAGTTACTTCTTCAATTTATGACAGTTATAAACCAATTCTTTTTTGAAGGACCATCGTTTATCTTCCGTTCTATTCACACAGGTGCTTTATGAGATACATTAGGCCCAGAGCTAATGATCAGCTCACTTTTCAGATATGAGTACAGGAGCGGTGGAAGGAACATATCACCCCAGTCCAAAAGTAATTCTGTAATCATTACATTATATTAATAAATATAATTAAATTACATCTTTAATTGCAGGTCCTAAGGAAGAATATGTGTCCCATGATGCAACCTAACCAGGGTATATTGTTATTTTCACATAGATTCTCTTTCCTATTCATCAGCATTACCCAAACATACATGGATAATATTTGTATATATATTGAGGAAAACTATTTATCCACCTAACCACTGCCATATCTTATTTTTGTCATTTATTGTGCATAATGTGCAAGTCAACTCTGTGTAAGTAGCAATATCTATTGTCCTGAGCCATCTGAAGTTAAAACAGCACACTTTTTCTTCATTAAAGTTAGGAAAGAAGGAAGGAAGGAAGGAAGGAAGGAAGGAAGGAAGGAAGGAAGGAAGGAAGGAAGGAAGGAAGGAAGGATTTAAAGAAATGGCTTTTGATTTTCTTTACAAATATAAACAGATTTATTTAGAATTTCTCCACCCTCTTTGATATTACATTGCATAAATCACTTCTTCCCATATCTCAATGCTTATCTTCAATTCTTCAAATTCAAAATCTATTAACATTTCTGTCTAATATCCGCAAAAATATTTATTTTTCCTAGAACTTTCCTAAAACGTATTTCTTAACCCTGATCAAACAGGTCAGCTTTATATTCCTTTCTTTGGCTCCTAATATTCTCAATCTTTGCTTCATTAAGATGCTGTCATAAGATTTGATCTCCATTAAAATTTTCTTTCTCCCATCTCAGGAGTATTTTTACGGCTTTAACAGCTCTCTTTTGTAAATCCAGTAATGAATCATTACCAGGTCATTTTTCATCTCTTGGCTTATACTTTGTATTTCCACGTTAATTTCATCTCTCTCTTATAGTCCACAACTTCTATTTCATTTTCAGTATTTCTGCCTAGGTTGTTTTTTCTCTTCAATTCTGTCAATCAGTGAATTCTTTCAAATTATTCTCCATCACATCTTTCATTTCTTTTTAAAGATCTCTTTTAAATTGTGCATTTCTCAGAGCAAATATTGTTGCTGTCATTGTATCTACAAGCTTCTTTCCCATTGCTTCAAAAATCCTTTGAAATGTCATTTTTGCAAGTGTCACTACTGGTCATGAAATTCAAAAAATAAGAAAGAAGTTTTTCTTTTCTTATTTGCAAGATCCGTCTTGGTTTCTCAGGAATTGCATATTATTAATTCCAACTAAACATTATATGTTGGATTGTGAATGTTTCCTGAGTGCTTCAGAAGAAATATATCAGAGCTTGCATGAACACAGTACTTCTCTGCTGTTCATAAAAGCAGCAGCATCCTTTCTCAAATGAACATTAGAAAAGTGCTGTCCTTATATGTACAGGTAATCCTTGGTTAGCAATCAAAATTCAGACTGGCAACTTGGGCTGTAAGGAGAAAATCACATGACTGCCACTAGGCTCACAATGGCTTTGTAATGGCTTTCAGTCATTAAGCAAAGTGACATGGTTATTAAGTGAAAAATCACTTGATTGTGACTTACAATTTTATTTCCATATTGTACAGTATTAACTCTGCAAGCAAAAATGCATGCTGGTTGCAAATCACCTGAATAGTGATCACATCACTGTGAGATTCTGCAGTGGTAAATGCAAGGATTGGTTTTCAAAAGTTATTTTTAGCACTATACCTTTAGCATCTCGACTGTAAGCCGAGGTTGTCCTCCACTTACGCCACAGTTGAGCCCAAAATTTCTGTTGCTAAATGAGACATTTATCAAGAGAGTTTTGTCCGGTTTTACAACAGTCGTTAAATTAACTGAATCATTGCAGTTCTTAAGTTAGTAACATGGTTTTTAAGTGAATCTGGCTCCCCCATTGACTTTGTTTGTCAGAAGATCACAAAAGGTATCACATGACCCCAGGACACTGCAACTATCATAAATATGAGTCAGTTGCCAAACGTCTGAATTTTGATCACATGATCATGATGATGCTGCAACAATCATAAACTGAAAAATGGTCATAAGTCACTTTTTTCAATCCTATTGTAACTTTGAATGGTCACTAAACAAATGAGGACTACCTATAATAACTACTAACAATCGTTCCCTGAAGCAATCAGTAAGCAAGGACTACCTTTAATCCAAAGCATTTCTTCCTCATCGTGTTTGAAGCATATGCATCTCTCTGAAGTGCAGACTAAGCTTCTTTTTGAGGTATTTCAGGAAGCCTGTCAACAACAATTATGAAGAAGTCACCCAATAGATTGACCTGCTTAGTTGTAAAAACAAACTATTGCTGTAAAGAATGTATGGCTAACCTGTTGAATTGGAACTCCATCAGCTTTTAGAATTGGTCATGCATTACTCTTCTCTGATATAAACCAATTATCAGGTTTGAAAAGAATAAATTATACCAATTGTTAATATTGTATAATATTCTGTGAAAGTTTAGATTCTGTATATAAAGGCATATTGTTTAACCTGATTAGCAAAAAATGCAAGCTGACCTGAGCTGATAGTGTTTTAATCCTTTAGTGCCAGTCTTTATATCATGTAGTTGCACTACTACCATATGCTTCAATAAAGATTCTCATTTGATGTTCTAATACAGCCTCTTGGGATGGGGGTGTGAGACAATCCAAATTCTGAAAAATTACAGCATTTATTTTAGCAAGGCTGTGTTTCACATTTAACCTTACTGATTTTAATTTAAAGTTACACACGGTGTCTCTGCACCCCGTTTTTAGAAGAATATACATTTATTTTTGGAGTGGGTAAAATCCTAACACTTTGAAAAAATGAACTGCTGTCCCCTTATAATCTAATTCTATTCATTTTTGCAATATACAGTATAATTTTGTTGAATCATGCACATAAATAAGATAGATAAATGAATTGAAATGGATACCAAATTAATGCATTTAATCCAAATAGGGACATCCTAATATGATTGTACTTGAGATATCATAGGTATAGGCACTAATCACTGAATACACTATTAATTATACATTGGACGTTTAACCATAACTAGTTATATATCAGACACCTTAAATGCTCAGTATTTTTTGACCATCTAGAATCACTACTAAAGCACTGGATATACTACTAATTATGCTTTGGGCATTTAACTACAACTAATTATATACTGAGCACCTCAGTATTTCTTGACCTTCTAATATTTGATATAACAGTGATGTTTCACAATATAATTCCAATGTCAAAAGCTTAGTGTGTACAGTTACCATAAAATTAAAATTTCAAATAGGGTGAGCTCCATATAAAAATGAATAATATAAGGGAGAAAATTGAGATTATGTTAATTATTGTTTCTAAGGATGCACACTGCCATCCTCTAAATAAATAATTTAGTCAGTCAGTGAGTGCCTTGTCTTTAATATGCCTATTTCTTTTTTCCGTTGGGGTGTAATGAAATATGTAGAGAAGTTAAAAGTCTAGAACAGTCCACCCACAAATTTAGTTTAAATATGCTAGTAATTATTTGCATAAATCTCATAGCGTTTTGAAAGAACTTTAATTTTGGAGTTGCTTATCTTATGTTTGCAGTAAGTTTCTGTCCTATTGATCCCTAGATAACAAGGGTTGCATATGTTTATGAATATTTTTCTCAGCAGCCCATTCAGATTATTCTCTAAATATGATGCACAATTTTAAAAGATTAAGTATGAAGACTGAAATTAAGAGTTTTATTCTATGAAAACACACCTGTTTTGGGTACTGTGAGGAATAATATATTTACCTGAAATGAAGATGTTTTCAAATTTAAGATAATTCCCTATAACAGAAAGAATAGGTTATTTATACTGTCTATCAACAACAGTCTTGTAAAATGGATAGTTTATACATTTAGCCAACTTAGTATTTTTAGCTCTATTTCAAACCAGTCCTAGTAAGGTTGACAACTGCATAAATATGTGTGAGAGAGACACTTGAGTGTATGTAAGTGATTAGACATATCAGAAAATAATCTGCAAACAAGTGAAGGCAAGAGCCAGAACTAGATTAGTAATAGCTGAATTCACATATTTCAGTTAGAATTAATTGCCAGTAAGATAAACCATTTTTGAAATTGATTTCCTGTGCCTCTATACATACTGAAATAATTATGCCACATACACACATGCTTCTCTCTTTCTACATACAGCAGAAGCAACCCTCAAGAAGTAGGATCAAGATGAGATTAAGGGAGAGGGTAGCTGCACTGGAAAGTAAAAAAAAAGGAGAAAGAGAGAACAAAACCAGATGGAGAGGAAGGGAAGGGAAGGGAATAATTAAATGGAAAGGATGGAGGGAAAAAACCCCTAGTTGCTTTCCATGTGTTGAACAGGATGGAGGAAAGGTCATTGCCATTGCTTTTTTTGAGTCTAATAAAATGTGTTTAATATGCAAAGTTGTGGATCTTAAGTTTCAAGACAGGCATTGATTGGGAATACCTACTTATGTTTTGAGTATTTTCAAATGTACATTACTCACATCTTCTGTTTATCAAGTAATTTTATGATTGATTTAGGCATTCTTTTCACTGAAACATTCCTGTAAATGAAGTATCTTGAAACCTTCTATTGTCATTTTAATGATTTTTGTTGTTGTTGTTGTTGTTATCATTAGTGTTACATTGGTCAGGCTTTTTCTGTTCTTTCAGGTACCACTATTACATGAGCTCTAAGAGTCAGCAAAATATATGCAGTTTATAGAGAGCAACTCCTGTCAAAAAAATAAACTGCTATTCATAAATTTGGATAAAGCACTTAGTCCCCACCAATTGATTGTCATTTCTAATGCAAACAAGGCAGCGCGTCTTAAGTTTGTTTTCATTGCTGAAAAGAAACAGCCTAGATCATAATTTGTTAGAACTTTTATTCAGAAACCAATTTGTATTTTTAACAGTCTTTTCTCTATAATTTGCAGTTGTGTTATCAATTTTTCAAGCAAAAATTATTCAATTAAGAGCCAAGAGAGAGAGAGAGAGAGAGAGAGACCAAGTGTGTTCCACGCCATATTTGGAATTCTTTGATAAATTTTGCAATTCAGAAAGATATTCTAATTTCTTGCAGGCATTTTTGTTAAAAAAAAAACACTGATAAATATAATACACCTAACATCCCATAAAATGGACAATTATCTCTTCTAGTTTCATGTCCAATAATAGATTCTGGATTAATGTGGTGATTCTGCATTCCATTAGCAACTCTGGCATTGATAGAATCTCGTAATCCAAGTTCCAAATGGGACAATGACTGTGTTAGCAGTTGCCTCCAAGGGTAATTTTCCTGCTGCAGAAAATTCAGCTGAGGAATATCTGGGAGCAACATCTCTTTTCTATGAGAAAAAGCATTGGTATAATTTGAATTAGATTTACTTCTGAGAAATGCTAATATTGAAAGTTTATCAAGCGTAAATCTTGGTAATGATGAGATGAAAGCATTTTTTCATTCCTGAATTCCCACAATCTAGAATAGTAACTATCACATAAATGACTAAGCAATCCTAACCTTGACCCTAACCCTCAGTTTGGTATGAATCAACAATACTTTTAGATAATTCAAGCAATAAAATGAAAAAGAAAAGGTAATGTTAAATTAGCATTTATGTTTTATATTTAAATATTTTAACTATAAAACATAAGGTGATTAAGGATTTACTGAACACAATGAAAATGTCTTTTCTTTATAGAACCAATCTTCTATTGTATTTCTTTTTATTTAATATTTTATTTTTTTCCCCAAAAACAAAAAAGACTAAGAAGGAAAAAGGGGAAAAATCTGTCTTATATTTTATACTTATCAACAGTCAATGAGTTCCTTTCTATAATATAAACTATTAAATATATTATTATAAGATATCCCAGACCTATGGAGAAATTGGAGAAGATCACAAAATATCAAGATCTTAACATTGAAATGAAAGATTATGGCATAATCTGGCTGCGATGGTCCCAATGGTTATCGATACTCTCAGTGCCATACCAAAAAATCTTGGGTGGCCTAAGTGCTTCTCTCTGCACACTGACATTTCCATCTATCCATTACAAAAAGCTACATTACTGGGATCCATGCATATACTATGCCAATATATTACAACATCCTATATTATCAGGAAGAACTTTATGCATATGAAAGCTAACACCAGCTAAACAACTTACAACTGTGACTTCAAATTGATGTGTACAGATAGTAATTATAATCATACTACACCCCCCTCCCTATGAATGGTTATTATTGAACTATTCAACTCAGTGGAAATTTAATATCCTTTCCATCCCACATTTGTCCTGATGTCCCAGAAAAAGTGAGGTGAAAACCCTGACCAGATGTGAATATGGTATCTGCAAATAATAATGGCTCACAACTTATCAGTTGATAAGAAATTGCATAATAGATCTTCAGAGTTAACTTGATAAAATCTAAACTACTTGTAGAGTCCATGGATAGCTTGTGGGAATGCATGCTGTGCTGTCATTTTATGTATTAAGTTTCTACTCATGCCCCTGATACTTCATAGTTTATCTGACTGTTACTAGCTTACTTTAATAAGCAACTAGTGATACTGCTAATTTTGCCTAACTGACATTCCTTTTTTATTAGTTTATAATATAAAATACAAGAAAATAATGGGAAAATAAGGAAGAGAGAAGGGAAGGGAAAAGTGTAAGGAAAATGGAAAAAAGAAAGAAAAGGCGTTGACTTCCGAATCCCTTTGGTGCACTAGAATTGTATCAAAACTCAACTTTTTTCATTTACATAGTAGTATAAACTACTATGAACCTATACCTAAATTAATTAATCTGTTTTTAATAGTTTTTCTAACTTTTATATGTCTTTGTATTTATTTATGCTGTTCACCGTCCTGAGTCCCTCGGGAGTAGGGCGGTATACAAATATGAAAAATAAAATAAATAAATAAATAAATAAAACTAGCCATTTCTATAACAACAAACCTAGTTAATTGGTAAAGCCCAATATCAAAATTTCATTTTTCCCCCCATCTCAAGCACAAAGTCCAGAAGCAGTTTCGAAGCAGAAACAAAAGTAATTGTGTTTTTCTTTAATCAGAGCAATCAATTTAGCAATTTCTGCTAACTTCCACCAACTCTTGCAGCCATTCGTGCATTGCGGGAATCAAAGTGCCCTTCCATGTTTGTGCATAAATCTTGCTGCCGTCAACATATATAACATCAAAGTTCCAATATTTTTCTCAAGTCTTCTCCATTAAACCCAAAAGGACAGTTTCTGGTTTTATCTTTATATTCACTTTGAGAATCTTCTGTATTAAGATGTGAATCCTACTCCAATATTTCTTTGTTTTGTCACATATCCACCATAAATAAAAGGTCTCTTATTTACATTTGCATTTCCAACATTCATTTGGAATATCTTTATACATTTTTGACAATTTATCTGGTGTTAAATATCAATGACACATCACCTTATAAAAGTTTTCTTTTAGTTTATAATTTAATGTAAATGTTGGACTTTTTGTCCACAGGTTCTACCATTGTTCAAGCATAACATTATATACAAAGTTCCTTGCCCACTGAATCATGCAGTGCTTCACTTATTCCTTTGCCAAATTCAGATTCAATAATGATTTATAGACCTCGGCAATAATATGTTATCACTACCACGCAATAAGATTTCCAATTCATTTTTCACAAAGTCTAAGCCATAACTCTTTTTGCCTGATTTAAATCTTTCTTTCAATTGTAAATATGTAAACCAATGGCAGACACATCCTTCTGATTCTAACTCCTCTTTAGATTTGAGGATAGGATCACCAAAATTAAAAGAGATTATTTGACCATAAATCCATCAGTTTGGATTTGCCATCATTTCTTTTTTAAAAAGCTTCCTGAGGGGACACCCATCTTCACAGAAAACCTTGTTTTATACTTATTCCAAACTATTAAGATGTCATGTCTAACAAAATGATTATTAAAATCAACATTTACTTTAATCTAGTCATACCATAAATAGCTGTGCCATCATGGCCCTCTAGATCATGGGTGTCAATCTCAATCACGTCATGTGACATATCGTGATGTTTTTTGCCTTTGTGGAGCCGGGTTGGTATGGCCTGCATGTGACGCATCCGGCCCATTTGACACCCCTGTTCTATATCAAGTAGATTCTTATTCTGGAGACTCACCTACTTTTTTAGACCAAACAACAAGTACCAAAATACAATTTCAAATCTGGTAAATCCAAACCTCTTTTTTCCTTAACATCTTGCAGTAGTTTATATTTAATTCTTGGGGGTTTTTTCCTTGCCATATAAACTGAGAAATATCCATCTGCCATTGTTTAAATGGAGTATCACTAAGTGATGTTCCTAATATTAAATTGTGTTATTATAGATCTGTGGTCTTCTAAACCAATTCTTTCTAAAGTAAATTTGAACTAACTATCGTGACGTTTACGTATTTTGAATTAGCATGGATCTTTGTTCCTAAAATGGTTTTAAAATAAAATACTACTGCAGAAGATAAACTTCTGACAATCATTTGTAACCAACATTTTCATATTCACAGTATTTAACTTCTGCTTGAGTTCTGTGGTTGCAGGTAATTTTTGTCCTCCTTTCCAGCTCCTATTCCAATCTTCTTGAGAATTAGTTGGCAATATTCTAAATATGGCTCTTGACAGTGCTTTATACGTATTTTATCATTAGCTGCACATTCCAAGTTCAGACTATAAATGAATTTGCGATGCATAAACGTACATTTCTTGCCAATAGAAAATAAAAGTACCTTAATTAAGAGCAGTTTTTAAAAATCAAGCTCTAAAAACATACTCAGACTGATTGAATCCTCCCTTAAGGTTCTTTTCTTTTGTTTAATCTTCCAGTTTGACCTTTCACCTCTCTACAGATTATAGAAACCATAGCTGTAATTGCTTCTCTTTCCACCTGCTTTAAGGATCAAAATGCCTCGAGTATCTATCTTGGTTATTCATTTCTACTCTAACTACTCTTCCTTTCAAGCAATAGGAGCATGTGTGAGTTTTATACATAAGGAAGGGAACAGTCATTTTTCTTCTTGCTTTTCATATTGGTCGCATTGGTTGATGATCTCTGGAGGGCTCGGGACAGGGGTTGCTCCTCTGTCCTGGTCCTACTAGACCTCTCAGCGGCTTTTGATACCATCGATTGGGGGTGGGGGGCACTGTTCTACAGTGGTTCTCCTCCTTTCTCTCTGACCGGTCGCAGTCTGTGTTGACAGGGGGGCAGAGGTTGACCCCAAGGCCCCTTATATGTGGGGTGCCACAAGGATCGGTCCTCTCGCCCCTTCTATTCAACATTTATGTGAAGCCGCTGGGTGAGATCATCCGTGGTTTTGGGGTGAAATACCATCAGTACGCTGATGACACCCAGCTGTACATCTCCACCCCAGACCACCCCAATGATGCCCTCGAGGTGATGTCCCGGTGCCTGGAGGCCGTACGGATCTGGATGGGGAGGAACAAACTCAGACTCAACCCATCCAAGACCGAGTGGCTGTGGTTTCCGTCGTTCCGATATAGTCAGTTGGCGCCATCTCTGACTATTGGGGGCGAGTCGTTGGCCCCCACAGATGGGGTTCGCAACTTGGGCATCCTCCTGGACTCACGGCTGTCTTTTGAAGAGCATATGACGGCCGTAGCCAGGAGGACTTTTTATCAGGTTCGCCTGATTCGCCAGTTGCATCCCTTTCTGGATCGGGACTCGTTACGCACGGTCACTCACGCCCTTGTCACCTCACGCCTGGATTATTGTAATGCTCTCTACATGGGGTCCCCTTGAGAAGCACCCGAAGGCTCCAACTGGTCCAGAATGCGGCCGCACGGGTGGTAATGGGAGCAATGTGGCGCTCTCATGTAACCCCCCTCCTGCGCGAGCTGCACTGGCTCCCAGTGGTCTTCCGGGTGCGCTTCAAGGTTTTGGTTACTATCTTTAGAGCGCTCCATGGCTCAGGACCAGGGTACTTACGAGACCGCCTCCTGCCACCAATAGCCTCTCACCGACCAGTTCGCTCCCATAGAGAGGGACTCCTCAGGGTGCCATCGGCCAAACAATGTCGACTGACGGCCCCCAGGGGGAGAGCCTTTTCTGTGGGGGCACCTACCATCTGGAATGGGCTTCCCCCGGAGTTACGAAACATCCAAGACTTACGCATATTCCGCCGTGTCCTGAAAACATTTCTATTCCAACAAGCTGGTCTGGCCTAACTCTCCCTTTTTAATTGGCTTTTAAACTGGCTTTTAAATTGGGTTTTAAACCTCTTTAGATAAATTTGGATGTTTTTAATCTTTGAGCCTAAATTACTTAATCTGTTTCTTAATAGTTTTTAACTTCTATATGCATTTGTATTTATTATGGCTGTTCACCGCTCCTTCGGGAGTAGGGCGGTATACAAATATGAAAAATAAATACATAAATAAATAAATATGAAAAGACAAGGCTGTCCGCTGTTGAGGGGGGGGAGGCTTCCTCTCTTCCTAGCAAGTCTTCAGTTCATTGTAAACTTTGTTTTTTAAAAAAAAAAATATTTATTTAAAGAGCCTCCCCAAATAGAGGAGTCTCCTGTTTCAGACAGCCATCTCTACAAAAGGAGAATGACAAGAATAGTGATCAAGGATAGAAAAACGGCATACTTGAGCGCCCTCCTCAAGTTTTCAACTTAAATATGTTTCAGACACTTGGTGATTTTTTTAGAAGAGTTATAGTCTGGTTTATTGAAGACTATCCACTAAATCACACATTCTGACACCATGTTTTTTGTGCTAAAAATTAATGGATGATAATCTGTTAAAGCTCAGACTTGGAAGTTCAGAATGAATTTTTTTTTTCATTGGATCAGCCATTGAAAATGTACTACTGACTATATAGGAATGCATTTTTTCTTCTTTTCACTTTTTTAAAAAACATTCAAATGAAGCACTGTCAAGATAAAGAATTCAAATATCCAAATTAGATGCATTAAATGTATTTCATTATTTTTTATTTCTTTAATTTGTATACTGCCAAAATCTTAGAAAGTGGCTGGTTTGCCTTTCATATTTGTGTTTTCAGGCTGAATGAAAGACAATATTATAAACAATTTGGACTATTTTACAATGGTTCTTTCCACCTCGATTTCTTCCATGCATTGTGATATTAATGTTTGTTCCTTAGTTTACTTCATAAAAGATACTCACTGTTTAGATCATTTGATTAATTCAAAGATGCTATTAGGATAGTGCACACATCAGCTTTGAAGGCTAAAAGATACATGAGAGCATATAGAGGTACATATAAAGCAAGAGTATGTCAACCCATGGTTTGGTCTAATTCTTGTGAACTAGTTCTTCGTCTTTCAAGACAGATGCCCAGTGGACTGAGATTGAGCAAAGGGCTCATAACCCCCAACCAGAGGCCTAGGCTGTGCCTTCTATATTTTTGCTGCTTGCATCCCATTGACTACATTCTATTCAGCCAGGGTATTTGCTCATGTGCCGTTTCTTTATCTCCCTACTTAAACTTAAGACCTGGAGGCTGGCAGAGATGACTGCTTGAAGTTGAATCCAGAAGTACCTAATAGGATTGGATGAGGGCTAGCATGGCAGCATAGCTTGATCAGGTAAGGAAGCAGACAAGTACTGAGGAAGAATTATTTAATTATGGTTCCCCCACCCCTTATCTTTAACAGACCCTCCCTTGCAGAAGACTTAAAGGGGAAGAGGAGAGAAAGTTTGGTGTGGTTAAGGTGCTGGCGTAGAAAACCAGGAGATTGTGCTTTCTAGTTCCACCTTCGTTATGAAAACTGGCTGGGTGACTTTGGCCCAGTCACTAACTCTCAACCGAACCCATCTGACAGGGTTGTTGGGGAGAAAATAGGAGGAAGAAGGAGTATTAAGTATGTTTGCTACCTTGAGTTACTCATAAAAGTAATTTTACATATTTTTATTAAATTTAAATGCTACCCATCTCACTGCAGTGGCTCTGGGCAGCTTACAGAATGATAAAAAAGTAAAAAAGATCGTATAAAACAATTAAAATTAAGATGATTAAATAAGAGAAATAAGATTAAATAAGGAGAACAGGCAACAAGGTGATAGAGATCTTTTCTCTATTCAGTCAACACTCACAGCATAAAGTGCCTCTGTTGGTGCTTCAGGCCAACTGGCAGAGCCAGGTGTTAACACTCTACCAGAAGGCCAGGAATATGGGGGGCAACCTCATCTCTACCAGAAGAATATTCCAAAGGACAAGGAACATAGCAGAAAAGGCTCTTCCTGGATCTCGCCAGTAGTAAAGATAGGATTTTTAAAAATCTTATAAATAACTTCCCCACCAACCTCCTGCCATTCTCCATTTGCCTGTCTGCAGAATCTGTGCAACTTGTTTTATGGCGCTTCCAGCTTCCTTTTAATCCTACTGTCCCTAAAACAGCTCAGGGCACTACTGGGCACCAAAACACCTGAGAAACAGACAGAGGACAGCCAAAGATTAAACTGCTCTGCACTCTACAATTCAGTTTCCCAATTCTAAATAGAGGAAAGGGATAGAATTAGGAAAGCAGTTGTTGCCTAATACAGGTAGCCCTCGACTTAACAACAGTTCATTTAATGACCGTTCAAAGTTACAACGGCACTGAAAAAAGTGACATGACCATTTTTCACACTTACAACCTTTACAGCATCCCCATGGTCACGTGATTTACATACAAATGTTTGACAACTGGTTCATATTTATGACAGTTGCACTGTCCCAGGGTCTTGTGATTACCTTTTGTGAACTTCTGACAAACAAAGTCAATAAGGAAGCCAGATTCACTTGACAACCATGTTACTGACTTAATAACTGCAGTGATTCACTTAACAAGTGGGGCACAACAAGTTGTAAAATGGGGCAAAACTCACTTAGCAACATAAATTCTGGACTCAGTTGTGATCGTAAATGGAGGACTACCTGTATACCTGTATCACAGTGCACTAGCCTGCAGCTTCTTAAAGCAGCTGCATCTTTTCCTGGGATCACACTGCAGTCCTTTACAATTGCCACATTATGCCAGGAAAAGGTGCATTTGGTTTAAAGAGCTTGCAGACAGGTGTTCCATGCATGCCCATGTGTGCTCTAAAACATCTTATTGCCTTTAAATTTGAAGCATTATGCAACTCTTAATTTGCTATCTGCATTTGTTTTAATGAATTAATAAATGTGCCCTGAGCCATCTTAATTTAAATGGATAATGCTTTTTAGAATAATTATGGATGAAAATTTACAATTTGAAAACAATTTTAAATGTTAATGCATTACATTTGCTACCTTTGTGCAATAAGTAAAGGACTAAAAGGTTTCTTTATAAGCTGAGAGCAACCATGCTGTTTACAAATGCTAGACTTACAGTCAAAGAGTATCCATGTTCCAAGCAGCTGTGTTTGCATTCTTCTCTGAACTTTTCTAAAAATATTTACCTTTAGACTGTATGTTTTTCTATGCTTGATTTCCTGTCTTAGGTGAAGCGATAGGTCATTTGAAAATTAGTGAGAAATATTACAGGATAATGAAAACAGAAATAACTCCACAATACCTAAATATGCTTGACAGGGTTATTTTTAATCTTCTGGTGCAAAAGCACCTGAAGTTTAGTATGCCATTTATACCCCAAAGAAAAATAAGTTGCTCTCCTTACCTCTATCCCATCTTAAATATCTTTCACATTCAGGGAGGAAATTTTTCACATTGCTCAAACAGAGGCAAACAATATTTAAAGGGCCAGATGCTGTGAGAATCCATTTATTCCTCACTGAGGTTGTCATCACTTTGAAATAGACCATATTAGGAAACAGAGACTACTGCGATTTTATTTTTCCAGGATATTATAACATAATCTTGAAGACCTTGCAATTTCCTTCTTCCATCTCTGATTCTAAAGAGTGGATTATCTTAATTTCTTTCTCACTGCTCTCTTCCTTCCCAGAACAAAGTGTAGGTTTACTTAAGTATTCTTGCATTCTTTCTTCAAGATTTGCTCTGTACTGCTCTACAGAGTGAGAGGTCTTTTGCCTTGTTTTAATAAGGAACCATGGAAACTACCACTATTAAAAATAGTACTGTGATGAAGTTGCAAAGAGATCTGTCCATATGCAAAGAAGGTATTGTTTATTCCTCTTGTGGAGTTTCACGATCAAAATCATGTTAAAGGTGGTTAGACATATAAAAGAGAAAGGTCCAATGCATATTAAAAGGCTTTATAATGTTTTGTTAGAAAGGGATTCAGAAACTGAATTGGTTAAAGATTGCATGATTAAGTGGGCACAAAATTTTGCAGAACCAGTGATGTTGGAAACATGGGAAAAAATATGGGTTCAGAATGTTAAATTTACACAGTCGCAGAATTTGAGGGAAAATTTTTATAAAATGTTTTATAGATGGCATTTAGATCCTAAGAAATTGTCGTGCATGTACCCTAATGTTCAACCAAAATGCTGGAGATGTGATTGTCTAGATGCTACATATTATCATGTGTGGTGGACTTGTAAGAAAGTGAAGGCTTTTGGGATAAAAATTTGGTGGGTTATGCGGAATGTTTTGAAGAAAAAAATTCAATTTTCTCCACAATTGTTTTTATTGGGTATAGTTAAGGGTTTTTTTTTTTTTATTTATTGAAAAAGTTTTCAAATACAAGTTTTTCCCCCTTCCCCCCCTCTTCCCTAACCCCCCCTCACCACCCATCCCCCCCCCTGTGACTTCTTCACAACAATAGGCTATTTCATAACTAATTACATACATAATATCTTTCCTTTCCCTTACTCCCTCCTCAGAATACTGACCCTTAGCATATTATTCTTATAACTCCCATTTTTACGATAATCTGCCCTTTTTCTCCTCCCCTAAACTTATAGTGTATTATTACAATTTAACATTTAATCTTTTATATATATTAATATAACATTTTAAAGCAGCCTTCTCCCTACATCCAGATTTAACGTTTATTCAGTTCTATCCAATTCCTCCACTCCCCTAAATATATGACTTAAGGATCCTTTTTCTTAGACTAATCAATCAGTAAACTAATCTATTTCAACCCTTCAATTCCTACAAAATCATGCAATACAATTCTAAATATAACCCACTGCCCACTTTACTAAAATATACACATATCTATATATGCATTCCATTTTATATAAAAAAAAAGACAATAACTTTAAATTTATAATCCATATAATATCTTCTTTGGTGTCTTTCCACTGGATCGTTAAATCCATCACCCATAATAGAGTAAAATAACATGCTGGTGCAACAGTTTGTTCAAAATCTTCAATCATCTTCTGCCCCCATCAGTAGTAGATATCCTCGTATATATATAAAAGTAAAAACAACCACCCGAGTGACATTATAATTATATCCATATAGTTATAGTTGTGGTATTCATCAGGATTGTTGATTCCCATCATCCTAATGGGTAACAACCAGATCTTCTGCATGCCCCAGCGTGACTCTCTTGCCTTGTAACTCAAAATAATCATAATATATTCACCAGTAAAAGAAATCCAGAGTAGATAATTCAAATCCAACAAGTTAAGGCTCTTTTCACATCCCAAAATCACAGCATTACAGAGATCTGCCACAATCCTCAGGATAGTATTAAACAATTGTTCGCCTCCACTATCTTTTCAGATGTTCATTCATTTTTTAAAGTCCCTGGCTTCACTGTTGCTTGGTTTAGAAATTGCTGTTTCTATGAGATCTATTTCTTTTCTTTTTCTTTTGCGGGTTGAATTTCCATCCTCGTTTCGTGCCTAGCAATTGTGTATCGGCTGATTGATTTTCATTCTGCTTTGTGAGTTGATCTTGTTGGGTTAGTTTTATCATCTCATCTTTCTTCTCCATCACTTGTATATCAACTGGTTGATTTGCGCACTTGTCTGTGACTTGATGGTTCATCACATTGGAGTCGGATGACACTGCTCTCTTATTTATAGACAGTCCAGCTGGGGTATCCAGAGAGTCCAAAGACAACTTATCCACCACAGCCTCTGTAATTTGATATTTTCTTTTTGTTTCCAACTCCTTTTGCTTATCCTGTATTATGCCTAAAGATGTTAAATTCATTTTTAAAAATGTTTGATAAAATTCTTCCGCTTTTTCAACAGTGTTCAATTGATATCTTACTCCTTGGTGTCTCAATATTAAACCAACTAGGGCATTCCACCTAAATAGGATATTTCTTTTTTTTAACTCAGTCACTAGAAAGCCAAATTTCTTCCTCTCCATTAACATCTTAGTCGGGAGCTCCTTAAAAATCCAAATCTTTCTTCCATGAAATTGCAAAGTAGAATTAAAAGAGTTCTGCACAATATTATTCCTAATTTCTTTATCTGTAAAATAGATCACCACATCTCTAGGCAATTGCCTTTGCTTTGCCAACCAGGAGTTTATTCTGTAAATTCTATCAATCCTGCAATACACTTCATCAGGTTGAACCTTTAAAATCCCAGCCAGAATTTCAGAAGATATTTTCCTTAAGTCATCTCTATTATTTTCCTGCAAACCTCTCAGTCTAATTGCATATTCTGTAAAATTATATTGAATCATTAAAACTTCTCTTTCAATCCTCTGTTGCACATTTTCTTCATTACCAGTCTTTTGGTCAACCTCCAATTTAGGTTTGTCTTCTGAGCTATTATCCTGAATGTTTACCAAATCCTTTTTAATTTTTTGAATCTTGTCATCCAAATTCTCCTCAGTTTCCTTCATTTTAGACTCTAATAATTTAGTCTTTGCATCCACCCGAATCAGAAAGTCTGATAAACCATTAGCTGTTTTTAAAATCTTTCGATTCAAAAAGTCAAACTTTGATTTCACCAGTTCACCAATTTCTTTAATTTCCTGCTTAAATTTTTCGAGTTGCTGGTTCACAATCTCATCCCTTCTTACAATCTCTTCAAGAAGAAATTCTATTATATTAAAATCAGGTTTCTGACACTGGAGAGTTAAAACTTGTTGGTGTAATTTATTAATGGGGGAGATTTCCCCCCCCCCCCCCGTTTGTCTAGCTGTGTGAGTCCCGGTGCCATTTCCCACACAGACAAGATTTAGTGGAAAAGAGAGGGAAAAAAAGCTTGTTTCCAACCAAGATCAATATCAGATCCCCAAGAAAAAAAAAAGGAAAAAAAAGCAAGAGTGAGAGTGAGGTTTTGCCTCAATTACGGCCAGAAGTATTCATTCCGCTACTTTGTAATAGAAAACGGAAGGACTTTCCCTTTCAGCCTCTCTTCAAGCCGCAGCAGTCGCAGCAGCAATCGCCATTTTAAAAATCTTTTTTCCTTTCACTTCTTAAACAACTTCAATAACTTTTCCAATAAAAAGAATACTTGCGCTTCAGGATCAGAGGTCCAACTGACGTCTTCTTGAGTTAATGTAACAAATTTACAGGCTTGCTTTTGCCCCTTAGCTCTGCATGTAGCAGAGATCTCCCAGAGCCCGGAGCATCGGCTGGGGATACGGGGAATCTCTTCCGCTCCGTCCCAAAAGTAAAAAAAAAACTTTTGGGATTAGGCAGAGGACTCAACCCACCCCAGCCTGCTCTATCTCCGTTTCCTCATGGAAACGGAGTTTTTTCGAGCCGCCATTCCGCTATAAAGGCGGCTCTTTACAGGCAGTGGGTGGGACGATCCCAAAGGAGCGTCCAGCCGGGACAAACAGCAAACCGGAAGTCAGTTAAGGGTTTTTTCATTGGGTGAAACAAAGTTGATATTGTATATGATAACAACAGCGAGATTACTGATT
Organism: Arizona elegans; assembly: GCA_022577455.1. Taxonomy (NCBI): domain Eukaryota; kingdom Metazoa; phylum Chordata; class Lepidosauria; order Squamata; family Colubridae; genus Arizona; species Arizona elegans. Next base: position 180,329,429 of record JAKOOJ010000001.1, read on the forward strand.
GGTCAGTATTGGAAAAATGAAGCTATGCCTACTATTGAGGAATGGACTTTGAAGATGGCCAGCTTTGCAGAGATGGCGAAGATTTCAGCATATCTAAAAGATTGCTCACAAGAGACTTATGCATGGGAGTGGAAAAAGTGGATAGATTATGTGCAGAATAAATATCAAACTAGGAAATATCAGATAGCTTTTAACTGAAAGTATTATATAAAGATAGAATATTTGAATTTTGTGAAGATGTGAAAAATATACAGGGGGTGGAGGGGTTCAAGTTTCATAAAAAGGAGATTTTGATTTGGATTATATTCTGTGGAAATCCGGGGGGGCTAGGGGGGGTTAGGGAGGGTTAGGGCGGTTAGGGAGGGTTGGGGGGGGAAATTGGGGAGAAAATGTAATTGTAAAACTTTTTCAATAAAAAAAAATCATGTTAAAGGTGGAACACACATTGATATAAATTGGCATTGCAATCTAAGATTTTGAGGCACTTGGACATTGGAAAAAAATTTCAGTTGTGAGGATGAAGATAATATGAATATATGTAAAATTACACGAGACACAAAATAGCTATAGAAAAAGTATAAGGAAAGTGTTGAGGGCAGCGTTTGTGCCTTCATGTCAGACAAGTCCTTGCTGTTTTCTTACCACGATTTTTGGAAGTGGTTTGCCAATGGCTAGAGCTGAAAGAGAGAGACTGGTCCAAAGTAATCTAGCTGGCTTTGTAGTAAGACAAGAATAGAACTCATGGGCTTCCAGTTTTTAACTTAATTCTTTTAATCATTACACCATACAGGCTTTCTCAAGAAAAGGTAAGATAGAAAAAAGATTAAGTAAAAGACGATTTTTTAAAAAATCATAAATGTCAGATGAATACCTTCTAGGAAAAGATGGCTACTACAGAATAGAAAAAAAAAGCCTTGATAGTACAGTGGTTTAGTGCACCCTGTTATTAACACAGCTGCCTGCAATTTCTGCTGGTTCAAATCTCTCCAAGGCTCAAGGTTGACTCAGCCTTCCATCCTTTCTAAGGTAGGTGAAATGAGGACCCAGTTTGTGGGGGCAATAAACTGACTTTGTATAAAATATACAAAAGAATGAAGGCTATTGCTTAACGCATTGTAAGCCGCCCTAAGTCTCCGGAGAAGGGCGGCATATAAATCAAATAAAAAAAAAAAAGATATTTCAGAAAGTATGTTTTTAGGATATATATAATTTTGGCCATAGGAGTTATTTAAAGTTTTGAAAATGAAATAAAGATATAGGAATGTATAACTGTTTGGGAATACAGAAGAAAAATGTGGTATTGTCTCCTGGGTAATTGGAGTCCCATTGCTTTGGCTCTCACTCTGTCATGTAAACACCTGTCTCTAGTTACGTACTGATGAATTTGTGAGAAGTTTTTACGGTTATTTGTCTAGCTTGTTTTTTAAGTGTTAATTCTCATATCATAAACTCTTGGGCATAGATTGAAAGATTCAACTTCAGAATTTACCTAAGTATTATAGTCATTGTGTGACAGAAACTATAGTTATACTTACTGATTTAATTTTAAATATTTGTCTTAGGTGGTCATAATCTATATACTGCATTTTAATTTCTGCAGATTCTGATAATAAAAAGAAAAACTGCTAGAAAAAGAGTGCCAATGAAAATTATTGTAGTAGTCACATTCTTGTTAGCTAGCTGTAATGCTCTGTACTCAAGCTGTTTTTTCCCCTGTTGGGGCTTAAAGTGGCCAATTTAGATTTTCCCTTTGTGGGTTTACTCATGCAGTGTGACTTGTAATTAGATTTGTAATGCCCAATTGTACAGTCTCACTGAGAAGGTCTGAGCATCTCTGAAACAGAGGTATGAGCAGCACCATTCCAAAATCTTTATATTTATTTCACTTCAGTTGAGGTGGACTTTTTTTTTCTGCTGAGGGTCATATTTCCACAGTTAGGCACCCCATCGCATGCAACAGTATATAGAACCAACCCCAAATGGATGGGAATACCATTTTTTCTCTATGTGGCACATTTTTATCTCTCTTTTTCACCATCCCTTTTGTTATTTTCTGAAAGCTTCATTGTCAGGCAATATCAGTGAAATGATTATAGCCACTTGTGCATTCATATTTCAAGGTAATATCTTTTTATATCTGTAAAGCAATCATGTCCACTTAGTTATTCACAATTTAATATTGTTTCATCATCTTGTACTTACATATATTTATTTATATGTTTATTTGATTCATAGTTAAAGCTCAAAAAGATAATAATAATATGGTATAGACCAAAAAAATCGCAATAACAAATTAGATATCAGAAGGATTGAATTTACTTAGAAATATTAATATCACAGTCTAACACAAAGTGTAATTATCCAAGCTTATGTGTAATTCATCTCCATTATCTTTTAACAACAGTCATGATTGAGTAGCATTTAGCAACTTTCCTAGAGTTTTCAGTAGATTGATTCTGTAATAAAAAGCAGATAACCTTAATTTCAGGCTAATCCATACATTTATCAAGGAGAGGGAACATTAACTGAGAGTACCAAGTCTAGTTTATGGAGCAGCACAGCAAGACATGTGAGGCTTTCTCAGTGGCCTCATTGAAGCATGGACGAAGTGCTCTAATGTTATTCAGACTCTACACAGCACACACTCAAGAATAAGTTGCAAAGTTTTGCTGATGTAAGTAGATGAGAGAGAATGGTGAAAAGATAATTGGGCATGGGCATTTATTATGTGACACATATTAATGTGCAATGTGTAATCATCGTACATATTTACCACAAAACCATGCCATAACTTTCCCTTCAGTGATCAGTCAGCTTGGACAACTTTATGTAATGTTCATTTGTTCATCCAATTTGTATGGTTGCCCATCTCAACATGACTCTGTGCAGCAAATAAATTAAAAACAAATTTTAAAAACAAAAACAAATCATAGTAGGAAAATCAAAATGCGCACAGCAGTCAAGGAGCATGTTATGAATATGCCTTCAACTTTCTTGGAAACTTAACTAACACAGACAATTTCATCAAAGTGTACCTTTTTAAGGTGCAAGCAACATGGCAATACAGAACCAACCATTTCAACCTCATCAGCTCCATATGGATAGTATATAGTAATAGGACTCTTTACTGCCATCCCAAAGGCCTGCAGATCAGTGTGCTTCTCTTACTTGGCAAGTGTGAAATTGTCAATATAGTTAGTTAGCAGCCATAAAGTCTTGATCAGAGACTATATTTGCTGCTTGACAGTGAGTCACACAGTACATTGAACAACATACCTATTTATATCTTAGAGGGAGTCCTGGGACTTAAAGGAATATAAATGAAATTTTTCCTCCCCAAGTTTCCTTCAAGAGGATTGGTAATTAATTCATGTTACGTATTAAAGCCCTAGTTCTGAGAAGGCAAACATTCTTAATTCATAAGAACAATTAAGTTGAACTTGTAATTAAAAATACTAATCTAGGCTCTCGCTTTTATTGAACATTGACCAATATTCAGTTGTAGCATTACAGTGGGGACACAGCATGGCATTTCTAACATAATTCTTAAGAATTTAGAACATATTTTTTCTCATTTGAAATTCTTATATATATATGGGTCCCTGGGTACTCATTGCACCAAGATGACATTTAGAGCTACAAAGATCTATGGAAGGACTTGAATAATGGCATGACACCATATTATTTCTATTAATGTTTCAACACAGCAGTCAATGAGGGAAGGGAAAGATCATTGTATCAGAAGGGCTGCATGACATTAGGCCAAGAACTAGACTGGGATCTAGTATGTTGGTAGCTCATCTCATGTCATAGACAAAAAGTACATAAGTATCATCTAAATGTACATCAGAATTAAATTATATGTTCTATTGAGCACATACTTCAAGAATGCCATTTTGCTATTCTTTTTTAAATCATATCAGCTGTTTATGCAGGGCTTACTCCAGATCATGGCATACCTGACTGGCAATGAATTCCCAATTTCCCGTAAAGGGCTATTTTTGATAAAAGTAGCAGTGTTTGGGATGGAATAGTTGGGTGGATTGAAGTGTGTCTGCCCACATGCCATTCCTACATAAAAAAACTACAGAACTCTCAAGGCTCCTGTTTTTGCTGTTATTTTTGTTATTTGTTACCCAGAAAAATAGCTGAACCCTGCCTTCTAATAATCTTGCTTTTTCTGTGCATAATCAGGAAATTAAAAAAGAAATTAATTTCAGGCTATCATAAGTATAAAACTAAGATAACATTTGAATGTATAACTTTATTGGTTAACATGTTAATGGATCAGTTAAACTTTTGTTGGGAATTTTGGTTTCTGCTAGGAAGTATAAACTGAATATCACTTAGTGATAACTCTTGTAGAAAGCTATATGCAGCTGCAGGCAAAATGTATTGCCTTTAAATATTGAATCTTAAATACATTTAAGAAATCTAGTGAATATCACTGAGCATCTTGCATTGAACTGAATGAGTCAGCAGCAATAAACACATTTTCTGGAAATATTTTTTGAAAGATGTAACTAATTAGTAAACTCTTTACTAGCCCTATGTGTTTATTTAGAAAGCAGTTTAAAATTGAGTTAAGGCTACATATAGTTTATAATATTTCAAAATGTTTTCATAAACTTTTAAATTACAGGGCATTCCATTTTTATTAGCATTGTGCATATGAATGTTACTATACTATGTACAATAAACACAATGCTGGAGTAATTTATCATACTGTGTTACCTCTCATGCCTAATATTTCCAGAGTTTATTGCTATATCCAGCTAGATCCAAAAATTACTTTTGGGAATGAAAGATCCCCTAACCTAGATAAATATTTTCTGCTGAGTTTAATTTGCTTCTTTAATAGCATTGGACAGACTGGTGTTAAAATAATGCAGTAAATTATGTTGCCTAGATCTCCCCCAAATGCCTATATAATATTGGATGGGATTCCAATCAATTATTGCTGCAGAAATTAACCATACTGTCTTTCTTTAAAATTATTAAGAGTCTTCTTGAGCTGAGAGGTAAATCTTATTTGCCTATTATTAATAGCAGAATATCCTTGGTGCTCTCTGAGCTTGGTTGTTTTCTTGCAGACATTTCATTACCAAACTAGATAATATCATCTGTGCTAGAACCACCAAGACTACCTCCACCAACAGTGACAGGGCAAGCTGCTAGTATATAAAATGAGAACAAACCTAGTACTGATGATTCTTCCTAGTTTGGTAATGAAATGTCTGCAAGAAAATAACCAAGCTCAGAGAGCACCAGGGGTCCTACAGTTCATTCCTGAGCTACAAATATTTCCTTCCAATTATTAAGTCTAATTTGAGCCAGTTTGATGTAGTGGTTAAGATGCTAGTCTAGTAACCAGGAAACTGTGAGTTCTGATTCCACCTTAGATGTCTTTGGGCCAGTCATCTCTCTCTCTGAGCTCACCTCACCGGGTTGTTGCTGTAGGGAAAATAGGAGGAAGGAGTATCGGGTATGTTCGCTGCCTTGAGATACTTACGAAGTAATGAAGGCAGGATAAAAATTTAAAAAATATAATGAAGTCAGGGTCATTAGGAAAAGGGAATGGAAAATAATGCCCCCTGTCAAAGAATAGAAAAGCTGAACCATGGGAGTGGCTTGATTCAGTGGAAAAGGACGAGCCTTTTGTTAGATCTATGATAAATGAAACCACCTGCAGTTTGGATGTTATTCCTTGTATTTGTTGGCTACACAATTGCCTACTTTTCTCAGTCTGATACTCTGTTGCGTTAATAGGAAGAGAATCGTCTGAGGTATTGTATCTGCTAAGTAATTTTTACCATGTAGGCAACTGAAAGTGTATTTTATCCATGTTGACTTGAGAAAATTAATTAGGCTGACAAGACCATGAGATGCCTGACTGAAGCTGGAGAAAATAGCAAATAAAAGTATTTACTAATAATAATGTTCATTTATTTGTTTTTGTGTCCTCACTCTGTTTGAGAATATAATAAACTGGATGAAGGGTTCCACATATAGTTGAGAGTGACATTAGGAAACACTATGGGAAGAAACATCCAAGCCAATTAAGGCCTAATTCTCATGAGATTTTCAACCTCTGTTTTGTGACTGAATCTTCACGTGGTGCAGAACACAGCAAAATCTTTTTACATAGACAGTCATTAAAATGTACAGAGTAAAATCAATTGCCTACACCAGTGATGGTGAACCTTTTCGGCACTGAGTGCCGAAACCGGAATGCACGTGTATGCATGTGCGCATGCCGGAGCACCGAAAACCCGAAGACCAATTGTTCTTTGGGTTTTCGGCACGCGCATATGTGCTGGCCAGCTGGTCTTTGCACACACTAGAGCACCTAAAACCCAAAGACCAACTGCCCAGCACGCGCATGACTGTTTTTTGGGCATTTTCAGGCTGTTTTTCGGGCTGTTTTCAGGTTGTTTTGGGGGCTGTTTTCCATGCCATTTTTGGGCCATTTTCAGGCTGTTTTCAGGTCATTTTCTCCCACTTTTTTGGCTGTTTTCAGGCTGTTTTCCGGCGCCCACAAAGACCAGCTGGCCAGCGTGCATGTGTGCACCAGAAACCAGAAATGCAACTGGCAATGGCACGTGTGCCCACAGAGAGGTCTCTGCGTGCCATAGGTTCGCCATCATAGGCCTACACTAACAAAAGTAGAGCAGTTCAGATCTGTCCCACACAAACATATTCTTATTGTAAACTTGTGTACAAGACCACAGTGATTATTCATTGACCTAGAATAACTCCATCTCTGACTATTAATGACCATACCAGGAATGAGTAGTACAATAAATTCAGTATTGGAAAAAATTACATTTAGAAGTATAAACTACAATGGTACTACTATAAATAAGCCATAATTGCTTTATTTTCTCTGTAATCATACATATGGGTTACAGGTGTGTTTACAGCTTGTCTGGAATCCTTCAAAACTTACAGAATACAGTGGCAAGTGGCCTACTTTGTGAATAATATAGATAAGTACCGGTAATTTGTTCCTGTTAATTTTTTTCAATTTATTTTCATCTGCCACTGTGATAGCATGTCTGTTCTTAGAGCCTGCCAATTCTAGAATTTTTACTTTTTAAAGTTTTATTTATTTTAATATGATTCTTTATTCTTTTTTCATTTTTTTCTTTAGCCTTATTTATAAGATATTTTAGATTACCAAACCTCAGTTCATATGCCTTTCCATTCTCAGTCGTATAGTATTGATAGAGCTATTGCAATTTAAATGATTTTTTTTGTAGAGTTTTCTCAAAATCCAAATAATTCCGTTTGTATCAAACAAATCTACAGTGGTCTGATGCATTAAAAAAATTAGGTGGTTTTTTTTTTTACAGTTTTACATATCAAAGCACATTGATATTCAGTCCATTTGATTTATTGTTACAATTCAGATGTCAAATAGCAATAGCACTTAGACTTATATGCTGATTCATTGTGCTTTACAGCACTTTCAACTGTTTTACATTGTCAGCATATTTCCGCCAACAATCTGGGTCCTCATTTTACCAACCTTGAAGGCTGAGTCAACCTTGAGCTGGTCAGAATCAAACTCCAGGCTATGGGTAGAGTTTGCCTGCAATACTGTATTCAAACCACTGCACCACTGATCGATCAGCTTAGTCATATCTCATCTGATGCACAAATGGATATTACATGCCTCAGCGGTGGCTTTCACAAGTCCTGCTGAGAGAAATTGATGCTGAGCTAGTCTATCTATTCCACCAATTCCAGTATTGAGTATTTCTCAAGATGACCTTGTTTTTGATGATATGTGATTTCATGCATTCTTTGCCCTCCTACCTTACTTGCTGGACATTCCCCTTCTTCTATATCATCTATGTTGGTCTTGAAAACAGCACAAATACAGTCAGAGCTATACTTAATTAAGTGTGCTATACACAGAGGGGAACATCTATCGTTTTTTTACAGATGTAGAACATTCCAAATGAGCTCTGTGTAGACGCATAACTCATATGTGTAAATTAATTGATAACAATTCAAATATTTTCAGTTAAACAAATGTAAATTGTCCATAATTAACTTTATTTTTCAGAAATATATATTAACCTGAAATAGGCTGGATAAGAGGGGTTTGGGGTTAAAGTTTTAAAGAAGATTGTTCTTTGCCTTGATTTTTTCCGCTTTAGTTAGTATTATTATTGTTATAGCCAATGCTGTTGTTTTGTTTTTCACATTTTTAATAGCAACTTTATATTGCCCTTTGAGGATGCTGGAGAAATTTTGGTAAAGATTGTTTTGTCTTCAAATAAGTAACTGAAGAAATGCTCCAAGTAATAAAGATAAGAGAGTTGTCAAATTTCCAAATCAATAAATGTGTAGTGTTTTTCTAATTTAAAAATTGATTTATCTGCATCTTTTACTTTTGAGTTCTAGTACTTCTGCTTTGTGTTAGCTTGTTCAAAAATCTGAAAGTAGGACATTCCTCTCTCACCACCATTATTAGGTCAAACATAGATTAAGCAGATCTTGACACAGTGTACAGAATAAGATTACATCTGATTTCTTCCCATGTCAGACATGGAAAAATCAAAACATGGAATCTAAACCTAGTGACATAAGGCAAACTAAATCACATTTAAAACTATGTTCTATTTTTATTTGTGGCTATTGTGAAAATAGTGTTCCTAAATCAGATGATGAGATATGAAAGCACATATGCTTTTCTTTAGCTTTCTTTTCCCACAAGGCTCTGTGGTAGGTAATAAAACACATATTTTGCCCTAAATTGAAAAGGAAGCATACAATATAACTTCAACTGTAGCTACTAGGTGCTTTTTTTTTTTCTTTTTCTTTTTGGCAACTGGGCTCATGATGTAGGCTTTGCTGTAGTGATCTGTACTTTTGTCATTCTTATGGGCTGAGCTTAATAATGACCTAGAAATTTCAATGAGCCCCACGCGGGTTAATTTGCAATTATTGGAATTCATGAAATTATTTAGCCCATTATAGGTCAGCATTGTCTACCAGTCTGCTTCATTAGCGCAAGGTGCAAGTGTTCAACCTCTTTATGACTTGAAAAATACACATTTTACAAATCATCTGATTTGGTTTGTATTAGATCCCATAATAATTTTCTTGGATTAGACCCTGTTTTATCTTTCATCAAGACAAAATAATTTCATATTTTAGAGCTGTCTTAAGAGTAAAGGAAATGGACAAGAACCTGTATTGAAGTTGGAAGTACCAAATTGGCAGCTTTCTTATCTTACTTTCCTTGGCTATTTCTCCAATACCTTACATATCGAATAAAATATATACTTGATTTTAGAAAAGACTGCAAAACACACCTATTTCAACTTATTTTTCCATTTAAATTTCTAAACTCTATGAAGCGTATTGAGCAAAGACTGAAGTAATAAATGCTACTGGTTTATTTACTGATTTTTCTCTGTTATTTGTTTTTGACTTGTTTTGAAGCTGCTTGGATTTGTGAAGAGAGGACCCACCAATCCAAACTCTCTCTGATTTAATAGACCATCTATAAATACATTTAGCATTTTTGTTCCATGTTTAAGAAACTTTTCTCAGCTGATTCATCATCTGTTCTCTATTGCAGCTGACAATGCTAGAATTTCCTCCAAAAAGGCTATTTGGAAACAAGGATGAACGTGTTATTGCAGAGCGGCGGAATCACTTAGAGGTAATAGAATTTTTTTAAAAAAACTTATTCCGGGTTCTTTTATTTACACAATTTATTTACACAATTATACTTGTGATCAATACAAATCATTTCATGTGGTAAAAAATAGATAACCCATGCTTCATTTAACATGGGATATGAAAGCTACATGGGATATATGCATAGGACATAAATCTATGAAAAATATCAAAGAGTCTTGAGCTTATATTGAAATATTTCTTAGAATTCATTAGAAACTATTTCTTTACAGAACTAAAAGATATATACAAGATGAATCTTTAGAGCAGAAAACTATTTAAATTTGTTGGTCTCAATTTTCTTATCATTCTCTCCATTCCTGATATTCAGTAGCCGTACTGTTATGTTGCGAAGTATTCTATTCAATTACAGGAGCGAAATATTAGCAGTGTTTGGAAAATCATGGATGGATGGATGGATGATTCTGGGTGGTTCACAAACTATTTAAAAAATATAAAAAAGCCAAAAACCAATGTAACAAGGAAGGAAGGAAGGAAGGAAGACGAATGTAAAAGCATCTTAAACAATCATTAAAATATGTAAAACTCATAGCCAAGATAATTCCATTCCTCAAAATATTCAGTTCAACAATCACTGACTCCACCTCATTCTCAGGTACACCCAGTATAATGTTATCTATACTGGCTGTAATGATTCCACAATCTCAGCTGAAAATTATTTTAATTGTCTTGATGTTGTAATTAAAAAGAGCCTTGGTGGTGCAGCAGACTAAAGTGCTGTTAAGTAGCACCAGCTGCCTGCAATTACTGCAAGTTCAAATCTCACCAGGCTCAAGGTTGACTCAGCCTTTCATCCTTTTCAGGTAGGTAAAATGAGGACCCGGTTTGTGGGGGCAATAAGGTGACTTTGTATAAAATAGAACACCGTTTAGGGGGGGCCAAAAAGCCCTACTAAGCAGGTATATACAAAAGTATGAAGGCTATTGCTTAACACATTGTAAGCCGCCCTCAGTCTCCGGAGAAAGGGCGGCATATAAATCGAACCAATAAATAAATAAATTATTAATACAATGAGCAGAGCTCTGTTTTCTGGAGAAAAACTGCCATTGTTGGGGTTTACATTTTATATTTTTCCATTATAAATATATTTCCTCCAATTAGCTATTTTTTAAAAATTTTATTTGTACTACCATATTTGTGCATTTCCTTTTTCACCAAGATGAGTTCAGACCTGATACTAGTATTAATATCTATATAGGTTAATGCCTAAACTAACAATTCATTAGATTTGGGAGTACTGTTATTGTTTTGAATTATATCTTGCCTTTCTGCCCATCTACTTAATTTGTTGAGAATTGTAAGAGAACATAGGTTTTTTTTTGTTATAGAGAAAGTCTTTTTCAATAAATAGCTGCAACAATGAGATCATATTTATAACTTGATCAAAAAATTATATTGGGAATGAAAAAGCCTGAAATTAAAAGGTAATGGTGAGGCAGATACTTTTTTAGATGGCACAGTAGAAAGCACTTCCATAGGTTTGTCACATGGACAATCCCCTCCCAAAGGTTATTCAAAATGAGTGGTTAGTGATTTCTGATTTGATGCTTTTTGTTCTAAGCAAAAAAATCTAAACAATGAACATTTAATCCCAAATTTACTTCAATTTGCTGGGTCATTTACCTTCAACGACCATTTAAAAAAAAAAAAGGATTACGCTAATAAGAAGCAATGAGAAGAAAGTATCTGTCAGGGACAAACATCAAAAGAACCTTCTGGCCTCTGATTACATCAAACATTTTATGGTTTCAGAATCTGAATGGAACGCCGTGCTGCCAGGGTATTTTTTTTTATTTAAAGAACCTTCTGAAGTGTTCAACCCTTAAAACTGGATTTCTACCATTATTTCTCCTACCTGCTGTTGCTACATCATCTTTTCTTCTTCACGGAAGCTTTATTGCTTTCTTAGCTTCAAACAACCCTGTTCGATGGCTGGATTCTCATACTCTGCCTCCCTTCCAGCATTGCTACCACATTTGTAGCAGGAAAGCAGCAGGATGTCTCCACCCCAACCATCCCAACCACCCCTATTATCTACATGATAATTAAACAATCAGTTGATGGATAATTCTGGGTGCATATTGGCACAGGGAATGATTCACATTGTGTGAGTTGACATGGCTCCAATGCCTACTCTTGACTCAAAAGGGAGAGCAGGGTGGATGGAGAATGCTAACTAAAATCAAGAATTCAGCATTCTGAGATGTTATGTCTGCCAGTTAATGCAGTCCTGATTGTTTCCATTCTGTGGGTAGAGCTGAACCTGAGATGTAGGAGGATGTAATAAAATCAGTGAAGATGAGTAATGACAATTCTTCTTCAATTGCTGTTAAAGTTGTGATTAAAAAGTGTTGAGAGAAATGAGCTTAACTGTGCTGGAAAGATTTCTAATAAACAATTGCAGTTTTGCCTTACTGGGGGGAATATACTCCATGTACGACACTGTCATTTATCACAGATCTTGTTTTTCTAGTAGAAACTAGAAAAGAACAATGCTGTGTTTTCACAAATTATATTTTCATACATTTGACAACTACTGTAACAATGGTAACCATCAAAAACATTACTATAATGTAACTATAACCTTATAAAATGTAAACTGAAATGCTGTTTATGTTGCTATATATAATTTAATTAGAACAGGACAGGACAAGACAGGACAGGAAAGAATGAGCTTCAAAGAACCTTGGAGGTCTTCTAGTCCAGCCCCCTGCTCAAGCAGGAAAACCTATACCATTTTAGATAAGTGACTGTCTAGACCAGGGGTGTCAAACTCAAGGCCCGGGGGCCAGATCTGACCGTGGGGTACTTAGATCTGGCCCACCACCCTGGAAACAGTGAAGGACCGTCCTGCGGTGCTTCTGCCAGCAAAAAACGGGCTCCCAAGCTCTGTTTTTGGGTGCCATGGCCTCCTGCAACCCTCTGTCAGTGAAAATGGAGCTGAGGACAGCAGCCCTCCTGAGCTCCGTTTTCACTGGTAGAGGGTTGTAAGAGGCCATGGCACCCAAAAACAGAGCTCGGGAGCCCGTTTTCACTGGCAGAATGCTCGGTCCGCCACAGACACACCCGACAGGAGTGACGTCAAGCTGGCCACACCCACCGTGGACACACACACATCCAGACACCCCTCCCCTGATGTCAAACACAACCCTGTTGTGGCCTTCAATGAAATCAAATTTGACACCCCTGGTCTAGACTCTTCTTAACATCCAGTGATGGAGCACCCACAATTTCTGGAGGCTGCTTAATTGTCCTCATTGGTTAATTGTCCTCCACTGGTTAATTGTCCTCACTTTTAGGAAGTTTCTCCTTAATTCCAGGTTGTTTCTCTCTTTGATTGTTCATTCTGTGGTAAAAAGCTTGTTATTTTAAAAATGGAATAATATTCCATTCTCTGAATTGGAATTATATGCTATTTTTCTATACAGTCAGTAATTTAATAAATTATTTTTGTATTGTTTATTGTGTTAGCAGTCTACCAAAAGTGTGAGGTGAGAATTGTTAGATTCTGCCCAGCTGATTGCCATCAGAAGAAGACAGTGAGTTTGCCTTGTACTTAAGGTTGGGTGATTTGGTTAATTGAAAAAAAAATCACCGCCACTCTTTCTTTTCCCTAATATGCTAACTCCCCATTTTATTTTGTTGGTATAGTCCCTATTAGCATTTTATTTTTGTTAGTCTTTTATTGTAAATTATGTCCAATTTTAAAGTAAAGATGCCATTGCTATGTCAATGGTTCTGAGTACCACTGTCTTAGATTTTGTATCCAATGCATACTTTCCTTTTAACTTTGCTCCTGGGAGAGGAAACTATCATGAACTCAGCTAGTATAAATGCTAAGCAGAAAGTTCATAAGACTAAACTACACAATAACATAATTTCTATATTCTATGGGCATATTTTGAAAGTTTGATTTCTCTTACCTTTAATTGTTTAGGGTTTGGAGACAATGCATTTACAAGATCATATTGCACTGTTATATATGGAAATTTTAATATTACATGCTTATCCAGAGTGTGTGGCAAAGAGACATACCAATTAATACTGGGTTATTCATTGCTTTTTGAAATGTAGATAACTTCTGTTCATTATTGGTCTTTACTTTTAAAACCAAGCTTTGCCAAAGATTTCTTTGAGCAGAATCTCCAGCTGAAACTCCAGCCCAAATGTCCTTCCCTGTGTTACAACCTGAAGCCAAGTTACTTGCCTGAATTTTAGATCTAACAGTTTAGTATATATCTTGATTGTATGTGTAAATTCACTATGCTATAAGCAGGCTATCGTGTCAATCTAAGTAATAGGTCAGGAAAAGATTTCTTTGCTGAGTCAGCAGGCAGCTCCTGAAATATTAGCTCTACTTGTCACCTGGAGGAATAACTTAAAAGGGCAATAGCACAGGAGACTTGCTGTAAAATTTTATCACTGAACTGTAATCAAGTATTTCTGGAGTATGAAAAATATCTACTATTTAGCATTAACAGGGCCTAGATCAGTGATGAAGAACCTTTTCGGCACCAAATGCTCAAACTGGAATGCACGTGCATGTGAGTACATCTGCATGCGCCAGAGCTCCTGAAACCCGAAGACCAGCTGGCCGGCACGTGCGTGCCTGTTTTTTGGCCATTTTATGGGCCGTTTTCAAGCTATTTTCTGGTGTTCCAGACCAGCTGGTGCCAGAAACCAGAAGACCAGCTGGCGATGGCGTGCGGGCCCACAGAGAGGGCTCTGTGTGCCACCTTTGGCACGCATGCCATAGGTTTGCCATCACAGGGCTAGATATTTACGTTCAACTGCTGTAGGGAAAAATAGGGAAGAATATTAGGTTTGCCACCTTGACCTCTGTGTGTGTGTATTTGTGCATGCGTTCGTGCGCATCCCCCAATCAGGTACAACCATATTGGACAAGTCTCATTAGAAGAGTCAGATGAAGAGTGTGTCTGCCATGAACAATATGGTGAGACATAATTTACAGAAACTCATCCCACATCGCTCATCACCTGGATCAACAAGGACCGGACTAGGTGTTAGAGTTCCTGATGACAAATGGGCTATATAACTCCAAAACTGTTGACTGAACAACCAAGTCCAGCAGCTGTACTGAAAGAAAAGTTGTTTACACATTACAAATATATAGTTTAAAATCAAAATCCAACAAGGAAAGGATATCTGAAAAGAATGTACCAGTTCAGGAAAGAACAAATTCCAGAATTGGAAATAACAGAGGCTAGCAGATCAACATTGCTGAAGAGAAGAGTATGGGATATAATAGCTCATTGTTTGTTTGTTTGTTTGTTTGTTTGTTTGTTTGCTTTTTAAAAGAGACACATAGATCCATAACTTAGCCTCCAACATAAGTGTCAACACTTAGACATAGGATTAACAGCTCCAACAAGACTAAGCCAGCTGTTAATTTAGTGGTTTATGGTAGCCTATTCCACAGTAAACCTCTAAAATATTTCTTCAGTAGTTTAAGTATGCAATTTTAACATTACGGCGGGCCTTCCTTGATTAAATCTGTCTTGACTGACACAGCCAAGAATTTTGTTGATTAAAGTAATGAATAGAAGTTAATGTTTACCCATTCATGGCATTTGATAACTATAAATAGGGAAATGCCGTCATTATTTGCCTGTTTTTTAAAATCCTGTGGGAATTTAAAGAAAAAAGAAAAGGATGCCAACATTTAATTTTAAAATTACTTCTTTTGGAAAGGGAAGAAATTACTTGTTAAGTATGGAAATGTTTTATGTATTAATAAGAAATGCACTGATACCTGAATGCATTTTTCTTTGATAAATCAGCAGCAATAACTTAACCATCACTTAGCAGTCTCTTTTTACCATGGCAAATGCAAATATTTGGAGAAGAGCTACACAGAAGGGTTCAACCGCTACTTTTACACAGGTTGCATGAAATGGCTATTACATTCCGAACAAGAAAAGTAGAAGCAACTTTGGGCTGAAAAGAATTAAGAGAATTTTTAGCTCCATAGTTGAGTTTTATCCAAAGCTAACATAAGTACTTAGAACAGGAGTGGGCAATTAATTTTTCTAAGGGGCCACATGAGAAACTAAGACTGTTATGGAAGGCTACTACCCCAGCACCCCACTGCCACTGCAGGCAAGACTGGGACTGCCCACAGGGCGTAAAATGCTCAGGTCTGCCCTAAAAGCACGATTGAATCTTCCTATAAAACTCCACAAAAAATAATATTAAATAGATGTCATTACTATTATACCATATCAGATTGAATTGTTTAATTGTATGAGCCAAAAGTGTGGTAATTATAGATAGTTACGTACTAGCTTCTGTCATTTATAATTAGTGACATCATGTGAATCTTTCTTATGTCTTACCTCTATAAATCAGGATTTTTAAGGACTGAGTAGAAGAAGGAAGTCTTAGAAAATAGTTACAAGTGTGGTAGAATTTTATCAATTTTTTATGTTTTCTGACTTGGACTGAAATAATAAAATATATTTATTTTACAGTTACAACACCTGAGGGAGAGAGGAATGCTAAGAGTAAAATGAATTGACACCCTAATACAATGAGTCTACTGTTGCCTTATATAAATAAGCTGAGAAAAATATTTTCCTGTAGCTTAATGTGCCGCTAACAGTGACTGAATCCAGCAGACTAACATTACAATTTTGATAAAAATTAGCCTTTATTTAACAGCATGTGACATTTACACCTAAAATTTAGCCATCCAAGAAATGGCTTGAGAAGAAGTTCTAGAAGAATAAACCACTTTGATCTCTGTAGAAGTCACAGACAGTAGAGTAGAATAGAATATGAACCGGTGGCTAAAAGGACCCATACTGCAAAGACAGTGGGCATTTCTGACTTTGAGAATTCTTAATGATAAAATGTAAAACTGAGACTACAGTAGATCTGTGATGAAAGTACTGGGTTATTTGCATGCATCAGGGTTATGATAATAAGTCTATTATAGGTATGTGCAGCAAGTAGATATATATCCTTGTTTCAAACCCAGAACTTATGTTCCTGTTCCAGGAGTTCTGCTGAAGTGTTTTGGGTCAGATTTGGTTCAGTAGAGCTGAAAACTGGACCACTTTGGTTGCCCTTCCCTCAGGTACTAATAGGGATGCCTTATCTAACAGTGCAACTAATGCAGATACTCTCCCTTCAGAACACCTTCCCTCCCTCCCTGTTGCTACTACCAATTTCCCAATATCCTGCTAATCCACCTGCTACACTCCTGTATTCATGGCATATTCCCTCCCTCTACTTCACCAATATACACCTGTGTAAAACAGTCCATGCTATATTAGAAGATGGTGTTCTTCTTTTTATAAGTACCCAACTGTTGAATTTATATAAAAACTGAGCAGTAGTAGAGCAAGGATAAATCTTTCTTTCATTCCCTTTCTAATTACAAACATTTATGGAAGTTTTCCTGCTGCATTGTGTCATTTTATAATCCATACACGAGGTAGCTATCCAATATCTGTATCCACTGATGGTGAGTCAAAAGCTTCCTTAAATTCCAAGAAAGCAGATTTACAGCTGCTTTGAGTAGTCCAGTGTATTTTAGATTAGATGATAAAGTACTAAACCTTGATCCAAAGTGGGTTGCCTATTCTAAAGGCAGTTTGCTATCTGTCAAAATAATCTTCCCTTTCAATCAGTCTAGCAGTATCCAATGCAAATGTTCAGTGGTGCTTTAGGCAAAAGTGCTAAGTTAGGAAAAGCTGTCCAAGTTCCCAGTGAAATGTCATTTTAAAAAGAATTTTGAAGAAAATGATCTGATATCCAGATACTTAAATTTTGCAAGAATAAAGGAAGGCACTACTGTTAGCCTTACTTTTACAGTTGAGATGTAGGCTGTGTTGTTTGGTTTCTTTCCTCCAAATGAGTTTTTGGAAGGTTCCTAAATATTTATTTTTATCATAGTTTGTTAATCTTTAAAATAGTAATACAATATACCTTGTATACTAGACTTGTAAAATATATGTTGTAGTTTGAGTTGGACAATATACATCTTATTGGACAAAAAAATACCATCCAATTTTTCTATTAATTATTCTTGTTGTCAGGTCAAGGTAAATTCCTCCATTATGCTTTTGTACTGAGTTTGTATGTACCAAGTTTTCAGATAATGCTCACAACTCATGTATATCAATGACAGGAATGCTCAAGTATAGAAAGAAGATGCATTTCGTCTTGTCCCTTTTCAGAGCCAACTTATCAATCATCCTTCAGTTTTTGATTTCACTCAAGGAAGTGAAGGGTGATGCATGTCAAGCATTTGGGCTAGCTGTTTGCTGAAGCCATCTCAGAAATTGACACCCTGTCACTGCTAACCTAGAGACGTGTAGTAAATTCAATTCCTCTGTTGTTTCCTGTGAATAGTTTTTGACAAGACTTGTTTTGACTATTGCTCAGGAGAAAAGATTGATTTCCTTCAATATTTCCAAGACCTATTTTGTTCTTTTTTAATATGCCCTTATACATTCAAAAAGCTCACAGAAGGGCAGAAACTATAAATCATAGGTTTTACTCTCCAGAACAGGTGAAAGAGTAAGGGATTTTTCTCTCTATTGGCAGCAAATAACCTTTTTTTTAATGTGTAAACATTAGAAAGATTATTACATTCTATGGATTCCAAATGGATTTCATGTATTAAGATATAATAGGAAGCATTATTGCAAATAATTATTGCAGGTTGAACTTGACTAGTTGGGACACTTAATTTGATGGATGACATTCAGTATAATGTTCATACCAACAGATTTTCGTTGGAAAACTCTTGATAATAAATGATGCAGAAAACATTAATAATATAATGTTTTTGCTATTGTAGTTTGAGAACAGTAAATTCTTAGCAATTTAGTTATGGACAATGGCTTTATCCAAGTTCTATTTATTTTCTTTTGCAGCCCAACAAACATTTCAGATAGCTGTTTCATTTTTGTTTTTAGTTATTGTTGTAAGTGGCAACATGAACTTTTGGCTAAAATGAAGAACAATCAAAAGTCTGAGGTTCCCATGATTTCTTTTCCATGAAATAAAATTTAGTAATTAGACCCAGATCTGACCTAAATGTATGTCTCTAATCTTAACTTTGGTCAATGTATATACAGATTACGGTAATCACAATAAATGCAAAATATCTTTAAGAAATCTAAAATTTGCTTAAATTTGCTATATTTAAAGCTTGCTGAAATTAAAATCTTTGGAGGACATGAAAATAGTTTATAATTTGTATTATCTTTTTTTTTATTGAAAAGTTTTATAAGAAATACAAACAATTTTCTCCCCCCCACCCTTTCCCCTTCCCCACATAATAGAAATTGTACATTTTCTTATACATAAGAAATCCTACATATACATGTTTCCCTTAAAGAAAGCATTAAAATAAGACATTTTAATTACATTCGGAGTTGCTCTTCTTCTCTTTCTTCCCTCATTCCACAACAAACCTTCTTCTCCTCCTCCTTTCTTTCCCTTCCCTCCCTCCTCTTCTCTCCTACTTTCTCCTGCCTCCTCTCCCACCTCATCCTATTTCCTTTTCCTTTCCCCCACTTCTCTCTTCTTTTCCCCCTTCTCACCTTCACTCCTACTCCTGTCCCCTTCCCTTCCTCCTCTCCTTTCTTCCATTCCTCACCCTCCCTCTCCTCTTCCTACCCCCTCCTCCTCTCTCCTTTCTAACTTCTTTGCTGTGAAATATTTTCCTCCTTTAGTGTCTGAGCAACTCCTGTATTCTACTCGTAGATACTTTCTTCTGCTAAAACATTTCTCTATTCACCACTTTTTTCCCACCCTATCCCTTATCCCACCCTCCCCACCCCCCGACTTCCCAGAGCAAAAACAGGGTATAGCATCTAACAAACATATGCTAAAATAAACTAACTAATTATAAAATTCAAAAGTCCCACATGTTCTTTAACTCCCCTTGCTCCAATTCATCAACCTCCCTTTTATAAATTCTCAAAACCAATTAAATTAAATTCATTCTTCCTACTTCCTACTTATAAAAAAAACTTTTTCTTGATGTATAATTCTTTAGCAGTCTTACAAACAGTAAAAATCATGAATAAATTCCATTTCTAAACCCTCGAACATCATTCTTTTTGAGCATTACTCCCTAGTGAAATTCTGAGTTTAACATTAATCCTCTTTCCTTCAAAGAAAAAAAAAAAAAGAAAGAAAAATTTTTCATCTTAAAATCTTACACCTTTTATCTCATATATCTTTTAAAATAATATAGTCTTATGTTAAACATTTTAAAAATCTCTTAATACCTTTAAAACACTTATTTACCAAATATAAATTTCAAAATCTACAGGAGGATGTCATTCAAATTTTCAATTAACCGTCTTAATACCTCTAACTTTTTAGAGAGAAGCCCTTTTACTATCCAAAACTAATTATCATTTTGCAATAAAATTCTGAATTTAACATTAATCCTCTTCGCTTCAAAAGGTTGGGCATCTTAGAAGCTTATACAATTTATCTCATATATCTTTTAAAATAATATAATCTTATGTTAAACATTTTAAAGATCTCTTAATACCATTAAAACACATATTTGCCCGATGCCAATTTCAAAATCCACAGGAAGATATCTTTCTTAATCTTCTGTTCTTCTCTTCTTTCTATATTTTTTCCAATCCTTTTTTTAATAAATTCTTTCAACAGTCCCCCCAATTTTATTTTTAAAACTTTTAAAATGGTGATTTGAGGTTGATGTTTCTGAAATACTCGCTCTCTTCTTGAGGTCGCGTTTTCTAACTTGAAATCCCCATTTCGTCTCTTCTTGCTTGTATAATCATTCAGTCCTTTTCTTTGTCCATATAGCCAGAGTTTGTTGCCATAAAGATTGTCAGCTTGCAATAAAAAGGCTATTTGTTGCTTTTCTGTCAATTGAATGGAAACGTCCACCAAAACCTTTGTTTCAACTGTGCCAACCTGTCTTTTAATCGTGACCATTTCTTGTTCTTCCAAAAACAAATTCCTCTGAATAATTTCCTGCTGTCCCTCTAACAACTGCTTATATTTTCCCAAGCTGTTTTTTAAAAAAGGCCCTTTCAATTGTATCCAACAGGACAGAAGTAAAAGAATCTAAAAGTTCTTGAAAAGCCCGAACAGTCACAGCTGGAGAATTTGCTGATTCATTAGCCCTATTGTGAGCCATATTTCAGCCACTTTGTATTCATCCAGCTATCAGGACAACAATTCAACTCTTTTCCACACAGTATAAAAACAAGATTTTAGTTAAAGTCAGTACCAAATTCTTTTCCTCAATACCAAATTCTTTTCCTGGCCGCTCCCACTTTAAAACTTTCTCTTAAAGTGTAATTCAGTAGCTGTATCACTGTTGCAAACGTTAACAAGCCTTAACAAGCACTTTCCCTTGTAGCTTCCTCCTCCCGCCCTCAGGCGCCATTTTCTGCATTTTAAAACAGAGTTAAAGTGTTACTTGCAAGTTTTCCTTTTTGTTTTCTCCTGATTTGCTCTGTCTGCGATCAAAGTAAAGATGTTAAAAGTCCCCCCGTTGATTTTCAGCAGATTTTGGTCGTGGCTTCTAGCTCCGCTTTAGCAGAGTCGTCCCTGGTCCGGAGCAGCTTGACAGGCTTCAATAGGGAGCCCACACTCTTTGCGCCCCAGGATTTCTCCTAGCGCACTTGGGGAGGCTCTACCTCCGCCTGTCGACTCTTCTCTGTCCCCTTTGCCCGGGGAGAGGATTCCAAGCCTCCAGATAGCTGTTTTTCGGCTGTTCTCGGGCTTTTACGGAACCGGGGATTGGGCGCTCGTAAAAGAGCGTCTTCAAAGCTCGCAGAGCCAACCGGAAGTCTCCTATAATTTGTATTATCATAGGCGACATTAAGCAAATTCCAAGAAATTGGGGTTTTTAATTGTATCATAATATAATAATTACAGTTTTATGTATTTTTATTGTAGTATTCTCTGGTCTAAGGGCCATAATAAAACTTTTAATTTGATTGTGTCATAAATCTTTTAGTACCAAAAGAATGTTTCATTGTATCATTCATTTGGACAGCACCCAATACTTTCATTAATCGCACTTAGATATCATAATGTTTTTACTAAGAGTTTTGACAAAAACCTTCTGAGTCAATTTATGTTTATGCTTATGTTTTTGTTTATTGGACTTCTATACCACCCTTCTCCCGAAGGACTCAGGGCGGTGTACAGCCATATTAAAACACATACAGATTTACAAAATTTAAAAGCAATTTAAAATCGAATATATAAAAAATTTGGCCCACAAATTAAAAACTAACATACACCCATTATAAAATTCATATTAGGCCAGCCTGGCTTGTTGGAACAGAAGGGTCTTCAGGGCACGGCGAAAGGTATGCAGGTCGGGAATCATACGAACCTCTAGGAGCAGCTCATTCCAGAGGGCTGGTGCCCCCACAGAGAAGGCTCTCCCCCTGGGTGTCACCAGTCGGCATTGTTTGGCCGACCGCACCCTAAGGAGCCCCTCTCTGTGGGAGCATATTGGCCAGTGGGAGGCTATCGGTGGCAGAAGGCAGTCTCGTATATACTCCGGTCCTAAACCATGGAGCGCTTTAAAGGTGGTGACCAACACTTTGAATCGCACCCGGAAGACCACCGGGAGCCAGTGCAGCTCGCACAGGAGAGGTTTTACATGGGTGCGCCGAGTCGCCCCCATAATCACCCGTACGGCCGCATTCTGGACCAGTTGGAGCCTCCGAGCGCTCTTCAAGGGGAGCCCGATGTAGATAGCATTACAGTAGTCCAGACGGGACATGACGAGGGCATGAGTGACTGTGCGCAGAGCATCCCAGTCCAGAAAGGGACATAACTGGTGTATCAGGCGAACCTGATAAAAAGCTCCCCTGGCCACGGCCGTCATATGATCTTCCAAAGAGAGCCATGCAATTTATCAATTGTTTCTTGTCGTCCTAACTTTCTTATTTGTTATCTGGTTAAAATTGACCTTTCCAGTGGGGACATGGGTGGTTATTTTTCTTAATTGGCTTCTTATTATATAAGATAGGTACAAAAGCTATAATAAGCATCCAATGAGGCACAAGGTGCTTCTGTACAACTTCTTTGGGGGTGTGGATGTAGCACCATCCAATTGTAAGATGTGTGATCTGACTCTTACATTTACAATTTGTATATATATCACAAGGATGATGTGCAAGCCTGCCTTAAGATATTAAAATAAAAGCAATAAAAACAAAAATAAAAAAAAAATCTGTAATGCATAAAGCTACCTACAGCATAGTTGTGACAGCAAGAAAGAGTATCATATGGGTTTTTATTGTGATAAAAAAAAATTCTGAAGTCTATAAATATGAGACACTCAGGAAAAGTTCTGATATGCATCTGCTGTGGATCTTGGAATTTTTTTTAGAAACTCTGGTTCATTTTCCAGCATCTTGAAAACTATAGTATTTGAAACTTCTAAATTGCAGTTTTCTTACAGTTGATATAGATATGGCAAAAAAGAAGTAAATGTGATGTGCCATAAAGAACGTAGAAATTCCTAACAATTCCAAGACTACCTTATTTACCAGTACCACAGTCATAGTATGTATGAGAATAGACTTGCTATATAATTAACTTAAAGATTCAAAATAAGAAAAGAATCCATTTGATACAGCTCTGCTAAAAAATACTTTAACAATTATAAAATACTTTCTTCCCCATCCAAAATAACACTACCATCTTAAAAGTAAATTATGCTTACCTTAGACAATAGTATAAAGATAAAATTATTAAGTTCTACAAATAATTGAATATGTTTAAAAGGCAGTTTCTCTAAGTGCTACAAGTGGAATTAAAATCCTTACTAATTTTGGCAGAAGTTATCCTGCCAATTGCCATGAATAAACTACAAGGAAATTTCCTAGTAATTGAAGGATTCCTTTAAATGCAACTTTTAAATGTGTAATACTTCTATAGATTCATATTTCTTTATGATCATAAAGCCTTAGGTTTTGGTTTGGTTGCAATAGCATGTGATGTTATTGAGAGGTAATTATCTAGATCAAACATAAGTTTTCAAACTTATACAAATACTATTTAATATTATTTAATATTTAACAAATGCAGCATTTATTATTTAAACATATTGGGAAAACTAATGAATCATTAAGGTTTGAAATACTTAAAATATTTTTTCAAAACATGTACATATGTTTGGATATGCCACAGAAAAAAAATTAATTTTGGCCCTAAGTGGAAATGAAGAAGCATATTAAATACTTTTCTAAATGCCTCTTAACATCATTTTTTGGTTTATAATTTTAGAGATATTTGGCAGCAGCATTATACTTATTCTTATATTCTTATTCCTTAGCATTAAATCTGTATACACTAGAAATAATACAATTAAGATATTTAGATCTATATCATATTTTAACAAAATTCTAATTGTGTATGTCTGTATATGAAATATATGTATATGCATATATATATGTGTGTGTGTGTGTGTGTGTATGTGACATTGTAACCAATTTAACAGATAAACCTCTACTTCTGCGATCACGGAAGAAAATTTGGGGAACAGCAGGGTGTCAAGAAGGGCAGTGCAATTGAAATAGTGAGTGGGAGGGGCAGATATGACAGGCGCAGGGGACCATATCATGTTCCGGGGGTGCGCATACGCTGTTTATGAGCGATTGCGCACTCCGGCCCCCAATGCGCAACTCGTGTCCTGGGTTGCATAGAGCCTTAGGCCCTGGGTCCGCGGCTGATGTTATGTAATGCCAGGTCGGTTGTTAACAAAGCCCCCCTCATTTGTGATCTTATTTTGGAGGGGGGTGCAGACCTGGTAGATATTATGGAGACCTGGTTGGGCCACAAGGGGGGGTGGAGTTCCCCTCGTTGAAATGTGCCCACCAGGTTTCCATGCATTTCACCAGCCAAGGGCTCAGGGGAGGGGTGGGGGAGTGGCGGTGATTATTAGGGAAAGTCTTAGTCCAAGGGAGACCACTGTTCCTCAGATAGCCGGATGTGAGTCCCTCCTGGTGAAGTGGGGCCGTGGGAGGCAGATGGGTTTGCTGACTATGTACCTGGCTCCCAGCCACGTGGCGGCGACCCTGCCCGAGCTGCTCGACGTTATTGCCGGGGTGGCGGTTGATACCCCCAGACTTATTGTGTCATGGGGGATTTCAACCTGCCATCTGCAGGTGAGGCGTCAGAGGTGGCTCGGGAGTTCATGGCTTCCATGGCGGCCATGGATCTGGCCCAATTAGTTCAGGGCCCCACTCACACATGGGGACACACTCTGGACTTGATTTTTGTCTCTGATCAGTGGTTGAATGATCTTGGTAGAGGGGATCTAGACATTAAACCCTTGTCATGGACAGATCATTCTCTCCTTCGTTGGACTTTCCTGCTGCTTCCCCCCACCGCATGGAGATGGAGCCAATCAAATGGTTCCGTCCCAGGCACCTGATGGATCCCGAAAGGTTCCTGACGGAGCTTGGGCCATTTCCTGAGACCCTGGCACACGACTAAACTGAAGACCTGGTGGCCGCCTGGGAGAGTGCGGCTGCCGGGGTTTTAGACCGCATCGTGCCTTTGCGGCCTCTGACCCGATGCCGATCTCAATTGGCTCCTTGTTTCTCTGAGGAGCTGAGAGAGATGAAGCATCGGAAAAGATGCCTAGAGAGCATTTGGAGGACTAGTCAATCTGATATCAAGACCTACCTAGTGGCGATAAAAGTGGCAAAATCTAACTATTTTTCTGCTCTTATCGCATCTGCAGAGAACCGCCCAGCCACTCTGTTTAGGGTGACCCACTCCTTTCTTCGGGGGGTGGGGAGTGCGGGAAGATCCTTTGCAGGGTTGAGCTGAGGATTTTGTGCAATTCCTGCATGATAAAGTTGCTCGGATTTGGGAAGGCTTGGACTCCGACTGGGTGAGTCCGGGGGAGGAGATGAGGGTAGGTCTTGAGAACATTATCTGGGAGGAGTTTGATTCTGTGGCTCCCGAGGATGTGGACAGGGTTCTGGGTAAGATTAGTGCCGCCACATGTTTATTGGACCTGAGTCCCTCCTGGTTGGTACTGGCCTCCCGGGAGGTTACACGAGGCTGGCTCCAGGGGATTATAACTGCTTCTCTGAGTGAGGGTGCCTTTCCCGCTGCCTTGAAAGAGGCGGTGGTGAGGCCCCTCCTCAAGAAGCCTTCCCTGGACCCAGCTGAATTAGCAAATTATCATCCGGTCTCCAACCTTGGTTTTGTGGCGAAGGTTGTTGAGAGTGTGGTGGCACGACAACTGCCCAGGCACCTGGATGAAGCTATCTATCTAGACCCGTACCAGTTGGGCTTCAGGCAGGGGTACAGCACAGAAACGACATTGGTTGCGTTGGTGGATGATCTCTGGAGGGCTCGGGACAGGAGTTGTTCCTCTGTCCTGGTCCTGTTAGATCTCTCAGCGGCTTTTGATACCATCGACCATGGTATCATGCTGCAGCGGTTGAGGGGTTAGGAATAGGGGGCACTGTTTTGCGGTGGTTCTCCTCCTTCCTCTCCGACCGCTCGCAGTTCGTGTTGACAGGTGGGCAGAGGTCAACTTCGAGGCGCCTCGCATAGGGAGTGCCGCAAAGGTCAATCCTCTCGCCCCTTCTGTCCAACATTTATGCGAAGCCGCTGGGTGAGATCATCCGTGGTTTTGGGGTGAGAGTCCACCTGTATGCTGATGATACTCAGCTGCACATCTCCACCCCAGACCACCCCAATGATGCCCTTGATGTGATGTCTCACTGCCTGGACGCCGTGCGGGTCTGGATGGGGAGAAATAGGCTCAGACTCAAGACCTCCAAGATTGAGTCGCTGTGGTTCCCGGTGTCGCGATATAGTCAGCTGGTGCCATTGTTGATTATTGGGGGTGAGTCTTTGCCCCCCACAGAGAGGGCTCGCAATCTGGGTGTCCTCCTGGATGCACGGCTATCTTTAGAAGAACATATGACGGTTGTGGCCAGGGGGGCTTTCTATCAGGTTCGCCTGATTCGCCAGTTGCAGCCCTTTCTGGATCGCGACGCCTTGCGCACGGTCACTCACGCCCTTGTCACCTCCCGACTGGACTACTGTAATGCTCTCTACATGGGGCTCCCCTTGAAAAGCACCCGGAGGCTCCAACTGGTCCAGAATGTGGCTGCGTGGTGGTTATGGGCGCAATTCGTGCCCATGTGACACCCCTCCTGTGCAAGCTGCACTGGCTCCCAGTCGTCTTCCGGGTGCAATTCAAGGTGTTGGTTACCACCTTTAAAGCGCTCCATGGCATTGGACCTGGGTACCTTCGAGACCGTCTTCTGCCACCAGTAGCTTCCCACCGGCCAGTCCGCTCCCACAGAGAGGGTCTCCTCTGGGTGCCATTGGCCAAATTATGTCGGCTGGCGACACCCAGGGGGAGGGCCTTCTCTGTGGGAGCCCCTGCCCTTTGGAATGAACTGCCCCCAGAAATGTGTAAGATCTCCGATCTCCGTGTATTTCGCTGTGCCCTCAAAACCTTGTTGTTCCGCCAGGCTGGGCTATCAATGTAAAGATTTTAATTGGTTTTAAATGTGGGATTTTAAATTTGGGGGTTTTATAATTGAGCCAATTATTTAATAATTTTAATAATTTTTAAATTTTGTCTGTCCTTGTGCTTTTAATCAGGCTGTACACCACCCTGAGTCCTTCGGGAGAAGGGCGGTATAGAAATAAAATTATTATTATTATTATTATTATTATTATTATTATTATTATTATTATTATTATTATTATTATTATTATTTAATCTTTAGTGAGATTCACAGCCTTTGAGGCTGGTTAATAGCTCAGCAGCTCGAGTCCTAACCAAGGACCTAGGAACTGTTAAGGTATCGTCGGAGGATGTAAGCTGTTCCGAGTAAGGTGGTTTTTTGTAGAGTCAAAATGTTCAAGTTCGGCAAATTTAGAATTTATAAATAGCGGGGTAGCCCTTTGGGTATTGCTCCAAGGGCTCCAATTACAATCGGGACAACACACGATTTCTTTTTCCACAGTCGCTCAACTTCAATTTGCAAATCTCGGTACTTTGTGATTTTTTCTTGCTGCTTATTTTCAATCCGTGCATCACCAGGTATTGCAATGTCAATGAACCATACCTTTTTCTTTTCAACTATTGTTATGTCAGGTGTGTTGTGGACCAAGTGCCTGTCAGTCTGAATCCTAAAGTCCCACAAGATCCCACAAGATGATGATGATGATGATGATGATGATGATGATGATGATGAATATTATTATTATTATTATTATTATTATTATTATTATTATTATTATTATCAATCTAAATTAATTTAGATTATATGTGTACCTCTATAGAACATTCAATAGGAATAATCTTTAAAAAAAACCTTGTAATTTACCATTCCAAACATGAAACTAGAGCCTTGATAGTACAGTGGTCTAAGCACCCTGTTATTAACACAGCTGCCTGCAATTACTGCTGGTTCGAATCTCTCCAAGGCTCAAGGTTGACTCAGCCTTCCATCCTTTCTAAGGTAGGTGAAATGAGGACCCAGTTTGGGGGGGCAATAAGCTGACTTTGTATAAATATACAAAAGTATGAAGGCTATTGCTTAATGCATTGTAAGCCGCCCTGAGTCTTCGGAGAAGGGCGGCATATAAATCATTTTTTTAAAAAAAAAAACTGTATTTCTGTGTTGATAGTTAAATTTGTTGGATGAAAATACATAATTTTTGCTTTAGTCACCTACAAAATATTGGAAAACATTCCATATAAAAATTAAGTTAGTTAAATTCATGCTCTATTGAAGTTCAGATGACATTCAGAAAACAAATCAAGAAGAATTTATATTTTTACTACAATAGGCAATTTATCTTTGTAGGTAATGAATTGTGATTTACCATGCTTTTTTTTTTTTTAATGTTTTATGATTTCTTAAAAATCCTGCAGGGAAGAACAAAAAGAGCATGATAATGGGAGGCAGAAGCATCAATTTTCCCCTACACAATTTTTCCAAATAATTTGACCAACACTGATCTTGTTTCCTATTAGTGAAGACATAATAGCTATCATAACACAGCTGATACACTTTATATGTTCCCATAGGTTCTTGTTGAGTTGTTCTTTTTTGTATTTCATTTCATTTTTATTAGTCCTTTCCATCCACCCACCCCAGGGTCTCAAAACAACTCTTGGCAGCTTACAACATAAAACAATGAAACTTAATGAAAAGCATAAAATCAAAATAATTAATCAGCCAAAGATCCAGTAATGCCATCAGCACAGTGGTGTCCACTGTCTCCCCAAATGCCCTCTAGAAATTGTTCATAGCTTCTGGAAGACCAACAAGGGCTATGACAAGCCTAATTTTTTCAACAATAGTTGACCTTTATTGTAAACTCTTCACATTATGTATAATTTGCCCCTTATTTGCCAAGATGTTCTAGCATATGCTGACATGTAATGATATTCAGACACTATTAGGTAGGACTGTGCAGTGTTTCAAAACCCATCTCCAAAAAGTGCTTCCGAGTGCAGAGAATATCTTTATACTATTTATCTGTGGCAGATCTAGGTCCTGGACAACTCACTGTGGCCAACTCATTCCAGCCAATTCACTGCAGCACAATTCAATGCAGGATAACTTAAGAGAGGGACAAGTGAATGAGGGCCTTGCTTTAGGTTTAAATTTTCTCAAGTTAGAAGTCCTCAATGCTGGGGAGTTACAGTTCTTGCATTGAATTGTCCCACAGTGAGTTGTCCGGTGGCAAGTCAGCCGCAGCAAGTTGTTATACGGCAAGTCGGCAGGGGCACGTCTGTCACGGCACGTTGTCCCATTCCAATCCATGACATCTTCATATGTATCTTTCTGAGATCACACAACAATTGCATCCATGCTCCTGCACACGCCCAAGCGCTCTTGAGAGATTGAATCCGAGGTGTTATATAACTCTGCTTTTTAGACAAAATCAGAGGCCACACCAATTTTGTTTCTTTGAATCATTGACCCCATAGATATAAGAATTCACTTCCTATCACAAACTGCATTTCAGATTTCACTTACTTTCAGGAGCAGAAAGAGATCTTGCTCTGCATTTTTGAAGAAAAAAAGCTTGTAGACTTTATCAAAGGCTCACTGCATACTACTTTTAAGTCTTAAGTTGTCTAAATTTTACAGCCAATTCACATGTAAAGGTGTCATATTTCTGTCTTTATTTTCTAGTGTTGCAAATAAAAATAATGTTGTATGTACTGTTAATTATGTAACATTAATGTAACTGTTGTCCTGGTTTACTTTTCTTTTCCAGAAATACCTCAGAGACTTCTTTGATGCGATGCTTAATTCTCCATCATCTCCACTATATGTAAATAAAGAGGGCTTGATCCTGTCCAAACATGACATTTGTGAATTCTCTTCATTCTTTAAGAAAGGTGTATTTGACTACAGCAGCTATGGCACCGGTTAATTATTGGAAACCTCGCTTCCTATTAAAAAAATTAATTCACCTGTCTTTCTGTATGCTGCCCGATCTCAGAAAATAAAAAAGGTGGGGAAAAACTGGATAACTTGCATAAATACTCCTTGTCAAATTGACCTTTTCCATCTAAAACTTAACTCATTTTCTGCCAAAGAAAATGAAAACAGATTTGCTACTACATGTTGGTTGAAGAAATAGCTAAAGAAAACTTCATAGGCTGTTTGGATCCACTCAACAGCTGACGTTCCTTCTTTTTCTACTTGACTGTTCTTAGCAAACAACTTTTTCCTGAAGTAGGTTTCTTGGAGTAAACAAATTATTCCAGATATTTTTTGTATTAGATTAATGCACTGTTATTGTGAATTGCACTTTATCATTTTGATCATACTACTTTCATGTTTGGTATATTGGTTGAAATTTGAACATTGACAAAATATATATGCACAGACTTAAAATCCTGAAGTCTTCCGCACCAAGCTAAACAGAATCGTTTGCTGAACAATTGAAATAGATGAGATCAAGCTTCTTTTCACTTTTTCTAATTATATAGACTGTTACTGTGTGTTACGTTTCAAACAAGTTCCTGGTGCACTATTAAAAAGGCAGTGGGTATTATGATTTTTGAAAACAATTTTCCCCATAAATGTGTAACCGTTTCTCGTTAGTAGATTCTTTGTTGCAAAATATGAATTACATTTTTAAATGTGCTTTAAAAGTACTCAGGGCTTATTTAAGATAGGACATTTAGAAAGGCAGCTGTATTCATTTTGCAGAAATATAAATTGAAAAAATGCTGTGATGTACAATAGAGACAATAATAAAAGACTGAGAAAAGCAAATCATTTTGATTCTAACTTGTTTTGAGGACTGTTATACCCATTGGAGAACACTTTCATGGAGTACAGAGCAGAGGTTAATGAATTGTAGGTGTTAAGCAACAAGCCTTTAGGGTTTTATATTCAGGAGACGTTAATCTTGATTGTATTAATTATTTTTCTGCTTTATGTTAATAGACGTTTATTCCAGAGTTGTATAAACAGTAATCATGGGAGTTGTCCTCAAAGGGGTTTCAGAAATGCTGTGTTTCAAAAGCTGATCTGAGTGAGTCAGCAGGATGACTTCTCTTAAGACAAATTATAACAGAATAACTACTTTTGTGGATTTTTATTATTTATTTATTTTTGTATATGATGAAGATGTTGTGTTCAACAGCTTTGGGGGCACTTTTCTCCACTTCCAGGGGACACCAGCCCATGCATTCTCCCCAACCAGCCCCCTGACCATGTGGCACCTGTGTGACACCCACACCCTTCCTGACCCAAAGCACCACTATCCTGTGTACCATCCCTGACGTGCACACTCCCCAACACCCTTGCACACTTGAGCACTCCCAGGCACCTCTTGCACACTCTCGAGCACTCCCGGGCACACTTTCTAACTCAAACCACCATCCCACATGCCATCCTCAACCAGCATGGCACCTCGTATGCATCCATGAGACTCCCATGCATTCTTGACCATCACCTCCATAATTCTATCAAGCTGTGTACAGGACTATAACTCTTCTGCACCTCCAGGCACACTTCCCAACCTAAGTCAGAAGTCGCTCTTGCTTCCACTGCTCACTCATGAACACTGTTTTCTGTTTAGATAAGGAAATGACCCAACAGGGCACAAGTTGTCAAATGAACACGCTTGAAATGAGTGTGAGAAATTCCCCTTCCAGAATCAATCCCATTTCCTTAATTCTACAAACCTTTTAAAATGTTTTCTGAAGTGGACAAATCTGAAATGATAATATTGTTAGACAGACAAATTGGGAGGAGGGAGAGAGATTATGAGAAATCTACATGACATTTTTTAACTGGCATTATCTTATAATGTAAGGTTTTAATTGGTAAATGGATCAAAATTATATCTGTGATATAATCTTATATATGTCTTGCAACATTAAGTATACGTTTTAAAGCTGATGCCCACATAAACAGGGAACTCAATACTTATCAAGATTTCAGTGGTGTCAGATAATATATCTTTCATTTATCAACATTCAGAATTCCTTATATCGGTAACTAAAGTTAACATGAATATCCAATAATAAAAATGGAAGCTTGGAAAGGTAAGCCATCTTTCTCGACAGGTAGTTGTTACTTGTATAAAAAGAATCTTACAGAATGTCCTTGAAAAAAAAATCCAGTATCCTTTAAAAATAAAAAGAATATAAAGGAATAAACATGGAAAGGCATCTACAGTGGCAACTGTATCCTTGTCCCTTTTGTCTGAGCATCCATATCTCTAAGGTAGGTGCATCAGTATTGCACCACTATTTAAAAAGGGTGGGATTTGGATCACAAAACTCCGGTCATCATCTTGGCACGTTTGACAACACACTACTCAGCTGGGCCTCTCCAGTGTAAATCCACTTGCATGGTAGATAAGAAACCAGACTTACAATTAATGAGATAATATAAGGAATTTAGATTTCTGATCTATTTATAAACACTATCTATATACTGGCATCTGCTGTAATTCTATTAATATTTTCAAAAGTTCTGCTAGTAACTAATTCTAGTTACTAATGGCTAGTGGTCACAGTCATGATGAAGCTACTTCATAAAAATGGGATATAAGTGCATGCAAATATAAGCATATTATTTTGAAAGATGTTGCACCTTTTACAGGATTTACTTACTGAGTAACATGTTCTCCAGTTGAGAATCCCAGAGCCACTTCTACTAGAAGAAGAGTATCGGTATGAAAGTGATACTTTCCAGAAAACAAAATTCAATTTTAGAGCTTTTATTAACATGTAGCCATTTTTTCCATGGTAAATTGAGCTTTTGTAATTTTCTAATACAACTAATGTCTTAAGGTTGGAGCCTCGCTGAGAATTTGGATATAAAATGTGTATTAAACTATTTGAAAGAGTGAATTCTGTATATTTTTAAAAGCTTCAGCTATAAACTTTTGAACATTTTAATTAACATTTGTATTAACAAAGCAGAAGAAAAAAGCTATTTTCACAGTGCTTTATTTGAAACAATAAAAAGCACAGTCTATGAAATTGTACTGGGTCTTTGCTGCTGATGCTTTTCTTTTTGTTTCTTCTTATAACCTCATAACTTTCTTCACTTCATAAACACCTTCATTTTTTCCCAAAGAAATTTGCTGATATTTGCTAAAAATATTAGCCTCAAGCGGTCTCACTTGTAATTCACATGCAAAGAAATCATCAGACTTTGAGAAATATACATTTACTTTGCAGAGGTTTTGCCATGATTTCTATTTATTTTATTACATTTAGATACCACCCAGCTTCTGTCTTCCAGTTTTGTCTAGTCTCAGATTGCTATATTTTGGTACATCTATACTGTTTGCTACTGGTACTTAGTTCAGGTTCTCCTTGACTTACGACCACAGTTGAGCCCAAGTTTTCTGTTGCTGAGACAGTTGCAAAGTGAATTTTGCACCATTTTACAACCTTTCTTGCCACAGTTGTTAAGTGAATCAGTGCAGTTGTTAAGTTAGTAACGGTTGTTAAGTGAATCTGGCTTCCCCATTGACTTGCTTGTCAGAAGGTCACAAAAGGTGATCATATGACCCCGGGACACTGCAACCATCATAAATATGAGACAGTTGCCAAGCATCTGAATTTTGATCCCATAATCATAGGGATGCTGGAACAGTTGTAAGTGTGAAAATCAGTCATAAGTTACTTTTTTCAGTGTGGTTGTAAATTTGAACAGTCATTAAATGAACTAGTCAAAGACTACCTGCATTTTGTTTGGTTTGGTTTTGTATCTAACAGTGGTCACAGCACTGGATAATTTGCAATTACTTTTGATCCTAATTCATTTTACTCAGGTGTCTTAATTTTAATTTTTGCATTTACACTGATGAAAGTCTCTCTGCTGATCAGCTGCCAACTGTTCAACAGAGCAAGGGAATGGCCTGTAATTTCTATTACTTTCTGATTAACATTCCTCTATAATTTTTGAAATTGCTGTTGCGTAGAACTTTCTGCAGGCCAAAGGCTGAATCTGATCTCTTACGTAATTATATTCTGCTTCCTAAAATGGTTGTAGATTTGGATGGGGTTTCTTTTCTGCTATAAGATTTGAAAACCTGGTTTTTGTAACACTTATTATTTTTGTTGGTTGCCCAATCAGTTTAGACTGGATTTGGCATTTTTATCCACTATTAGTTCTCAAGGACCTGGAATAGACAGATGTTGTTCGATGGTATTAAAGATATTCTCAGGATGTAAGTTGTTCCAAGTAAAGCTGCATTTTGTAATTGACCAATGGTGAGCCTGTCAATGCCTGTGGTGTTCAAGTAGTACTCCAGATGTTTTGTAATTGCACTCAAGGTACATATTATTATTGGTATTATCTTTGCATTCCTTTGCCATAGTTGTTCTATTTCTCCTTATCATTACTACTATTTTGGTGCCTTCAAGTCAGTGTTGATTCCTGGAAACTGTCTGAAGAAATTGGGTTTTGTTTTTGTTTTTTGTTTTTTTGCAAGATTTGAGAAGTGGTTTGCCATTTTTTTTCTTCCTAGGGCTGAGAGAGAGTGACTGGCCCAAGGTCACCCAACTAGCTTCGTGTTTAAAATGGATTTAAAACTCACTCTCCTGATTTCTACCCTGATGCCTTAATCACTACACCAAACTGGCGTAATGCTGCTATTAATGCCATGCAGTATATGAAATATGGAAAGCTAAGCCTGCAGATGAGACATAAATCTTTCTTTATTTGCTTTCTGTCTAATCTTCTGTTATGGTACCTGCTAAAATCCCTAGATGGGTTTTTTTTTCCAGATGCTCACAACCAGCTATATCCAAAACATTGCATAAAAGAGGTTTTGCCCCATTTTGCTTTCTTTCTTCACAGGATCTGAATCAAAGGCTTAATGAGTATAGTTGAGTGATATTGTATTTCCATACTTAAATTTTGTTTTGATTAGATATTATGTACCTTGGCATACCTGATAATAACACTCCAATTATTCCTTTTCTTTTGCAAATCTCTTAATTCTCAGTATTCCGGCAGATTTTGTATATATTTCCTGTATCATTGTTTGAATGCCTTTGTCATGGTATTGACGTTTACAGCGTATGCATACAAATGCTTACACAAATGTGTGTGTATTTTTTTTTCTTTAATTGCTTGTTATCTTTAAAATGTTGACATTAATTTCTATGTCCTCAATACCAAGTCTCCATTTTAAATGCTGAAATCTTTGTACTATCATCCGTAATTCGACCAGATAAAAAGGCTTCTTATCGTTTGAGATAAACAAGGTCAAGGAAGAGTTACAGCAGGGATTCTCTTTGTTGCCGTAGGATAGAATAAAAGAATTTTGAAAGTTTCTCTCAATTCCATCTTATACCAAACAAAAGAATGTGCTTTTTTTCCCCCTCTACCCCCCACTTCTCAGTGTGGGAGTTTCATTATAGCCCCAGATGGAATGCAGATAGAAAACAGCATTGTTCGCATACAGTATGAATTTTGAGTTTTGAGCTAGAAATGGAAGATGAAACTTAGTTCTAGTGAGGGCCTGTATAAATCTCTTAATACAGAAATTAATTATTTAGTTAGCCTTTCATCCAGATAAGCCCAGCACCATTTCCTGATGAGATTCCTTATTTTGCTTTGTCTGCAAGGATAAGGAATACTGTTTCCAAGAAAGCTTTTATCTGAGTTGTTTCTTCTACTATTGTATGTTTTAACAACTGCATTTGACTGTAAATTGTAATTGTGTTAAGATTTTGTGTTATGTTAGTGTGTTGTAAGTTGCCCTAATAAAGTCTAAAGGTAAAGGTAAAGGTTCCCTTGCACATATGTGCTAGTCGTTCCCTACTCTAGGGGGTGGTGCTCATCTCCGTTTCAGAGCCAAAGATCCAGCACTGTCCGAAGACATCTCCGTGGTCATGTGGCCGGCACGACTAAATGCCAAAGGCGCATGGAACACTGCTACCTTCCCACCAGAGGTGGTCCCTATTTTTCTACTTGCATTTTTTATGTGCTTTCGAACTGCTAGGTTGGCAGAAGCTGGGACAAGTAATAGGAGCTCACCCCGTTACACGACACTAGGGATTCAAACCATTGAACTGCCTACCTTCAATCGACAAGCTCAGCGTCTTAGCCACTGAGCCACCGCGCCCGAGTCTAGCTTTGTATAAATATACAAGATCATTGCAGGGCTAAATTGTATGGACTATACTTGTTATTATACCACTTTGGGCCTGGTAGATAAATGCTTAATAAGATCTCTCATAAGCATCAATACTGTTGAAGCAGACTTCCGGTTTGCTGTTTGTCCCCGCTGGACGCTCCTTTGGGATCGTAGCACCCACTGCCTGTAAAGAGCCGCCTTTATAGCGGAATGGCGGCTCGAAAAAACTCCGTTTCCATGAGGAAACGGAGATAGAGCAGGCTGGGGTGGGTTGAGTCCTCTGCCTAATCCCAAAAGTTTTTTTTTTTACTTTTGGGACGGAGCGGAAGAGACTCCCCGTATCCCCAGCCGATGCTCCGGGCTCTGGGAGATCTCTGCTACACGCAGAGCTAGGTGGCAAAAGCAAGCCTGTAAACTTGTAAAACTAATTAAAGAAGACGTGAGCTGGACCGCTGACCCTGAGGCGCAAGTATTTTTTTTTTCTTATTTTAGAAAAGTTACTGAAGTTGTTTAAGAAGTGAAAGGAAAAAAGATTTTTAAAATGGCGATTGCTGAGGCTTGAAGAGAGGCTGAAAAGGGAAAGTCCTTCCGTTTTCTATTACAAAGTAGTGGAATGAATACTTCTGGTCGTAATTGAGGCAAAACCTCACTCTCACTCTTGCTTTTTTTTTCTTTTTTTTGTCCTGGGGATCTGATATTGATCTTGGTTGGAAACAAGCCTTTTTTCTCTCTCTCTTTTCCACTAAATCTTGTCTGTGCGGGAAATGGCATCGGGACTCACACAGCTAGACAAACGGGGGGGGGGGAATTTCCCCCATTAATAAATTACACCAACAAGTTGTAACTCTCCAGTGTCAGAAACCTGATTTTAATATAATAGAATTTCTTCTTGAAGAGATTGTAAGAAGGGATGAGATTGTGAACCAGCAACTCGAAAAATTTAAGCAGGAAATTAAAGAAATTGGTGAATTGGTGAAATCAAAGTTTGACTTTTTGAATCGAAAGATTTTAAATACAGCTAATGGTTTATCAGACTTTCTGATTCGGGTGGATGCAAAGACTAAATTATTAGAGTCTGAAATGAAGGAAACTGAGGAGAATTTGGATGACAAGACTCAAAAAATTAAAAAGGATTTGGTAAACATTCAGGATAATAGCTCAGAAGACAAACCTAAAATGGAGGTTGACCAAAAGACTGGTAATGAAGAAAATGTGCAACAGAGGATTGAAAGAGAAGTTTTAATGATTCAATATAATTTTACAGAATATGCAATTAGACTGAGAGGTCTGCAGGAAAATAATAGAGATGACTTAAGGAAAATATCTTCTGAAATTCTGGCTGGGATTTTAAAGGTTCAACCTGATGAAGTGTTTTGCAGGATTGATAGAATTTATAGAATAAACTCCTGGTTGGCAAAGCAAAGGCAATTGCCTAGAGATGTGGTGATCTATTTTACAGATAAAGAAATTAGGAATAATATTGTGCAGAACTCTTTTAATTCTACTTTGCAATTTCATGGAAGAAAGATTTGGATTTTTAAGGAGCTCCCGACTAAGATGCTAATGGAGAGGAAGAAATTTGGCTTTCTAGTGACTGAGTTAAAAAAAAGAAATATCCTATTTAGGTGGGATGCCCCAGTTGGTTTAATATTGAGACACCAAGGAGTAAGATATCAACTGAACACTGTTGAAAAAGCGGAAGAATTTTATCAAAAAATTTTAAAAATGAACTTAACATCTTTAGGCACAATACAGGATAAGCAAAAGGAGTTGGAAACAAAAGGAAAATATCAAATTACAGAGGCTGTGGTGGATAAATTGTCTTTGGACTCCCTGGATACCCCAGCTGGACTGTCTATAAATAAGAGAGCAGTGTCATCCGACTCCAATGTGATGAACCATCAAGTCACAAACAAGTGCGCAAATCAACCAGTTGATATACAAGTGATGGAGAAGAAAGATGAGATGACAAAACTAACCCAACAAGATCAACTCATAAAGCAGAATGAAAATCGATCAGCCGACACACAATTGGTAGGCACGAAACGAGGATGGAAATTTAACCCGCAAAAGAAAAAGAAAAGAAATAGATCTCATAGAAACAGCAGTTTCTAAATCAAGCAACAGTGAAGCCAGGGACTTTAAAAAATGAATGAATATCTGAAAAGATAGTGGAGGCGAACAATTGTTTAATACTATCCTGAGGATTGTGGCAGATCTCTGTAATGCCGTGATTTTGGGATGTGAAAAGAGCCTTACCTTGTTGGATTTGAATTATCTACTCTGGATTTCTTTTACTGGTAAATATATTATAATTATTTTGAGTTACAAGGCAAGAGAGTCACGCTGGGGCATGCAGAAGATCTGGATGTTACCCATTAGGATGATGGGAATCAACAATCCTGATGAATACCACAACTATAACTATATGGATATAATTATAATGTCACTCGAGTGGTTGTTTTTACTTTTATATATATACGAGGATATCTACTACTGATGGGGGCAGAAGATGATTGAAGATTTTGAACAAACTGTTGCACCAGCATGTTATTTTACCCTATTATGGGTGATGGATTTAACAATCCAGTGGAAAGACACCAAAGAAGATATTATATGGATTATAAATTTAAAGTTATTGTCTTTTTTCTTTTTACAAAATGGAATGCATATATAGATATGTGTATATCTTAGTAAAGTGGGCAGTGGATTATATTTAGAATTGTATTGCATGATTTTGTAGGAATTGAAGGGTTGAAATAGGTTAGTTTACTGATTGATTAGTCTAAGAAAAAGGATCTTTAAGTCATATATTTAGGGGAGTGGAGGAATTGGATAGAACTGAATAAATGTTAAATTTGGATGTAGGGAGAAGGCCGCTTTAAAATGTTATATTAATATATATAAAAGATTAAATGTTAAATTGTAATAATACACTATAAGTTTAGGGGAGGAGAAAAAGGGCAGATTATCGTAAAAATGGGAGTTATAAGAATAATATGCTAAGGGTCAGTATTCTGAGGAGGGAGTAAGGGAAAGGAAAGATATTATGTATGTAATTAGTTTTGAAATAGCCTATTGTTGTGAAGAAGTCACAGGGGGGGATGGGTGGTGAGGGGGGGTTAGGGAAGAGGGGGGGGAAAAGGGGGAAAAACTTGTATTTGAAAACTTTTTCAATAAAAAAAAATACTGTTGAAGCAGAGGGAGATAAAATCAGAGTGGATTGAATACAAAATTAATTGTATATAAAAAGGACCCTCTGAATTTAATGTGTCCAGATATTTCTAGCTATTTCAATAATTCTGTTTACATATTTATTAACTTTTATCCAATCTTTATTATTTACAAGTAACTCAAGGTGGTGAACATAATACTCCTTTCTCCTCCTATTTCCCCCACAATAACAATCCTGTGAGACGGGTTGGGCTGAGAAAAGTGACTGGCCCAAATTTACCCACCCGGCTTTCATACCCAAAGCTGGACAAGTACTCAAAGTTTCCCAGTTATAGGCCAATGCCTTAATCATTTACATCAAACTAATCTATTCTAAGAAAGACTAAACAGATTTGGTAGTACAAGATATGTATAATCAAGATGTGGTATGTTTATTATTGTATTAGTAGCTTTAATACAGGAAACAACTGAATGAAATGAAATTGAAGTCTTGAAGATTTTTTTTTTAGCAGACAGTAGAATACATAGCTGGTATGCTTTGGTCTGTGTACTACACATTTTAAGCTGTTCTGTTTAAAAATGATTATATAGAAGATTAAAGTTGAAGTTTGGAGGAAATATGTGGACAGAATAAAGTAAATAAGAATTTGAAACTGTTTAAAGAAGTACAAGTGAAAGATTTGAGGAGAAATTTAGGTTGAAATAATATTGAACTGAGGAAGAGAGTTGCAGAATTGAATGCATAAAATGACTGGTAATTTAATTAGTGAGAATGTAGTAGAGGAAATAAATGTTTAATTTTTAAGTGTCCCAATGACAATCAAAATTTGGAAAAGCAGATCAGGAACATTTCGGAAACAGATTAACATGCAGTTAAGTATTTCTGAAGGACTGTCTAAATCCTATGCGGTTTTATTTAATCTTGCAAAATCAGTTAAAATAACTCACTTCCCCATGAACTTATTATCACTTTGGATTCCTACAATTACACTTCATATCTGCATGATCTGCTCTTTAAATGTTTAATGAAATCATCACATCCTGTAACAGCAATAGCAATGATAAAACCTGCTTCATTTCCCACCCCATTTTTATTAAAACATTTTCCTTTTTTCTTTCTTTTTTTCGGAAACTCCCAAATAATGCAAACTTCATTCTGTCCCTTGGGTTCCTGTCTGCACATTCCTCCATCAACTTCAACACTGTTCTGAGTTTTATTTTGCAAAGAAGTTTAGCTAAGCACTACTTGCAAATAATTCCCCCCACCGTTCATCAAATTTCTTGTTCGTGTTTCAGCAATCCATAAATATATGCTAACATATTGCAAAATAAAGTGTAACATGGATGTGCATACTTATTGACTGTAGATGTAGCTGCATCCATAATTCTGTCTTCAAAATCCCAGTAAATGATGTTGCTGAATAGGTGACATCATGCATTTATATGTAAATCTCTGGCCATTAATGTGCTTTCATTCGAGCACTGTAAACTCTTGCTGACTGCCTGAATATATCAAGAAAACATAAAAATGTTAACATTGTGGTTGCTACAGCCTTGTCTCAACCATTATTTTGTATAGCTACAGTATATTATTTTGGAACAACAAAATGTATACTTTTCTGGTTCCAAACAACCTATAAATTCTTTATCTCCTTATTTTAAAACTTCTGGATGTAACTATTGTTTCCCAAGATCTCCAATCAATCTTGGAAGCAAAATATATCCCGGTGGAGGGGAGAAACATATGGCCCTGTTCTTGGATTCCACCTTCAACTATCATTCATAATTGACTATGTTGGTCCTAGCAGAATTTAGAACAGAACGGTTTCTGGAGACCCATGCTGTTGATCTGTCAAATGGTTATTTCTAAAGCCCCCAGTCTATTGATGTCAAGAACTTAGGCCCTTTCTCATATCATTAACTTTTCACTGTACAGTTGCTGTTAATATTTAATCAATGATCACTTCCCTAGATTGTCGAAGATAATTGTGGTCCATATGTCTTTATTATTCTGGTTAAGCTAAGCGACATGCCTTTTTAGCTTCCCT
Organism: Arizona elegans; assembly: GCA_022577455.1. Taxonomy (NCBI): domain Eukaryota; kingdom Metazoa; phylum Chordata; class Lepidosauria; order Squamata; family Colubridae; genus Arizona; species Arizona elegans. Next base: position 180,370,999 of record JAKOOJ010000001.1, read on the forward strand.
TATTTCACTTTAAGAAATTCCTTACCTTTCATTATGATAGATCAGAGTTGTAAGGAGGTTTTTGTTTACATAGCAATGATTACATAAGCAAGCCTTTTAAATAAAAGGCTAAAAATAATTTCTTCTTCATGAAAGAATCTTCAAACTATCCTCCTACCATCCCCAGCCTTTAAAAAAAAAAAAACTGTGGCATTAAAGGGACATGTGTTTTCAAAAGGTGTCCATAATATCTCAGCGTAAGGTCCTGATGTTCTGTAGAAAGAAAGTTATTGCCCAGGACAAGCAGCACCATGGAGAAGGATTTTCCCAACTCACTACCAAGCAGTCTGGAAGACATGCCTCAAAGAACAGGACCTGTGACTCTCCTAGATTTTTTTTCCTCATACTATGGTAGGGCTGGCTTACTAGGATTGGGGTAGTTTGCTGCTAGTTTAGGCATGGATTTTGTGTAGATCCAATTTTTTTTCCCAGTTCACTTCCAACTGTCTTCCTTTTTGACCTCTCTAACTTTGGAACATCAATATTAAGAGTATCACGGTCTATGAAACCTATTCTTCTGACTTCAGTAAAAGCCTTTCATGGATTGCAGAATCACAAGTTCAGTACCAGAAGGGACAGATCCAGTTTATTATGTGCCCATTAAATGTTTTGAGGAATAGATTTACCCCAAATCACTGTAGCCAATTTTCATTTTCATTACAATATTTTCAGAAATCATTGAAGTCGGCCTGCAGGTTTTCAAAGCAAGTGATTCCGTAAAATCCATTTACCACTTTTCAGTTCAGCTTCTGCATCAGACTGAATGTACTAAATTAGGATTCAATTTACTGAAGTCTATGACACGAATTACCATTTATATAACTGTGAATTTGTCTCCAGGAGACAGCCATTTTCCTGGTGATAATTCTAGTCTTTTTACATAAAGATTGCAATACCCAAGGTAAATTATTATTTTATCCAGCACTTTTTACCACAGATATACAAGAAGAGAATAAAGAGTATATGCAATTCTAATCATAATTTAAGTACAGGAACATTATTAACAGTAGTCTAAGCACATGCATTCCCTCCCCCTTTGTAACTTGGAGTAATTACAGCATCTATCACTTTTGCTAGAAGTAAAAGCTCCACTTCATTGGAGATTCTCTCCCCGTACACTTGTAATACATTTTCTTACTCAGAAATCAACACTTTAAATTAAAGAATTAAAAATTTAACAGTAGTTTGTTTCTGTGACAATGGAGAGAACAGTAGCAAATCCACTTCCTCTCCCCATCATATTACATAGACTGTAGCTGATGCTGGTAACACTCTTCAAATTAAGACAAAACAAATTAAGACTTTGTCTTTAGAAAGACAAAACTAGGTATTTTTCTCCCATTAGGTCAGAGAATGATTGCTTGTCATGAAACTGGAATAATTTATTTCTGGCCCATTTCAAGATTTAACTAAAGTTATTTTTTTCCCCAGTCTTGCAGAGCTCTTACATTCTCATAGTCAGTTTTCCATTGTCACTTGTGATGTTCTTTATTAATTCATGACATTTATATTGCATCTTCCCATTACTTAAAATGAAGGGAGAGAATGAAGTTATCACAAAAGCTGTCTTGCAGCCAGGTGCTGCAATTGTACATATCACCAAACCCTTCTTAATGGTCTTCCTATAGAAGAGCTAATATAGCTTGTTCATATGTAAGGACTGCTCATTGACAACTAATAACTGATACTGTTTTACTCAGCATCAGTTTTAATTTCTTGTTTGAGACAGTTGTATGATATACTCATTTTAATATTAAATAAAATATCAAGCTTGAGTTATATATTTAAAAATACCAAAATTTTATATTGTATTGCTGGTCTTTTTATTGTATTTTAAATATAAATACATTTTAATTAATTGATGCCGTACATGGATCAATCTCCACTTCATCTAAAATGATGGCCACTATGCATTACAAGTTTGCTAAACTAAAAATTATTTGTCCTAAGCCTCTTATGCCAAAAGATACATTAAATTATGATGAGCAGCAATATGTACATTACATAAAGCTCATTATATATGCCTAATAAATATACATAATTCACTCCTGAAGTTAAATGAACTTTTATTATTGCTCTGAATCACTGGGAAAATCATCATGTGATTATGTTTGGCATCTGAGTAATATTTTAAACCATTATTTATGGGATATCCCTTAAGGAATCCCATTGTTCTGCCCCAGCTACGGACCCCAAAGAACACAGCACGCACAAAGTCTGTACAAAACTTAAATTTACTAAAATAACTGAGTCTTTTCAAACAAAGGGTGTTAATAAACTTTCTTAACAGCCTACAAGAAACCAAAGATAAAGTAATCATAATCTTACTAAGGTTGGCAGAAAGCCCAGAAGCAATTTGCAAAGAATCCAGACGCGAAGGAGAATGAACTAAAGTTGTTCCCTACAAATTGCTTCAGTCAGCGTTCCTCCTTAAATAGGCTAAGGGAGTGGCCAATTAGCCCCAAGCCTTACTCTCGAGGAGACCTCCTCCTGAAGAGCCACTCCTGCCTTTTGGCAGTTCTGCGTGCCTGTGCATTGAGAAGAGGCTCCTCCTCTTCGTCCTCTTCACTTAAAGGAGCTTCTGGAGGTTCTGAAGGTCCTGGCTGAATCCCTGCTTCTGGCACCACATCTTCTCCAGCCTCCTCATTGTCTGACTCAAGTGCCAGCTGCACAGGCTGCTGGTGCAGCACCACACCAGCCTCCTCGTCAGGATCAGCTACAATCCGCACAGGCCGCTGGTGGACCACAGCACCCATGGGCAATATAAGATGATGTCTCCAAGATGGTTTTTCTGAACCTGATAGGCCTCGCCATTATTTGATAAAAGTACAATGGGAGAGGAAGCCAGGATATGATAGGTACCCTCAAGAGAAGTTCCAACAGTATTCTAGTGAGACTAATTTGTTTTTCTTTTGTTACCCAGAGCAGAAATTCATAAACTAGTTTGCGAATCAATGAAACAAGCTGATCTATCCTTTTCTGATCCAATTCTAAAAGTAGCAGCCCATCCTGACTTAAGATGGATCTGACAATTCAGAGATAGTTAGCAGAAACATCCACAAACACATTTTTTTTAAAAAAAAATCTCAAACTACAGTACATATCTGCCAAATTGGCTTTAATCAACATGTCCATTCTGTCACCTGAACACAAGATTTCAATTTATGTATGTTTGTGGAGTTTTATGGTGAGGAACTCCAGGCAATGAATCTTCAGTGTCTTATAAGTGTGTCCATGCAATTTCTTTCATCTTTTTTTTTCCTTACTATAGACAATTCATTAACAAAGGAAATGTGGAATAGTCATACCGTGTTATGAGATTTGAATGCTATTGTTAACAGTACGGTAGCCTTGAAGCATTTCAAAATGATGGAAGAATAAAAGAATTGTGATTCTTATGAATAAGTCAATAAAAAAATAATTTGGAGGGTAACATTATTGATTTTAAAGCAAGATGCCAATCTACAGAGTTAATGGCAGTGTAATACATCAATTTTGCAAATCCATCCTTACTGATATTATTTGACAGCTCCCAAGAGAAGGAATGTCTTCTGTAGGACTCAGGAGAAACCAATCATTTCCCTAACATGGATTCTATTCCCTGAGTCATCTAGGAAAGATTACCGTACTTTTCAGAGTATAAGACACACTTCCCACCCCCAAAAGAGGGTGAAAAATTGGGTGTGTCTTATACACCGAATGTAGCCCCGCCCACCTGCCGGCCCCCACCCTTCAGCCATTTTCAGCTTCTGTGTGTCGCATTTTCAGCCTCTGCATGCTGTTTTAGGCCTGTTCCAGGTTGCTGGGATTGCCACCGCTGTGTGTTGCATTTTTGGGCTCTGGGCTCTGCGTTTTTGGCCTCCAAATGCTCTGTTTTAGACCCGTTCCAGGCTGCGGGGATCACCACAGCACATTGCTGCCGATCACCACCTCTGCGCATCACATTTTCAGCTTCCACATGGCCCATTTTTTGTCTCCATGCATCACATTTTTGGGCGGTTCCAGGCGGCAGGGTGGTGGTGCCTGGAACCGCCTGAAAATGTGATGTGCAGAGGCCAAAAACAGGGCACGTGGAGGCCAAAAATGCAATGCGTGGGGGCCGAAGATGCGACACACGGAGGCAGTGGTCAGTGGCAATGTGTTGTGGTGGTCCCCACAGCCTGGAACAGGTCTAAAATGGAGCATTCGGAGGCCAAAAACATGAGGCACAGAGGCCAAAAACACAAGGCACAGAGGCGGCGATTGTCTGTGGCAATCCTTGCCATCTGGAACAGCTGATTGCAGGTATTCCAAGAGGCCGATCCACCCGCCAATTAGCTGCTCGTGCTGAATCAGGCTACAATAATGTGCTGAAGCTGACCAGGCTGTTTGCTATTTGCTGCAAGACCGCTAGCCAGATGAATACCAATGGATGCTGGTAGGCAGAGGCAGATTTTTTTTTCTTGTTTTCCTCCACAAAAACTAATGTGCATCTTATACTCCGGAGCGTTTTATACTCCAAAAAATACAGTAAATTCATCTCTGCTTTTCAGAATCATCATTCTGGTGTTCAGTGCTTCTACTTTTACCAATAGTTGGGGATTTTCTATGTTCCCTCCATCGTTTTTTCACTCCCTTCTTTCATATTTTCCAGTCATTCTACTAATGAATTTCTGATTAAGTTCTGACATTTGGCATAGTTTCTCTCCAGTTTAGTGTGATTTCAGTTATGTAGAGCAGAGGGATTTGTTTTTTCATTCCGAACTAGGAAGCAGAATGACTGTGGAAAGGTCATTTAATATGGGTTTATGCCTTCCAAACTTCACATGAAGGCACCATTACATGTTAGAGAAAGCCCTAGAGATTCAGGGAATGAAAGCTCACAGTCAGGAAATGTCTCTTGCTTTCTATCTTACTGTATATCAGAGGTGTACTATGTACAACCCCAACCCTGCCATTAATTGGAACCAGCCATTGAATGTAAAGTAATTTAAAACTTAAATTAAAAGAAATTGAAATTAATTTTTCTCATGACTCCGCCTACATTTTGTACTGCAGGTCACTGAAAAAGTCAAATACGAACCTCAGTTTGAGAGAAAAAAAACACATCCAAGCACATTCTTGGTTTATATAATCCATTAAGTTTATTTTTGGCTGTTTCTTCCCTCCCACCTTGCTTTGATTAATTCAAATGCAGAGAAATGGCATTTAAACATTAAAAGCATTTTCATATCAAAGAGATACAAAGTAACCAATTTTAAAATTAAAACTCTTTTTTTTCTCAAAAGAATAATTTAAACATTTAAAAATCCATTCCTGCATCAAAAAAAAGCATGGGCAGTGTAAATGAAGAGTGGATGCATGCTCAAGTCAAAAAGTAGGGTTATGTGGCTTTAAATTAGGTAACAATGAAAGGGAAGAGACACAAACAAAGAAGGAATTCTGAAGAAAACTACTGGATTCTTGACTCCACGCAGATAGAAAGAAATTGTGCTCTATATCACTGATCCTCAGCCTTGTGTCTTCTACTTATAGGGCAGTTCAGGTTCCAGAATTCCTGGGCAGTATGGCCTCAACATGCTGTGAACAATTTTTGAACCACTTCTGGAAGTCTTCAAACTGGGAAAGTATGGCCAGTACCAAATGTTGACATTTTTATCTATTTAATATACAAGTTACAGCATTGGTGCTGTACAAGTTTATCTAACCCAGCTTACTCCAAATGTCTTGCTGTGCTGCTTCATTATAGTGGGTGTGTTTCTGGGAGGAGTGAGCCAAGAATATTGGGAGTGTTTGCCAAGAGTATACATTCCCAGCAGAGTCACTCCAGGCATAAACCTGATACCAATATTGGAAGATAGCACAGGAAGATGCTGGAGGCAGATAATCACTTTATTGACTACGACAAAAGCAATACAAGTAGTCCTTGACTTTCAACCATTTGTTTAGTGGCTAAAGTTAAAACAGCATTGAAAAAGTGACATGACCATTTTTCTCACTTATGACCATTATAGCACCCCATGGTCACAAAATTCAGTCACTTGGCAACTGGCATGTATTTATGAAGGTTGCAGTGTCCTGGATCACTTAATTCACCTTTTGAGACCTTTGGACAAGCAAAGTCAATGAGAAAAGCCAATTCCCTGAACAACTTAAACTATCCTACTTTGGACATATTATGTGAAGACTTACCTTCCTAGAGAAATTAAAGTAGATGGACCCAGCAACAATGGCAATGAGTGCTTCATTTGAAGACCTAAAAGACCAGGTTGAAGATAAGTCATAATGAAGAAAATCTATGTGGTCATTAGCAGTTAACACTGATTTGATAGCACACAATCACTATACATTTGGAACTGTTTGGTGTACTATAAATAAGCAAATTCGTTGAAAACATCAACTTAAGTGTGGAATTTCTTCCTTCTCCAATTTTGAAATCCTATCATAAACATAGCAAAATTATGTTTCCTAAATAGCTGCCAAGGTAATTGGTTGATAGAAATTCCAACTTAGCTGTCACTGGAAATTCTTGATTCTATTGTTCATTCTCATTGGCAGTGTGCTAGCATTATGACAAGGTCAAATTTTACAATTGGACTTGACCATATGGAAAGAGATTCTGTATCTAGATTCTGCATCATCTGGAATAGACTCAGAAAAATAAAGAAACCTCTGCTGAAGAAGTTGCTCAGATCAAATCCCAATAGTTTTTCTGTTACAGGATTTTTCTTTTTGATGAAAAAGGTCATGGATAAATGCTAAAAATCATTTACATTTCCCCTCATTCCATGGAAAACACACTGCTGCATCCATCTTTTCCATGTTACAGTTACAAGTATAACATTTTGATTGGTTTGTCCATTGTTAATAGCACATAATTTATTTCTTATGTAAAACAGAACAAAAACTTTTGCGTACCTTTACAAATGTTAGCGACACCGTGCAATGGGTGGGAAGAATTAGTAACTGAATATATTTTTGCACTACTCTATGAGGTAGCTGTAAAATTGAAGCTGGGGAAAGTGAAAATGACTTTCACAGTAAATTAATCAACCTAATTCCAGGTTGGGATTGATAGGATAGTCTCTGTTGCAGGAAGGAAAAGGATCTTCAGAGGAAATATTGAGTTTGGTTATTTAATGTTTTCATTCAGTCAATAAATAACTTTATGGAAGTATGTTATAAATCCTAGCATTACTGAGTCAGGGCTCAGGGTTTTCCAAGCCAAATAGAATCTGATATTATCCTTGAGAAAGAAAATGTATCCAGCTTTCTAAAGTTTTGGTTGTACATAATTCCTTAATGGATTTCATCACTGTAAAAGCTGTTCTTGCACATATGTTCTTAATTCTCTTTCCCTACAAGCTGACTTTGCAAATAGTCTCTTATCTGCCTATTATTCTTTCATAAAGTGAGGTTGCTGAGGTTGCTCATTTGGACAACACTCTACTTTTGGAAGTTGGGGGGTAGGGGGCAGAATTTCCACCCTGCAAAAGTCAGCTGGCAGAAGAATGCATTCACCATGTTCCTGTCGAACTGATTAGAAGTATGCATACAAGCACTTTGTAGCAACAACAGCAAAAGATTTGTGGTGGAGTAAGAACGCAATGTTTGCCATCCATTATTCATCCAAGCTGACAGGCAGCCTCTTGAGATCAACACTGACAAGGAGGTCAGGGGAGATCTGGCACCTCAGATTTAACAGCTTCTTGCAACTATGAGCTTCTCAGCAGGCCAAATTGCCATCCTTCTGCTGCTGAGCTCTGGGGCGTCCCAGCTTATGAGAAGATTTATTAGGTGGGTAAACATTTTTGTTCATCCCAACAGGCAGCACTGATCACTTAGCAGACTGGGATGGATTTAGCCTCCCTCTGCTAACATAATGATTTGGCTATCAAACGACTTCCCTGCTAAACAGTTGGAAGCTAATATCAACACATTCACTTTGTCTGAAGCCAGAGACAGGAGGAAGCTAGGCATGCATGTTGCAATATAGTTTGATGTCTCAGAGGGTTCTCCTCTAGAGAAAATAAAGAGATGTCTATATTTCAGCTTCTGTCAGAGACCCCTGTATAGTGTAGGAGTGAAAAGAAAATAAAGCAAACTGCTCTCACTTCACAGAATTTTGGATGTTGAATGATGTACTCTTTACAAAGAATGAAGCTACATGTACGTCATAGATATAGATCAATTCGGAAGCAAGCTTCAGAGAGCAAGCATCCATATTGCATTTGACTTGTGCAATAAAGTTTGCCAATTTGGACTGTGGAAATGCTTGCTCCTTGGAAGTCAGCCACCTGAAGTACTAAATTAAACAAATTAAGACCTAATGAGTTTGTGGGTGATGGCAGATTTCAGGAGAAAGTGTCCTGGTTCAGACTCCATATCTCAACCACTAGGCTTTCTTGATCTTGACCCTATTAATCAAGTAGAATTTTGCTACATTCCTGGAGATCTCACAGGGAAAGTCTGCAACATATTTTATTTTATTTTTTAAAAGGCAGCAGGCTCAATTTCTGTGCAGCAGGTAAGAAGCGGGTATATAAATTTTGTGTGCTAAATACAACAAAGGGGACAATGAAAATAAGACACGAGGATAAGATACGAGCACAATCTGCTGCAGCATCTGGCACCCCATTGATTGTCAGGGTTGATTACATATAATTTTATAATTTCACTATGATGGATGATCTATTTTTCAAGGGAGAAATCATGTTGCTTGCCTCTGTACGGAAACTGTTTATTCTGAGACAATGAATGATGCCCTGTTTCTTCCTTTTCTCAGCCTTAAAATTATGCCCTATCATTTATTTAAGTATGTAAACTGATTGTCATAACAAGATTTGTAGTAAGACTATTTTTTTTCAAAAAAAAAATAGATTCTCTTTGTATAATTGCTCTCTTAACAATTTTTAAATTTGTCTTTTCCAAAAGACTGAGAAAGATGCAAGATGAAACAATACATGGTATATTTGACTACCCTGTTTCCCCCAAAATAAGACATCTCCTGATAATAAGCCCAATTTGAGCGCATGGCAATAAGGCCAAGGACTTATTTCAGGGTTCAAAAAAATATAAGACAGGGTCTTATTTTCGGAGAAACACGGTATCTTTCAATTCATCTACACACGAAGCTTTTACACAATTACAGTCGAAGTCTTTCCCCCAACAATCTACTGCATTGAGCATAGTTATTGTACAAATACTATTTTGTTATTATTTTAACCATTCAATGGTTAAAAGACTCTTGGCGACTTTATGAGCAAGCACTCTCCATATTACCCTGTGTGAAACACAACTTCTTTCAGTTGTTGGATGTTCAGTTTTGTATCAGTTTGGATGTTATCAAGCCAGCTTGTTCTTTGCTTGCCCCTTCTTCTTGTTCCACTAACCATTCCTAGGGTCATTGACTTCCCAAATGAGTTTGCATGCATGACATGGCCAAAGTAAATCATACACAATCTTTTGATTTGGGCTTCTAGTGATGTGTCTGGTTTTGCACAATTCAGCACCTCTTGGTTACTCTAGCTGTCCATGATATATGAAACAATTTATGCCAGCACTACAGTACAAAGGTGTCTATTCTTCGATCAGATGTTCTTGATGTCCAACTCTTCAAATACTGTAATATTACTATTATATAATCATACATGTGATAATATATTTACAAATATTTAACTATGGGAAGACTGGAGATCATTGTGGCTGGAAATGGCTACTATAGTGAGGAACTGGTGTGCACATTTGAACTATTTCAAATTCAAAATGTCCTGAGTTCCAAAGAGTTGTTTTACATTTGAAAAAGGGCTTATGGATTTTGAATGCAGACCATCTATAAAATAAATAAACTGGTTTAGACAGGGGTGTCCACAGAAGGAGTTTACAAAGTCATAACAGCATACCTCTTTACTTCTGAGATACATACTTTTGTTCAACCCTGTTCTGGATTGAATTTACATTTCTACAGTGTCATAAACTGCTGTGGTAGCATTTCTATAGCAGTTGTTCTCCATCCCAAGCACTTACCTGTTTATAGCAATTTTCTATTGCTAAACATTAAACCAAATTGGAACCAATGGAAGTCATGCCTGCCATTATAGAACTGTAATCCGAAAGTGATGGATTCTTGATTAAATTGTCTCTCTGCATTTTCTTCCATGCCATAAAAAGAATCCCTTGAGTCTTTCTCCAGCAGTTTTCTTGACAGCATTAAGGGAGTCATTTGTGTTGTTTTCTTCTAAGATGTTTCCCATCTTCCCAGTCTAGCAGAGAAGCCATCCAGAACAAGAACCAGAACCAGAACCAGTCCTCCTTAGTTATTGAGGTGCTATTGCTAAGGCCTTTCATGCTGCACTATGGCTCCATTCTGAAGTGCAATGAATTAATGTTTAAATAGTCTAAAAGAAAAGATGATGTTCATATACTGCATTTTTCTAACACTATTTTTGTTTATTTTTTAATTAAATACATCCATATTTTTCCTTAAGTCTATAAAAATACAGACAGGTTTTAAGAAAATAAACAATAAAATTGGTGTAGGAAATCTTTTGTTGTGTTATTTAGGCTCATATGAGACACTGACAATCAATCATTTTGCTAGAAGTCTAAATTAATAAAAAACTTACTTCCTTTTGCTAGCTATAATGACCAATTGGACTATTATTTCCCTGTTTCTACATTCATCCAAATCTTTTAAATGCCCTTTGATGTGAGGTATATTATGCATTGTCATATACACAAAGGAAAATTACTCATGTATGGCTTGGAGAATCTATCTTGGTTTGTATTCAGGGGTGAAATCCAGCAGGTTCTGACAGTTTCTGGAGAACTGGTAGCGGAAATTCTGACCAGTTTGGAGAACCGGTAGCGGAAATTTTGAATAGTTCAAAAAACCAGCAAATACCACCTCTGGCTAGCCCCAGAGTGTGGTGGGAATGGAGATTTTGCAATATCCTTCCCCCAGGAGTGGGGAGGGAATGGGGAATTTGCAGTATCCTTCCCCTGCCACGCGCACCAAGCCACACCCACCAAGTCACACCAAGCCACACCCACAGAACTGGTAGTAAAAAAAATGGATTTCACCACTGCTTGTATTCTATTAGTTATTGAAATGTTTGACATTGATTTACATGTTTGCCAATACTTTCATCTCTTTAGCCACAGCTTTTATAAGTAAAAACGTGGCAATTTTCTAGAATCTTTGCAAAATATAGTAGTTTTCCAGTGCTACAGACACAAAGTATACCATATCAGCTGTACAGATACATGCTAGATGGCAGCAGAGGGTGGAATTTTATACATCCCATTTGTTTTTACCTAGTAATTGTCCAGATTTTATCAGCCCAAATAGGGTATGCCTATTCCCATTCTCAACTTGTGGTCTAAGTGATCTGCCAGGTGATCCATTCAGATCCTCCACACATTTTCACTAGTTAGCTCATCGGGCTGGAAATCTCCTGCCAACTCAGCCCCCAGCTCTTCATGAAGAGTTTACTGCTAGTTAGCTGGTTCATGAACATGGATCATTGGTTGAAAACTGATTCACTGAAGTGTCAAATGATAATACAGAAGGAACAGGTCTTAAGCACAGTTACTGTGAGGTCACATCTGTGCTGTGCTAAGTGGAGTCGTGATTTTGCCCAAGGAACCCAAAAAGAAATGCTTAAATAGAAAAATCCTGCAAGGATTACCTAAAAGTGAAATTTCATTGGGCTGGAGATCCAATTCTCCTAATTGCCAGTATTTAGAGATCCGTAGGAATCAACATTTTTAAACATGAAGCTTATGACAAGAGTTGTTGTGGAGTGGATACAAAAAATAACTCAAGAAGGATATATTTAATTAAAAATGATATGAATATGCATTTTAAAAAGGGGAATTGGAAGGGACTCATAATTGCCACTACATTTATCACTTCATTTGCTAAAAAAAGAAGAAAAAAAACCTCCCACGGTTTTAATTTTTTTTTTTTAATGTAGGAAGAAGATTTTGTTCAATTGTGTGTTCCCCACATTTGCCAAATGTTTATTTTTTGTCTGCAGCTGTAGAAAGTATGGGAAGCACTGACCTAAAGACACCATTATTGCAGTTTTATGTTTAATGCAATAAAAAATCTATTTAGAACTAAGCAATACTGAATTCACTGGGTCATAAGCTACATTCATATTGTTTATTGTTCGTTGTTCTTACTGGTCACAGTTCAAAACCAGAACATAAAAAAGATACACATATCAAACACAATTACCCAATTAACTTAAGATCATGAAATTACGAGAATCGCAGAACAAAGAATTTATCTAAGTATAAATGGATCATTTTCGTAGCAGCCGCAACATGCATATATCTCCTTTTTAACTTGAGAAAAGGCTTCAAAGCAACTCATAAAAACAATTAAATCAATTAAATACGTGAAGGCAGGAGAGAGCATTAGCGGCAAAAGAAACAAACCCTCAAAAGAACAAAATTTAATCCTGTTCTTCTGTGGTACTTAATTCTAAATGCATGGGGATTGGATTCCACTATCAGAATTTTCCCCATTTGGGGGACCTTGCAACAATATTCAGATTTAAGACTGAGCCTAATGATTTCAAGCTGAGGCACTTCTTTCATTAACACTTTCGGGGAGAAAGAATGTTTCCTAGCTTCATTACCAAAAGTTTTTCCTCACTTATGTACCTGCTAGAAAGTTCAAAACTGTACTGTGGTCTCCTTCATTTTAATCAATTTCTCTGACCAGAGCTTCACCAGAAACATGCCTGTTTAATGCATTAACATGAGGATAGGAATAGAAATCTATCTCACTTTCAATTTAGCATACCTTTAGAATAGAATATGGAATGGAATGGAATGGAATGGAATGGAATGGAATGGAATGGAATGGAATAGAATAGAATAGAATAGAATAGAATAGAATGGAATGGAATGGAATGGAATGGAATGGAATGGAATGGAATGGAATGGAATGGAATGGAATGGAATCCCAGAGTTGAAAGGACCTTGGAGGTCTTCTAGTCCAACTCTCTGCTCAGGCAGGAATCCCTATACCATTTCAGACAAATGGTTGTCCAATCTCTTCTTAAAAACTTCCAGTGTTTTAAAGTGACTGATAGTCATCTGGATTTCACAAGGCATGTTGGAAGGTAGATTTCAGGTTTTTTTTTTAAAAAAAAAATGGAAATCCTATATGAATGCACAAGTGATGCTCTAGCGATCCACAAGAAAGCTGACCCATTTTACCCCTGACTTCAGAAACAGCTAATTCCATTTCTAATCAAAGAGCAGCTTGAACCTCTCAGAAGAACTGCAACCAATGTCCTGATTACCAGAGTAGGCAACTGGAGTGGGGGATATTAAATGTGAAATTTCAACACATTTGAGTTTATACTTTTACAGAGAAACTGTCTGATTCAGAAAATACCACAACAGATGGAAGTGCATCACAAAATACACATTTTACTGGAAGGCAACCTAGTAAGGCATCTGCAGGCCATCCCGCCCCCTTTTTAAAAAATTGGGTGGGAGAGATGATTTCAAAGGATTGAACTATCCACCATGTCCTGTTGGCTCAGAATCATTATTATTCACTGGGAGTCAGGCAGTATATAAATTTCACATATTAATAATAATAAGAAGAAGAATCCCAAAACATCTGGACCACCACATGAACACCATTGGCATTTTAAAAATCACCATCAGTCAATTGCAAAAGGCAGCTTTACTCAAAACAGCACACATCCTGCGATGATGCCTCTAACACCATCAAACAACATCTCCTTCTCCCAGGTGCTTTGGACAGATTTGATAAGTGGATAAAAATACTGATTCCAGTTTAAACAGCTGACTACCTGTGCAAACAACAACAACAACAACAATAATGAATAGTGGATGTGGTAGTGCCTGGAGACAGCAGAATAGAAGAGAAAGGGGTGGGCTGCTGGGGGTTTGCAGGGATTCAGGAGAACCTCTAGCTAAGATTCTGTGCAGTTCAGAGAACTCCCAAATTCCACTTCTGGCTGGCCCCTCACACCCCACCCAGGAGTCCCCACGAGGCCCATTTTGGATGCAGGTAAGTGCAGGGGGCACACAGAGGCTCAGGGAGGGCAAAAAACAGGCCTACCAGAAGTTCGGGTAATTATTATTATTATCTCTTTTATTCATTAAACATGAAACTCAGTCAACTGAACATTTAAAAATGTGTCATAAATATGATTGACTGGTACTAATGGTTGATATGGGTTGTTTGTTGTTATTGTTATTATTATTGGTTAATCTTTAGTGAGATTCACAGCCTTTGAGGCTGGTTAATAGCTAATAGTTAATAGTTATTATTATTATTATTATTATTATTATTATTATTATTATTATTATTATTATTATTATTGATCATTGCACAGTCAGCCAGATGTTCAGACTGGATTTGGCATGTTTGTCTACCTATCGAATCCTTACCAAGGATCTGGGATAGGCAAATCTGGATGTTTGACGGTGTTACAGATAACGTCACAGGATGGAAGCAGTTCCAAGTAAAGCTGCCTTCTGAAATTGACTGATGGCAAATTTGTCAATGCCTATGCTGTTCAAGTGGTGCTCTACAGTGGTGGGTTTCAAAAATTTTTACTACCGGTTCTGTGGATGTGGCTTGGTGGATGTGGCTTGGTGGGCATGGCAGGGGAAGGATACTGTAAAATCTCCATTCCCTCCCTTATCAGCTGGGACTTGGGAGGCAAAGAATAGATGTGGGAGGGGCCAGTCAGAATTTTTACTACCGGTTCTCCGAACTACTCAAAATTTCCACTACCGGTTCTCCAGAACTGGTCAGAACCTGCTGAAACCCACCTCTGGTGCTCTAGTTGTTTTGGGATTGAACCTGGTTGAACCGGTTGTTAAGTGAACCTGGCTTCCCCACTGACTTTGCTTGTCAGAAGGTCGCAAAAGGGGATAACATGATCTTGGGATACAGCAATTGTCATAAATATTGCCAAACATCTGAATTTTGATCACGATCATGGGGATGCGGGAAAGGTGGTAAGTGTGAAAAATGGTCATGTCACTTTTTTCAGTGATGTTGTAGCTTTGAACGGTCATTAAACAGACTGTTATAAGTCAAGGACCATCTGCATTTTTTATCAAAATGCACGATAAACCTCCATGCTCTCTTGCTTTTTATCCCAGACTCAAATCTATGTTGACGGCTATCTAACGTCTGATAAAAGGATGGATTTAAAAAAGGATGACTTTAACCAGTTTTAAACTCCCTTTAATAGGACACAAGGGGAGCTCGGCTCTTTACTGTACAACTGACAAACCAGATAATAATCTGCATTCAGAAAACTGATACATAGAAGTCTTTTCAGTCCTCTAAATAAATAAATCCAGCACATTAGCAGGAACCAATCCTGATCAACATTATTTTCAATTAGCTCGTTCTGGCCTGAAGGTCAACAGAGCTGGCAGGCATAAATCTCAGTCAACAAATGCATTTTCCCTGCTACCAGAGGGTTTGCTTTTTCTAGTTTCAAAACATTTCTAAGGATCATAACTTTTGGCCATTTTGTTTGTTTGTTTGTTTGTTTGCTGAATGGCAGGAAGCATTCAGTATGACTTAAATTAGAGGAACAGATTTGAAAACATTTTGTTTTCTCTTTGCAACCTGAAGCTTTTTCTTTTGGGGGAGAAATGGGGAAAGGCTATAAATGACTATAAATGAACATCTTGTAAAAAAAAGACAGTAAAAAAAATACTCCACAGAACTGTGGGACAACATAAATACCTTATTTATCTATTGTACCTGCTCCTGAAGAAGTTTTCTTCAGCCTGATGCATTTGCCAATTTTCTATCTTGTCTGCATTCCTTTTTGGTTTATTTATCTGATATGCCACATTTCATTCTGGAGCTCAACACAGGATACACAACACTCCTTCCTTCTTTTTCCCCTCATAAATACAACGTTGGGGAGGAAATGGCTAAGAGAAAATGACTAACTTTTTCAGTGAGTTTCTATGGCTGAGGGTAAATTAGAACTTTAGTCTTCCAGCTCCTACTTCAACACAGTAACCACAGGTTCTTCTAAAGTTTCTTGCTGATGTTTTTATCTGTACAGATAGTCCTTGGCTTACAACAGTTCATTTAGTGACCGTTCGAAGTTGCAATGGCACTGAAAATAGTGACTTATGACCAGTGGTGGGATTCACCAGTTCGCACCACTTTGGGAGAACCGGTTGTTAACTTTCTGAGCAGCTTGATAAACTGGTTGTTGGAAGAAATCATTAGGGCAGAGAACCGGTTGTTAAATTACTTGAATCCCACCACTGCTTATGACCATTTATCACACTTATGACCATTCCAGCATCCCCATGGTCACGTGATCAAAATTTGGATACTTGCCAGCTGGTTCATACTTATGACGGTTGCAGTGTCCCATGTGGCCTTCTGACAAGTGAAGTCAATGGGGAAGCCAGAGTCACTTAACAGCCATGTTAACAACTTCAGTGATTCACTTACCAACTGTATCAAGAATGGGGCGAGATTCACTGAACAAAGGTCTCACTTAACAACAGAACTGTTGGGCTCAATTGTGGTCGTAAGTTGAGGACCACCTGTATAGCATGGGATATCTGGCTTCCACTTTTTATACGCAGTGCATGATCAACTTCTGGTTACATTCTTCTGAGCAATCCACCTCAGACATTTGCTGATATCAAAGCAGTTTCAAGTTTATCCACTTTGCTTTTTAATTTTCTACAAGGAGCAAATGTACTTATCCCTAGCCACCTAAATCAAGCTAAGTGCATAAAAACTCTCATTACTATGGACAATAGTTCATCTTGTGATAATTCTACTTGACCGACAGCCTTTTAGTTTAATGTAACAGGGCAATGGGATGGGGAAAGTGTTGTTGGATGGAATTTGCTGTTAATTGATACTGAATGTGGAGAGCCAAGTGGCAGGCTTGGGTTCAAGACAGTTCAGTAGAATAAAACCTAGAGAAAGAAAGGAGTCCAGGTGATTAACTGACAGCAGTACCTTTACAGAACAGTCCTGATTAATTCAGAGAGGATAAACTGAGTACTGCTGTCCAGTAGCAGAGGATTTCCAGAAACAGCAAATGTACGTTTGGGACTTTGGGTCATGATCAATGGTAATAAGTAATAATTGCATTTCAATACAATGCTAAATTATGACTTCATGGTAAGAGAATAAGAGCTTTGGCTTTGCCCATTCCTCTTCTTTTCCCTTTTAATATAGCTGTAAGATTGGAAACTCTCATTTGAGCATACCATCTATCCCCTAACTGCAATTAATCTTAATTTTAGTTTGCTGAAACCAGCTAGCTTCAGTTCATAAGTAATGGTAAGGAGTCGACTCGTCTCAGACAAAGGATCATGAAGATTATCCTGTTTGTCCAATTCCTGCCATGCAGCAAGCTGTGGTTAACTGGACATGAAAGCAGCAGCTTCCAGGCCCCTTGTTCACATGGGAGGAGGCAGAAGCCTGGGAAGGGCTGGATGTGGTTCTTGCAGTAGAAGATTATGGTTTGACACTGGAGTTGAATGAGCATTAGAGGGGCTCTGGTGTTTATCACTTGTTACATATTTATTACCATTTTTGCATATTGTCTCCATCCAAGACCTGAAGCAAGTCGCACCATAATCAAAGCAATGAAGGAAAAGAACACAGTAATTCAAAGAATCTCTAAAATAATTTTATTCTTTTATTTTGGGCACTGACTATATATTTTCTTGTTTCTGTTTTTTTAACTTGTAAATCACCCAGAGTCATTAGGTGGTACACAAACTTAATTTTAAGGGTGAGATCTGTTCCCACCCTCCTGACCTTCTGTAAGGACGTTCTGTAACTTGGCTCTGCCGGTTGGTTTGGAACCCCAATGGCTGAGTGCTATGCTGGAGGAGGTTGATGGATTAATAGTAGATCCCATCTCTACCTCTGCACACCATGTTCCCTCCCTCCCCATTGTTTTACCTTATAATTTTATTGCTGTATATCTATATCTATATCTATCTATCTATCTATCTATCTATCTATCTATCTATCTATCTATCTTCTTATTGTTTATTGCTTTTAAGTTTTTAAGTTGCCCAGAGTCACCTTGTGAAGAGATCGGCGGCAAATAAATGTAACAAATAAGTAAAATAATATCATCACGTCATAAGAACTCATGAAAATCGAGCTCGGCCATCATACAGCAAAAACCAACCTGGAAACCAGACCTTTGTTGGATGGTTGTTTGGCCCCTTAGATCTCAAGTGCCCTACACCAGGAGGGTCAAACTCGTGGCATCACATTGTCATCATGTGATGTATCATGATTTTTTCCCCCTTCACTAAAACGGCTGCCGTGGCCCAGGGGTGAAACTCACTTACTTTCCCTACAAATGTTCACAAATGTGCCCATGCCGTCTGCACCATCCATCATCCGCACATGCATGAAGACTTCTGCGCATGCGCAAAGCCTTCTGCGTATGCTTAAAGACTTTGGTGCATGCACAAAGACCGGTGCATGCGCAGAGGCTGAAAATCATTGCAAAATAGGGACATCATGAGGTCTGCACAGGTGGGCATGGCCGCGCAGTCAGCCCTACCGTATCACACGATTTGGATAGAACCAGCTGAATTTCACCCCTGGCGTGGCCAGTGCGTGACGCATCTGGCCTGCAGGCCGTGAGTTTGACTCCCCTGCCCTACACTAAGGTGACCAGATTTTAACATTGGTAAAGAGGGACATTGTGGGCGTGGCTTATTTTGTGGGTGTGGCTAGCTGGTCATGTGACTGGGTGGGCGTGGCTAGCTGGTCATGTGACTGGGTGGGTGTGGCTAGCTGGTCATGTGACCGGGTGGCCATGGCTATGCGTATAGGGTAAGGTGAACAGATTTTAACATTGGTA
The DNA here is from genome assembly GCA_022577455.1 of Arizona elegans. Lineage (NCBI taxonomy): Eukaryota > Metazoa > Chordata > Lepidosauria > Squamata > Colubridae > Arizona > Arizona elegans. The sequence goes on from JAKOOJ010000001.1 coordinate 180,389,919, forward strand.
AGAAGGACACCATTGTGGGCGTGACTTATTGTGTGGGCGTGGCTTGGAGGCCATGTGACTGGGTGGGCGTGGCTAGCAGGTCATGTGACCGGGTGGCCATGGCTATGTGTATAGGGACTACTCAGAGGGCTGAAAAGTCATTTCTGACAGGTCCTCACACTTTTGACTGGTCCTCACACTTATGACCATCCTCACATTTATGCCCGTGCAGTATTCTTAACAACCATGTCACTCATTTCACAACTGCTTCTCTTCACCATGGTGACAAGATAGGGCAAAAACGTAAAATGTGAGGACGGTCGTAAGTTCGAGGACTGGTCAAAAGTGTGAGGACCAGTCAAAAATAACTTTTTCAGCCCTCTGAGTAGTCCATATGCACAAAAGGACTAACCAGAGGGCTGAAAAAAGTCATTTCTGACAGGTCCTCGCACTTTTGACTGGTCCTCACACTTATGACCATCCTCATATTTATGCCCATGCAGCATTCTTAACAACCATGTCACTCATTTCACAACTGCTTCTCTTCACCATGATGACAAGATAGGGCAAAAATGTAAAATGTGAGGACAGTCGTAAGTTCGAGGACTGGTCAAAAGTGTGAGGACCAGTCAAAAATAACTTTTTCAGCTCTCTGAGTAGTCTATATGCACAAAAGGACTAACCAGAGGGCTGAAAAAAGTCATTTCTGACAGGTCCTCACACTTTTGACTGGTCCTCACACTTATGACCATCCTCACATTTATGCCCGTGCAGCATTCTTAACAACCATGTCACTCATTTCACAACTGCTTCTCTTCACCATGATGACAAGATAGGGCAAAAATGTAAAATGTGAGGACAGTCATAAATTCGAGGACTGGTCAAAAGTGTGAGGACCAGTCAAAAATAACTTTTTCAGCCCTCTGAGTAGTCCATATGCATTAAAGGATACAGCAATAGAGAGGGATGAAGGAATGGAAATTAGAGTAGGAGTGAGGGTAAGAGAGGGAGGAAGAGAGGAGGAGAAGGAGAAAGGAAGAGGAAGTAGGGAGGAGAAAAAGAGGGTGGGGGGAAGAGAAAGTAAGAAGGAAAGAAAAGAGAGTGGTGGTAGGTTTGAGGAGAAAGATTGCTGTACAATAAAAAAGATGAAAGGGAAGAAAGCCAACCCCAAGCAAATATAAAGATATTAAGATTAAGAATGAATTGTTAAACTTTAAAGAATAAAAGAGAACAAATATGAATAAATAGCAATAATTAGAAACACACATACAAACATGCAATGTATTTTCTTTGAACAGAATATTTGGCTGGTTCACAAATTTAAACAGCGTTTAGTCATTTCAATTAAATTTACAATTTCTATATTTCCTTTTTGCCATATTTATTCCTCATCTATTTTTTTAAAAAAACAATATTACTCTTCATCCTCATCTCTAATCTTAATCAAATTCAATTTTTCCCTTCTATTCTATATTATACCCCTTCCCATTGTCATCTATTTTTATATCCATCCTCACATTGGTTAATTATGTAATTATGTAATACAGTTGTTTAATACAAATTCAACATTTTAATATAAATCAATTAGTTATATAACTATCTTTTTTGTATATTAATCAATATGAACATGAATATTCCAATTATTTCCATGCAATCCAATTTCTTACAAATCAATTAATTATATTTACCAATAATAATAAACCAAATAATTTCCCCCATATATTCCTCTAAACCACAACTTAACCATTTCTGCTTTCAACACAATATACAATTATTAATAGTATCTCAATTATTACAATTCCCTAGTTAAATAGAGCTTTTTTTCTTTTGTGTTTTAAAATCTTGAACTCTCCTCTTTTGCCCAAAATTTCCCATTGTTTGCAGTTTTGTACCTACCTTTTTTGGTGAGGAAAAAGAAAAAGAAAAAGAAAGAAATCTCTCTCTGCCTCATTTTGTCATGTTGCAGGTTTAGTTTCGCTTTCGCCTTTGTTTTCAGTATAGCTAGGGGGTGGGGAAATCTGCTCCAGGAACTTTTTGCAGCTTTTTGCAGCTAATTAACCTAGCGGAAGCTGTTAACAGGGGCTGTTTTTTCTATTTTTGCAGGCATGGGTCTATTCATTTTTTTTAACACTGATCAGCTGTAGGTCGGCCCTTTGAAGCCCCACGGCAAGAGTTTAAAGAGTTTTTTTTCCCTCTAGCCATCAGCGGGGATTCAGGAGGCAGAATGAAAAATCGGGACTTTTTTAAAACGCCGCGGGACGCGGGACAAATTGCTCAAAAGCGGGACTGTCCCGCCAAAAGCGGGACGTCTGGTCACCTTACCCTACACAAAACTGGATAATCTTGATAGCTCTCCTAAATATTAGTAGACAGGGAAGCCATCATGAAATCTGATGGGGGGGATTCAATTAAGAAGGCCTGCCTCTAGCCCCCCTCATCTAGGAAGGGCTATCCACATCTTCTTGACCCACTTGTACTCAATGGGCAGATTTTATTTAGAACAGGCAATGTTGAATGTAACCAGGACTGATTGGAGTTGGGAAATAAATTGGCAGCCAGTAGTAAGTGAGCAGCACTGCAGGTAAGTGAGCAGCACTGCTCTTTTATAGTGGCCCCAAGCTTGTAGAATAGCCTCCTCCAAATTGCAGCATACACTGGCATATTTAAGAAGGCTGGAAACTGCTTGGTGTAGTAATACCATGTTTCCCTGAAAATAAGATCCTGTCTTATATTTTTTTGAACCCCGAAATAAGCACTTGGCCTTATTTTCAGGGAGGTCTTATTATTTTGGGGAGCATGGAGCAAGATGGGGCTCCCCTTGCCATCTTACCTGATTTCCATCTCTGAGTTTAAATATTTTTGGAGAGGGCTTATTTTCGGGAGGAGGCTTATTTTAGCACATGTGCTCAAAAGTCCGATTGAGCTTATTATCAGGGGATGTCTTATTTTTGGGGAAACAGGGTAATTGAAATCTAATAGTAATTGATATTGACCTGGGGTTGGCAGCATGGTTTATAATACTATAGTAAGATGCCCTTCTATTATTTGCCTTTTGTTAGGGTAATGATGATTTAATAACTGATCAGCTGCTGTAAAGCTGTAAACCAAGATGATAACTGAGGATGAGTCAGCAGGGTTACTGCCACTGAAGCTGGGTTTAAGAAGCTGTCTATATAAGGGAGGCATCTCTCTCTCTCCTCGTGTATCACTCTCTCTCCTTGTGTATCTCTTTCCTCGTGTATCTGCATTGTAGTTCATCGTGTAGAGTTGAAGACGATTGATTGCTTGTCTGGTATGTGCCTACCACGTGTATGTTTGTATATAGAAGTCTTGTATATAAACCACTGTTTGTAAGATAATTCTCTGTGTCCTGTATTTTGCTCCTGGGTGGTCTCAAAATAGTAGTCACGTTGTAAACACTCTGACAGCTTTTTAAAAATTTCCTTTTTTGTTGTGCCTATCATGTTGTAATTTGTCCAAAGTTGATCCTGATTCTGGTGGTATATTATTTTTATTTTATTCATGTATTAATTCATTAAATTTCTATACTGCCCATCCCATCTATGTGACTCTTGCATTATGACAATAAATGCAAAAAATAGTAAACAAAATACTTTGCACCAGTTGAAGCTTCTGAGTCATTTTCAGGGGTAGCCCTATAAATATAGTAGTCTAAATGCAAGATGAAGAGGGAGTAAGTCATTGCTGCAAAGCCTCCCATTCCAGGAAACGTTATAACTGGTGCATCCACCAATGCTTGCAAAGGGTCTCCTATAACCAGGAAACCTCTCAGGCTATGTATGTGTTCTTTCAGGGAATAACCATCTAAAGTGACAGATGGAACTAATTTGGAGACTCAGGGCATCTAAGCAAAGAATAGCTCCATTGTATTTGGATTCAGCTTCAGCTCTTCTTATCCCATCCAGTTCTCATAGCCTCCAGAGTCTGGGTCAGTAGTTCTAATGCATCTCCTGCCTGGCTTGGAGTGAAGATATACTGCTAGATATCACTAGTATGCTGAGCAGTGGTGGGTTTCTACTGGTTCGCCCAGGTTCAGGCGAACCGGTAGTAGTGGCGGTAGTGGGAGGCTCTGCCCACCCACCCGGACGTCATCATGGACACACTGCACATGTGCAGAAGGTTCTGAACCAGTAGCGAAGGTAAGTGGAACCCACTACTGATGCTGAGGATACTTCAACCTTGTGGTTTTATGCTAAAAAGAATGCTAAGTCCTAAACTACTCCATATTGGAGTGGACAAGAGTTCAATGTCTTCTTTTCCCACCACAAACTGGAATCACCTGCTAAAGAAGGCCTGGATCACTGCAAAAACCGAGTTTTCAACCTTCAGCCCTTACCAGAAGTCTGGCTATTAAGCATCATTGAAAGATCCAGCAGGACTGCACTCCCTCTCCCCAAATCCTGCCACAAGTGTGACTAATGCAGGTTCCAACACCCGGTAAGAACTAAAACTAAAAGAAAGCTGGGTGATTCTTTTTTTGCTGCTGCATGGCCACCTTCTATACAACAATCCTAAAGAGGAAGACCACTGCTATGAGATAGACATGTCTAGGATAGTTGCATTTTTAGTAAGTGGTGTATCATCACCTCTTTCAAGCTTGACAGCAGCCCCTCCAAGAGGCATTCACCACTTCTTAAATCTAGCCTTCATCAATCCCCTGGCAACAGTTGCACTTGGTGAAGTAATTTGGTCTGTCTCCCAGATGGGAATGAAAAGGGCATTGAGGTCAGTGGCTTCCTTTGGCCTAAAAAATTACTTGTAGCAAATTATTAAAAAGCTACAGGATTAGTTCTTGCACAACATAATAGAAAATTAACAGGACCCCAAGAGAGCAGATGCACATTTATAAATAGTCTGGGGTGCAATTCCAGGCCTCCTTATCTTCGAACACAAAATTGCCCTATCAAGTCAATGTTGTTCAATGTAGCTCCTCAGTTGGCTTAAGACTTTTCCATTCAAAGGGAGCACATTTTATTCCTGAGTTTGCAAGGCCTTTCTTACTGAGGTAATTTTTTTTTCTTTAAGGTGTTCAGGTCTGTACTTTTCAAATTGTCCGGTCCATGTTTATAATAGCTATCTTGCCAGTTCCAAAATGTATTAAGAATGCTGCCTTATGGTTAGAAATAAATCTGGTTTCTGTGGATGGCAGAGATTGATGCTATTTTATTTCTGGTTAAAATTATTTTTTTCCCCTGTGTGTCAGGCTCCCCTGGTTCTCATAGACCATTTTAAATTAACTTGATTATGAGCAGCTAATAGCAGACTCCAGTCTTTAGGTCTCTCTTTGAAGACCCTCTATCCATTAGAATTCAAAAATGGTTTCTTCTGGGCCATACCATATTCTATAAGCAGGATACTCCCACTGAAGTTACTTTCTACCATGTCCCATCTCTAAAGTGACGGGTGAATTATTGAGAAATATTATCAAGATCCCTTCACCCAATCCAGGTAGTCCTCAACTTACGACCACAATTGAGCCCAAAATATCTGTTGCTAAGTGAAACCTTTTTAAGTGAGTTTTGCCCCATTTTACGACTTATCTTGCCAGAGTTGTTAAATGAATTACTGCAGTTGTTTAGTAACATGGTTAAGTGAATCTGGTTTCTCCATTAACTTTGCTCGTCAGAAGGTCACAAAAGGTGATCACATGACCTTGGGACACTGCAGTTGACATATAAATATGAGTTAGTTGCCAAGCATTTGAATTTTGATCAACTGACCATGGGAATGCTGCAATGGTCATAAGTACAAAAAACGTTCATAAGTCACTTATTTTCAATGAGGTTGTAACTTTGAATGGTCACTAAATGAACGGTTGTAAGTTAAGGACTACCTGTATTTCTTCTTTTTAACTTTGCTTTTTATAGTTTTAATTATTTTAGTATTTAAGAATGAACTGTATTTTAGCTTGCTGTACATTACACCCATCTCCTTCCACTTATGATTGTATGACTGTAATTTTGTTACTTGTATCCTTACAATTTATATTGATATTGTTTCCTGATTGCTTATTTGTACCCTATGACTATCATTAAGTGTTGTACCTTATGATTCTTGATGAACGTATCTTTTCTTTTATGTACCCTGAGAGCACATGCACCAAAGACAAATTCCTTGGCCAATAAAGAATTCTATTCTATTCTATTACCCAGAGTCACTTGTTCTGTGAGGCAGCTGGCTATATAAATTTGACAAATTAAAAAATAAAATGGATCTTAAAGAGAGGAAAGTTCACACGGAAGAGATGTGCCACTGGAGTGTTTTTTTTTTAAGTCGTTTTTCCCTGTAGAAATGAGTGGTGGAGGTTGAAATATCATCTGTCTTCTGACTGTCATGTGCCTATTATAAATACAAGAATTGCATCAGAACAGGTGACAGTCCTCCCAATTGGGGTATTGCTGTGTCTCATCGAGTTCCTTGATTGAACAGAAGAGTGGGGGGGGGGGGGGGAGAGAAGAAAGCCTAAGCTGTACAACCGCCTCATTCAGAGCAGCATTCCCTTCCAGACATCTTGCTTTGATCAAAGGCAACAGATGGAAAACTCTGCAAACAGCTGACACTGCTGTTCCTGGCAATAAATCAGAATCAAGAATTGGCTCAGGTGTTGGCTTCTTCTCCTCAGTATTGCCGTTAACTAGATTTGTCTAGAGGATAAAAGAAGCAATGATTGTCAGAATTAAGCATCTGCATGCAGGTAATTTGTCTGGATGTGTGTTTCACCATTGTTAATGAATGCCTTTTTTTAAAAAGGGGGGAGGGGGGAGGGAATTAGGTAAGTCTTACCCCAAGCTCATGCAGGGTTTAGTTACTAATTTTACATAGGATTAGTCCAGTGACGGCGAACCTTTTTGGCACCGAGTGCCCAAATCAGAACACACACGCATGTCTGTTTTTTGGGCGTTTTTGGCTCTGTTTCAGGCCATTTTTTGTGCCATTTTTGGCCCACAAAACGGCCCAAAACGCAGCCTGAAAATGGGCCATTTTGGGGGCCATTTTCAGGCACTCCGGTGCCCGTGAAGGCCAGCTGGCTGGCACACATGTGTGTGCCAGAAACCAGCTAGCGAAAGTGCACGTGCCCACAGAGAGGGCTTTGCATGCCATCTCTGGCACACGTGCCATAGGTTTGCCATCACGTGATCAGCCTATACGAGAGACTAAATGCTCTTCCTATATCTACGGATATCTATATTGTCTTTTTTTTTTTCATACTTGCTGTGATGAAGAGAGATTCTCACCTGACAGTGGAACATTCATTATCATGACTGGCATGATATCACGGATATAATTTGCTACTACTGCTTCCGTCCTCTTAAGTTTGCCAGAAACTAGAGGACAACGTGAGTTATGGTGGGAAGTGCCGACTGTCCTTAATTTACCTCCTGATGATTCTAGGAAGATCAGGAATCCAATGCAAGTGAGGGTAACATTTCCTCCCTCCCTCCCTCCCACTATAAAGGTGCAGAGAAGAAACAGGTGCTTATCAATCAGTAAGAAAGACCTAAAAGACGAGCATTCCAACAATCTCCCAGGCCAAGAAATTTGCGAGGAATAAGACCCCCCCCCCAAAAAAATCCCTTGTTTTTATCATTGTCTAAAACTCTTGTAACTCAAATACTTTGGCCACTTAATGAGAAGGAAGGACTCACTGGAGAAGAGCCTAATGCTGGGAAAGATTGAGGGCAAAAGAAGAATGGGACGACAGAGAACATGGTGGCTGGATGAAGTCACTGAAGCAGTCGGCGTGAGCTTAAATGGACTTCAGAGGATGGTAGAAGACAGGAAGGCCTGGAGAAACATTGTCCACAGGGTCGCGATGGGTCGGACATAACTTCGCAACTAACAAAAAAAACAAAAACAAATCCTCTTGTGCAGTTTTTCTTTTATCTGTCTCACTTCCATGCATGATTTAAGGAAGGTGCATTTCCTAATGGCAATAGTAGGATATATTGGGCCTAGAAAGTGCAAGTATGCCATCTTATATTAACATCATTCATTCAATAAAATTTCCCCAACCTGCTACACCAGACAAAATTTGGACTGAAACTCTATCAACTCCATGGTCAGTGTTGCAGCATAGTGAATTTATTTAAGGAAAAGTGATTTAGACAAATCTGGCTACATTTCTTCCTCTTACTTTTCTCCCCACAGGCACAAAGACAAAAAGGAGTGTGGAAGGGATAGCTCTATCAACAAGTTTTGCTAACTGACAAGAATATGGAAGGGGAAGAAACGATGTCTCCCAAGGTTTTCTCAGCATTATCTTCCATGTACGATAGCTGTGTATGTGTGTAATAAAAGAATGAAAATATGCATATCTCTTTCCAGGGAAGTTTCAAGTTTTCAAATTTTATTCCATTTCACATACCATAGTATGTTTTAGAACACAGAGAGAGGACAAAATCTGATTTAATTGTTAATTCAGTTTGGACTGATGGTCCAATTTAATTTGGATATCCAATTTGATTCAGAAAATCTGATTTGATCTGGATGTCTGAACCGAACAAGCCAATTGAATTGATTCACAGTAATCCAAGTCGTCTTGACAATTTAAATCAACTTGCTGATTCAGTTCAGAAATTTCAGGCAAAGATTTAATTGAATTGCCTTTGGATCAACTCTCCATATTAAATGTTTGCAGACCCCTAATGTGTTTATCCTTCTTTCTGGAAAACAGACACCTGTATTTTCTCCTTTCAATTGTTGTGTTTTTATTTCAATATTGGCCTATGTTTATTTCATAGTGCAGAAGTGGTCATGGATTTGGAAAGAAAATCAGCATGTCTGTCTGAGATTTTGTACTGAGTAGAAGGCTAGACTAGACTACATGACCTGTAGTTTCTTCCAGCTCTAAAAAGGTGCACAACTTTAACTATTTTTCTTCTCCATGAACTCATTTCTTGGAATTCTATTCTTGCTTTTTTTTATTTCTGGCACACTTGCCTGTTTTTCTGGTCTCAATTATCATTTCTGAGCTGTCTCTCCTTGGCCTTCTTTTGGTTCCCTTGGCTGCCAATTCTGGCTTTGCATGATCCAGCCAAATCTTAAACTTAATACAGTCAACCAACAGCCTGTCTGTCTGCACTTATCTTTTTCTGGATATTATTCAAAATTAATTATCAACTCCTCTGGCCTAAATCATTGCCACCAAACTTTTTCAACAGTAACTTTTCTTGAAGAAAAATAAGACAACTTATTTTCTTATTTTAGCCAGAACTCTGTTTGCACTGCAAAGACACTAGCTTAAGGTTTAATTGTTTTCATCGCTGCATTCTTGTAAAATTGTGGTTTCCAGTCTTCTTTGCAGCATTAAAACCTTTTGTTACTGTTCAGAATTCAGCTGCCTCCATTTGTCTAGCAAGGGCTTTGATCATGTCTCTTACCTCTTTACAGTTCACTCCACTGATACCTTTCATACCCAATTCACACCCTTGCTTAAAGCTTTGGATGTCTTGGCTTTTCTCTTCTCCTCATCTTTGATCTCTTGTTACATTCCATCTTGTGCTATCCTCGTTTTTGTTATCATGAGAGACCTCTGCCCTCTTTCTCTCTCATCTCAACCCCTCTTTTTATATATTAAAAAAAAAAGATATTCTCTATACTGCCTTCCCACTAATATCACCCATGATTATTCTTCACCATTTCTGTTCAAAGTTCTTTAAAATATCCCGGTTGTGCCTTTTTTTCTGCTGATCTGACAAAGACACTGGAGTCACGAGCAGATTTTACAGCTGCTTGCATTCCTGAAAACTTCCAGATGAACTAACTCCCATATAGCCTGCAATAGTTGTAACATACCCAGGCAGTTCAAGGCAATTAAGCAACAATACTAGATCAAAGGCAAGCTTAAGCAACTAATGAGAATAACCTAATGCAGTCTGCCCCCTTCCCATATAGATGAGGAAACATTCTTACAATGCACTGTGGTAGAATTCCTATGGAAACGGGATAACATCTGTCACAACAACCAGTACTGATATCCTTGGAGAAGCCACCAGTTGTGTGTATACTTCAGGGGAGAGGGTAGATCTTACTGTTTGTATCTCAGGAATTACAGCTTTGTCACAATCACACCAGCCACAGTCTTTTATTTCCGTACTTCTGTTCTCCTTAGTTGGTCAATATTTACTTCAAAATGTTATCAGGAGAAATCCATACAATATAAGCAGTTCAGTTTTGTCTTTGCTCTTTTCTGATAATCCGTTTATATTCCCCTCTAGAGTTTATGGCTATATTTTGTTCAGTGGAAAAATGTTGTTTCACTGTCAGATTGCGCAGCTTGTTTCAACTGTTCAGATGCTTCTCAGATTAGGTTTGACCATTAGTATAATTATTTTGCTGTGTATTACAGCCATTTTAGGTGGCATATAAACTTGAGACAGTGTATAGTGCTATTACTAGAATCTTCCTGAATAATCTCAGCTATCCAGATCTATGTAAGAGAAAACGTATCAAAAGAAACCCGTTTGATGTGATTGTTTCAGATTGTTAACCTATAGAAGTAAATGAGGCCATCTATCTACATCTGCATGATTGAGTGTCCTTTTGAATTCCACTTTGTAGCTGTATCCCCAAGGAACAAAGACAAATGCTGGATTTGAACAGCTGCTATAAGAAGAATCTTTTTTTGCAGACTGAAAACTGGCAGTAGTGGCTGATGATCAGTGATGAGAATAAATATCTTTCTATGAAAGTGTTGGTTGAAGCCTTTGGCTTCTCAAACAATCTCAGTGTGTTCCTATTCATGCAAATCTTTTTTTTTTTTACACCTTTTAACATGCCTAATGCAAAGATCTTTTGATGTTCCTGCTAACTTTCTTAATAGGTGACATAACTGAGCTGGTGCCTTATTGTAATGTATCCAGAGCTGTATTCACTGACAAATGTGGCTTATAAGGTGTGAATCCCATGTCTGATGTCACTGGTTTTTCATATGGAAATTTTTCAGTTTTGTCTATCACCATGCCCTACCCACTTGTAGACAAATGTTAAGGGGATGGGGTACAATGGCCAAGTTTAGCAGGAATTGATTACAATAATTAACAAATCTTAAAAGAGCATCATAGCTGTGACATGTCATGTGGCCTTGTGTAGGCTTTCTGTATCAATGGTGTGTCTGTAATATGTAATACTAGGTTTTCTAAAAATTCACATTTATTGCACTGTTCTTTAACCTTTGTCACCTGCACTTAGGTTTTTGGCCAATACATTTTCTCTGGTGATGGTGATGTCTTCAAAATTATACTAGGAGCCTGGACAACCTTGTAGCACTTGCTACAAATTGCTAGGGCAGAAATGTCTCCAAACACCAATCTATTATAATAATACAACTTTTTGTGTATTTATGATGTGAAACACCTTGGAATTTTTTTTCCATTTCTAAGTGCAAGTAAGCCTCTTGCAACGTCTATTTTTCTGAAATACTGTCCCTCATCCAGGGTAGGAAAAAATATTCTCCACTCTAGACCAAGGCTATTGCTTAGCCTCCAAGAGAAGATTGATGGTAATGTTAACTTCCAACAGATTTGAACAGTTTCATTCTTTTTACAAGAATCACAGATACAACCCATGTGCTCCAGTCAGCCTTTGAACGAATTCCCTGAGTTTTCATCCAATCCTGTTCAATCTCTCCCTGTCTCCATATGGCATATGCACCTGGACATGTGAATCTTAGGTGTGGCATTTCCCCGTAAATTTATTTTACCATTAAAGTGCCAGTGCCATCTCTGAACACAGACACAGCATCTAATACTTGTATTACTCTACTCCCAGTGGTCTCCACAGTAAGAAATTTAGTGCACAGGCTGCTGATTGAATCCCAGTCCATGGCAGCTTCCTCAGCCAATCACAAATCAAGTGCTGGTTCAGCTTTTTTTTTTCTCATAACTTATCAGTCCAATCTCCCTTGCTGGCTGTTATATTTTGCAACAGGTACTGTATTACTCCATGGAAGTTCTCTGTTTTTCAATGTAAGTTTTTAATTGTATTTCTCTTGGTTTTAATTTAACATCTGTGATATTCTGCTCAGATTCACAATTGTGATATAATTGAATATATAGCCGAAACAATGTTCATCTGCATTGATATGCTTTTGCCAATTCACTTCTCCTGTGAATCATACTACTAGTCTCATTTTACTTTTAATACAGAGGTGGGTTTCAGCAGGTTCTGACCACTTCTGGAGAACTGGTAATAAAAATTCTGACTGGCCCTGCCCCCGTCTATTCTCTGCCTCCTAAGTCCCAGCTGATTTTGCAATATCCTTCCCCTGGAGTGGGGTGGGAATGGAGATTTTACAGTATCCTTCCCTTGCTATACCCAAGCCACACCCACCAAGCCATGCCATGCTCACTAAGCCACACCCACAGAACCGGTAGTAAAAAAAAATTGAAACCCACCACTGCTTTAGTGGTATAGGTTTCCAAGTTATCACTGGTTCAGTTTCATTTTTTCATCAGTGGCACACTCTATAGTAGCATTTTAAAATAAGAGCATAATTTTTTTATCTTTAGCAGATGACTTGTTGTTCCCTGAGCAATAGGCTTCCCATTCTTACTGCATTTTCTGCAGGTTTCTCCTTTAGATCTACACTGAATCATGCATGAACCTCTGCCACAACAGTAGCACAGCTCATTTTAATCTATTACTCTCTATATGCTGTTATAAACTTAATCATGTTTGCTTTTACTCAAAATTCCACAGACTAGCCAAGCTCTCAATCTCTTATTTAGTCCTTCATCAAATGTGCAATATTCAGATATATATGGACTTCAACTCTCAGAATTCTCAGCCGTGGCAATGTTGGCTAAGAATTCTGAGTTTTGAAGTCTAGCTATCTGGAAGTTGATCAGATTGGGGAAAAACTATTCTATAAAAGTTGACTCCTGCAAACCAAGTGTCATACAGGCAACCCAAAGCAATCAAGCAACAATGCAAGATCACAGGAATGCTTAATCAACCAACAACACTATTAACCCAATACACTGCAATTACTTTCACTCTTGGTTTTTCATTTTGAAGGAGATGAGATTTATTCATTGCAAGAAAAACACTCCATATATTTGAGATGAAATAGCATATAAGAGAAGGCCAGATCAAATAATTGTTCTTTTTAATCTATTGAATGCAAATGTTTTAAACATAGCTATACCGCAGCTCTCATCATCAAAAATGTCAGAGTGATTTAAAAGAAAATAATAAGTAAAACAGCAGTAAGCGCATTCCAAATATCTAGAAATGAGAAGTGCTATTAAAAAACAGTTTAAAACAACAGAGCATATCAGAAGAAGCCAAACTGCCCCTAGTCGTTCAAGCAACTTTCCCTTGAAGATTAAATGGGTTAATAGAATAGCCAGCACAGTTTTCTGTGTCCAGTGTAAATTTTTTTCAGAGCAAAATGGCCCCAAGTCTCTTATTTCTGGCTTTTATTTGAACTAGGCCCACAGTTTTTCTATCTGACATACAGTATATGAAATTATGCCTTCATATGTCTGTGGAGATTCTCAGTCATCCAGGTCATAGTTGTCTCAAAGGTGCTTTTTTTTTCCCTTTAAAAGACAACTGGACTGTTTTTCCTTGAGGAGGAAGAAGAAATTAACAGTAACAGAGTTGGAAGGGACCTTGGAGGTCATCTAGTCCAATCCCGTGCTCACGCAGGAGACCTGGACTAGGGATTTGAACCACCGAACTGCCAACCTTTTGAATCGACAAGCTCAGCGTCTTAGCCACTAAGCCACTGAGCTACCTATGTTTCACTTCTCATTCAAGAAGCCTTATCAGTTTTGATGGCGGAGATCCTTCATAGATATTCTAAGTATCAATTCTTTATTGCCAAATGTTCATTATTAGTTGTCAGTGTTTACAAATCAAGGTTCACTTTTAAACTAAACAAATAAGGGAGGAGATTGCAAAAGAATTCTTAAGAATATCTCTGATGCCCCAAACCAGATTCTGAACATTTTGGAAAAAGCCATGTTGGAATCTGAATATTATAGTCAGAGACATACAGAGCAGCATTTGGTTTTCTATGCAATTATGTGATTGTGAATTAGGTTTCTTCCTGAAAAAGAAATATCAAGAGTTTAGGAACTTTTTTGTATTAACTTACAATGGAAAACATTAGCTAAGCATGCTATGTGACTAGAAATCCTGGGAGCTATTTTCTCAGTCCATCAATACATGACTTGATTAGGAAAAAAATGTTGAAAAAGTTCAAGAGTAAATGTGACTAGCTGATTATATTTATAAACTTTCCAAGATAATGCTAAACTAAAAAAAAAACAAAACCTTAAATTGGTGGTGTGTTTTTTTTATGTTAGCTTTTATTGTTAGTCAGATTGAATACCTTTAGAAGATTTAAATGGTTTTATGGAACAAATAAAAATAAACAAGAACATAATTACATTCATTCTCAGCCTGTCCAATCACCAGGTAAATAAACATAGTAACAATATATTAAATAATATATTTATAAATAATCTGAAATCTTTTATACATGAATTTCTCTAACACACTGCTCTTTTACCTTCTACAGTTAACCAAGGAGGGGTTCACATTTATTTTATTTTACCTTTCAAAAACACTCGCCCTCTCTTCATCCAACAATGAACTATTTGTAAGCACTTTCTTGCTAAGGAAATTAATTTGGAATCCAGCATTGTCTTTTGTCATATTCACCAGAGTTTCTCTCCAAAGAGAGTGTGCTCCTTGACACGCAAATGTTGCTCTTTGCCGTCTGGTTTCTGCCCCAAGGATTTTCTTTAGAGGCTGTGTGTAGGCAAAGAATCACACACAGCTGCCCATCTGTTTAAGATTCAGCAGACCTAAGGCAATTTGTGCAATCTGATTTGTGTGCCTCAGAGTAGCAGTTTCATTTAGTTTTCACCCGAATGATCGGTAATTGCTATACGTTAAGCATATCCACCAGCTCACTCACAAAAGAACTGGAAACTAGCTGGCTTAAGAAGAATGGATTATCTGATTGAAATAGCAAGCTCCAGTGTCTGAATGATCTGAAGTTACAAGCCTAGAGATATTTACCTAGGAGTAAATCCTGTAATTGAGAACAGTGGTTCTTAGTAAGCAGACATACACAGAAATGCTCTATAAGCTAAATGTTGATAGATGCAGTCGGGAATTCTAATACAATTCAAATCAACAATAATATGGTAACTCAAAATGAGCTGAGATTGAATGCAAAACTAAACTATTTCTGTTTTATTATATACAGTATATCACATTATAGTTATCAGCTGTAAATCTCTCTCCTTTTTCAAACATGTAAATTACAAGTTACTCCACATATAGATAATACCCATACTTATGCATGTATATTTCCAGTAGAAAGTAGTGATAGGAGTGTCTGCATCTTGTTCAAAACTCAAGATGGTGGCTGCATGTGCATTACACATAAAAACAGGCACAACTTCAATTGTATCATTGTAGCCACCATCTTGATTTGTTTTTTTGACCACATCTGGCAAATAAGCCTGGGTAAATTAGAATATTTTTTTATGATATTAGAATATTTTATTTGAGCACTTACACTCCTAGGAAGGCTCAGAAACCGTGTCTCTGCTTTTCTTTAAGATTTGTTGGCTTTCTTACTTTTCACTGTTCTTAGGCCTTGAAAGTAGTTTATCTGTTGAAGTGAGATAAGGGGTATGTACCAAGGATAGCTTTTCATTAGATAAATGTGGTTAAAGACACTGAGCTTGTCAGCTGCAAAGCTGAGACCTGAGTTCTGTATGACAGGGTGAGTGTCCGTTATTTGCCCCAGTTCCTGTCCACCTAGCTGTTTGAAAACATGTAAATGCAAGCAGATAAATATCCCAAAGGTGCTTTTTCAAAGAGGCAACTTTTCAGATCTGAAAAAGCTTCTTTGATGAGAAGTGAAACATCTTCAGAAAGGAAAAACCAGAAAGTTCAGTTGCCTTTTGAAAAAAGCACCTTTGGGACAACCATGACCTGGATGACTGAGAATCTCCATAGACATTAAGCAGATAAATAGGTACCATCTCAGTGGGAAGGTAACGCCATTCCATGTGCGGAATGGTGTTGCCTTCCCACTTGTCCTGTGGCAAGTTGTCATATGGTGAATTGGCTGTAGTGAGTTGGCCATGGTGAGTTGGCCTTGGTGAGTTGCCCGTACCAAATTCGCCGCACCAAGTTGTCCTGGACCCTTCCATGAACCTCGGCATATAGTTATGCTGGCCACATGACCACAGAAATGTCTCAAGACAATGATGGCTCCCTCGGCTAAGAAACAGAGATAAGCACTGCCCCCCTAGAGTCAGACACAACTGGACAAGGGAAATTACCTTTATTCTAAGAAAACCTGGAGGCCCTGGCATGGGAAAAAGGATGGCATGAGAATGGAATTGGGTGAATGGGTAAGGGAGTGATATTGTAAAGGAGGAGCTGATTGTAATGTATACAATCTGTGCTGGAAGAAGGAGGCCTTTGTGGATAACCACCTAACAACTTATTGTCATTGTTCTTAGGTGAAGAATAAAGAACTTAATTTGATTCATCTGCCTGCTTTCTTGACCTCAGCTCTCAAATAGATTTGGAATTAAATATTCTAACAATAACATGCTGTAAAATCTTAATTATTACATTTAGTCAGTGTTCTTTATACATGAAATTGTTTCCATTTTCCTCTAATTTCTGCTCTGAGCAAGCTTGAGTCCTTCCAGCATCTGCTGGCATCTGCTGATTCGATAGACTATCCATTATACCCTCAATCTCTCATTTGATGTTTTCCCAATTAAACCCAGAGTACGGAGCATGAAAGCCAGCAACAATGCCACACTCACAAGATTTCTACTGAAAATACACTTTCCTAGCACTCCTGATTTGCTTTCATGAAGAGAAGACACTGAGTCTGTGTTCTCAACATTTGCTGCAGTTCCCTGAGATAACCTAAGCATCACACCCACCTACAGAGCAGACCATCTTGACAATGCTTTGCAAAGCAATAAATGCTTGCAAACTCATAGAGGAAAATCTATGGATTGTGTGTGGGTGAGGAAAGAGAAACTTTTTAAAAACTTCTCTTTAATCCTTTGTTTTTCATTTATCTGCATTTGAATTGATAAGTGTCAGGAAACAAGGGGAAAATGAGCTATTTATTTATTTATTCAGGAAAAAATAGTGCTGATTGCCTAATTTTACTCAGTAGGTGGGTGGGTGGGTACTATTTCCTCCACTTAACTACTGTCTGATTTAGCTGACATGTGATTTAAAATTCATACTCTTCTGATTAGCATTAGTGAAAAGATTGATTTTGACATTGATGTCAAAAGAGAACATTTATTTTTTTTATCCAATTCATATACCCATTCTTTTGCCAAAGAGACTACAGGTGGCTAACAAGACATTTAAAACAATAGATAGCAATCATCATCATCCCCTAACATTAATACCATGTTCTGAGAAGATTACGATGAGCATCCTGGTGCTGTTGGAATAATAACAGGATATAAATTTAATAAACAATTTTTCTTTATTTTTTCTTTATTCTTTATTCTTTAAATATTTGTAATATTTAAAGGAGCATTTGCTGCAGGACAATGTGTGTGTGGGCACACTGGACCAATGGAAGCTTCTGACCAGTCTTCAAGGGAAACTCATGTAGAGCACATTGCAGTAGCCCAACTGGGGGAGGTGATTCAGGCATGAATGACCAGGAAAGGATGCAACTGGCACACCCAGTTGAAGTTGTACAAAGGCTCTCCTGGCCATAGCTGCCACCTGCTCTTCTTATCACTTTTCTGCTTTGCTAGCAATGAAAGCCAGTTTCCTTTCCATTTATTTTGTAATTGGCAGGACAGTGCTAAATAGACCTGCTTGTAGGACTTCTTGCAATCCAATCACAACTGCTGTAGGCAAATAAAGATGGGTCAGGGTCATTCACATGGACGTCCATGAGATATAAAATGTACTCTCATCTCCCTTCTTTTTCGGAAAGAAACTCTGCAAGACTGAGGTTTCTGTGGCAGAATAAAAGCAAGCAACAGCAACTGTTTGGAGGGAGGGGGCATTGTTTATTTGGAGGGGGAGGATATTTAGTTTTTGAAGAGGAGGTATAAATCATAATCTACAAATACCAAGAAAGTATTCTGTTTAACTTCATTGTTCTATTCCAGCAACAATACATTACAATGACAATACAACCTGAAGATAAGTTTCAAGTGCCTTTAAACAAGTATAAAGTATATATTAAAACTAATTAATGAGGGTTCTCCTTCCCCCATTCTGTCTCTCCCCACCCACAACCAGGATATTGTTACCTGATGCTTTTGAGATATTAAGGAGTGCATCTCCAGAATTCTTCACCTTTGACATTTATTTATAGATTTCTATAGCCACTCATCTTAACCCAGTCATTCAACAGGCATTTAAGGAAGAGGGAGGAGAGCAGAGGTGGGTTTCAGCAGGTTCTGACCAGTTCTGACCGGTAGTGGAAATTTTGAGTAGTTCGGAGAAGGGTAGTAAAAATTCTGACTAGCCCCACCCCCATCTATTCTTTGCCTCTCAAGTCCCAGCTGATAAGGGAGGGAATGAAGATTTTGCAGTAATCTTCCCCTGGAGTGGGTTGGGAATGGAGATTTTACAGTATCCTTCCCCTGCCATGCCCACCAAGCCACATCCACCAAGCCATGCCACGCCCACCAAGCCACATCCACAGAACCAGTAGTAAATTTTTTTGAAACCCACCACTGGAGGAGAGGGTTACTAATTAGGATGATCACTCTTTTGCTTGCCCTAATTGGCAGGTCTGTGGGGGAACCTGAGGGGAACTCCTAGATTAATATTTCATTAATAGGCAGCCAGAGTAACTAAGTAATCCTGTGAAGAATTATATTTCCAAAAAAAAAAAAATGATGGAAATCTCTGAAACTGGAATAATTTTGGAAGCAAAGATGCTTAATGTTAGTAATGGCACAACCACTGCCGATAGGTACACATGGCATAGTAACCAGTAGAAAAGACATGTTTCTCTTCAGGGACAAAATAGGGCAATTAGAAATACTATTTAATCATCTAACTATGGTATAAGCAGCAATCTCTCTATAAGAAAAAAAACATTAACTACATTAACAGTGGTTGAGATGGAGCATATATTTTACTTAAAACATCTATCCTCTCATTTATGAAATGTGACTTCCATAGTAGTTGGACAGTCAGACTTTACACTGTACTCATCATAGAGCAAATAGCATTTCCTTTTTGTAGTTTTCACGTTCCAAAACAGAAACAAACATTTTTCAAAATCTTTCATATGCAAAATTCCAGTTATCAAGCTTAGAAATTTCATCCCAAACCAAGGCATACTCTTGGCCTAGCTCTCAGCCTAGCAATCTGCTAGTCTGGCATGTTACCAGCTGCAAGGATTTCATGCCAGTTTAATTAGGGACATAAATGCCAATCCCAAATTGGTTTCAAATATATAAGTGGCCTGATTATGCAGTGAGTCAACCTTTTCCCCTGGAACCAGGTACCTTCCTCATTACCCCCTTAATACTATAGTCTTCTTTTCACCAGAGTATTAGAGATACCAAAAGGTCACAGAGGTCTGTAATCATTTGGGAAACCTTTGGGCACTACATTAAATGCAAGTATGTAATATCCATCCATCCATCCAGAATTTGCTCATATCAAGATGACACTTTCTATTCCATTGATTTCTGTAATAATAATAATAACTTTATTGTCATTGTACATGTATACACAGTATACCCATACAACAAAATTCACTTAACACCCAAAGACCCAAAGACCCAACACACATAACAATCCCCAAACACACCCCCACCCACCACAAATTCCCCACCCCTAAACCACCCAAACATCCACACAACAGACCAAGTAATACTGTCCAACAGCTCACTGATGGTGGCCCTTTAGTTCATTGTTGAGTGAAATTATAGTTCTGGGATAAAAACTATTTAGAAAATGTGTGGTCCGAGTTGTAATTGTTCTGTATCTTCTGCCAGAAGGCAACAGTCCAAAAAGATTGTAAGCAGGATGGGAAGGTACCGTCTTCTGCAACAAACTGAGAATTACCAGTAAGCCAGTCAATTCTACAAGTTATTTGATGGGAGAAATGCCTTTGTTTTTTTTTTTTCCGGATGATACTCAATTTGCATCGGTGATCACACCCTATAGAGCAAAGGGTCAGGCACTGTAGCCTTTTAGGTACAACTGGAATTCCTTATTCCTGGCTGTTCTTACTGAGGAAAAGTACATTCTAAAGGCAACTGGGTATCCATTCATCTTAAGATGAGGGCAAAAATGGATTCTTTGGAATTTGGAATCCATATTCTAACAGAATTAAATTCAAGTCTAATCAAGAAAAATGAGTAATATTACTACTATTTTAAAAGAAACAGCCTGAAACTATAGGGCTACTTGAGTGATTTCTGCTCTTGTAGCCTGTGAAAATTTTACTTTGTTGACTAGTATCTTCCAAAAAGAGGAGTAGAAGCAGGGGAAGAAATACTTGTTCTTTTGATTGACAGTTAATAATATACTTCAACATAGAGCCCTTTGGTTGTTTCCAGATTTTGACTCCAGGGTCTCCCATACTACAGTGTGGGTATTCTAGGGGTACTCACTGGATATTTTATGAAGCAGCAAATTTGGTGTTTTCAACAATTTAAAAGCAGGATAGACAGACAGACAGGCAGACAGACAGACAGAGTGAGTGAGTGAGTGAGTAGGTAGTGGCCAAAATTGTGGAAACGTTTTAGGAAACGTGTATTTTTGAGGTTTGATGACTAATAACACCACTTTTTTTTTTTTTTTTTTTGAGTTTCAAGATAATCATATTCCAGACTTCCGGTTTGGCGTCACAGCGAGGCAGCCGGGGATTAGCGGGCTCCGAGGAGCCCAGCGAAAACCCCAACTGCTGAACCGCCGCTGATGGGTTGGCGGTGGGGGGCGGCAGCCATGGCGGCTGCCACGAAGCTGGGACAAACCGGGTAAAGTGATGTGCAGGAGGAAAGCGGAAAGGAAAGATGCTCTTTGAAGCCGGGTGAGTGACAACCAACCCAGGCTCAAAACAACGTTTGGAGCAATGGTTTTTTACTTGTAAGACCCCTAGCTTTTGGAACTATGGGGCATAGAAGTTTTTAGGATGCAATGTTTAAAAGAAAAGAAAAGACCCGGTAGAAAATTGATGTTTGAATAGAACAAATCCGAAAAATAAACATTGAGACTTGGTTCAAAAACTGAGCAAAGTTTTAAATTTGAATTGGACTGTTAAAGAAAAAAAGAAAAAAGAATTATTATTTTCAAAAGATAGAAGAAGGAGGGAATCAAGTAGGAAAGTTAAATAATTGAAACAAAATGGCTACTTGCGTGACTAATGGAAATTGTGGATTGCAGAGAGACACCTTCTAGTTCAAAAAGAAACATTGTAATTTGCTCTTTGATTGGGGACATTGTGAATTTTACAGATAATAACCGTGGGACTTTGGTGGTGGAGATGTTTTTTCTTTGTCTGCAAGCGGCTTGACTTTGGCGAAAAGAAAGGGAAAATATAACGGAACTCCTATAATTGGTATTAATTGGCGCAGGAACAAAAGAAGTCAAATGGTGCAGGAACAAAAGAAGAAAATTGATGTAATTTGCTTGAAATAGAAGTAAGAAAAAGAACTAAATTGATATATGAAGAATTTAAATTGAGAACTTTGAAAATGAAATGAAATATATGCTAACAGACAAGGAAACGAGGAACAAGATACACACGGCTGGGAAAAAAGAAGATAAAAATAATGTGATTAAAAATGGAAAAGCGATGTATAGATTGAAAGTAATAATAAAAAGGAGGTTTTTATAGATAGATAAGAATGAATATGAATATAAGAAGAATTTGTTATAGATATAAAAGAAATGAAAAATTGAAATAAAGAGGGAAGTATATGTATAGTATAGAATATGAGAGGAATAGAATATGCTAACAGAAATTTATTAACTCATATAAGGATGTGTTTGGTGTAAGAACTAAGTCTTATTGTTAAATTGTTACAAAGATGATAATGATAATGCGATTGAATATGATTAAATAATGTATAGATGGATGGTAAAATAAAAAAGTGATTATGCTGGGACAAGCAGTAAATTAAGGTGATGATGCTGGGATTGACAGCAAAAGTAAAGATGATTATACTGGGTATAACAGTAAAAATAAAGATTATTATGCTGGGATGGATAGTAAAATAAGGTGATTATAATGGGTATAACAGTAAAATTAAAGAATCTTATGTTGAGATTAAAAATGATTATACTGGTTTAACAGTAAAATTTAGAAAATTATGCTGAGATTGACAGCAAAAACAAAAATGATTATACTGGGTTTAACAGTAAAATTTAGATGATTATGCTGGGATTGACAGCAAAAACAAAAATAATTATACTGGGTTTAACAATAAAATTTGGATGATTATGCTGGGACTGATAGTAAAAATAAAAATGATTATACTGGGTTTAACAGTAAAAATAAGGATGATTTTGCTGGGAATAACAGTAAAAATAAATGATTATGCTGGGTTCCACAGTAAAAATAAAAATGATTATGTTGGGATTAAAAGTAAAAGATGAGGATTAAGATGAAGATGATATGCTGTGATAAACAATTAAAGATGATTATGTTGTGATTACTAGTAAAATTAAGATGATTATGTTGAGATAAGTAGTAATGAAGATGATTTGTTGTGAGTGATAGTTAAGATATTGTTTATGATAATAGTAACGATTTATATTTTTAAAATACAGTCATCTAAATAAAAAGATAATGAAATGATATTGTGTTAGGATTTAAAGATTTAAGTAACGGGTTCTTGGATAATGGTATTATAAAATAGATAGAATTTAGGGAAAAAATTGTGTAAAATATTAAGTTGTGTTATTTGGAAATTAAGATCTGAGGTGAAAAAATAGAAAGGTAATTGTTTTGAGCGAGTTATTGTGAGCTGTTTTTTTTCCTTTGTTTTATTTTTTTTTATTATTTTTATAAGATGATGATTAGTGGTGATGAGTTGTTGTTAAAGATGAATTTGTGATTGTACCAATTTATGACCGGATCAATACTTCATTCTAAAAAGATGTATTTTATGTTTATGTTTTTTTAAAAAATAAAAAAAACTTTTTACAAAAAAAAAAAAAAGATCATATTCCACTGTTGGAATGGCCTAGGAATAGCCCAGACCTTAACCCAATTGAAAATCTATGGAGCCGACTAAAGAAACTTGTTAGTCAGAAGTCACCCAGCAATAAAACCCAGTTAATAGAAGCAATCGTTCAATCTTGGTTTCACATTATAACAGCTGCATAACTAAAAGACTTGGTTCACTCCATGGGAAGACGTTGTAAGGCTGTAATTCATGCTAAAGGTTACCCAACTAAGTATTAACTGACGTGATAATTTTTGTATATCTCATTTTTTCTACGTGTTTCACTTTTCTTCTTTATACTGTAACTGCTATTCTAATAGCAAATCCTTCATAAAAGTTATTGCATTACATTCTTGATTAAATTATCTTTCCATTGATATATAATTGTATGGTACTACTCAATGATGGGTTCCTCCCGGTTCAGCCTGGTTCCGCCGAGCCGGTAGCGGTGACGATATGACATCATCGAACCAGTTCTGCCCCCCCCACAACCGCCCCACATTATTCTTACCTTTTATTTGGCCCCACCCCCAATCTATTGCTGCCTCCTGAGTCCCAGCTGATCGGCTATAAGAAAAAAAACTGTTTAAACTCTTGCCGCGGGGCTTCAAAGGGCCGCCCTACAGCTGATCAGTGGTAAAAGGCAGTTTGGTGGTAGACTGGTGCCTGCAAAACTAAATGGGTAGACCAGTGCCTGCAAAAATACATGAGTAGAGCAGTGCCTGCAAAAATACATGAGTAGACCAGTGCCTGCAAAAATAAATGGGTAGACCAATGCCTGCAAAAATAAATGGGTAGACCAATGCCTGCAAAAATAAATGGGTAGACCAGTGCCTACAAAAATAAATGAGTAGACTGGTACAGCTCTGCAAGCAGTTAAAAGCCTGGTAGACCAGTACCTCTGCTAAATCCTAAAGAATTGTCATATGACCATTAAGCCACGCCCATAAAATAAGCCACGCCCACAGAACCAGTAGTAAAAAAGTTTAGAACCCACCCCTGGTGGTGGTGGTGTTATTAGCTAGTTTTAGAAAATACACTTTTCCCAAATGGTTTCCATAATTTTGGCCACTAGTGTAGATGAAGAGAGAGAGAGAGAGAGAGAGAGAGAGAGAGAGAGAGAGAGAGAGATGATTGATAGGGATGATAGATAGAGGTAGAGGTAGAGATAAATAGATAATTATATATTCTGCCCTTCACTTCTTGGTCCCTTCATGGTTAAATAAAGCAACTGAAATACCAGTCTGTCAGCTTAGGAGCACAACAATTCTGCAGTTCACAAGCAAAATTTATTGTGTGAGTTTTTTCTACTGCCAGGATATAAACCTCTAACAATAAAGGTTTATAATAGACTTTCTGACACAGCCATCATTTTTCAGACACAGCCCAGCATTACTGTAATATAAGCAGAACCAGGAAAACAGAGGTTTGAGTTTTCATTTGAGCTCAGAGACCACTGTGTCCTTTCACAAGAGCTCTACAGATATGTGTCATAAAGTACTAATGGGAAGAAATGCCATGTGGCATGCAGAAAGAGATTCAAAATAGGGTGGGCTTCTTGTTCTTTTATCACAAAGCTATACACTCCTCATATTTCCTAGGTAGAAAGAGTTTTCAATCTGATCCCTGTATATTAGGTGTGTACAAGACATCTCTTGGAAGGCAACCTTGACATTTCCAGTCTTTTGCAAAGAATGAATCACCAACTAAAAACAAAAAAAGAGTTTTCAGCTCCTTTTTCTTTTCATTCTGGCCACCCCTCCACCCCAGCTTTCTCTCCTGCAGCCCATCTCTGAAACTGCCCTCTTCTTTTTCAGTTCTTTTCTCCATCCCCCAGCACTCTCTTCTTTTCATTAATCCTTTCCCTTTTTCCATGTGTGTGTGCGCTTGTGTGTGTGAAAGAGAGACTCTGTTTCTCTCCCTCCCTTTCTGTCCCTCCTTACCAGTTCATGGAATAGCAATAGTGACTAAGCTTTCTCTCTCTCTCTCTTTCTCTCTGCTTGAGGGATCCTTTTTTATCCAGGTCTACCTTAGCTCCCAGAGGCCTGCGTCTTCATCTTCCGTGTGGCCTTGTCAACTGCTCCCAGTCAGTTGAACTCACAGAGACCTTCCATGCCATTCGAGCTCTGAACATCTGAGTCCAGATCAGCATAACGAACATCTTTGTGCAGATCTCAGGTGGGTAGATGCAAACTAAGGGAGCAATGAGTGTGGTCATGGGAGTGAGGGGGGAAAGTGCTTTACACTCCTTTTATATTCCCATTCCGGACCTGCATTTCTGTCTCTGAGGTGAAAAGTGCCATTGTCTTAGCCAGCTTCTGTATCCTGCCAAGATATGTAAGAGCCATGTTTCCTCAGAGGCCACTGCTTTTTTTTGAACTGAAGGCCGTCCTTGTTATGTCTTTGACCACCATACCAAAGCCACTCTCCAAAAATAAGAGCTGCAGTTGGGAATAAAACAAAATTTGATGCCATTTTATTTCTAGGACACTTTCATTTAAGAATACTAAATACCATTAATGGGTTTACTCACCTGTCAGATATTTATCCATTTTTCACACCTGCCATGTATTTAATAGTTTTTCACTTTTATCACATGTAATTGCTGTTTGGAGAATTTCTGGGCAGAGATTAAAAAAACAACAACAACTCAAGATGGCGACCCACATCCCTACAATCAAGATACCACCTGTTTTGTATATGCAGCAATGTCATGATGACCATCTTGACTGTTTGGACCTCCCTGTGGATACTGCAGTTTTTGGTTTTGGGTTGTGTATCTATGTCTAGGAACACATGCATGTTACTGTTACCTGTTTAACACATTCTTCAGCTCAGTCTCTGTAAACAGCAATGGCTCATGCCCACATTCCCTAGATGTACCTCAAATAACTACAAAGATCTAACACAAATAGATTTCACAGAAGATAACGTTGAAAAGGCATTACGCAGACTAAAACCATCTCTATCTATCGGACCTGATGGACTATGTGCATACTTCGTAAAATGGCACTTTTAAAATAACCACTGCTGTAGCAGAATCTCTAAGCATAATCTTTGAAAAATCTTTCAGGACCAGCTCCCCATCCAAACTATGGTCACTAGCCATGGTCATCCCTATCTTCAAAAAGGGAGACCTCAGCCTAGTTGAAAATTACAGACCAATCTCTTTATGCTGCATCACCTGCAAAGTCATGGAATCAATCATTAACCATTACATTACCCTCCACCTAGAAACAAACAACCTACTCTCTAATAAACAATTTGGTTTCAGAAAAAAATTATCCTGTAATCTATAACTTCTACACTGCAAGAACATATGGACTACAAATCTCAATCAGGGCAAAGCAATAGATGCAATTTATATAGACTTCTGTAAAGCCTTTGATTCAGTGGTACATGACAAACTACTTCTAAAACTAAAATCCTATGGCATCTCCTACATAATTGGATAGCTGTATTCTTGTCAAACAGACAACATGGTCAAAATAGGGAGCACCCTATCAAATCCTGCACCTGTTAATAGCGGTGTCCCCCAAGGCAGCGTTCTAGGACCAACACTCTTCATACTATGCATAAATGACCTTTGTGATCATGTTATAAGCAACTGTGTTCTCTTTGCCAATGATGTAAAAATATTTGACACCACAGACAATGCTGCTACCCTTCAAAAAGACCTTGACTTTGTCAGAATGGTCAGACAATTGGCAACTCCAAATCTCAACCAACAAATGCTCTGTTTTACACATTGGCAAAAAGAACCAGAACACAAAATACAAGCTGAGTGGACACGACCTTGTAGATGACCCTCACTCTATCAAGGACCTTGGAGTACTCATATCTAATGATCTAAGTGCCAAAGCCCACTATAACAACATAGCCAAAAAGGCATTAAGAGTTGTAAACCTAATCTTGCAATGCTTTTCTGGTAATATCACACTACTAACCAGAGCATACAAAACATTTGCTAGACCAATTCTCGAATACAGCTCATCTGTATGGAACCTGCACTGCATATCGGACATTAATACAATTGAACGTGTCCAGAAATATTTCACAAGAAGAGTCCTCTGCTCGCAATAAAATACCTTATGCCACCAGACTTGAAATTCTGGGCTTAGAAAACGTAGAACTATGCTGCCTTCGCTATGACCTAAACGTAGCTCATAAAATTATCTGCTACAATGTCCTACCTGTTAATGACTACTTCAGCTTCAACCGCAACAATACACAAGCACACAATAGATAAAAACCTAAAGTGAACTGCTCCAAACTCGATTGCAAAAAATATGACTTCAGCAACAAAGTGGTCAATGCCTGGAATGCACAACCTGACTCTGTGGTTTCATCCCAAAACCTCCAAAATTTTAACCTAAGACTGTCTACTGTTGACCTCATCCCATTCCTAAGAGGTCTGTAAGGGGCGTGCATAAGAGCACCAGCGTGCCTACCGTCCCTGTTCTAATGTTTCCTCTATTTGTATCTATTTTATGTATCCAATCCATGTTTATACTTACTACCTAATACATTCTTGACAAATAAATTTTAAAAAATAAAAATAAAACTGTGGTCTCAGAGCTTTTGTCCAAAGACTAAACATTTCTGGATGGATTCAGCAATCTGGAAATAGCAATACCACTTAGACATTTATATGCTGTTCCATAGTGCTTTACAGAACTCTCTAAGTGGTTTACAAATTCAGCATATTATCCCCAACAATCTGGGTGCCCATTTTACCTCAGAAGGATGGAAGGCTCAATCAACCTCGAGTGGTCAGGAGAGAATTCCTACATTCTAACCACTGCATTATCATGGAAAGCTAGTCAGCATTTAACTCTTTCTATTCCAGTGTTCAGTGTAACTAGGCTCTCACATATGCAGGATAGGATACCATTCAAGCTTCCTGGTGGGAAAAAAAATCACAAGGAAAAATATTTGCAAAAAAGAAATGATAGGAAAAAAACTGAATTAAGCATTCTTACTGCATTGTTGTCTCAGCTTCCAAATGGCTTTTCCTTTCTTCCAAAACACAAAACAAAGCAAAAATGATTGTGCCTTTCCACACCATAGTCCATACAATATTTAGCTCTTAGTACCAAGATGTTTTATAAGGTTTTTAAGTTTTTATTAAGTTTCTCCTTGAGTTTCCCCTCTTCACACTCCTTTTTGCCAGCAGAAACCTCAGCATTCCATCACCTGTAAGAAGACTAACTCTTTCAAGGTGTTGTGCAAAGCTTCCATCTGGCTTTCATGGTTAAATCCTTTGCCAAGACATCTACCATGAAGTGGATTTCTGTAAAAAGCCTCATCTATGAATAGAGCTTGGACATTTCTCCCATCACAATAGGCCAAATTCTGTGAGAAAGTTAAAACAGCTACCATTTTATGGCACCTCTAAAAAGAAGAACATCAAACAATCCTGAAAGAGTCTTTAAAAGAATCTTGGATCTCCACCCTTCATCATATTGCAGGCACGTCTTCATCAGGCTCTCTCTCTGCATACAACTGCCTAAGAGCCAGTGAAAGGTTCCAAGTCATTAATTAACTGCCAAGGCAAGGGCTACACTGATAAATACCTCCAGCATGCATCCTTCTGTGATTACAGCTTTCCTTTAGGCTGATTGTGCATTCGGAGCAGCCAACTGGTTTGAACTTTCCCTCATAAAAATGCTCAGCTGCTATTTAACATTGCAACAAGAATTTGTTTATGTACCCAAACCTAGATTTTAAATATCCTTGTTCTTCTTCTTGCTCTCTACCCAATTCCATTCTATTCCCTTGAGCTTGAGGATATCGTCAAGCAAAAAGACGTACTCGGCACTGGGTTGGTGGGCCCCTTTTCTCCATGTCTTTATGGATTGACTGGCACTGCTGAAGAAAAAGTCCCAAGGAGTGTGTGATTTTTTGCACCAAATCAGAGCATATCTGATGGTCTTCATTTGCCTTGCTCAATGGGCAGTATCAGAAGACTCAGTCTACTTATTCTACAATGACATACATGTTTTCCAGCAAATTCCAGTTGCTTTCAGATGGAAGGTTCCTGGCACCAAAAGGTTTCTGTTAAGTGCTCAGTTTTTCTGACCGCCATTCAGCAGAATGACATTTCAAGTGACATATACACTGGGACACCAGCAATAGCCTGACGTCCATTAAACAGCTCCCTCTATCTGAGGACTGGATGGAATGCACCACGCAGCTTGCCGAGAATCTACCCTGTGTTGCCTGCAGTGGAGGTAGTTATGGCATCATCTATATGGGAATAATGTTAAACTCTTTGTCCAATCAGTTTCAATATGTACAAAAGAGACCTGAATGTGAGCTACTTTCCCCTTTGACTCAAGCAATGCATCATGAGCTGCTCTAATTTTTCTTCTTTTTTTCTAATGGGAACCCATGAGATTTGTTCCACCACCACTACCAAATGTCCCAGCATAAAGCATAGAGATGCATGATAAAAACATGAAAGCTATATTGGGAGGGGGATCAAAATGCTCCAAGATCAAGACTTCTATTCTATTTATGCTCCGAGGACTTAAATGGGCACAGACAAATATGCTTTATCTAGTGATGCATCTGTCCAAGAGCTCCACTGGCATCTTGAGTGTGTCCACCATTTTTCCCTTTGGGCCATCCATCAAATGAGACACAATTTTCCAGGTCATTTCACATTTTTCTAGCCTTCATTGACAGTCTCACGGACATTTAATATCTCCAAGATCAATAACTACAAAGCAAAGTTCAAAACTAATTTTATGGTTTGTTCACCATTTTTAGAGGATTCTTTAAAAATTAACAAACACAGAAATGACTGGGTAAGCCATGTTTTTTCTCTCATTCTCTCTCTGCAAATCCACACATTGACTTTATCAGTTGGAAACTGTTCAAAGGGAGGGTAGATGAGATTGCTCTTTGTTCAATTTGATTTCATAACTGCAAGCTGAATGTTTCTATTATTCCTCCCTGAAGATTTTATTTATACAATATTACATTCTCAAATCAAGTTTAATTTACAAAATGTGAACAACAGGAAAATGTTTTGCTCTTGGTTGCCAGCTTTAAGGGGACTTCCCTTTCATGCTTTAATCATATCAAGACCTTGATTGAAAAGAATTGATTAAAGACTTCAGCAATTCAGCACAACTCATTAGTCAGTGCATTTTGCTACTTCCTTTATTTTTTAGTCATTCATCTCCCCAAGACTACCACTAAATTCTCAGTAGCATTAGAAAAAAGCTTTATTTTCTGATTTCTAAAATGATCTGCTTAACTCTTTGGTGTGTTTATCATTAAAACCCACAGGAGGGTCATTAACAAATGATTACTATTAAAAAAAAACAGTTGTATTTTTCAGTAGGTATAGATGAACTAAATGCTAATCAATTAGTGTAGGACAGGTAGAAAATGAGAGGATGAAAAGTACTGGAAATTCGTAAGAAAACAGCAACTCTGACAGGCTAGGAAGGGTACATTCTAGATGGATCTCTTGCTTCCAACTGAGACCAATCAGACATTTCAGAACCTCTGTAAGAATACAAGAAAGATAAGTTTCCACAGCATCTATAGAGGGTGTATGTTATGGTTCCAAGCAACGA
The DNA here is from genome assembly GCA_022577455.1 of Arizona elegans. Taxonomy (NCBI): domain Eukaryota; kingdom Metazoa; phylum Chordata; class Lepidosauria; order Squamata; family Colubridae; genus Arizona; species Arizona elegans. The sequence goes on from JAKOOJ010000001.1 coordinate 180,420,688, forward strand.
ACCCAATTGAATCAGAACCCAGAAGCTCAATTCAGGCTTGAAAGACGTTTTATTGAGTACATCGTATCGCCACTTAGAAAAGTGAAGCTAGCTCTGAATATTTCCCATGCTTCAGAGTAATAAAAACAAAATAAACTCTCCACCCCGCTCAGGTGTACTGGGTCACGTTAACCAATCAGTCCAGCAGTAGCTCCCCCTCGGTCTCAGCAGATGTTCATTGCCATAACCTTGGTTCACACACTGAGTCTGGTCAATGTTTTGTCTAGTGGACTCAGGCACCGCATTCCAGTTCTTTCTAGCTCCCTCTCTCCCCCCAAAACTGTCATCTAAGAAACAAAAAGGGAAGGAAATGTGGCTTTGGCCGAAGTCATTTCAAAGTTGACAAGGTACTCAAGGGGAGACAGAACAACAGAAACAAAATTATTGCTTTTGTAACCCAAGCCCAAATCCTGACTCTATTGCAAGTACATTGTAACATCACGCACATGTATAAAAGGACATAGTTTATGGCTGCTTTCCAGGGGTGAAATGCTACTGGTTCGCACCAGTTTGGGTGAACCGGTAGTAAAAAAAAGCTACTGGTTCATCCAAACCGGTATTTTCTATTATCAGCTGTGCCGCACGATTTACATTAGCTAGAAAGCAGGAAATCCTGCTTTCTAGCGAATCTAAATCACACAGCACAGCTGTTCCCCCCACCCACTGTTCTACTTACCTTCAAAAAGCTCCTTTTTCCGTGCGAAGCGCTAGTTTCGCATGGAAGAGGCTGTACTTCCTGAGAATGCTCAGGAAGATAAATCTATCTCAGTATCTACTTCTGTCCTACTATTGCAGCACCATTGAGAGTGTCCTGACATACGGCGTTCTTGCATGGTATGGGAGCAGCTCTGTAGCGGACAAAAAAACTCTACAGAGAATCATTAAAACTGCCCAGAATATTATCGGACTCCAGCTACCAGCCCTGGATGACATCTTCGAATCTCGCTGTTTGAGAAAGTTGCATAACATTATCAGAGACTCTTCCCATCCTGCTTACAATCTTTTTGGACTGTTGCCTTCTGGCAGAAGATACAGAACAATTAAAACTCGGACCACATGTTTTCTGAATAGTTTTTATCCCAGAGCTATAATTGCACTCAACAATGAACTAAAGAGCCACCATCAGTGAGCTGTTGGACAGCATTACTTGGTCTGTTGTGTGGATGTTTGGGTGGTTTAGGGGTGGGTAATTGTGGTGGGTGGGGATGTGTTTGGAGATTGTTATGTGTGTTGGACCTGGTCTTTGGGTGTTAAGTGAATTTCGTTGTATGGGTATACTGTGTATACACGTACAATAACAACAAAGTTATTTATTATTTATTTAGTTTGGCATGCCCTACACATGTGCATTTGGCTCACACTGCACATGAGTGTGCACACAGCATGTGTTTGGCCCACACTGCGCATGCACAGGCAGCAAACCGGTGGCAACCTTCGGAGGATTTCACCACTGTTGCTTTCATTATTTTGTCCAGCACATTCCTGGGAATAATTCTGTTCTTCTTTATTGTCTGCTTCAGTAGCTGAAATCCAGAGATTCACTTTGACTAGACTCATGCAGACTTACATAGATAATTTCTCTTGCACTTTAGTCCCCCAAATCACACAGAGTCTGATAAAGGACAATTTATTTTTGAAAATTCCTTTCAAGGAGAAAATATGATTAATGACATTCTCATGGACAGGGTGCAATGTCCCTTCACTTGGTTGGTGAATTGGTGGCCAAGGGCCACTTCTGAATCTCCTGCCCTTCTTTGTCCAAGCATCTCTCAGTTGTGTATATTCACTCTGGCTTTCTTGCCTTCCATTAAATCCCAAGGGAAGAATTTCCATCAGACTGAAAATTACATGGACTCCTTCCAAATGATAAAAAAAATGGTGGGGGGGGAGGGAAGAAACATCCATACCAGCAGCAACAGGCCCTCTTCTCTTATAAAGTAAGCTCAAAATCACTGCTGAGACAGTAAGATACAGAAATAGAGATTTCTTTTCAGGGAAAGAACATTTCTCAGATAGTTCAAGACACATTTCAGTAGAACACTGACTGCCAATGAACCTATGTGGCCTCATGTAGCTGCTAAGAACAGTAGCTGTTAATAGACCCTCTTATACATTTGTCCAATACCATTTTGAAGCCATTTAACCTGGATTCTATTCAGAACTGCTTTTGCATTATCACGTAGGATGATGCAATGATCTTGGCCTACCATCTTGCTTATAAAAATCAGAAACAGCATAAAATCATCTCCCTATAGTATAGAAATTATCTCTGGCAGTTGCAATGAACACCTAAAAAGAAATTTTGATATGATCCTACCTTGATTTTACTGCCTGGTAAAATGCCGAGGAAATTCAAAAGCATGTAATGGCTGGATCAGTTCATCTTGGAAAAAGAAAACCGTCAGTTACTCCAATTCCAAGCATTTCTAGGGCTTTAGAAGTCAAAGCTGGAATCAAAACAAAGGCTAAGCTTGGGAAAAGATCAATAGTCAGGAATTGAAACAAGAAGATCACCTGCTCCCTGTAATGAGCGTTTGTCAACTTTCTGGCCACAGTATTTTGGCTGAACTTCACTTTCTGAATACTTATCAAATATACACATTGAAATAATCCAGAAGTAAATTAACACAGTCAAATGCCTTGCATGCCTCAAGCAAAGGATACATTTAGCACACCAGCCAAAATTGTGTTATCAGTTTTCATTCCAGTAATAGCTTGAATGTATTACTTCTACCACTGAACTTCCTCCCTTTGGCACAGCAGGTTAAGGATCATTATCCTTATATTTATATATATATATTTTAACACATCAAATGTCAGTTTCCCAAATAAACTTGAGTTTGCAAAACTGTATCTGCATTCATTTCCATCCGATTATTTTATACTTAACATATAAAAAGCAACCTGCCCCCACTTGCTTTTAAAAAAAAAAGACGATAAAATTTTGTAAACTAAGATTCTTTTCATCTCTTGTACTGGAAACAAAAATCTCAATGGGCTGCATAGGCTGCTAAAAATAATAATAATAATAATAATAATAATAATAATAATAATAATAATAATAATAATAATAAGTAGTAGTAGTAGTAGTAGTAGTAGTAGTAGCAGTAGTAGTAGTAGTAGTTGTTGTTATAGAAAATGAGAAGGTGAAGATCTTGTGGGACTTTCAAATACAGACAGATCATCACTTGGAACACAACACACCAGATATCACAGTTGTCGAAAACCGAAATGTACAATTTATTGACATTGCGGTACCAGGACATGCCAGAGTCGAAGAAAAAGAACTGGAAAAAATCATGACATATCACGACCTGGCCATCGAAACTACAGAGCTATGGATGAAACATATAACAGTGATACCCATTGTCATTGGAGCACTTGGTACCATGTCCAAGAATTTTATAAGATACATCAGCAAATTGCAGCTTCCTGCAATAACACCAGCGGAACTGCAAAAAACTGTGCTACTCAGAACATCATACATCTTAAGAAGGTACTTGGTTGATACCTAGGACGCTGGCAGCAACCCATATCAACCATTAGCACCAGTCAATGGTATTTGTGATGCATTTTTGAATGTTCAGTTGACTGAGTTTCATATTTAATGAATAAAGATAATAATAATAATAATCAATAACAATAACAGAACAATAACAGAATAATAGAGTTGGAAGGGACCTTGTAGGTCTTCTAGTCCAACCCCTTACTCAGGCAGGAAAACCTATACCCATGATAGCGAAACTATGGCACACGTGCCCGAAGTGCATGTGGAGCCATGTCACCTGGCACGTGTGGCATCGCCTGTTCCTCTTCCGGGTTTCTGGCGCACATCCGCACGCAATGATCAGCTGGCCTTTGTGCGTATGGCAGTGCCAGAAACCGGAAGAGCTGGTCTTCCGTTTTCCAACGTGAGCATGTGTGCTGGCTAGCTGATTGACTCATGCGCATGCATGAGTAACCGGAAGACTTGCTGGCTAGCACGCATGTGTGTGCTAGAACCTGGAAGTACCTTATTCAGTGCGTGCATGTCCCCTGGGCAGCTCCTCTTCCTGGTCGTGGCCCTGAAGAGTGTGCACGCTCTCCCTTTTGGGTACTCAGTGCCAAAAAGCTATATCATCACTGCCCTATACCATTTCAGACAAATGGTTGTCCAAACTCTTCTTTAAAACCTCCAATTTTTAAGGTTGGAGCACCCACAACTTCTGGAGACAAGATCTACTGATTAATTGTTCTAATTGTCAGGAAATTTCTACATGGTTCTAGGTTGCTTCTCTCCTTGATTAGTTTCCATCCATTGTCCTGCCTTCAGGTGCTTTGGAGAATAAGTTGACCCCCTCATTAAACTGTAAAGAATACCCTGCCTTCTATGTTCATCTTTAGGCTTTCAAATATATTTCCCTGGTCATGTTCTCAATCAACCCATAAAGAAACATATCCAGCATTTTAGTATTATAACTGTTACTCTTATTATTGATTGCATTTGCAGAAAGTAAAAATGGAAAACGTTTCACAATGGTGCAACAGCAGGCAATGACATGCTATTAGAAAAGAGAGAGTGTGCACGTTTAAGTAGCAGAGAGTTGGGGTTTTGTAAAATAAATACCAGTTTAGCAAAGAAGACTTTGGATTAAGAAACACTGCTTCAGGTATGGCTAGCTCTTCAGGGAGCCACCAAAGCACCCATCACGGACTTAATGAGCCATTTGTAATTTCACATATTGCATGGTGTGCTACATGCAGCCCATTACATAAACACCTCCATTTCAAGACATGCTGTCCTTTTTAATTGAGATATGATAACCTTACATTGTACCACAGTTTTAAAAACATTAATGAGAACATCTGGCTGGAGGAGAGATTTCAATGTCCAGATCCCATACACACTCACAAACTATTGTTCGCAAGAGAATGGTGGAAGAACTTCAAAGCTCAAACTGTACTGATCAGCAGTTTTAACCATAGTTTCTCAGCAATGAAGATCCCAATGATAAGTCAAAGTGCCTGAGAAGAAAGTCTAGTCCTGTAAATCTTATTGATGAAAGCAGGCACTGTTGACCACTTTCCAGATGAATCTTTTTGGCCATTGACCAGACACATCCAAAGTGCATTACTGATGCTCTTGACAGCCTTGCTATGGACACTAGAGTGCTGACTGCCAATGCTGAAAGCATCTCATGCATGTGGAAACCTCTCCTGGAAAAATTCCCAGAAGGTGCATCTGTTCCCTAAGCTCATTCCAGAGAGAAGAGTGCAAAAAAATGAAGAATGCATGGGAGAAAAAGTATCTGTGCTGGAGCGTTCAAGCTGGCATTTTGCCTGTGACAAGTTATTAAAATTCAGTCTTTGATGCATCCTTCCTATTAATACAGAAATCACTCAGCATTGGTGACAACATAATAAACTGTGTTCAGATACCTTACACTTGTCTTGGCTCTAATTTTCCCATTTTCCCATTGGCTTTGATTTCACCTACATTTAGTTATTTTAACCCACTGCAACCCATATACTTCTATGAAACCACTAAAATGAGCATAGGACACCTAATTTAAACCCTCTAATAAATTTTTATTAAAAGTTATAATAACAATAAAAAACTAATTCAAAATAAAAAATAGAAGGAGCAGAAAATACAAAGAAAATAGAAACAATAGAAAACAAAAAATAAGAATTCAGTAAAAAAAATGCATAAAGAAATTACTTCCCCTTCCCCACAAGTATAAACCATTTTAATAACTTATCGACTTCTCTTAAAATACAATTAAAGGGTTATATGTAAAGTGGTGTGCACATGCATGCACAAACACACATACACAGAGTGACAAATACACATAAAGACTCTAGGCTGGTATAGTAACACTTGCAGTACCCCCAAAATCCAGTGGAGTTTTCTCCGTAATCGACTTAAAGCCTTGATCAAAAGCAAATAACTCCTCTATTTGCAAGATCTTTAGAATATCTGAAATGCAAATCAGATGCAAAGAGCATAACAGGAAAGAAAGCTCAAAGCTGGAGGAAAATAGAACCCTGAACTTCCAATCTTTTTGACCTCTAAGGATGAACTTTTAAAGTCCTGTCCTTTTTCTTGACATTGCAGCATGTAGAAGCTGCTTACAGAAAGTCAGACTCCTGAGCTGTGAAGCTCTTGCATATTGTCATGGCTCTCTGAGCATTCATAAAATCCCACTGATGTTTCTTAGGCCTAGCTGGAGATACTGGAAGAGGATCACTGGACTGAATGCAGGCAAAGCCAAGCAACTCAGTCAGCATTCTGACCTCAGCTTCAAGATGGTTAGTGATTGGATGTACTGAGCAAGTATTATTGCTGGACTTGAAAAACGAGAAGAAATAACTGAAAATGATAGTGGTACAAGATTCCTGAGAAATATTTCTAGTATTGTACAAAGCTTGCATATAGCAAGCTTTATAGCGGTCTTGCTGAAGCCAATGTAAGACATTCTTGCGCTAGGAAAGATTATTAAAAAGAGACATCTTCACTATACTTAGATACCGATATAAAACCATTAGAGGAAGATGTTATTTAGAAGTCAAGGTGCTACCTAGTTCTTGACAAGCTGCTGTATGAGGCTAGGCTTTTTGCAAATCTTTATACCATGAATAAATCATCAATACATCTTTGTCAATTCTATCTTAATTTAAGCTGTCAAGACATGAAAAAGAAACAGAGGAAACAGTGGATCAAACCAACTCAAGAGAAGGAAGAACGTTGAGTAGCAAAGTCTATCTTGGGGGTGTGGGCTTCCCTTTGAGTCTGGTAATTACCTGGGAGGTCCCTACATGACAAAATAATGTATTTCAAATGTATACTGTGTGTAATAGTTTGTAGTTTGAATCATTTCAAGTAATATTTGCACCAGATGGTTTGATGTAAAGCTTGATTGTGGCAAACCAATGTGGAATACACTGTTTGCCAAGAACTCCAATGGAGTTTTAATACTGCAATAAAACCGTGCATTTTTTTTCTCAGGAAGGATAGATGTGTTGGATATTTGTATTATGATATAAATATCAAGCTGCAATCCTGTGGGGCAGCCATTGGGAATGAGCTCCAGTGAACACAGTGGGATAAGATTTACTTCTCTAAACATTCTTGGCCTTACCGCATAATCCCATTCATGCTTAATTGGGAATATGCTCCATTAAACTATGAAGGAGAACTGATGCCCTTGGAGACAGACATTTTGCTGCTTAAGGCAGAAGAGCAAATTGCAATTCTTCCCCCCTACCCCCACCCCCTACCATTAGAGTACAGTCTGATCATATTAATTTGATACTTGAGTCAGAAATCTCAGAAACTCCCTTTTTCTGAAAGTCAAAATGCCGTAACCCTAGTAATATACCAGACAATTTATTCTCCTTTTAGGCCATTTACAAGCATTAGAAGGAGGGATGGCAAAGTCCTAAAGAGTTAAGGGAGTTGCATTTATTTATTTTTATCCTTTGCCTGGTGATAGAATTAGTTCCCTAGTTTTAGGCTTGGAAAGGTAGATGGCAAACTTCTAGTTCCGCCAAGCTGTCTTTCCCATCACAGTCTGTAATGGACCCAAGGAACTGGCTGCATGAGTAAAACCAATTTAAGTGTCATTCCTTCATGCTATAAGAAATGGGAGCAGGGGATTGGAGTGAGCTTCACATTTGAGAGAGTGTTGGTCCCATTGCTATACCTATGTAGAGGTGTCCTAAGGACATTTTGCTACTTGATACTGGTGGTGTGGCACTTTGTTTGCCCAGGAAGGTGGCGCAGACAAGAAACACAAAGAGGAGCACCAACTTATCTTTAGTATAAGGTTACATTAACAGAATCTTGCAATAATTTCTCCCCTCCTTTTTACCCTCCAGAAAATTAGGAAAGTCCCTTCTGAAATATTTCCTATACTTTCTCTCCTTTTGTGGGCTGAGATTTTTTTTACATACCACATGCCCAGCTCACCTTCCAGTGGAGGAGGGTGGTGGGATTCAAATAATTTAACAACCAGTTCACCCAGGGTCAGGTTGGCTGTTGTGGGAGGCGTGACCCATCTCTGCCCTCCAGCTCTGCTGCACATGCGCGATGAACCTCTTGATCCTGACCAACTTGACCCTGGGCGCACCAGTTGTTAAATTACCTCCCCTCCCGACTATCAAAGTGGATCCTGGGCACTGCTTTGCAATGGAGAAATAGGCAATGGAGCAGCTGGCACAAGGGAAGGAGGAGGGACAGCAGCCTTCTCCTTCCCTCAAGCCAGCTGCTCCATTGCCTGTTTCTCCATTGAAGTGCAGCGCAGCACCCAGGATCCACTTTGATAGTGGGGTGGGGGAGGGCAATTTAACAACCAGTTTGCCTGAACCGGTGCAAACCGGCTGAATCCCACCACTGCTCTTGTGTCCAGAGTTGATTCCTACATACTATTACATATCTACAAAACGGGACGAGACCAATGGAAGCATAATTGTGATCCTATCAGGCTTTTTCAGAAAGCAACTACCCCTTTCCTCTCTGTGAACTCAGTTATTGTCATGCTTGGTCCTAGCTCAAAGTTGGATGCAACTTTTGAGCTGGCTTCTCAGTCAGTTACCTGAGAGTTTACTGAAGCTCCATATAGAGAAGAGTCATCTACTGGTGGCCCAAAGTATTAGAGTAGAAAGTGATTCTTGCTCGAACTGACCCCTTTCATTCAGCTTGGCTGGGCAGCTTTACTATTCCCAGCTACAGCAAAAGAGACAGCTATTTGGACGAACTGGGTATTAAAATAGTTAAACCTGCTTCTGGAATATACAGATAGTCCTTGACTTTTTGTTTAGTGGCTGTTCAAAGTTGTGACGATGCAACTGCTCCACACACTTACAATTGTCACAGCATCCCCACAGTCATGTGATCACATCTTGTTTCCATCACATAGTGTTTTGTGACTTTTTTCCCTTCGCGAAGCTGGGATGGGTGTGGCCTGCATGTGACGCATCTGGCCCGCCGGCCACCCCTGATTTAAGATGACTGCAGTACCCCAAGGTCACATGATTGCTATTTGCAACCTTCCCAGCCAACTTCCAACAAGCAAATTCAATTGGGAAGCGGTAGGGAAATTGCAGTGATATGACATCTCACTTAATGAACATGGTGATTTGTTTAACAAAGGTGGTAAAAATCAGATGCAGTCAAGGGATGCCTCACTTAACAAACACGTCACTTAATGATGAATTTTCCAGTTCTTATTCTGGTCGTAAGTCAAAGGCTACAATCTTAAGCAAATTTAGGAGAAAACTCCATAGAACAAAGACTTCTTTCTGCAGTCACATGCATGAGATTGTGTTGTAAATTTTTATATTTCCTTTACTCGGTCCTTATGAAGATATATGCTTTTAGGATAAGTTTCTTTTAAATAGTGCATTTTAAAAGAACACAGTGGATTTTCTTTTGTGGTCAACGATTCTGGGAAAAAAAAGAGAGAGAAATCCACAGTGTGGCAATGCCTGATTAAAATCAGTTTGAAGCCTGGAGAAACAGTCCTAAATTCCTGCTCCCCACTTAGAAAGATCTGACCAAAGTTAGCTAGGCAGGGTTGATAAATTAGCAGCGTCTACCACCTCCGAATGCATGGTTTTGGATGCCAAGTCAGAATCTGTTCGAAGTGCAAAGATTTCTTACATTTATTCAGCACATTTGTTCTGAACTCCATTTTTAAAGATGCCAGCCAAAACAAGAGACAGAAACAAAATAAAACCAATGACTTCTCAGTTAAATTTAATCCTAAACACCTCAAATATAATTTCCAATTATATATATATAAACAAAAACTATTCATATTCTCGGTTTCTCTCTCACATACACATACTTGCCCAGAGAAAAAGATGTATAAGCAAGACATTACATTTATTGGCACTATTTCTTGATCTGTGAAGTTAAGAAATAATTAAGAAAACATGCTAATAATCAAGCAGATGCTCCCATCTTAAAAATCAAATCCTTGGGCTCCACTTCTCTTCTGCTATTAGCAAAATGTGTGGAAGGAACCCTATATGCTTGACATACTTGTATTGCTTTTGAAAATGAGCTATGTTGATTTTGCCTTCTCTCCATCTGTAATGGATGGAAAATTCTATTGTGTATTCCAATATCAGCATACTTCATTTTTCTCTCTTCCTAGTTCACCTTCCTATATTAAGGAGTACTGAGGAATGAGAAAGAATAAAACCTGAAGCTACTATTTTCAACCTGCAATAGGAATTCTTGCTCTGGGTATTTGCAACATTACCACTGAGGCATTCAAACCATGAAATATTGATGTCTCAGTTCTGTCATTCTGAAAGTTCTTATAGAAGCAACTTAAAAGGAAGAGAATATGATTTTTGCTGCCATTTGGGTAGGTAAACAGTTGGGACTTCTTTCATTGAATTCTTGTACATCATAAAGTTCTTATGGCATCCTGGGAAAGCCTGTTTGTTTGTTTGTTTGTTTGTTTGTTTGTTTGTTTGTTTGTTTGTTTAGATAGTATAATTGCTAGACATACCATGTTCCCCCGAAAATAAGACCCTGTCTTATATTTGTTTGAATCCTGAAATAAGCGCTTGGCCTTATTGCCAAGCATTCAAAAGCCCGATTGGGCTTATTATCAGGAGATATCTTATTTTGGGGGAAACAGCTTAAAATATATCTTGGAAGAGATAGATGGCCTAATTCTGACTACACACAACCATGCCTTAAGAATAAATTTATACAAAGCCACAATTGAGAAGATAGCAGCAACTGCTGCCTCTGCAAAGAAATTGAAGAAACAGTAGATCACATAATTACTGTTGCAAGAAGATTGTACAGATTGACTACAAACAACAGCACGACAAAGTAGCAACAATGGTGCATTGGAATGTGTGCAAGAAATACCATTTGCCTGCAAGCAAGAACTGGTGCAATCAAAAACCAAACTAATAGAAAATGAAGAAGCTAAAGTGCTCTGGGACTTTAGAATTCAAATAGACAAACACCTGTCACCTGCCCCGTCTTAACAATTGTCCATAACAAAGACAAAAATGTCTGAATAGTGGATGTGGGAGTACTGGAGAGAGCAAAATAGAAGAAGAAAAAAAAACCCTTAAGAAAAATAGCAAAATACAAGGACCTGCAAACAGAAGTAGAATGACTGTGGCAAAAGAAAGCAAAGATATTACCAATAATAATAGGTGCCTTAGGTGCGATCTCAAAACATTCGGAGCATTACTTGAACACGATCAGCATTGACAAAATCCCCATAAGTCAATTGCAAAAAGAAGCTTTACTTGGAACACCTTATCTTCTGCGACAATGATAAATTTAACACCATTCAATGGGTGGATAAAATTGCCAAATCCAGCCTAAACATCTAACTGACTGTGAACAACAACAACAACAACAACAACAATAATATCATGTTTACTTATTTTAGTAATAATCACAAATAGTGATGACACGAATTATTTGTATTCACTGAGAAGATAATAGCAGCAAAAACAATTCACTTATTGAAATAGTCTGAATATTCTTTGTCAATTTTGAAAATACTTACAACTGTTGGGACTGTGTTTTTAAAGCAGCTGTTTAAAGTTGTTCATAAGTCTCCAGTAACATATTAATATGATCCAGAGGTATTTTGTTATGGAGAGGTCATTACCAGGGTAAAGGAAATATGCTTTGCAATTGGCCAAGGTAAGCTCAGAACCAGATGAGGCTTCGAAAATAGATTGTATAGAAAGTTTGTATTGGCTTCCCAGAATGGAAAACTTGTGGGAAATAAACCTGAGAGTTGATGGAACTGAACAAAAAATACAAAAAAGTTTTGTGCATGTGTAAGAAAGTGTGTGAATGATATTCCATTTTATGAGCAGAGCAATGCAATACAATAAAAAGAGACCATTTTTTAAAAAAAAAAAATCTATATAATTTTTGGAGCCACAGTATGAAAGCTGTTGGCCATTACTTACATACTTACATCCCACACCAGAAGTAGGGTAATTGTTCATGATTGCATCAAGATATTATTCTAGAAATGTAAGATGCAAATTGTTCTATAGATATACCAGTTCATCTAATGGCTATATAGATTTTTGCAGCCCAGATTTTATAGCCAGATGTGCTTTAGTGTTAAATAGTATTTTTCTTTATGCAGTCTTAAGCAGTCCCTTACAGAACTGGAAAGACAAAAGACCCATGTCTCAGAAAACAAATACCATATTTTTCAGAGTATAAGACACACCTTTCCCCCCCCCCCCAAATATTTGGGTGTGTCTTATATTCCGAATGTAGCTTTTTTGAAGCTTTTTTTCAGCCCTAACGAGGCGCTAACGAGGTGCTAGCGAGTGAAGCGATCTTCCCAGTTTTGCCTGCTCCCTCGACTCTCTGCTGTGCTTTATCCAGGCTTTGCTCCGACTCTCAGCTGTTCTTTAGAAGCTTTTTTCCAGCCCTAACTAGGCACTAGCTGAGTGAAGTGATCTCCCCATGCTTTGCCTGCTTTTCTCATTGCTGCTTCCTCTCAGCTGTGCCTTAGAAGCTGTTTTTTTATCCCCAAGCAGGGGATAAAAAACCAGCAAACTAATGTGCTGAAGCTGACCAGACTAAGGACGCTAGCCAGATGAATACCTGGTAGGCAGATTTTTCCTCCCTATTTTCCTCCCCCAAAACTAAGCTGCGTCTTATATTCCGGTGCGTCTTATACTCTGAAAAATACAGTAAATATATAAAACCACAGGTTTGCACATTTAGAAAGCATTATCTGTAAGTTGTAGGCAGATATTTAACAATCTAACACAATTATGCAGCACCTAACAAATTATTTTAGTGGCTTATTTATGAAGACAGGTCTGTGTTATCACACCATTGTAGGTTGTGGGGAGGGAGGGAGAGATCTGAGATGACCTCAGGTCTAAGATTTGAATTAAGAATTCCTTGGTCTATTGTCTTAGCAAATTCTTTGTGATATGTTTTCAGGTGACATGTTAGACTTTAGAGGAGAAAACTGTAGCTTAATAACTAATAATCATGCCACATTTAGCTAGTTATTTATTATATTTGTATACGATCATATGTCACAACTAACATTCCTTTTTAAAAAGTGTAAAATTTATACTTTATTTTGCAGGGTTCACTAATGTGTGGTTTATTTGGAATCCTAAGATTTCATGGTGATGCCATCATTCAGCCTGGCCATCTGAAATACTGTATTTTTTGGACCATAAGACACTCCAGACTATAAAATGCACCTAGCTTTTGGGGAGGAAAACAAGAAGAAAAAAAATCTGCCTCTGGCTCTGCCTCCCAGCAATTTGCTTCCTTGCAGCAAACAGCAAACAGCCTGGTCAGCTTCAGCACAGCCTGATTTAGCATGAGCAGCCGATTGGCAGTTGGATCAGCCTTCTGGAATACTGCTGATCAGCTGTTCCAGGCTGTGGGGATCGCCGCCGCCCATGGCCACCATCACTGCCCATCACTACCACCACCTATTGTTGCCGCCACCTATTGCCATCTCCGTGCACCCCATTTTCAGCCTCCACACATTTCCTTTTCTGCCTCTGCACGCCCCATTTTCGGCCTCCGCACATCCTGTTTCAGCCCTTTCCAGACAGTGGGGATTGCTGCCGGTGCCTATCCCCACTGCCTGGAACATGGCAAAAATGGGACACATGGAGGCTGAAAATGGGGCACGCGGAGGCCAAAAATGGGACACATGGAGCAGGGGTGGGTTCTAAAATTTTTTACTACCGGTTCTGTGGGCATGGATTATTTTGTGGGCATGGCTTGATGGTCATGTGACAATTCTTTAGGATTTAGCAGAGGTACTGGTCTACCAGGCTTTTAACTTCTTGCAGAGCTGTACCGGTCTACTCATTTGTTTATGGAGGCACTGGTCTACTCATTTGTTTTTGGAGGCACTGGTCTACACATTTATTTTTGCAGATACTGGTCTACTCATTTGTTTTTGGAGGCACCGGTCTACCACCACACTGCCTTTTAACACTGATCAGCTGTAGGGCGGCCCTTTGAAGCCCCGCGGCAAGAGTTTAAACAGTTTTTTTCATTCTAGCCGATCAGCTGGGACTCAGGAGGCAGCAATAGATTGGGGGTGGGGCTAAATAAAAGGTAAGAATAATGCAGGGATGGGCGGGGGAACAGGGGGGCAGAACCGGTTCGGTGACATCATATTATCACCGCTACCAGCTCGGCGGAACCGGGCGGAACCGGGAGGAACCCACCGACATGGAGGCTGAAAATGGGGTACATGGAGGCCAAAAATGGGGGACAGGGAGGAGGCGATAGGTGGTAGCAGCAATGGGCAATGGCGATCCCCGCAGCCTGGAACAGCAGCAATGGGCAGTATTCTGGGAGGCTGATCTAACCACCAATCAGCTGTTTGTGCTAAATCAGTCTGGGCTGAAGATGACCAGGCTGTTTGCTGTTTGCTGCAAAGAAGGCAAATTGCTGGGAGGCAGAGGCTGAAGGGTGGGAGCCAGCGGATGGGCAGGGCTTCGGCAACATTCGCTCCATAAGATGCACAGACATTTCCAGCCACTTTTTTTTGGGAAGGGGGAGTGCGTATTATATATTGAAAAATAGGGTAATTATCATCCTATCATCAATCTTTCTTTATTAATTTTTTTCTTTTTTAGGGGTGTTTGTAGAGAAAGGAATGAGACAGCAAGATCAGAGGGTTCTGGATTAAATGGATGATCCAGAACTCTTCCAACTAGATTTTGGTCCAGGCCTGGCCATGAGATAAGAACCACTCTGGTTCTCATCTCATGGCCACTCTGGTAGATGAACTATAGTGGAATCTCGATGAGGGTAGTTCAGCCCTCTTGGCTATGTTGGATTTTCCAGCAGCATTTACTACCTACCATCAACCATGCCATAGTATCTTTCTGGATCAGATTTGGGGCTTGGAGATCAAGGGGCTTTTCCTGAAGTGGTTCTACTGAGGAAGAGAGATTAAGCCCTTGGACACTTGAATGTATGATGCCTTTCCCCGTTGTTGTTGTTTTAAATATCTACTTTAAGCTGCTGGGAGATGTCATCCATTATTTTGAGATGAGGCCTCATCAGTATCATCTAGCATGAAATAACAATTAACCCTTCCACCCATGCCGTGTTAGTCTGATCCATAAGAAGTTCTTCCATGTTACATTATGGCTAAAGCAAAATAAGGTTGTAGTCTGCTGGAAAGACTAAAAAATGCAATAGGAAGGATCATCCAGAAAACCAGCTTGGTGTTACATTCCATATTGTTCTTGCCAACAAATAAAAATTTCTAGGTTGAGATAACTTTTTCAAGAACCTAATAGTTTCCTTCTCATGGAAAGGGGACATGGTTTATTTATTTCATTCTCAGGGCACTTAGAATTTTTTTAAATTATTATTACTATTGTGCAGTGGCACAATATGCTGCTATTGTTTCTTTGAATTATATATCCCTCCATTCCACTGCAACTTCCTTAGCGGCTCACACTTAATCTGAAAAAGAACAAAAGATGACTTTATCCTTGGGGTTTCCTGAAAGTGTAGGAAGCTGACAAGGTTGCAGATTGCTGGAGGTATTATTGCACATTCAAAATAGGAATCACATACATACCCAGAGATCTACAAACACATATAAGCACATGGACAGAGTCCTTGGCAACATTATAATTTGGATTGGTGAAAAGCCCCATCCCCCCAACTTCTGGGAGTTTCACCAAAATATTCTTCTTCTCTGAATGAAATTTGGAAATTATTATTTTTTTTTTAATCACAGAAAATGGTAACATTTGGACAAAAATGCAGAACATGTCAGTATTTGTAAATGATCATGTTCTATGCTTGCATGTGAATGTACAAGGATTGTCATGTTGGAGTCCCTAAGCCCCTTTCCCATAATCCTGATCACTTCCCAGATACTGGGGTGGGAGGTTTGTCTAGTCACTGGCACCACCATTCTTTGCAGTGCACTTTCCTTCTTATGCTCCCTCCCTCCTTCCTCTTGCTTTTCTGCCACTGCAGCATGGCCCTGATAATGGTATGCTAAATTCTCTGCCACAATGAGACTACTGATTTCAGAAGAAGATACGGTACAAATTGTTTATTAGGTAGATTAGGAAGCTAATTGAGTACTGAAGATACTTTGTGACTGGTTTTAATTCAGATGGAATTAAACAGAATAGAATGGTTATCTGCCACGCACAAATACACACTGAGACACAAACTCAATGCAGAAGAACCAAATAGAACCAAAGATGCAAGAAACAGCTCAGATCAATCCGTAATATATATTCAAAATGGATCCAATTTTGTATCTATCTACACATTTCCCTAGGTGGCTATTTTCTTCTGATTTCTGCCTCTTCTCCAAGTTGAGGCATCTTGCTGTTATGAAAGGCAAAAGAACAAAAGCAAAATTTAGCTGACCCTTCTCCTTTTAAAAGCTCATTTAACAAGGAAAGCTTCCTGCTCCTGTTGGTTGTTCAGAGTTTGAGTTCCCTTGGCTACGTTGGTCTTTGACCACTATCTGGATTGGCAATTTAAGTTTACATTGATTAACACTTTTCTATCTGAATTTCTCCCAGTGTTTTTTCTGCTGCTCCCCCCTGATCACTAAGATACTAGCAAATTACATCAGGACATTCCAGGCAACATTATTTCAACACAGGTACACAATATTCATATACTGCATAGTAGAAGAGAAAAAGAATCTGAATGAATGGGAAAATTAATTTGGGGCTATACAATTTTCAGCAGCTCAAAGTTCATGCTAGACTATGCACAACATGCAAAGAGCTGCACAAGCCAGAAAGAGGATGGAGAAAATATTTATACACCCCTCACATCTTGGGCGTAAACTATTTCAACTTCTCTCCTCAGGATGTCGCTAAACATAGAGCAGGGTGTCAAACTCGGGCGAGATGTGTCATGCGCTGGTCATGCCAATGCTCGGTTTAGTGAAGGGGAAAAAAGTCCCAATACATCACGTGAAGTGTGTTTGACAGCCCTGCAGTAGAGCATTGCTTATCAAAACAACTAGACACAAAGGCAGTTTTTTCCCCAGTACCATCACTCTGCTAAACATCAACAACATTTTCACAGTACTATCTTATGCCTAAGGATATTTACCTATGTAATAGGGCTGCATTGCTATTATCCTTCTCACCTTTCCTATTATCTACTCCTATTGTATCATGATTATCACTTGTTGGTTATATCTTATGATTTATGATTTATTACTTTGTGAATCAAAGTGAATCACAAACTATTCTATTCTATTCTATTCTATTCCATTCCATTCCATTCCATTCCATTCCATTATTATGAAAAGGAGGAAGACAAAACACAATAAATCCTCCTAGAACTAGAAATCTTGCAATGATTATTAATAAATGAAGGCATGTGCTATTCAGTGGATGTCATTTGTTGATTTAATAGACTATGCTATAAAAGTAAGCATTTGATGAACTGCTGAAATGTCATTTTATAAAAATGAAACGAAACATACTTTTGAGAAAGTAAAAACGGAAGATTAGACTAGACTAGATTAGATATTAGATTAGGGCAATCTAATCTCAGTCCTCCTCTGCCAAATGTAGTTTCCTCCACATTGGCTCTAAATAATGGATCGAAGACTTATTTCTTTTTTTTAAGTACCAAATTTGTATATCAATTTTTTATTAAAATGCAACAGGATGGTTTGCATGACAATGATTGCATGGCAGAATCTTTACAATACAATAATCCTGTCTTTATTTAGATATCAGTTCGAAAGAATGGAAAATGAGTTAATTTTGTTACTGTCAGATGCAAATTACCATAATGCCCATTTATGAAGAGGTAAAAGGATGTCACCCATCCAATTCATGCCCTGATATTTATAACAAGATTGCATATTGGATAGCCCAATGCAGAATAATAAAACTGCTATTCTGCAATAAATTCTCATAAATCTTAATGAAGATAAACAGGCTCTCCATATGTGTCCACTTGGGTGTAACAAAGTAACCATATTGCCAGCGGCTCTTGAAGCTGTGAATTCACCCACCCACCCCCAGTTTGGAATATTTTAAAAGCCAGAGCCATGTTGTATATCAAATCTTTATTCAACGATCTGTTTGGGAAAAAAATATTTTTTTTAGAACAAAGTAAACATTCATTGTGCATCACTTTGGGATTTTCAAAACTACAAACCAAAGATACATATAAAAAAAGACAAGCATTGTGATGTGATTATCAGAATACGAAATCAACCACAGTTACTCTCACTATTAAATTACATGTTGCTAGAAATAAGCCTATCAGAAGGTTTTAAAACTCAAGACGTGGTATTCAGCAGGTTCTGACCAGTTTTAGAGAACCGGTAGCAGAAATTTTGAGTAGTTCGGATAATCTGTAAATATCACCTCTGATTGGCTCCATCCCCATCTATTCTCTGCCTCCAGAGTCCCAGCTGATCGGGAGGGAATGGAGATTTTACAGTATCTTTCCCCTGTCACGCCCACCAAGCCATGCCCACAGAACTAGTAGTAAAACATTTTGAATTCCACCACTGCTGTGAGCTGATCATAGAACAAAACTTTTTTCTCCCTTAATCTAACAAAGGGACATAGTCAACAACTGTGAAAGAAAATTTACAGCATTCCAAATGGGTTTTGTTGTGTGTTTAATATATTTAACTTATTAGATAATGTTATGAGAAGGATAATGGCCCTTATCCTTGCATTTGGGGTACCCTATCCAACTATGCATCTATTCAGGGAACATGTTACAGAGTGATAAAGAATCCCGGACATGATGTAGCTTTTGATTTTAAAACCACATTGCTGAAGCTTTTTAAATTCTTGATTATAAAAACATATTCAGCTTTGTTGTACTTTATCTGTTAACAATAGGAAAGTTGTCACTGCAAAAGGATTGGTGAAAAGCAAAAACAGTGGCATATGGAGAGTGGATAAAGACATGCTGGCAATTCAGCAGTGATGAAAAATTATCAAATAAATTAAGAGTTGATAGATAATTTTTGTGAAAAAAGATTCTTTTTTTTAATTATTAGAGAATATCTCATGCTGTGGAAGTGCCTATTTATATTTCACAGTTAATAATAAATAGCATAATTGGATTTCTTGATTTCTTTTGAAGAATATATAAAATGTTGGCATTAATTATATCACTTTACGATTTATATTCTAAGGTGTGGAAATGATTGTGTATTTACGTTCAACAGTTCCATGCCCAGAACTTTATTAGATTCTGGTATATTTTCATACAGCTTCCTAGTGAACTGTGTATAGGTAGCTCTCAACTTACAACCCTTTGGTTAATCAATCCTTTGAGGTTACGATGGGTGATGAACGAAGGGATTTATGACCTGTGCCCTAAGATATGGCCCTTGCAGTATCCCTGCAGTCACATGATCAAAATTTTTAGAGTGCTTGGCAGCCTGCAGGGGGCACTGCAACTCCCTTGGTTTTTTAAATATCTCCTTCCAAGTCTATACCCTGTTGGCTCTCTGCTATTCTGCATTTCACAATCCGAGTAGACTTTTCCCATCTTCTTGTTTCTGATGCTGATGAAGCAGGACCAGCCCGGTTGCTGGGTTGTATGGAGCTGGCTTCACATGGTGAAAAAGAAAAAGGACAAAGCACAAAGGGGTCAGAAAGCTGCCAAATATTGCTGGGCCTTGGGAGTTGGCTTTGCACTGGGAGAAACAGGGGAGGGTACTTTTTTCTCCTCCCCCCCCAATAGTGCAAAGCCAGCCTCAAAAAGCCCAGGAATGCAGCAAAAAAGGGCATTTTGGCATGCTCTGGCCCCTTTAAGCTGCTTTGTACTTTTTTTTTTTCTTTCTCGCCAGCCTAACACCCAAGCCAGGTGCACTTCAACAGCAGCAGGAACAAGACGATAGCAGCAAAATTCAGCTGGCATGGCACAGGGCAGCAGGAATCGTGGAGTGCAGGATGACGAAGGCAACTGGGATTGGGCTGGGCCAGCCGTGGCTTCCCAAGGCATAGCAAGCAGCCCCAGAGTCACATAGTTCTGGGGATGCTTGCTGCCCTATAAACCAGGGTGCATGGTAGCCCAAAAGGCAGAGTTTGCAGGGAGATAGGCAGATGAGGTGACTTGGAAACAGTCCCTTTCTTTACTGAGGCAGTGGTTTGGAAGAGACCAAACCCAAAATGGCTTAAATTGGGGTGTGCCCTTGGCTAACAACCAGTAAAATTTGCTTAATGATGGCAACAGGGATTGCCAGGATTGCAGTTACTAAGCAATATGGTCGTGTAATATTTTACTTTATGGCTACATCAATTAATGACTGAAATGATGGTCCCAATTGTAGTGGCAAGCCGAGGACTAATAGTATCACGGGTGGGCTGCTGGTAGTTCGCAGGAGTTTGGGAGAACCTCTAGCTAAGATTCTGTGCAGTTTGGAGAACCCCCAAATCCTACTCCTGGC
Organism: Arizona elegans; assembly: GCA_022577455.1. Lineage (NCBI taxonomy): Eukaryota > Metazoa > Chordata > Lepidosauria > Squamata > Colubridae > Arizona > Arizona elegans. Next base: position 180,441,153 of record JAKOOJ010000001.1, read on the forward strand.
TGGCCCCACCCACCTCTCCCCTCCCCTCCCCTCCCAGGAGTCCCCACCCTGCCCGTTTTGGATGCAGGTAAATGCAGAGTGTGCATGGAGGCTTGGGGAGGGTGAAAAATGGGCCTACTGAAAGTTTGAGAAGGCTGGAAACAGGCCTCCAGAGAACCTCTGAAGCCTGGGGAGGCTGTTTTTGTCCTACCGGAGGCTCGAAGAAAGCCTCCAGAGCCCAGGGAGGGCAATACCACCACCACCACCCCGCTGTGGTACAGGAGCAGGGGTGGGTTCTAAATTTTTTTACTACCGGTTCTGTGGGCATGGCTTATTTTGTGGGTGTGGCTTGGAGGTCATGTGACTAGGTGGGCGTGGCTAGCTGGTCAGAGTCATTTCTGGAAGGTCCTTGCACTTACAACCAGTCCTCGCACTTACGATCCAACTCATTTGTTTGCTTTTAACACTGATCAGCTGTAGGACGGTCCTTTGAAGCCCCACAGCAAGAGTTTAAACAATTTTTTTCCCTCTAGTCATCAGCTGGGACTCAGGAGGCAGCAATAGATTGGGGGTGGGACCAAATAAAAGGTAAGAATAACGTGGGAGGGCGGGGGGGGAGAACCGATTCGGTGACGTCATATCATCACCGTTACCGGCTCGGCCGAACCAGACCGAACCGAGAGGAACCCACCACTGTACAGGAGGCTGACTAAGCCATGCCCACCATTGCCACGCCCACCCAGCAACCAGGCAGAGAACCCCTTGCTAAAATTTTTGGAGCCCACCACTGACTAGTATGGTGTGTTGATATTAAAGTTTTGTACTGGTATATAGCAATTATTGTTACAAATATACCTCTTTGTCAATGATGGAATAGACATTGAGGAGATCAATGGAAAATAATACAGCATTCAAAAAAATGTTGGTGAATAATAATAAAACTTAGCTTAATCAACCATTTGCATCTTGTAGCATTATTTTACATCGACAGTAAAATGATGAAATTGTTAAATGTTTTGCACACCAAAACATTTTTACGCATACAAATTCCTATCAATTTTTTCTATAGCATCTACCTAAAACTACAAGACTTACTAATCAACTGATATTATATTTTATGGTCCTGGCTACATGTTACACTTGCCACATGACAGCCCCTCCCCCCCCTCCTTAGGAAGAAACTGAAAGAGACAGAGAAACAGTAAAAGAAAATCTCTATTTTTTATTTATATTTCTTTTTTAATCTCTTTTTTTCCTGGCACTTTCATACATCCAGTTTATGCACATCTTTATTTTCATTTCCTTCTGGTATGCATGTTATATCTCCTTTTGTGATTGCCTGAAGATTTGTACAGTAAATCAAGAGAAGTGCTGTGTTCCAAAATATGTGAGGTAAGTTTCAAATAAAATGTGGATAACTGTCGTTCCAAAGGCCCTGAATAGTTTAGGTAGTCCAGGTTGCACAAAAGATATCTAAACTATTAAATTAAGGCAAGAGGATATGGGTTGCTGATCACATGGGGTGAGCTCATATTAAATCATCCATTCAGGTTTCATATCATCTGAAAACTTTTTGGCACAAAATGCCTTCTATAATCCCAGTTAGAAGCAAGGAGAAATGATGAAACAATTGCAGATCTGTTTTTAGTGGCAACTGCACAAGCCATGATTATGTGTTTGCCTCTCAATGTTTGATGCAAATTCATCATTTGCATGATGATTGGCACCACACATTATTTTGTCATTTGCTCTCCTGTTCCCCCCACAGATACCAAGGATGATGTTGTGTAACAAAATCAGTCATTTTACTATAGATTTCCTGCCTGCCTATTGACCTCAATTAATTTTTATGTTACTGCAATAACACTGGCTATGTTGAATCAACCAGCAACAGAAAATGTGAAGAATAGAGTAGGACTGGGAAACAAGTACAAGGGAAGGGAAATCCATTTCAGAGAGAGAATCAGAATCAGAGTAGAGCTGGAAGGTACCTTGGAGGTCTTCTAGTCTAACCCCCTGCTGAAGCAGGAGACCCTACTACAGCATTTCAGACAAGTGACTCTTGTCCAGTCTCTTCTTAAAAACCTCCAGTGATGAAGCACCCACAACCTCTGAAGGCAAGCTGTTCCACTGGTTAATTGTTCTCACTGTTAAGAAGTTTCTCCTTAGTTCTAGGTTGCTTCTCTCTTGATTTGTTTCCATCCATTGTTTCTTGTCTTGCCTTCTGGTGCTTTGGAAAATTGGTTGTGACAGCCCCTCAAATACTGAAATACTGCTATCATGTCACCCCTACTTCGTTTTTTCTCTAGAGTAGCCTTACCCAATTCCTGCAACCATTCTTCAAATGTTTTAATCTCCAGGCTCTTAATCAGGGGTGTCAAACTCGCAGACCACAGGGTTAGGGTTAGGGTTAGGGAAGGGGGGGAAAAGTCACGATACGTCACATGACGACAACACGATGCCGTGAATTTGACATCCCTGCTCTTAATCATCTTAATTACTGTTCTCTGCACTTCTTCCAAAGTCTCAACATCTTTTTTTTTATATTGTGGTCACCAAAACTGGTTGCAGTATTCCAGGTGTGGTCATTCTAAGGCTTTACAAAAAGGTACTAATAGTTCACAAGATTTTGATTCTGTGCCTGTATTTATGCAAGCAAGGATTGCATTAGCTTTTTTGGCTGCTGTCGCATACTGGCCAAAGATGAAGTCGACCCCCCAAAAAAGGGGATGAATGTGATATTTCATAGTTTGGTGTGTTGTGTGAACTCAGCTAATTATGACTGCACACCATGGCTATGCCAAACCATGATTTGGCTTAATGCATGGCCTAAAATATACGAATCATTCTTCCTGTCATACTCATTTACTAAGCTTTTCACATCTACCCTACTCAAGCCAGTGTTACAAGTCTAATTTGTTTAAACAGGAGTCATCTTCTATCACTCAGTCAATGGCACATCTCTGACAAGCCTCTTTCTCCCTTCATATGGGGTAAATAGCACACTTTGCACATTTATTTAATTTAATTTATTTAATATCACTGCCTATCTCAATGTATGACTCTGGACAGCACACAAACGAACAATATAAAACACCCAAACAATACAATAATTTGAAAACAATAAAAGCTATATAAGAAATAATATATTAGAAAACATAACATATTCCCTTTTCTCAGTTTATAGGTTATTCATTCATGCCATGGATCAGTTTTGCTATCTGTCTCCTTCATGTTACTGGTCCGTAGTATCACGGTTATAAAAATGGAATCATTTTTTTTCCCTTTGGGAAAGCTGAAAGTCTTCCTCTGTCACACATCAGCTGTTCAGTCACCACTGTAAATGCAAAGTATTAGTATTCAACCAAAACACATCCATACTTCATTAAAAAAAAAAAAAGGCAGTAGCATGCCAGAAAGGCCAAAAGTTGTGCTGCTAATTGGATCACTGACTGTTTCTCGGAAAGGACTTGACATTCAGAATCAATTACTGAAAGAAATCAGCCCTTCCTTTTGAGGAAGTCTGAGGGAAAGGGGAAGGGAAGCGAGAGGAGATATTTGAAGGGTTTGCAATCCTGACTTCTTTTCACTTGCAGGTCCGTATGACGAGGCAATGGACTGTTGGGGTTCTGCTGCTTTGCTGGTTTCAGCCTTAACTTTTAAATGACAAAACACTTGTTTTTCCAATGGGCTCATTCTTGGTTTAAAAGAAAGCTTCCATCTGCAGGATTTCTTCTTTAACCTGTTAATAAAGCTGTGTCATTGAAAAACCATTTTAAAATCTTCCTCCAGGTTCAGAGAAATGTCTTTGTCATCTATGGGTCAGGCCACGCAAGGCCAGGAAGACAAAAGAATCACCCGCAACAGGTCCTGTCAAACCTTGCAGTATAGGAAAGAGGGTTTTATACTTTTCTGGGCCTTCTGGGGTTAATTTCATTGCACGTTGATTTGACAGAAATGTGGTCTTTCTCACTTTTCTTAACTTTCTGAGAGAACATCCGGAAAAAAAAAATAATGCACTTCTTTGGCAACCAGGCTCCATCCCTCTTTAGTTTTGCTGAGGTACTTTTGATCTGTATGAGATGTGCTCAAATGGATGTCCACTTAAACACCCACAAAAGAACCTTTCTGACACCAACTTCAGATGCTCCAGGGAAGAGGCCTTATACTAGTCTTCGCCATTTAGTACTATATTCAAAGTCCTCTTTCATAATCTCATATATTATCTGAAATTACATTGCCCTGAAACATTAGATCATCCACTATCCATGGAGATAGGCTAATTTTAATGATTAACTGAGGAACTGTTAAATGTTACTTCACTGTTCCACTGTCATTATGGAATTAGTATTAACAGCCATGTGCTGCAGGAATCCTAATGAGACTGCCTGTGACGGACAGCTCGCAGAGCGGCCGATCCACAAAATATAAAATGGGGATTTAGGTTTATATCATTGGCAGGAGGAGGAAGAAGAGGAGGAGGCCATTAGAGCCTGCCATTTGAATGCCCTGATGCTTTGCATTTTGCAAAAGGACTCAACCCTCTCCCATCCTCTCTCTCTGCTTTTAATTGAACTTGGATGAAATTAGCAAGCAGAAAATCAACACTTGTAAAGGGAGAATCTCATTACAAAATTATAGAGGGCTATGTCCCTGAAAAATCACCGAGGGTGTTTTTTGTATGTCAGCTATAAAACCTTTAATTACTACTGGCAGAGCTGCCAGAGCTGCTTTCAAAGGTAAAATAGAATGCAAACAGGGAAAACTTATAGGGTCCTTGCAAATATACTGGCTTTGTATTCATGTACTTTTCATATGTGTAACATAGTTGTAAAATAATACTTTTGCCCTATATTTTAATATTATTTAAATTTATTCTCATTTCTCAGCGGGGTTTTTTTTAATGTTCTGCTAAACTTTTGCAATTTTTAAGAAATGATCCTCTTGTATTCTCATTTGATTGTGTTCAGTTTTGCCCTATCTTGAGAGTTTGGCTTGCTTTATATCACTTGTTCTGACAATGAGAGGTTCTCCCACAAACGTCTCCTCTCTTTGGACAGGTATTAATGTTTAATTTTCTCCTATACAGTTTTCATTTTAGATTCTGCCTTTTCCACTTGACTCACAAAATATGTGAGCCATGATTTTCAAACATGAGAGAGATCCTTGTTTATTTTCTTCTTATGCATACAGATTTATAGAGTTGGGAGGGCCATTTAAGTCCATGATTCCAATAATATATCATGTAACTTTGCATATAGAGGGTCTTCAATTGATCTTGACATCTCCAGTTAGCTGGATTGTGGGAAATGTAAAGAGCAGGACTAAGGGAAATTGCTACTTGGCACCAAAGAATCCTGGTGACACGGTAGTTAGGATACAGTATTGCAGGCAAACTCTGCCCCCAGTCTAGAGTTCAATCCTGACAGAGCTCAAGGTTGACTCAGCCTTCCATCCTTCCAAGATGAGTAAAATGAGGACCAAGATTGTTGGAGGCAATATACTGGCATTGCAAATTGCCCAGAGAGGGCTGATATATAAGACTAAGTGCTATTGTTATTTTGGAGAGATACTTCCAGAACATTGAACTAGACAGGCAGACTGAGTCAATAAAAAACAGTGTCATGTGTTCAACTGACATGGAGATGTCCCACAGTTTAGTGGTAAAGGACATCCTCTGAATAGGAAGTGGCCTATTTTAGTCCCTATCCATCACTTAAAAAACTGGTGGAAGGAGCAGAACTTGGAAGAGCATTTGCCTAAGACCCTGGAGATGTACTACTATTCAAAGAATGCCAAACTGTCCTATCTAGGCAGTAGCTAAATACAATGGAAAATATAACCTAAGATTTCAATGTACAGAGAGACATTTTTTTTCTTCAATACCTGTATAGTATTTACACAGCTCTGTCTGATGCGTAATTGATGCAGGAGAATGAAGAGGATTCCATAGTAATTCAAAACAGGGACAATAGTTCAGAAAGTAGTTGGTTCTGTATCAATCCATAATGGGGATTTTTAATCTTTTAATTTTATTGGTTTTTTGGGGGTTTTAAATTGGGAATTTTTTGATTTTGTAGATTTGGGATTTTAAATTGGTAATGCCGCTGATTTAATCTATTTTAGCTTTTTCTTAACTTTTGTACTATATGTGTTTTAATTTCTGGCTGTCCACCGCCCTGAGTCCCCCTGGTGAGAAGGGCGGTATATAAGTTTAATTAAATAAATAAAACAAACAAACAAATAAATAAATAAATAAATCCTGATATTTGTCATGGATCACCAGTTGAGCTTCTCTTTAGAAAAGGAGAAAGAGGACCAAGAGATAAATGATCTGAGAAATAGTTAATGATAAGGAGGAAAATATGAGTTCAACTAAAGTTGCATCTCCACTGGAGAAAACATCTTGAACTCCAAATCATGAGACTGCAACAGGTTGCAAGTAGAAAGTCAAACAGCAGAGCCTTTGTCTTCAGCTCATAGCCAAACAGAAACAGACTTTCTGAAAATACTTGAACCTTATCTTTTCTCTGAGAAACAGATGGAACAGAGGAGTGCCAGAGAACTTCGGTTACAAAGGCTTTAAGCTGAAATTAAGTCTTTTTTTTGGGGGGGGGGAAATAACATCTTCTACTGAATCCAGATTCTGCATGTTATTTGGACTGTTTTCCAGTTTGAATTGTGGGCAGGTTTTTGGACCACCTGATGAAATCTTACCCTATATAAAATGAAATCTTGCATTGTTGCAAATCTGCTGCCTTGATTTGAATGACTTTATGAGAATCCTTGAGTATAATTTTGATTATAGATGGTTCTATATAGTTCTGTCCCCTGACTTTGCTAACTCTAGCAGAGACTTCCATACATGGACAGGTTACATCCAACACAAAATCAAGCCAATTTTATCTGCAAAGTTTTTCTAACAATCATTTTAAGCAAAAGAAAAGAAAAGGAATTTTGGGCTTAATAAACATATTTCCAGGTACTTATGAAAATGCAAATGAATGCATTTCAATCCATTCCCAGTAAAGGCTTCTGAATATCTCTCATGTATCTGATCCCAAAAAGGGGCTTTTGAGGCACTTCAGAATGCAGTTTACCCCTTTCATTATTTGTGGATTGTCTCCAAAAGTTTAATGGAGGAAATGGAACAAAATCATACAAAGTCAAATTGCATTACTGACCTCCGTAAACTACTTCATTGTTAATACTAATAAAATCCATTATAAGAATGCATAAAGTTTGGATTTAAAAGCCCTGTATGTTTGCTTTCCTTGCTGATTGTTCTATAGATCAGACATTTGGAAAACAAAAGACGTATTTATAATACATAAATCGAAAGTACATTAATCTAAAAGTTCCAGAGGACTTAACTCTGAATTTATTTGAGAACTGAAAGAGGCAAATTTCGTATATGATGGGTAATCTGTAGCGATGAGTAATCATGAGGCTTGCAAGCAAGATCAAGATCAATGCTTCTCATTAGTGGTGGACAAATGAAATGGATATTTGCAATTTTTTTCGCTTTCTTTTGGTTTTTCTCAAGAATTTCCATGTTATGCTATAAGAATAATTTCTAACAAAATCTATTATTTCCCACTCTTCAGTTACTTACACTGCTAGAAATTTAACTAATGTATCATTCACCTTTCGACCTTTTATACCAGGCGTGTCAAACTCATGGCCCGCAGGCCAGATGCGTCACATGCTGGCCATGCCCACCCCCATTTTAGCAAAGGGGGAAAAGTTGTGATATATCACATGATGACAACATGTCACCATGAGTTTGACACCCCTGTTTTATACACTTTTCTACAAAGCAAGAAGCTGCCACAAAAATGGAGAAGGGGGGTAAGGGCTGCCACAAAGAAGAGGGGGTCAACCTATTCTCCAAAGCAGCTGAAGGCAGGATAAGAAGCAATGGATGGAAACTAATCAAGGAGAGAAGAAACCTAGAACTTAAGGAGAAATTTCCTAACAGTGAGAACAATTAATACAGTGAGAACAGTGGAATAGCTTGCCTTCGGAAGTTGTGAGTGCTTCATCAGTGGAGGTTTTTAAGAAGAAACTGGAGAGTCACTTGTCTGAAATGGTATAGGATCTCCTGTTTGAGCAAGAGGTTGGACTAGAAGACCTCCAAGGTCCCCTCTGTTATTCTGTTATTCACAATGTCAGCTGCCACTTTATGCTTGCTGTACTAGACTACCATGAACTGTTGGGAGGGAATGAAGGGGGAAATGCTTGTGAAATAGAAAGTAAAGGCTGTACTTTCTTGAGACACATGTCAAGGTCACCAGCTGGAAGAAGGAGGGAGCTGCATACCAACCTGCACTTGGACTTACCATTATGCAAACATATTGCATGGACTTGATTGGTTATACCAGGGTGGGCAATGAGAGATAGTAAAGCGGGCGAGTAGAATTTAGGGATTTTGGCCCAAAATGTTCAGTTTGGCTAATACAATGCTGCAATACACTTGATCTATAATAAAACTCTACCTTTCTCAACAAATGGAGCCAAGGATCATTTCTATCTTAGAGGTTCAAGTTGTGGGCAGTCTGATAGAAAGGGTACATCATTTGTTTGACTGGCAAAGATAGAAAGCTGATATTTGGCCAGAAAACAATCAGACATGCATTACAACTCTGCCTATAAGATGCAACTATCAACAAGGATTGCATGAGATTCCACATTTGAGTAAGAGTAAGCAACTAAGGATAGAAAAACATTAATTCAACTCTTCTAAAAGAGAGTAATGTGAATACCAAACTTCTACTTACTACATTATCTTTCCTCAAGCTTTCAGTATATTATACCAGTCGTTTACAAAATAAATTCAGCCATCCCTTCTCTTCTGATTCTTTCTTTCTTTTTGAAAGGAAAAAAAAAGCCAATGCCCCTAAAACACAATGCCAACCTGCTAAAAGAGGAAATAATTTTTCAGCGCAACATTTGCTGTAGCAGATGGAACCGTAAATTATTCACCTTTTCTCACATCTCGCAATCCGTCTTTCACTCATCAAAGAAAATGTTACCTTTATATCTCACTCTCATGTATCTCATAAATCTTTGTTCCTTATGTTGAAACTCCACCGAGTTGGCTAGTTTTTTACTCTCTCCAACACTGGCAATTCCATTTTCATCCTCGTTAAAAATGGCCATCCTGGAATTCCCTTTATTACAGCAAAATACAGGGTGAATTTTCTGTATTTTTGCCTATTGGAATTGGCAAATCTAAATCAAGAACCCATGCATGTTTTTCTAAAAGCCTACATTATTAATGGACAGGGGCCTTTCCTACTTTTCTTTTCGTTTTATGTTTTTTCACAATGGATTAGTTTCCGTTGTAATAACCGTTCTTCAATATAACTAGCAGGGAGCAAATTACTACTTTCTGGCAAGGGAAAACTATGGAGAGATTTGTTTATGAAGCTGCCTGCCTCACTTATTTTAGCTTTCAGCAGCCTGGGCCATCTTCTCCTCTGCCGAGGAATTTTCACTTTGTTTTTACAGAAAGAGATATTGCCCGGATTAATTTTGCACCAAGACTAGCATGAAAGAGGATCTTAGCTTAAAAAAGCCATTTTTTTCTCCTTACAGTTTTGTATTTGCATCAGTTCAATGTTTTATATGTTCCTCTTTGGAATTTATTTGCTTTCCTCTCGGGCTTTGTAAATTTTGCTCCAATCCTTTTCAACTGCCAGGCTGCAGTTGCAGCTCTCTAAATATAGTAATGACATCAGTACCCCATTTTCTTTCCCTGGAGAATGTGAATTCATTCATTCATTCATTCATTCATTCATTCATTCATTCATTCATTCTGGGTAGTACATAAACATAAACAATCATTCCATTTTCTGCATCAGCTTTCATAGACCAAGCATATCTCAAACTTTTATTCTAATAATCTCCTAAAGTTCATACCAATATAACCATTTTCATACTCAGGAAGCTATTTTGCATATTTCTCAGTATTTTATTGTCCTTACTCTGTGAAGAATATTTGGATTTTGTTCTGCTTTTAACAAAAGAAAATTTCCAGTCACTGCATATGTGTGTCCATGTGTGCGAGCGTGAAATTATTTTCTCCATCGCAAGTCTTGAGTATCTTTCTTGAACAGCATCAGATACATGAGGGTCTCCATTCTTTTCTTTTTTTAAAATCACCATGCCAAGATAAAAAGAACGCCTGGTTTTTGTTTATACTGATAGTTGCTGTATATGGCAATTTAAGTCTGTCTATTCAATGTCATTAACAATAATAATACTGGTACTATTGTTTCTCTTTTTGGTTTCATCTTTAGTCTGCATTTACATGATTCTGATTTTTTCTGCTTTAGGCTTTTTATGTTTGTGTAAAAGAGGTTTTCTTTGTGGTAGCCTTATTTGCACTTGTCTGCTAAGACTGTCCTGAATTGCACCAAAATTGCACTCTTGATATTAGATTTACTGGTATTGCTGTCTGTAAAACCTCATGAAAAATCACTTAACTCTCAGACGAAGATGAAGAAAAAGTATATATTGACCCTGTATCACCAAAACACCATGGGCCAGTGAGAGGCTTGATTTCTCTGTATCGCTGGATAAAAATCACATGACAGAACTTTAGAAGTCCTAATGCGGAGTGGTTAGAATGCAGTATTGCAGGCAAACTCTACCCACAGCCTGGAATTCGATGCTGATGGAGCTCAAGGTTGATTTAGCCTTCTATCCTTCTGAGGTCAGTAAAAATGATAAGCCAGATAGTTGGTGCAATATGCTGACATTGTAAACTGCTCAGAAAGTTTACAACGGAGTGGTATATAAGTGCTATTGCTATTGCTATCAGCTGAGTTTTCCAGTACAGCCACTGCCATATCTTCTACCAGACAGAACTCTCTGGAACCAAAGAGAAGTGTGTCTTGGCCTCATCCATCTACTCCACTTAAAGGTCAAAGGCCACATTGGGTGGAAAGCTGAAACGTTACCTGCTCAACAGATCTGAAGGGCATCAGGGCTGAAGGCTTTGATGAAAACAGGGTTAGGTTTTATTTCTTGATTTATGAGGGAAAATCATTGAGATTGGTGTTGGTGTTTTTTTTTAATGATTGAAAAATTATTTAGACTTCCTAAAATTTACCCTGTTCTTGGTATTTTGGAAGGCTTCCAATTTCTGAAAAAGACAGCATCTTACTTCTTTCTAATTATTTGTCATGGCATAAAGTGTCCTTAGATAGTAGATAAATAATGAAAAACAAAGCAGAAGAATGTGTCTCGGCACATCTGAACACAGTCAGGAAGCTGATTGAAGGATACGAATCTGAAAGCAAAAACGGGGTAAAGGAGATTTTGAAAATTATGGTTTCCCCAAAGTATTTTCCTACAGAGATGTCAAGTTTCAAAAACAACACAGCTGGATTTAAGGATGGGGAAAAAAAGTTGCATTTCTGCAAGATCCCTTTTAGTTGTTCAGATGAGAAAAGAGGGGTAAAGAAACCAGTCAAAGCACAGTGTATCATTAAAAAGCTGTATGAGCTGCCTTTAAAAGCATAAAACTTCATTCAATTATTTTTTTCCCATTTGGAGTTCAAAGGACTATAGCCATTGCACGTACATAAAGCAACACTGGAAATGGCATGTTCTAGTATTCTATAGAAATAAACGAGGAAGGGATAAAACAGGACCCTTTTAGCAATCCCCCAAAGAAATGTAAAAGAGTGCTTATGACTAGATTTATCCAAAAGAAGATAGCCATGAGTTTAAAGCAGTGTCTTTATAAAAAGGAAAATAAAAAGAATATATCCAGGAACATGAGGTATGAGCCTTACCTAGCATCTATTTGACAACTCTCTCTGTAATGCCTTCCACAATGTACATATGACATACTTGTGTGTATTATTTCTGTATGTGTCTGCATTCCTGCAAGAAGCAAATTCCAAAACTCAATTGCCTGTAAACTTGATTGTCATCTGCATAAATCAACCATTCACTCTCGCACGCATGGAAATCATTACTCTTTTCCCTGCAGACACAGTGATATGCAAAGGTATACACACATCCAGCAGAAATTTAAAGGATGAGGAAGGGAAGGGGAAGAGGAAAGGGGAATCCAGACAGAAAGAGTAGGTGCTCCAGGAAGAGAAGGAAGGAAGAGTGGAAAGAAAACCAGAGATGGGAGAAGGAAAGGGACAGGGAGGGGGGAAGGGAAGGGGTGGGGAGGGGAGGGAAGGAAAAGGAAAGGAAAAGGAAAGGCAAGGCAGGCCCCTGTTTCAGCATTACAAAAAGAATTAAAATTCACAAGCAAGAAGACTTTCCCAAGTAATGGCTAGGTTTACAACTGTAGCCATTCCAAACCAATACAGCCATTCTTTATAACAAATCTAAGAGGATTTCCACCCCCTGAATTCATAGACAATTAGTTGGGAAATTGTCAACTTTTTATTCTATTAAAATTTTCCCTGTGCATCTTACATAAATGACATCAAGAAAAGAAATTAAACCATCAGATAATAAATTACTGTAATAATACTTCATTGATTAGCTGTAAGGCCATGTCAGAATACAAAATAGAAGGCAATAATAAAACCATACATAACAAACTAAACTAAAAAAGCAAAACTGAAAGAAAACGCAGCACATATTTCTGCATCACCACTACAATTTACCCTAACCAGACACATACATGGAGTTCTCAAATAAGGCCATATCACATGGATAGATTACTAAATAAACTCTCTGTTGAATAAAAGCTACATAAAACTAGGAATGTAAACAATTCTTTCATAAGTTAAAAACATTTCATATTAAAGTCTCAGAAGAGAGGTGGGGGGGAAAGCAAAAATAGTATCTGTCATTAGAAGGATATCAGCCTCTCAAAGTTGGCCCAGTTTGCTTAAGCGCATTCCAGGGTTTCAGGATTAAGAATAACAAACAAAAGGTCCAGATCAAAACCTGGCAGCCCATGAATTCTAGTTCTCCCTTCTTTATGATGTCATTGTCAGGTTAGGTTGAGTTGGACTTTTCCCCAATTTACATTCCTATGCGATCACCTGCTTGTGATGCTGAAAGGGAAACAGAGTTTGATCTTCAGTAGATGCAAATCATTTGTTCACTGAGAGTTAAAATCAGTGGTGGGTTGTCCCCGGTTTGCATTGGTTCTATAGAACTGGTAGTAAAACTGGCGGGAGGCTCCGCCCACTGACCCCAACATCATCAAAATGCTTCTGCGCATCTGTGCTTGCGCAGAAGAGTGTGTGCACGCACGAGTGAAGCGAGTGCGTGCGCAGCCCCGCTAGTAAAGGTAAATAGAACCCACCCCTGGTTAAAATGTGTACAAATGTACACATCTGTCGTACAGTTCTGTTTGATTAAGGACTCTGAATCATGAGGGTTACTAACTGGGTAGAAGGGTCTTGTTCAGTGATTCTGGTTTCTTACTTACTTGGAAAATGTCGGGCCACTCATATTTTCAACATCCACAAGTATCTGTAAGGCTGTGCTAAGAGCCAAGGGGATATGGCCAGCAGAGTCATATCAAAAGAGTCAAGTAGAGTTGATCATGTGCATTTAACTGCTGTATAGGAATCCATTCTGCAGCCGAGAAATTCAGAAATCTGTGTCCTAGCAACCAGAGTGACATAAAAAGCCATTATGCTTTCCCATGATATTTCTACATCTTGTCAGGAAGAGCATTTGCAAAATCCACTTCACATTAATAGCATTCTTTAATGGGAATCTCATAGAGGCAAAACATCAGAGGCGTAAATTAAAACTTACTGAAATAAGAGTTTGGCATGTATTACACATGTATTATAGGATTACCCATTAGAAAGAATATTTATCCCAAGTACTATAGATATATGAAACTGAGAAGGAGGAGGATTTTATCACTATAAGCGATAAGAGGGAGAGGAACTTGAAATGACAGAATATGCATCTCAATTCAATGAAATGGTGAATAGATAAGTAAGAAAATTTAGCCCAAATTTCCATTATCTTTCCATTCTGATAGGAACAGACTCAATCCCAGAAAGAGAGAATCTTGTTTCCAAAGATTCAGCTATTAGCTTATCCTTTAAATGATCTGAAATTCCCATTAAATGAGTTAAATGGGATTTTTAACCCATGGTTTTCTAATCGGGCCCCCTTATGCCTTTTAAAATAATATCCATCCTCACACTTAGCACGTTAAAGCATAACTTCAGTTCACAGGATTTCTTCAAAAGCTTATTGCACAAAGGCTTTTGAAAATCCTCCCTGGGCAGAGTTAGCGTGGGCACTTTTCCATTTTATTTCCTATAGGATTAGTAATTCGTGTCATTCAGACCTTGCACTCATTTAATTTCAAGAGCTGCTGGGCTCTTCCCTTCTTCTCTCCATTCCCCCTCTCCCAATACACACACACACACACACACACACACACAGAGAGAGAGAGAGAGAGAGAGAGAGAGCATTGCTTAGTTCCTCAAGATGGCCATGAATTCAAGCAGAAGGCTTTATTAAGGAGGGAGTTCTCTTGAGGGACGTGTCATTTCACCATTTGTCTTTGTTCCTCCTTCTCCAAACCCATACGTTAATAGTCCCATCCTGGCTTTAGGGGGAGGGGGGAAGAGAGAAAAGAAGAAAACCAGGCGAACTGAGGAAGCTTTCAAATTAAAGGGAATTGAAAACATGCCCATTTGGACTAGAAGGCGCATCTGTGGTTCATTTTGTTGGAAAAACAGCATCCAAGCACCAGAACACATATGGTGTAAGTGTTTGAAAAGTTCACAGCCTGGCAAATCGGGCCACGCTGCTCTCATCCAACTTTACAGGAAATAGAATAGTCCATCTGTGAGCTAAATCCTTGGCTGGTTTCTTTAACTGGTGCAGTGGATAAGTTACAGTGTGTTAGGGAGCTAGTACAGACAAGGGGATCAGATTTATGGCGCTGATGCTGTCAGCGACTCGTAAATAGTAGGTTTTGCAAATTTCACCCCTAAGTGTAGCTGGAAGGATGACCCTCTTCTCTTGCTTCCTCATTTGCAAAAGAAAAGGCACCTTGTGCTATTGATTTAAAAAGCAACACACCCAAATACATGCTTCACAATAAGAAAGAGTTAATTGCAGCTTATCACCCTTACTTTCCATTCTACCACCAAAGAAAATGCTTGGTGTTTGTCAGCAAGCTTTCAGATGAAAGAATAACAGCTCATCTGAAATAGATGGACTAAGTCAAAAGACTGCATATTAATGTTTGGGGGCTTTCACTTAATGAAATGCCATGTTGTCATTAATCAGAATTGCTGGATAAAGAAATGTTGCAGCTCTGAAAGTCTGTTACAGCCCTGTGCTTCTTTCGCATATAAGCAATATGCGAATTAAAGGTAAAGGTAAAGGTTCCCCTCACACATATGTGCTAGTCGTCCCCGACTCTAGGAGGTGGTGCTCATCTCCATTTCAAAGCCAAAGAGCCAGCGCTGTCCGAAGATGTATCCGTGGTCATGTGGCCAGCATGACTAAACGCCAAAGGCACACGGAATGCTGTTACCTTCCCACCAAAGGTGGTCCCTAATTTTTCTACTTGCATTTTTTTTAATGTGCTTTCCAACTGCTAGGTTGGCAGAAATTGGAACAAGTAACAGGAGCTCACCCCGTTATGCAAATTAGTACTAGCCTTATTCTATGACTTCAGAGAAAGATTGTAGATAATACCCAGCCTGCCTAACCATCCAACCAGTTAAGAATGACATCTTCTGGATTCCTGTATTTTTAGTTATGTATTTTGAATAGCTGTGATAAATACATAAGCAAGTCCAGGTCACAAGAAGTAACTAATAGCCAAAGGCAGAAATGTTTTCCTGAACTGTGTGGTTTGTAAATCCATTAAAATCTGTCAAACTCCTCATAAACCTTCTCCTAAATCAGGGGTTAGCAACCTGCAGCCTTAGGGCCAGACCTAGCCCTTAGCTGACTTTCATTTGGCCCTCACTTTACAGGCAATATTTTCAAATCTTTGGTAGGAACTATCTTTCCCTTTCAGGACTTCCTGCTATGTGAGATGGGAGAGGAGAGGAGAGGAGAGGAGAGGAGAGGAGAGGAGAGGAAAATTCAGAAAAGAAAGGGGGGACTAGCTCCATCTATCATTAGCTGCAGCTGGACTTATTTCTGGCATTCAGTGCAATCATCAAGGTTATTTCTGCAGCCTCTATTGAAATAACTAGCCAGCGTAGAGTACTTTGCATATTTGTTTATTTCTTTGTGCATATTTGCATATACACATATGTCCATGCACATGTGTCTCTCTGTGTGTATACACAGTTTGCATCACGTAGTGTAATGTAGCAAGGTATATCTTTATACATGTCTCCTCAGAAGTACATTTTGCCAACTTTGATAAGGCTCACTGTCAAGCATGTGCATATAGGGCTATAGCTTTATTTAAATTTAATCATAGCCATTTTATCTTTTATTGACGCAACTGACAGACTGCCCAGCAAATGGCATTTTGTGGGTGGCCCATGGGGACGAAAGTAAGCAAAGCTACCACAAACTAAAGTCAATGACACATCGTTAAGCCAGTTTAAGACCTACAATAGAGGGCAATAGATGTTTCAGCACCACAATTAATTTAAAACCGAAGGTCCGTAGATGAGCTCCTCCAGACCAGAAGAGAATAAAGCCATTATACAGAGCATAAATGAAAAAGTGAGTTGATGCTTTGTGGTGTTGTTGTTGTGCTCTTCTTCTTCTTCTTCTTCTTCTTCTTCTTCTTCTTCTTCTTCTTCTTCTTCTTCTTCTTCTTCTTCTTCTTCTTCTTCTTCTTCCTTTCTTCTCTATTGAATTATTAATGGTGCTTTGAGTGTAGTACTTTTATGTGAATCAGAATGGAGATGCCTTTACATTTGTTTTCATTTGTTGTAAACCAGGGCTGAAATGCTCCCAGTTCGGACCAGATCACCCAATCCAGTAGGGATGGAGGCGGGTGGTTCGGAGAACCGGTAGCAAAAATCCCTGCCCCCCGCCGCATGCCCAGCTGAGCCGCACAATCATCAGAGGCTTTTTTTAAAAAAATTTAAAAAACATTTTTTCTATAATCTCTTCGGCCGAAAAAATGCTTTTAAAAGTAAAAATAAAAGCCTCTGATGATCGTGCAGCTCAGCTGGGATCGTCAAAGGGATCATCAGCTGACAATCCCAGCTGAGTTGCCTGATTGGCAGAGGTTTTTTTTCTTTTAAAAGCCTCTGATGATCCAAGCTGAATTGTCTGATCGGCAGAGGGTTTTTTTCTTTTAAAAGTCTCTGACAATCCAAGCTGAGTTGCCTGATCGGAAGAGGTTTTTTTTTCTTTTAAAAGTCTCTGACAATCCAAGCTGAGTTGCCTGATCGGCAGAGGTTTTTTTTCCTTTAAATGCTTCTGACGATCCAAGCTGAGTTGCCTGATCGACAGAGGCTTTTAAAAGAAAAAAAGCCTCTGCCGATCAGGCAACTCAGTTCGGATCGTCAGAGCCTTTTGAAAGCATTTTTTACAACTTCTTTGCCGAAGAGGTTGTAGAAAAAAATGGTTTTAAAAGAAAAAAAAATTGGCCACGCCCACCCAGTCACATTAACCCCACACACACCAAGCCACGCCCACAGAACCGGTAGTAACAAATTTTAGATTTCACCACTGTTGTAAACTGCTTTGGGCAGCTGAGTACACATTTTGTATGTATCAATAATAAGCAAAGATCAGACCATTTGCGGTATTTGGATTGCAAAGTTTAAGATAACCAATAAATGGCAGCAAAGATTTAGAGTTGTATGTACAATTTTACTGACACCTAATGGCCATCTGGAGATTTGCAACCTAGATAAGATAGGTCAGTACACTAGTAGTGGTGTTATTCTCCATGCAAGAAAATGGAATAAAGTTTAGTGTGGGAATGTACAGTACCACAACAACAGTTACTATGCCATGAAATTGCATATCAAAGGAGAGGCAGCAATTGGATGGGGCAAGGTGCATCTCATTCAACAAATACCTGAGAAGAGAATAAAAGCAACCTTGCTAAAGCAATGCAAAAGTTTATTTCAACATTCTTTATTGGATCATGCATGATACGAACCCATAATTGGTTTATTTGGGGATCAGTGTGATGAGAAAACACAGGTCATTTGTTGCTTGGTGAATATATTATAGTTAATAAGCAATAAATTTGTCCAGAGGTGGACAACCATGACTCCAGGGTCATGTGTGGGCTCCAAAACTGGGTTTTCTCTTCTCATAGAGGCACTTCTATGAAGATTGTCAGCATACTTTCAGCCACTCTAATAGATAGTGAAAGATTTGCATTATATGATCCAAAGCAGGAGTGTCAAACTCGCGGTGTCACATTGTTGTCACATGACATATTGCAACTTTTCCCCCCTTGCTAAACCAGGGGTGGGCGTGGCCAGCACATGACACATCTGGCTGGTGGGCTGTGAGTTTGACACTCCTGCTCCAGTGGTGGGTTTCAAATTTTTTTACTACCAGTTCTGTGGGTGTGGCTTGGTGGGCGTGGCTTGGTGGGGATGGTAGGGGAAGGATACTGTAAAATCTCCATTCCCTCCTCAATCCAGGGGAAGGATACTGCAAAATCCCCATTTCCTCCCGATCAGCTGGGATTTGGGAGGCAGAGAATAGATGGGGCGGGGCCAGTCAGAATTTTTACTACCGGTTCTCCGAACCACTCAAAATTTCCACTACCGGTTCTCGAGAACTAGTCAGAACCTGCTGAAACCCACCTCTGCCCTGCTCTAAAGAATTCCACTGCAAGTCCTAAAACAGCTTGTTAAGGACACAAATGTCAATAACATCCTCCCAAGAAAGTAAATTCTGGCCCTGCTCACTTTGCCCCATTACACCATCTACTGCATACAAACACACACAGAGACCCATAGTCCATGGACAAATGTTAAGGCAGCTTTTAACACAGAGGTAATTTTAAAAGGTTGATACAAGCAGCCATTGCTCTGTCCTCTGTACATTTATGTTGACATTTTTAAGGCCATCTAAGCTGAAAACTTTCTATCACCACACACGAAGAATTCCTTAAACTGAGCTCATCACTTGGTAATTTCATGGATGCATCCTTACAAAGATCATGGCAATTTGCCATTACCATCTTCTGTGATGTTTCTAAACTTTCTTATCTAGTATATCATCCTGGATTCCCCAGTCCCCATCCAAGCATTAACCAGGAGTAACCCTTCTTAATTTCTGTGATCAGCCAAGGATGACTGAACCCATAGTTGCTTTCTCAACCACCAAGTGGATGGTCCACCACAGAGTAGTTTTGGTTGCTCAAGATTGCTAGTTTGTTCAGTTCATGATCACATGTTATCCAGGGTGCATTGCAAGGGGTGAATTAGCTCCACACACAGGGTGGCTAAAGATGTTCTCTGGGACAGGCAGTGTCATCTGGGGCTTTTCTCCACCAATTTTGTTTCGCATTCAGGCAGGTTCAATATCTGATGGTTTCTTGTTATCGCATGAAGCGCTGATAGCTTCTCATTGGAGTGGTACCTATTTATCTACTTACATTTTGCATGCTTTCGAACTGCAAGGTTGGCAGAAACTGAGGTGAGTGATGGGAACTCACTCTGTCATGTGTTGCTAGGGCTTGAACTGCTGGAGTACGGAGAGCTGACCTTTTCCAGCCAGCAAATCCAGCATCTTTAAGACACTGAGCAACCTCACCTCTAAATAATAAATATATAGGATAAGTAAAAATAAATTTAAAAATAGGAATGTAGTCTGAATGAAATCAAATACTAAAATATTTATTTTAGGGTTTTTAACTATAGTTTCCTTGTGATATTTGATAGAAAGCAGAACCTCATTCGACCTGAAAGAAGCTGTTAGTAACTTGTTGAATATCTAGTGATTGAAGGAAGGAGGGATAATATTGACACTCTTACAAATACTGGATTACTTGCAAGATTCTTAGAAAAGTGGCGCAAGATTATCAATATGGCTCATGAAGCACTGAGTACATTTATTGCTTCCATAGCAGTCAGGAACTTCAAACGGACACGATGGATGGGTTGTGGAGCAAGCTGCAATCAATACAGCACATTTGAATGAATATCATGGCTTTATAGTTTGTTAAGGATGACTTGGTTGTTTAGTATTTCAAAGGAGTAAAATGGCTGAGATCAGCTATGTGATTTTCTAACAATAGATCTACTGCCTCATTTGGAACTTTGTGTTGATTTTGTGCATATATAATGCCCGTTTTGTGATATTTAGCAAAAACACCATTGCTATATTTCAAAGTTGCAAGATGGGAATGCTTTGTCCTTCAGGAAAATTTCCGTTTAAGGGCACTGGCATGTGAACCTTTTTTTTTCCATGTAAGATAAGCATATTTTTTTATATTTATGGTATGCAAAATATAACTGAATTTTGTTCTTAATCTTCAGTTGTTTTTCCCCCAAAACCCATTAAAATGAATGGGTTTGCAATGATTGAAAGCAATGGACTTGTGTGGCATCCCTAGATGTAATGTGCCATGGGTATGCTAGCTGTCGGGTTTCAAAACCTCTCTTTCCGTTTTTTTTCAAAAATGAATTAGCCAGATCGATTAAAAGTTAGCACACTGCAATTAAAATATCAGGGAAATGAAATTTGTGTTTTTTGTTTGTTTGTTTATTTATTTATTTATTGGTTTGATTTATATGCCGCCCTTCTCCGGAGACTCAGGGAGGCTTACAATGCGTTAAGCAATAACCTTCATACTTTTGTATATACCTGCTTAGTAGGGCTTTCGGGGCCCCCCTAAGCGGTGTTCTTTTTTATACAAAGTCAGCTCCCCACAATCCGGGTCCTCATTTTACCTACCTCGAAAGGATGGAAGGCTGAGTCAACTTTGAGCCTGGTGAGATTCGAACTTGCAGTAATTGCAGGCAGCTGGTGCTACTTAACAGCACTTTAACCTGCTGCGCCACCAAGGCTCTATTTATTTATTTTGATTTATATAACTACCCATCTCACCAGACCAAAGGTGGATTACAATAAGTAAAACACATAAAACACGATATAACAATTAAATAAAACCCATAGCAGCCAGGCACATTCCTTTCAATTATCTCCATAGCCAGGAGACAAGCTCTGTCACATATCCAGGACTCCAGGCTCGAATATAAAATCAAGTTTTCCAGGTCTTAAGGAGGGCCAACTGGAATGGGGCCAATCTAATCTCAAGGAGGAAGATGTTCCAAAGGGTGGGTGGGGGACACACACACATCCTGGCAGAAAAAAATCTTCTGTCCAGCTGGAATGTCCAGCTGACATTCCTTAGCCAATGCTGCCTAGCCAACAGAACCTGGAGCATGCCCCTCCTGCTGGATTGGGTAGAAAAGGTAAGATAAAGACAACTAGGGAAAGACTATCCCATAAGTAACATGGTCCCAAGTCATGAAGGACTTTAAAATCACAACCAGCATCATGAATTGCACCCAAAAAGAAACTGGCAGTCAATGCAACTTGTGGGGCAATGGCATCACATGCACCAAATAAACAATGCCAGTAACTGCCTGCACACCGCAATTTGAGCCAGTTTGGTCTATGGTTAAAGCGTCAGACTCGAAAGCAGGAGACTCTGAGTTCAAGTCCCTCTTTAACCATGAAAGTGAGCTGGGTGACTTTGGGCCAGACACTTTCCCTCAGTGCAACACCAAGGGTTGTTGCTGTGGGGAAAATAGCAGTAACACTTAGATTTATATACCGCTTCACAGTGCTTTCCAGCACCCTCTAAGTTGTTTACAGAATCAGCATATTGCCCTCAACAATCTGAGTCCTCATTTTACCGACCTCGGAAGGATGGAAGGCTGAGCCAACCTTGAGCTGATGAGAATCGAACTGCTGAACTCCTGGTAGCCGGCAGTCAACAGAAGTAGCCTGCAGTACTGCATTCTAACCACTGCACTCCATGGCTCTTAATAGGAGGAAGTAGGTGTTATTTGGAGGAAATGGAATACAAACAAACAAATAAATAAATAAATAAATTCTGCATTAGTTGACGCTTCCAAATACTCTTCAAGGGCAGTCCCATGTAAAATATATTGCGATAATCCAGCCTGGCAATCACAATGGCATGAGCAATTATGAGCAGGGTCCCCTGGTCCAAGAATGGTTGCAACTTCCTGAATTACTTCAAAATGTGAATAAGGAAAGCAATGGGAAATTTAGGCTGTGGTCTTACAGAAACTTACCATGAATGTTACCTTGGATCAAGCAGGTGTGGGATTGTATTGTAAATTAAGTCTTCAGAAACTCCAGAATAATATTCTGCCTTGATAGAACCAGACTGATGCATTCAAGTTGTTGTATTAATGAATTCTGGCAGCAAACCTAACATTAATTCAACCCAGACTTGGCTGACAGCACGTAACCAGCTGAGATCCAACAGCTGAAACTTTCCCCTGGAATCTGTAGAATATGGAGCAGTGAATCAATTTTTAGCCACATTTACAAGAAACAATTCATGCAAATTAACATTTTATACTTGGCACTGCAGCCCAGCCTTCAGAATATTCTACTGCCATTCATTTTACATTGGGTGATATTTTAAATTGGAACACTGTATGTGGTTTTCTCCATTTGCTTCCCTCAAATGTGGCTGCATTTGGGGTCTGGTTATTTCTGTAGCCGAGCTGTTTTTAGTATCAGTCAGACAATAGATTTGGATGCCAAGATTTCGGTAGGTTTATACTGAGGAATGTGACAAGGTGAATTTTGTTAGTGAAATAAATGTAGCAGCAATTCTCCCACAAATGCAAAAGGAGTACTGTCGGTGGACTCAGAGCTCTTGCAGAAGTGGCTGCTCTGTTGTAATTTTTAATATGTTAGCAGGGGGTAATTATTAAACCCCCTGAGAATAGGAAGATTCATTGCATGTAATGCCTCTAAGTTAAATCACAAGTAGTTAAGGAAATCCAAATTCATTGTATTTCTGCTGCTATCAACATTTAGCTCCACTCTGAACAGCATGATTTCTGGCCTGCCAGTCAAAGACCAGATGCAGCCCCCAGCCTTAAAAGACAGCACAGAGCTGCCTTAAGCAACGCATGAAAAAAAAAAAAATGCCAGTGTCTCCAGTCTGTGCCTGCTTGAAACATTGAGTTCTGTGCAGTTTCTCAAAACCAATTGCCTGGGCTATAATAGACTGATTTTATATAGACAGCCAGGGCTGTCACAAGAAATGGGCCGTGTGATTGTAAAAAACGAAAAAAACAAAAAACACTCAAAACAGGAGGATCCACATTCCAAACAACCTTCTGTAAGGACTTTTCAGGGAGTCAAAGAGGTGCCTGCAGATTGTGCCTCCTAAAATGCCAATTCAATAATCCCGGTTCAGCCAGGTTCAGAGGGGATATCAGCTGTAATATTGCAAATAATAAATGGCTCTCTGACAGCCCATAACAACAGCTGAATTCCACCAGCAAACGGTTGCTCTCCTTGCCTCCTATTTTGCCTCCAGCATTGTCGCCGCACACTTTAACCTCCATCAGATGCAATCTAGAGCTAGATGTGGGAGCATCACCCTTGTTAATAGGTAGTTATATTAGATGTGACTTCAAGATACTCAGATGCTGTTCTGCGCTGCCCCATTTCAATTTTCCGCTCTCGCAAGGCTCTTTAATGTTGAAAGGTTGTCAATTAGTTGTCAATCTGCCACCTGGAGAGCTAGTCACAGCTTGAGAGTGTGATCATTATCAGAGCTGGTGCAAAAATAAAACAAAGGGAGAAATCATAAGAATAAATGTGCCTTTCCGTGCATGGATATGTAATAACTTTTAGAATTATGTAGGATCTCTTCCCTGCTGTGTTTCATTGCTGCTACAAACTTGCTTGTCCTTTTAGCATTTTTTTTTTTTTTTTTGACAGTGCATCAGGGTCTGTAATGGAAAACTTCTCTGACATGCTGAAATCAGTGTACCTGATTGGACGGGGAAAAATCCTGAGAAACTTTCTTGCACAGATTTTAAGCTTCTTAGAGTGTAATGACTGGGGGCTTTTATGCAGCTCAGCAGGTAGCATTTACTTGCACATTGTCAGTGTTCTGTCTTTTGCAGACCCTTGGTGATTCTTCCAAGTTTCTTCATTGATCCTTTGGAAGAGTAATAACCAAGGCGATGAGACATGCTAATACCGTGTTTCCCCAAAAATAAGACATCCCCTGATAATAAGTCCTCCTCTGAAAATAAACTCTCCCCAAAAATAAGCCCTCCCCCAAAATAAGCCCTCCCTGAAAATAAGGCCTTCCTGAAAATATTTATTTATTTATTTATTTGTTTGTTTGTTTGTTTGTTTGTTTGTTTCAATTTGTATACCGCCCTTCTCCAGCAGGACTCAGGGTGGTGAACAGCCAAAATAAAACAGAACATACAAAATTTAAAAACTGTTTAAAAATGATTAAATATTTTTGGCCGCAATTTAAGACAACCCAATTAAAATCAATTAAATTTAACCAAAACAGTGGGATCAAGCCAGCCCGGCTAGGTGAAATAAATAAATTTTCAGGGCCCAACGAAAAGTCAGGAGGTCTGGTATTGTACGTATCTCTGGGGGGAGGTTGTTACAGAGGGCGGGCACCACCACAAAGAAGGGTCTCCCCCTGGGGGTTGCCAGCCGACACTGTCTGGCGGACGGCACCCTGAGGAGGCCCTCTCTGTGCGAGCGTACTTAAATGCAAGCACAGCCAGTCCCCGTCAGTTCCCCTGGTTAGAATTAGGGAGACAGAGCTGGAAATCAGGTAAGACAGCAAGAGGAGCCCTGTCTTGCTCCATGCCCCAAAATAATAAGACCTCCCTGAAAATAAGGACAGGCACTTATTTCGGGATTCTAAAAAATATAAGACGGGGTCTTATTTTCAGGGAAACATGGTACTTGCATCGAAGTTTCTACTTCAAACTGTCCATGATTACTTTTTCATCATTAGATTGTGCTTTTCCTACTCTGTATATCCACTCCATTGGTAAGACAATGGGTATTTTTCCTACTCTACCAAAAAGAAACAAAGCAAAACAACAAAGCCACTAAAAAGGGCACGTTAATAGAAGTTTCCTAGTGAAGTTCAGCAAGCAAAAGAAAGTGACCAGGGAATTGGTGTATTCTAAAGGATTGTGTGCTGAGCTGTGAGGAATCAAAAGTTCATTTTTGAATAGCTGCTGATTACAAGGGTTTTTCCTGAATGCTACTGATTGCCCATTGTGGTGAGTGACTCCTGCTGAGTAAGCAGAGGCTATAAGAGATATAAGGCAGCCAGGTTTTGGGGGAGGGAGCTGACTGAGTGAACAAATAGGAAGACAGTTTCTAAAAAAGTTTCCTTCTAAATTAAGAGTTTGTACTTGATGAACTGAAGAGGCTGAGAGGGGAAAAAAAGAGTAAATATAAGCCTTTACAGTGATGGTGCTCCAGTAAAGCTGAATCTGCAACTATGAATTGTGATGCTTGTGGCAATGCTCCTTGTTCAAGAACATCCTACCATAAACTTGAAGCAAGGGCAAGCTTAGAGCAGTTCTTGAAGTAAAAGTCACAGAACTGGACAGCGAATTTCCACAGTTTAGCTGATGTGAGAGGTTGAAGATTTATTCACTTCAAAGAATGGATGCTGGAACAATGGAAAGTGACAATAGAAGCAACTTAACAAAGGCAGTTAAAGGAAAGAGTACAGTCAATGGATGACATTTGGCATCAGAGGCAAAAGAAATGGTAAGATACCCTGTCCTGCTGGAACTCGGGCAAAAAAAATCTTTGCAGAAGAAACCTACTCTAAAAGTAAGAAAAGAAGACATTCTGGAATAGGTAACAAGACAATGAATCCCCTTAGGGCAGAAAGGATGTAACTGTCCCCTATTAAACATCAAGGAGAAGAAATATGGTTGGTGGCCTGTTATTACAAATATTTGAAACAAACAAATGCTGACTAAACTTGTTGGTTCGTGAATTGTGTTATCTTCTAGAAACAAGAAATAAAGTTGTGACTAGCATACAAAATGTATTGTGTGTGAAGATCCTTCTGATATACACAGAAGCAAATAATACTGCAAAGAAACATTGCTACAATCATCTTGCCATGGCTTTTGGAAATCTGGGATGGAAATTTGATTTCTGTATCTGAATAGATTGCTGGCCCAAGATTGGTTGTACCATAGAAGGACTGCCATAGAAGAAACATTATTTGTCATGGAATGGCTGTAAGTCAAAAATACGACACAACGTTGATATTTATTTATCTTTCAATTTAAAGCAATGATAAGGCTACCCAATCTAAAGATATTATACCCATACCACACACACACACACACACACACACACACACATATATATATATATATATATATATATATATATATATATATATATATATATGGTACATATATGTAGACTATGAACTATGTCAGAGTTTTGCAGAGTGACTAGCATTATGAGATAAACCCAGGAGCAAAACACAGCACACAGCACACAGAGCCTTTAGATAATTAACAGTGGTTTATATACAACTAAATATATACAGACATATACATGGTAGATACCTTATCAAACAGCTACGAACACAAGGAGAGCAATGAGATACATGACGAGAGAGAGATATGCCCTCTAATGGTCACCTATATATAGACACCTCTTAAAAGGGCAGCAGTCTTGTGTGGACCCCACCAGAGTCTTAACCTGGCGATGCCAGATGCTGAATCATTCCCATTGCATCAGCTTTCAGTTGCCTTCGCTTACAACCTTCCATCAGTTTACAGCTAATCTACATTCCCTGACAAACTATATAAATTTAATGTAAGAGAAATAAGAGATATACAAACTTAAAAATCAATATCTCTATAATAAAACCTAGTTATGACTATGTATAAATCGGAACTGTCATTTCTAATGGCAGTTGTGCAAAAATTCACAATTTGTAAGAAGCTGTAAAGGACAAACAGAATGACCTTGAGGAACAGGAAGAAGGCAACAGTTAGATAAACAGGAGTCTGAGTCTGGGGACAAATGTAATGTGAGCAAATGTCTCAGACAAGGCCCCCTAGATCAGATGAAGATAAAAGGAGGGAGGAAATCACATTTAAATTTGCAAGATTCTGTTACTATTGTGTGTGTGTATCTGTGCCTTTAAGTCACGTTGACTACTGGCTATTACTGGGACTAGTCCCTGTAGTGTTATTGACAAGATTTTGGAAGCGGTCTATCCTGCTTGCTTCCTAGAGTTGAGATGGTGTAACGTGCTCAAGGTCATCCAGCTAAGGGTTCCTAGTAGAAGTCACAGTTTCCTGGTTTCTAGCCCAATGTCTTGTTGCAACAAATTGATTAGTATAGCTTTACAATAAAAATAGTAGTGATGCTATATAATAATCGTATGTGGCATTTGTTTCCTAGTTTGATCTACCTTGAAGGGCTGACAGAAGTCCCAAAGCTCTGAGAGTGGTGTTGACATCTGTTGGTAAGAATGTGTCAGCCCTATTAGGTAGACCAGACAAGAAACCAACTCCACGGGATAGCTAAAACTACATTTATTGCGTTTGTCTATAATAACAGAATCTTTCAAGGTTGATTGTCCTCCTCTTCCTTATACTCCAATGAATTAGGGAGCCATCTGTTTGAGTCACTTACAAATCCTATCTCTCTGTTGTGGGCTTAAGATATTTTTCACTACTTGTCACTTTGGTAATGGAACGCACATATCTCCATCAAGGTCATCTTCTTTACTGTCTAAAGAGTGAGGTTTGCTCTTAATGCCCAGCTTGCTATAAAAGGCTACATGCAACTGCCTTGTTCTTAATGCCTAAGCATATACATATGTGTATTTGATATGGGATATTTTAGAATCTCATTATCAAATTTAAGGGTAAGGCATCAAGTCAACCACAAGTATAAATGCCGTTCTCTCCACAGCAGAGAGAATTCCACAAAAAAATATTCAGGAATGAGATAAGAAATGCAACCAAAGTTTTTAGAATGGTCATTTGAATTTTTTAGATCTATTGTTTTGGAAGTTTAAATTCAAAACTTTCTGTTTGGTTTTGAGCACAGATTTTTCTAGTCAAATATAAGAAGATTCCGAATAGAGAGCCTGCAGCAAGCTAAATCCAAAGCTATTCATTTTTTCTTTTAAGAGAAGGTATATCTGACAAAATGAGCTGGGCCAGGGAATTACCCCCAAATATTAGCTTCCTTATTTTTTCAATGAACAAAGTCTCACACAGCCCTCCACAGAGATACAGCTGAGCTATAGTTGGGGAAAAAAAACCCTAAGAAAGTGTGCCTGAATGAAACATGGTTTGATTAGTTGGCCTTCAAAATGAAAGGTGGGGACATCAGAGAGAAACAAAAATTGAAGTAAGATAGCAGATGAAAATATTCTACTATTCAAGGGAGTGGGGGTAACATTCAAGGAAATCTGAAAGAATATGAGTTCTAAAGTTCATGACAATTGTAGTTACACTAGAAAATAAACCAGATGGAATTTTATTATAGAAACATAAATATGATTTAAGAGCCACAAGACAGGAATTCTACAAAAATACAATTTGTTCAAGAGGAACAAAAGCAATATAGGAAGGAGTTGTATGTTAAATGTATCAACTCCTCCTCAGAAGTTGAAATGTTTTGCAGTACATCTGGGTTAAAACAAGTTAAGAAAAAAACACATACTGTTGTTAGTGTCTACTATAACATCATCCATCCAACCAAGGAGAGGATATGGATAATGGTTTTCGAAAGTAAATTGCTGATCTTTCAAAGAGATAGAAAATAGTAGTGATAGGAGACTTTAATTACCCTGACATCTGTTGGGATTCTACTAAGAAAAATCCATCCAGGAAATTTCTAATTCTGTCTTGTTAACAACTTTCTCCTTCAGAGGCTGGAGAAAAGCACAAGAGCATCAGCTATTCTTCACTCAACAGAAAACTTAGCTGAAAAGATAAAAGTAGCAGGAACATTAGGAGAAAGCAATCCTGTAATGCTAGATTTTTTTTAAAAAAACATTATTTTAAAAGAAGCCAAAACTCAATGTAGCCAAATACCTATATGATTAGATCAATCATAAGTAAGATTTCCTGGTAGAAGATGTTCATGAGAAAAGGAAGGGGGTAGGAGGCCTGAAAAACAAGGCACAATACTAAAACATAGTTGCAAATCATTCCAGTGAGGAGATTATTTAAAATCAGCAGAAGAAACTGAGGTGTTTCTTCTTCCAAAAGTTTAGCGAAGATCTCAAGAGCAAGTCTTCCAGATCACTATGGAAAACTTCATACAGGTAGAAGAGAATCACTATACCTACCTACAAAAATGGTAACAGGGGCATGCTATTTAATTATTTTTTCCAAATATGTTCCAATGGCAATTGTGGCAAGCAGGATGAAGAGGTATGATTGAAGTTTAGATTGATAGAAATATGAGCAGAGAATGCTTCTTGACTTCGAATGAGTTTAAATCCCCCACAACCAGATTAATTGCCCTTTATAATGTTAAAGGAATTTGCTGAAAATCTGGTTGA
Source organism: Arizona elegans (assembly GCA_022577455.1). NCBI lineage: Eukaryota > Metazoa > Chordata > Lepidosauria > Squamata > Colubridae > Arizona > Arizona elegans. The sequence goes on from JAKOOJ010000001.1 coordinate 180,470,623, forward strand.
AATTTTGCATCAGCATTGAGAAGTTCTGCAAACTGAATGAAATGCTAGGTAACTGGAATAAAGCAACAAGGTGGGAGGGAGGCGGATGTTGCAAATTACTGACTAGTCAGTCTGATATTCTGACGAGAATAATAAAGGATGAACCAGTAACCACTTGGAAAACTATGAAGTAATTATCAGAAGTAAACAATAAGCTTTGCCACTAACCACTTCTATTTTTTTTTTCATTTCAGTAAAGCCTTTAAAAAAATGCCCCATCAGAATCTGATTAGCAAATTAGTTAAGAGTAGGTTGGATGTCATGACAATTAAGAAGTTACATAAATTAGCTTTTAATGGTCATCATTAAATTGGAGAGAAGTATCAAGTTATCATTTACCATGAAAATCAGTATTGACTTCTCCACATACTTAAAAAAAATCATTGGAATTGGACTTAATTGCTAACTGGATATGGTAATGTCAGGTGTCTGCTCATATATCCTCAAAATAAGGTAAACACATCAATAGAAATATAATTTCCAAATCACAGGAAGGAATTATTCTACATAATTCTGCTTTAGTCAGCGCTCACCTAAATTATTATTCCTTCTTGAAACAGGTTTAGATAAGTGCAGTTAGGCAATCAACAGACTAGAAATTACATCCTATGAATAGAAATGGTAAGAATGGGGAATGTTTAAGCAGAGATGACTGAAGCAAAATATGATTATACTCACACCGCTAAAAGGTCAAGACCTATTCTCTTTTGTCCCAAAGTATAGGTTAGGAAATAATGTATTTAAGTTACAAAAAAGCAGATTCTGATTCTTAATTATTATAAGGACAATCCAATCATAGAACCAATTGTTCATTGAGGTGGTAGACTTTTGGAAGCTTTACAGTAAACACAAACATGAATCATATAATCCAATTTTAGAAAATGTGTTGTTAAGAAGACTGTTTCTATTGAATGCCAAAATCCAACCCCTCTTTTTCTATTACTCTGCCTGCTCTTGGACTAAGGGATTATTAATCTGAAGTCAAATCCTTCTCCCTTTCTTCCCAAGCACACATTCACAGAGCACATGTTTTAAGTGTTAGGCTTTGCCTATCCCAGAAATATATAACTCTTTTATGAATCTCTTTTCTGTTATAAAACCTGCTTCACTAATAATTGCTCAGGTCACATGCTGCTGTCAGGAGCTCTTAGACATGCATTCAGAATGCTTCAATCTCTAAGAGCTTCAAGGTAGTGAATAACCCCAAATTAATATATTTTCATAACTTTAAACAAAACATTTATAGAACAAGTTAAGAATTCAGAATACACATGTGTGTGAGAGAAAGTAGAGATGGTGAGGACATTAATTTGGCTTGCATGTTAAGTTAGTTTACAACATTTCTATTTCCCTAATCTATAAATGTACTACATACTAGAATAGAATAGAATAGAATAGAATAGAATAGAATAGAATAGAATAGAATAGAATAGAATAGAATAGAATAGAATAGAATAGAATAGAATAGAATTTTTATTGGCCAAGTGTGATTGGACACACCAGGAATTTGTCTTGGTGCATATGCTCTCAGTGTACATAAAATAAAAAACAGGGTCATCAAGAATCATAAGGTACAACACTTAATGATAGTCATAGGTTACAAATAAGTAATCAGGAAACAATATCAATATAAATCGTAAGGATACCAGCAACAAGGTTACAGTCATACAGTCATAAGTGGGAGGAGATGGATGATAGGAACAATAAGAAGATGAGAAGATGAGAAGATTAATAGCAGTGCAGACTTAGTAAATAGTTTGACAGTGTTGAGGGAATTATTTGTTTAGCAGAGTGATGGCGTTCGGGGAAAAACTGCTCTTATGTCTAGTTGTTTTGGTGTGCAGTGCTCTATAGCATCGTTTTGAGGGTAGGTGTTGAAACAGTTTATGTCCAGGATGTGAGGGGTCTGTAAATATTTTCACAGCTCTCTTTTTGACTTGTGCATTATACAGTTCCTCAATGGAAGGCAGGTTGATAGTAATTGTTTTTTCTGCAGTTCTAATTATCCTCTGAAGTCTGTGTCTGTCTTGTTGGGTTGCAGAACCAAACCAGGCAGTTATAGAGGTGCAGATAACAGACTCAATAATTCCTCTGTAGAACTGGATCAGCAGCTCCTTGGGCAGTTTGAGCTTTCTGAGTTGGCGCAGAAATAACATTCTTTGTTGTGCTTTTTTGATGACGTTTTTGATGTTAGCTGTCCATTTTAGATCTTGTGATATGGCAGTTGGTGCACCAAAATCTGCACAACTCAGAAACTCAGGTTGGTTTCAAAAAGTTTAAAATATGTATATAAATTCATATATTGTGGAAAATATATATGGAAATACAAATTCATTCATCAGGGTAGAAAAAATTTGGAAAAATTGTGTGTGTGTGTATATATGTAGGAGACGAGCAAAAATTTATGGACTAATTTTGTCCAAATTGAAAGTTATAATTTAAAAACTGAGGCAGAAACAGATTGTCTTTGACTAAACTTCAGAAAGTTTATTGTTTTTTGTATTGAGATTTTATTTCTGTAAGCTACCCCGAGTCACTGTGAGTGAATTGGGCAACCATGTACATTTTCTTAATAAATAAATAAATAATAAATAAATAAATAGTCACAATATTTTTTTCAGGATTGTAGAGGTGCCCAAACACTCAAGGGAAAGGGTGAGTAGAGTGTTCTACAAGAGTTATGAGGTGAGATTTAAAAAACTCTCTTATCTCAAAATATGCTGCCAATATAGTCTCTCTCCTAAATTAGTGTAAGGAGAGAGAAATCTTCCATTCATAAAATGTTCTTTGAAAACTCTGAAATATCATTTCAATGTTAATGATTACATTTCTATGTTTCCTCATGTCTTCCTCCCAGAACATTACAGATATTGCACTAATTTTAAACCTAATTCGTGGAAACCATTTCAAAGGCGTTTTATCATCTTCGCCTTATATGATTGTCTTTGTCATGGACCCAGAGGCATTGGGGCAGGGGGAGGGAGGTTGTAAAAGGCAATGAAATGATGATAGCAGCACCATGTTGATGCCACACTGATTCTGTTCCTTTTTATGTGCATCAGTGCTGCTTCTATCATTTTGTTGAAAGCACTGGCTCCTACGGGTGCTGTGCCCGTAATGTCTAGGAACTTTCTCCCTGACATACACATTTCTTATACATAGAGAAATAGTCAATCAAGCTAACCCATACTGCTTATACACTTCTTTGATACTTCAATCATTGTATTAACTCAGTAGTTTCACTGTTTGGAACAAGCATGCCAATAGATACCACAAGTCCTTTGGAACGCTCCTTCAAAGATGCTCCGCCATGCCTCCTTTCGATCACTGCTCTGTCCCCACTACATGTTAGTCTGTATGCAGCTCGACATGCAGCTAAACCCACCTATCCTCCAATAAAACGGACCATGTGCATAAATCTGAATGCTTTATTGGGAGAACAGGATATGGTGAAACGGAGGAAAATAGGGATACATACAGTGAGAATCAAATATAAAATAGACAGCATTAAATTACTGCTGAACATTACAATTAATAAATACAAGCAGTTTGAATCTCACCCACGATGCTCTGTGTGTGGGATGTGGGTTTGTCCTTGGATGACCATGTGCCACAGAGTGAAATGGTTGCTTCTTTGTGCTTCTGTCTTCTCAAATACTAAAGGATATGGAGTCTGGCTTCCCAGTGTGCACTTGGTTTGAGAGTGTGAGCTGATGGATAAATGGGTGGAGTCAGCTTCAAACAATAGAGTTGGGGCATATTTGTCTCTCTGGCTACTAGATGGGTTTACAGAGCAACAACAGTATATAAAGTTATATGTTGTGGCATGACAATCACCCTTTGAACTCTCTGTTGGCTGTTTCGAGCAAATGGCAGTTCCTTGTTATGCCTGGGGCAATGCAGCTCTGAAATGTCCATCTTTTAGGTCCTGTCAACATTTTTCTTCCCTTTGTGATAGAGAGTCCACAACCCACCTTTTGTGAGATTAGCAGCCATTTAGCTTTCTCCACATCTTGACCTCGTCATGAAGTGTTTCCTGCCACTTGGAGGAATCAACACTGACCACTTATGCACACTCAGAGGCACATATACACACAGGCAACAGTCCAAAATTTTCCAGCAAGCAAGCATAGGACAAATTTACACCACAGAGGTAACTAAAGGTACAACACACCGAGTGAAATAAGCTCCTCCATTTTTCAGAATAATGGCCAGCACTCATGGAAACAGTCCCAATGTCAGCTTTGGAAGCCATATTAGGCTGGAAGCTTCCATGCTGCCACCTTCTCATGTGTGGGAAAGTAGGAAGGGGGATTTAGTAGAGGGGTTGTATTCAGACATAATAGCATTCTTCCTGTTGGTGAAGGCCAGGCCGATCCTGCATCTGGAGAAGGAGTGGTCGTTCGAAATACTCCCAAGTCTGGTTGAAGCATGTGAAAGCATATAATTTGGGCAGAGAACATGGAACTCTCCAGATGTTGCTGAATTATAACTCCCAAGAATCACTACAGCCTCCACTGAGGGATGTTAAAGACTGGTGTTCAGCAACAAATCAAGAGCACATAACTCAAGATAAGTCTAAACAGTTATAGAATGTTTTCTAATACACCAATGAGCCAGTTTCTACATATATAATCTTCTATTCAAAGTTGTGTTACACCGCACCCCACCCAAATCCTGGAGACTCTTCAGAGGGAAGATGAAAAAAGATCAAGCTGCAGAAGCCATGACTGCAGAATCAAAGCCTCATTCCTACTAATGTATGTTGCATGTGTGACACAATAAAAAAGGAATGGGGTTTTGATTGTACAGTCATGGTCACCATCTTGACCTTTCACACACACCCTCCCCTTGAGGCCCAGTATCCATCCCATAACTCAGTTCTTTCCAGATGTGAGAAGACTATAACCTGGATAGGAAAAACTTTAATTTGCTGCTAGCAATATAGGAATTATTGTTGCATTACAGACAGTATAAACCAGCATATCTGGATGATAGACTGGAGAGTTGTGCAAGAATGGAATGAAAGTGGTTTACATTCTTAGCTAGATTGTGTATCAGTCCTGCCTGATCAAACTATACATAAAGGAAAAAAATACATTAAACACACTCAACAACCAACTACAGCACACCTGTCCCTCTGGCTTCAGTAGGATATTTAACATTACTGCCTCTTTCTCATATTGACATGTTTTCCCATATACAAATGAGTTCATCTACTTTTCAAAATAGTTTGATTTGTATCTGCATTGATTAAGTGAAAAGTCAGAAGGTTTAAATTGCAGCAATTGATTGATATAAGTGTAAACGCCAATCTATGCAACGCCTTGGAATCAATATACCTTTTGTATACTTAATTAAGGAGAATTTGGCAGTTTCCCAGAGGACTTTGAGGCATGGAGCTGGCCAGATGTAAATACTGCTGGATTGTGACTGCAGCGTGATTTATAAACTAATGTTTATTGCATTGTTTTCGCAAAGATATGGCACAGTTTATTACACATGTTTTGTATGTTAAATAAATTTTTCAAAAAATATCTTTTTTACTTCAAAAGTATCTCCACCTGTAGCTTTTAGGAATATATGCCCTGGGCCTGGTGTATATAGGGTAGGGTAGGGTAGGGTAGGGTAGGGTAGGGTAGGGTAGGGTAGGGTAGAGTAGAATAGAATAGAATAGAATAGAATAGAATAGAATAGAATAGAATAGAATAGAATAGAATAATAGAATAGAATAGATTCTTTATTGGCCAAATGTGATTGGACACACAAGGAATTTGTCTCCCATGCATACACTCTCAGTTTACATACAAACAACAAAGTGATAATCATTTATACCAATAGGAGAAGGTAATAGGAAAGATGAGAAGGATAACAGTAATACAGCCCTACTACATGGTAAATATCCTTATACATAAAACAGTGCTGTGGGAATTAGGGGTCAGCAGAATAATGGCACAAGGGAAAAACCTGTCCCTGTGTCATCCCAAGGGGAGGAGTTAAAATAGTTTATATCCAGGATGTGAAGGTGTAGGTATTTTCTGACCCGTGTAGTATACAAATCCTTAGTGGGAAGTAGACGGGTTGCAGTTGTTTTTTCTACAGCTACCTGTCCTGTTTGATTGCTGTACCAAACTCTTTTTTTAAAAAAAAAATAAGACATCTCAAAGGCCAAAAGTCTCAAAGTTGTGGCAGTCCACAAGCTGCACGTAGTCATTTTTTGTAGCCTACAAACAATACATGGAGAAAAAAGAAAGTTGTCTGGTGGCATTGATCCCTGGCCATTTCGGTATGTGTGACAAGGGAGGCGAACAGGATGGATGAACTGACAAAGGCTAGGAGGGAGGAAAAAAGGAGAATGCCTGTTCACCAGCATGAAGAAGAACAGAAAGTGCTGCACACAAACACACACGCACAGAGCACGAAAATGATTGTGGAACTGGCCAGTCTCAGCCAGGCACTTCAGACTCCCTCCTAGCCAAGAAAAAAATGGCTCTGCTCTAAGACGGGTCCATTGCCCTCTTGTCCTCCTTATAAACATCTGCCAAACAGTACAGAATGCTAAAACCAGACAGGCCCTCCTTTTGATTCAATGAAGTCATTCTTTTCTCTGGGAATATGTAGATTTGGTCTAAAGTCAGACTGACACTTTCGGACACAACCCCACTCCAGACTTTATAGCCTGTGCTGCAGTTTTAATGTGATTTCTCAGGGGAGCATTAAAGAAGTGACAGTTGCTAATACTTGAACTTATTAACACCTTTCTTCACACGCCTCAATCGCAGTGGGAAAAAAAAAATTCTGGATAATATTAATCATCAGGTTATAGAATTCATGATGACTCCATCTGTTGAGGGATACCAGAATTAAAAGAAGAAGAAGGGGGGAAAAACAACAATTGCAAGCTTTGTGAACACATTTCAGACAAGCAACTTTTCTCCCACTACAATTTTTGGCCAGGAAAACACATCGATGAGAATTTACAGTGCCTGAAGCCTAAGACTTGTAAAAAGCTTTGGATGTCATTCTGTCACACTGAAGCATCTCATCAGGAGACATGAGTGGGTGAGTTTCCATAGAAAGCTCAACCAGACTCTGCATATTTCCAACTTATAAAGGGAGATAGCGCTAAGCTAGAGACAGCTGTACAGCTACTCAAAGAGGCAGGGTTATATTCAAAAGGAAAGTATTAGAGATTCTTTAAAAATTTTCCAGCTCAGTCTGAACTGGAGAAAAATTCCCAGCGTAATTCTCTCCACGCAATAACATTTTTGCATGACCAGCCGATATCATACTAGAGCTTTTTTTTTCTGAAGTTCCCCAAATTCTGTACTGCAAAAGAAGAAAGTTGGCAAAGCCCAGACAACTCCACCAAGTTATCTCCTGGCACTACAAAATTGTCAAAGCAACTATAGAAGATGGATGCTTGCAAGAGTCTCAGGCTGCTGGTATGGGCTGCAGAACAGTGGTGAAATCCAATTTTTTTTACTACTGGTTCTGTGGGCGTGGCTTGGTGGGCATGGCTGGGGAAGAATACTGCAAACCTCCATTTCCACCCCACTCCAGGGGGAAGGATACTGCAAAATCCCCATTCCTACCCCACTCTGGGGCCAGCCAGAGGTGGTATTTGCCGGTTCTCTGAACTACTCAAAATTTCTGCTACCAGTTCTCCAGAACCTGCTGGATTTCACCCCTGCTACAGAAACCTTGCTGGGTTTTATGATTGACGATACAATTGCACAGAATCTGGTACTGGGGAATGTATATGATTAAATACTATCTGGCTGCCTAAAAATATTTAGACAAATGTCCATATTACCTGGCTTGTAGTTCTCAACCAATGGAGAGATTTAAATTTTAAGGTAAGAGCTGAGGTACACCTCTTCCATGGTGTAGAGGAACTCATTCATCTCTAAATAAAATGTACTTCAAGCCTTGCTTGAGAAAATATCTTTAACTGAAAGTATATAATTCAATGATTGTCTGCGTATCCTGCAACTGTCAGCTCAAAGGTACAAATAGATAAGGGAAACACTGAGGGCTGAAGTCCACCTCGGTGCTTCTTCCTTCTCCTTTTCCACAACCCCATCATCTTTTTAAAGATTAGCAATAGGCATGTCTTCTACAGCCAGGAGATGCCTTTTCAACACTGAAAACTATTATACAACCCCACTACATTATGAGGGGATCTTTGTTGTGATTTCTCCACCCCCCTGGTTTGAGAAGCTAAGAATGATATTAATGGTTTTAGCCAGGAGTGTCCAACCTTGACAACTCTAAGACTTATGGACTTCAACTCCCAGAATTCCCCAATCAGCCATGCTGGCTGGGGAATTCTGGGAGTTAAAATCTATATGTGTTAAAGCCTATTTGAAAGCTTAAAATACTGAATGAATACTTTAAACAATAGAATATTACTCTACCAGATTTGGGTGATTGGTTTGTTGAGAGGAGGTTCCAGCTGAGAAATAAAAATGGTTTGAAGTGCAGTTTGTGTTTGGGCCATGGATTCACATCCATTCACACCACCCAAATGTATTTCAGATAAAATCAAGTTACCTGGGTTTCAAGCAGCTGGATCATATTGTGTCAGCCATTCCTTTATATGACATGCATTTACTGTATATTCCCACCAAGAAACATTCACATGAGATTAACACCCAGAAGTTTAGCTAGTTCGATATTTTATCTCTGGAAGCAAGAATCTCTCACATCTGTACTTCAAAGAACTTCAGCTGGGCCAAAGGACAGTGTCCCATTTTATCCTAAAGAACAGTATTCAGTATATTGTTCATTAAATGCTACTGCCAACTACTTAACTGCCATTTTTCCCAGAAATCAATCCCTTTTCTTCTTCTTTTTCTAAATGATATGACCTTCAACTTTATTGCCCATAATAAAATGTGCATACTACCAGTAGTGAAATATTTTATTACCACAGATGAAATAAACTAAATTGCATTTGCTCATCCAAACTATCAAACCCCGTTGACAGAAGCCTGAAGTATTTCAATTAGAGAATGGCAGGTGCCAGGTAGCAAGTGGGAGAAAGAAATATTTCATGAAGATTGCCTTCTGAGATTGACCTTCCCACTGAGCTGCTTATCACTACCAATTCACTTGAGCTTATTAATTAGATTTGCACTCAAAATTGAAGGTACTTTAGTCACAGATTTCAAAATGTTAAGTCTTTTGGAGCATAAAGTACAGGCTGAGAAGAGTATCATCCTACAGAAACTCACATCATTTCAGAGTGACACAAACACTGTTTGAAACATCTATTTCGAAATGTCAATGGTTCCAAATATTCAGGTTCAAGTGAGCTAAGAAGTCTGTAGCAGGTTTTCACCCTCAGTGGTCAACGTTTAGCAGGCCAAGCACTACGATTCTTACTGCTTGTAAATGTTTATGTAGAAATGCTTTAACTCTTAAACCTCTTAATAAAACCATTCTCCTGGAAATGATAAGACTGTTCATATACAGTCAGTATGTGGAGAGGAAGCTATTTTCTGATACATGCATTGCACATCCTTTGTTAACAACATGAAGTAGAATGTCATAAAAAGAATCCATAAGGGATCTTGCTGTAGCACACTAAGGGAAGGAAGAAACTGGAAAGTGACAAACTTTCAGTTGTGGCAGGAGTGGCAATTTCACTCTTTTCCTACTAGATGCTATATTGCCTTACAGATTATATTTATTTATTTATTTATTTTATTTATTTGTCAAGTATGTATTAGATAATATATATAAGTGTAAGCATGAATTGAATACATAAAATGAATACAACTAAAGGGAACATTAGGACAGGAATGGTAGGCACGCTGGTGCTCTTATGCACACCCCTTACAGACTTCTTAGGAATGGGGTGAGGTCAACAATAGACAGTCTTAGGTTAAAATTTTGGGGTTTTTGGGATAAAACCCCAGAGGCAGGTAGTGCATTCCAGGCATTGACCCCTCTGTTGCTGAAGTCATATTTTCTTCAATTGAGTTTGGAGCGGTTCACTTTAAGTTTGTATCTATTGTGTGCTCGTGTATTGTTGTGATTGAAGCTGAAGTAATCATTAACAGGTATGACATTGTAGCAGATAATTCTATGAGCCAATCTTAGGTCATATCTGAAGGACTACAAGACTGGAAACCCCCTTAGATACTTTCAGAATTTTTACTATCACAGAATGATTCTCATTATAGACATGATGTGCCACAAACCCCCAGTTTATCAAAGACACAGTGCTAATAATACTCTCTAGTCTAGGCCATTTCAGTACAAGAGAGAGAGAGGGAGAGGGAGGTAGATGGAATAGAGAATTAATAGATGATAGATAGATAGATAGATAGATAGATAGATAGATAGATGATAGATAGATAGTTAGACAGACAGACAGACAGACACAGAGATGAGAGACAGAGAGATATGTAAATAAAATTAATACTAGAGAAAAGTAATTGGCTTTCCAGTTTCTCCTCTTTTAAAAAATCTTTAAAAACTTAAGTAATTGAGTGGGAGGTCCTGCTATGAATCAAGGGTCATGTCTACAAGGAGCCATTACTCGTCCCTCTGTCAGAATGTGCAAATCTTTAGGTTGATATGCTGCTTTGTATAGAAATGTGACAATGTTTTTGAAAATTGGGTTCATTTAATGTTAGCTTGCAAACTCTACTGTGTTTCCAGATTACTCTATAGTCTTTTTGTTTTGAAAATCTTGATGGTTATGTTAATTCTCTTGATTTCTCCCCCACTGCCCTCCTATTATGAATGGCTAGCTTGACCCTTCGGAGCTAAATGCCTCTTTTTGTGTGGATCTGGGGCAGGCAGACTGCTGAATTTTCAGCCACCATTCTTCTAGAAAGATTTGCAGATGCCTATAAAATAATTGGAATGCACAGAGCAAATTGCTTGCCGACATTATGAGCAAGTGGGTCATTCTCAGAACAATAGACACACTGAGACAACTTGTAAATCTTTTTTTTTTTTTAATTGAAAAAGTTTTCAAATACAAGTTTTTCCCCCTTTCCCCCCCCCCCCTCTTCCCTAACCCACCCTTTCCACCCAACCCCCCCTGTGACTTCTTCACAACAATAGGCTATTTCATAACTAGTTACATACATAATATCTTCCCTTTCCCTTAATCCCTTCTCGGAATACTGACCCTTAACTTGTTAATCTTATAACTCCCATTTTTACGGTAATCTGCCCTTTTTCTCCTCCCCTAAACTTATTGAGTATTATTACAAATTAACCTTTAATCTTTTATATATATTAATATAACATTTTAAATCGGCCTTCTCCCTGCAACCAAATTTGTTCAATTCTGTCCACTTCCTCCACTCCTCTAAATATATGACTTGAAATCAGACAATACAATTCTAAATATAATCCACTACCCACTTTACTAGAATATACACATATCTATATATGCATCCCATTTTATAACAATCAGTAAACTAACCTATTTCAGCCCTTCAATTCCTACAAAATCATGCAATACGATTCTAAATATAATCAACTGCCCACTTTACTAAGATATACACATATCTATATATGCATTTCATTATGTAAAAAGAGAAAAGACAATAACTTTAAGTTTATGATCCATATAATATCTTCTTTGATGTCTTTCCACTAGATTGTTAAATCCATCACCCATAATAGGGTAAAATAACATGCTGGTGCAACAGTTTGTTCAAAATCTTCAGTCATCTTCTGCCCCCATCAGTAGTAGATATCCTCACACCTGTATAAAAGTAAAAACAACCACCCGAGTGACATTATAATTATGAATATATCCGTATGGTTATAGTTGTGGTATTCATCAGGATTGTTAATTCCCGTCATCCTACTGAGTAACATCCAGATCTTCTGCATGCCCCAGCAAAACTCTCCTGCCTTATAACTCAAAGTAGTTATAATATATTTCCAAGAGAAAAAAAAAGTAAATAAGAAAAAATTAGATGATTCAAATCCAACAAAGTGAGGCTCTTTCCACTTCCCAAAATCATGGCCTTGCAGAGATCTGCCACAATCCTCAGGATAGTATCAGACAATTGTTCGCCACCACTGTCTTTTCTAATATTCATTCATTTTTTAAAGCGCCTGGCTTCACTGTTGCTTAGTTTGGAAATTGCTGTTTCTATAAGATCTGTTTCTTTTCTTTTTCTTTTTCGGGTTGAATTTCCATCCTCTTTTCTTGCTTACCAATTGTATATCTGCTGGTTGATTTTCATTCTGCTTTGTGGATTGTTCTTGTTGGGTTAATTTTATCATCTCATCTTTCTTCTCCATCACTTGTATATCAACTGATTGCTTTGCGCACTTGTCTGTGACTTGATGATTCATCACCTTGGGTTCGGATGACACTGCTCTCTTATTTATAAACAGTCCAGCTGGGGTCTCCAAGGAGTCCAAAGACAATTTATCCATCACAGCCTCTGTAATTTGATGTTTTCCTTTTATTTCCAACTCCTTTTGCTTATCCTGTATTATGCCTAAAGGTGTTAAATTCATTTTTAGAATTTTTTGATAAAAATCTTCCGCTTTTTCAACAGTGTGCAATTGATATCTTACGCCTTGATATCTCAATATTAAACCAGCTGGGATGTCCCACCTGAATAGGATATTTCTTTTTTTTAATTCAGTCACTAAAAAGCCAAATTTCTTCCTCTCCATTAACATCTTGGGCGGGAGCTCCTTGAAAATCCAAATCTTTCTTCCATGAAATTGCAAATTGGAATTAAAAGAGTTCTGCACAATATTATTCCTAATTTCTTTATCTGTAAAATAGATCACCACATCTCTAGGCAGTTGCCTTTGCTTTGCCCACCAGGAGTTTATTCTATAAATTCTATCAATCCTGCAATACACTTCATCAGGTTGAACCTTTAAGATCCCAGCCAGAATTTCAGAAGATACTTTCCTTAAATCATCTCTATTATTTTCCTGCAGACCTCTCAATCTAATTGCATATTCTGTAAAATTATATTGAATCATTAAAACTTCTCTTTCAATCCTCTGTTGTACATTTTCCTCATTACCAATCTTTTGGTCAGTCTCCATTTTAGATTTGTCTTCCAAGCTATTATCCTGAATGTTTATCAAATCCTTTTTAATTTTTTGAGTCATGTCATCCAAATTCTCCTCGACTTCCTTCATTTTAGTCTCTAATAATTCAGTCTTTGCCTCCATCCGAATCAGAAAGCCTGATAAACCATTAGCAACTTTTGAAATCTTTTTATTCAAGAAGTCAGACTCTGATTTCACCAATTCACCAATTTCTTTAATTTCCTGCTTAAATTTTTCAAGTTGCTGATTCACAATCTCATCCCTTCTTACAATCTCTTCAAGGATAAATTCTAATATATTAAAATCGGGTTTCTGACGCTGGAGAATTGAAATTTGTTGGCGCAATTTCTTAAGGGGGGAAATTCCCCCCCCCTGTTTGTCCAGCTGTATAAGTCCTGATGCCATTTCCCACACAGACAAGATTTAGCAAAAATAAGAGAAGAAATAGAAAACAAAAAGACTTTCCCTCATTAAAAAAAACTTCTGAGCAGCACAGGAGCGAGGTTTCTCTAGAAATGTAGCCAATGATATTTATTCCGCTACATTGTAATAATGAAAAACGGAAGGACTTTCCCTTTTAGCCCTTCTCCAGCCACAGCAGACGCCATTTTAGAAGGCTCTTTTTCCCTCTTTTCCTCTGCTCTTTTCTTTTAAATAGTTTTTGAAAGGGTAAGATACTTGCGGTTCAGTATTAAGGGTCCAGTTCTTCATTTCTTTAATTATTCTTTTAGATTCACAGGCTTGCTCTTGACGCCTGGCTCTGCATAGGCAGAGGTCTCCCAAAGCCCGGAGCAGCGGCAGGGGATATGGGGCTTCTCATCCGCTCCGTCCCAAAAGTTAAAAAAAAAACTTTTGGGACTCTGCGGGGAGTTCTACCCACCCCTGCCGGCTCTCTCTCCGTTTCCTCTTGGAAACGGAGTTTTTTTCGAGCCGCCATCCGCTGTAACGGCGGCTCTATACAGGCAGAGGGAGCTGACGATCCCAGAGGAACGTCTGGCGGTGGCCAGCAGCAAACCGGAAGTCCGAGACAACTTGTAAATCTTGAGTCCATTCAGAATAGAGCTGGACAGAGATGGTCCATCAATAATTCTTGTGCTTGTTTCAATAGTCTAAATTTCTTATTGCTCTCTGACCTATAAATGCCATTAAAGCTTCAGCAACACCAGTGTCTCTCTGAATTGCGTTTATGTCTTCTCCGTATTAACCTGAGACAGTTCCACAGTCACAACGCTCATGATAAGATCAGCAAGTTTAGAGAACCTTTAGTTAAATATGAGGACTCTTCCAGGTTATAAAAATTCAGAAAATCTGAGGTACGCATTCAGAATGGAAAGGACGACACACTTCTCTTTCTTTCTCCCTCTCTCTTTTAGGTTTTTGCAATTCTGCTTTTCTAGTATTTTTGACTCATGTCCCAGTTGTCCCAGTTCTATTTAGAATTCAAGGCTTCTAGTTTAAACACAGTTGTAAGCGCTGTTTGACAGCAGTAGTAATCATTTCTGTAAGGGTTAGGATTGTGCTGAAAAATCCGTGTCACGCCTCAAACTACGTAATGGTTTTGTTATCCATGGTTTGTTGAATCAGCAGTATTAGCATAATATGCTAAGCCATAAACCATGGTTAACATAATTCACTGGTTGAGTTCACACACTGTATAAAGCCATAACCAATAAAATGACACTGCAGCTTTCTGTCCTTTGTGAAGCCAGCTATTAAATGATAACAATTTGAGGCTGCCTTGCCAACACATTTATTTATTTCAAGGCAGTGTACACCACCTGTCATTCTTGCAACAAATTCAGCAAGTGGCTTTCAGGAAATAAAAACATTGTAAAATGAAAGCAAAACAATAAAACTCAATCATAAAACAACAGAAAGCTACATAAAACCAAGCTGAAATAACAGCAGAAGAACCCTAAAATGTACAAACCCAGCAGCATTCAGTTCAGTGTCCAAGTCAGCTTACAAATTCATTAACATAAATAATGTGGGGGGAAAAAAGTATTCCAAACTAGCTAAACTACTAGAAGTATTTCTTCTAAAAAAAATGTTTAGAATTGCATCTCTAATTGCTCTCAGGGATTTTTCTCCGGCTCAGCTTTGATGTGAACTAGAGAAATATTTGGGGAGACATTGAATGCTCACCTGTCTTTCAAAGCAGGTTTTTTTTTTTTTTTTTTTTAAAAAATCAGCTGCTAGTGCTAGCTCTTGAATCTAACTTTTAAGAATTGCACACAGGGGCAATCCTAGGCACACCCAGTGCTGCTTTATGGGAACTCATGGATATGGGAGAAGAATATTAGGTCACTCCCTTTTTAAAAAAATATATAGTTGATCAACCTTGTATTCAGATTGAAATGTCTCTTCAGTCCTTTGATTGCTTCTCTCTCACAGTAAGTCAATGAGAAAAGATTCTGTCTTCTAATGTGTTTGGTTATTTGGAAGGTTTTGATGCCCAGAAAGCGTGATTGACAGATAGAAATTCTATATTTATTTTTATTCCATATTACCAATGCTCCATTATTATGCTAAGGAGGATGTACTGCGGTTGTGCAGCTACTAAAATATGCTTATACTATAGCATTTTGTAGTCAATTTTGGACTTCTTGTCTGCAGGGACTATAGCCAACTCCATAAAACATAGATCTAGTCTTCTTGTGGAGTTTGTTTTCTAATCTGGACAACCTTGAAGGGCTGACACTATGAGTAGCATTAATTTCTTTCTCCAGAATATTATTTATGGTCCTTAAAAGTAGAATTCTTTTTCGAGGGGTGGTTGTTAACTTATGTGACTAAATAGCAACAAGAAATACACAACCTAGGATATGAATCCCCAGGTACTTAAAGAAATGTGTATGTTCATATATATGACCTTGCATCATTACTATTGACTTTCATTACATGTATAGCACTTTGTTCTTCAAACAAATATTCTTAATTTTGTGAGAACATCCATGAAACACCATCCAACTTGGTGTAATGCACAGATTTCTTCAAAATTCCTTACTTTTCTAGTGCCCTTAATAATTTCCTAAGAGAAAACTGAGATCTCCAATGATTATTCTCTGAAAACTGGTTTTATAATGTAATTGGGTACTTCTTTTGAAGTAATAATACATGTATCTTCCAACATGGATGCCAAAAGCTACTTTTGCCTAGTTAATATTGTTTTAAATGCTCATGTTATCTGTGCAACTCATTTTATTGAAAACATCACATTAGTCTAACACGATCTGTCATGTTCCTTTATACCCACTGCTACATGTGAATGTGTGAGCATGCAACACACTCATATATTGTTGAATCTAATCGACTCCTAGCAGTTTGCAGTGCAACAGTTGTGAAATTATAAATCACAACTCTAAAAGCCCACACAGAACCAGAGTGAAGCCATAAAATAAAATGGAAAGGAAACAATCATTGACATCAACTCTTCTAACCAAAAGCGCCTAACTTCCAAAGGGCCTGTGTGGGTTTGGTCTTTGCGGCTTTATGGAACAGTGTCAGGTTGAATCCATGTTAGATAGTCAGGAGGGAAGCTATTTCAGATATTTATCTGTGTGGCCCCCACCTCTTCAGAATCCCATATGATTGGAATAGAAAGCAGCCACAAGTGGGATGATTGCAAAAGGACAGCACAGGATTGTTCTAAGTTGGAGGAGGCAGACTGGAAGGCTAGAAGCCATCCCCATTACTATACATGAGTCAGAGTGTCTACAGCATGACTACCGGGGAGGGGGGTTCTAAATTTTTTTACTACCGGTTCTGTGGGCATGGCTTATTTTGTGGGCGTAGCTTGATGGTCATGTGACAATTCTTTAGGATTTAGCAGAGGTACTGGTCTACCAGGCTTTTAACTACTTGCAGAGCCATACCGGTCTACTCATTTATTTTTGCAGGCACTGCTCTTCCCATTTATTTTTGCAGGCACCAGGCTACTCATTTATTTTCTTTTAACACTGATCAGCTGTAGGGTGGCCCTTTGAAGCCCCCCGGCAAGAGTTTAAACAGTTTTTTCCCTCTAACCAATCAGCTGGGACTCAGGAGTCAGCAATAGATTGGGGGTGGGGCCAAATAAAAGGTAAAAATAATGCAGAAGGGCGGGGGGCTGAACTGGTTCGGTGACATCATATCATCACCGCTACCGGCTCGGCAGAACCGGACCGAACCGGGAGGAACCCACCACTGTGACTATTACCCTGTTTTCCCCAAAATAAGACATCCCCTGATAATAAGCCCAGTCGGGCTTTTGAGCACATGGCACTAAGGCCAAGCGCTTATTTCAGGGTTCAAAAAAATATAAGACAGGGTCTTATTTTTGGGAAAACATGGTATTTTGAGACAACCCAAGAGCAAAATACAGGACACAGAGGTTTTTCAAACAGTGGTTTATATACAAGTTATATATATATATATATATATACATACACACACACACATACATACACACACACACACACACACACACACATGTGCTAAGCAAAGCCAGGCTCTGACATTCTGACATACTTGTCCCTCAGAAGTGAAGTGGCATGCCTAAGAGTCTGAGGTTCTGCAAAGGATATGTCTTAACCTTGGGTCTCCTCTTCTGTGGTACAAGGACAACAATGCTGTCTTTTATTATAGGTCTGTAATTAGAACAGCTAAATAATGCATGCAAAGCACTTCAATAGGGCTGCATTTGACTATTAAAATGTAAACCTGACAGGCAACATCATCTCACTTTTCTTATTCAACAGTAGGAGAAATGACAGTGGTGTGCAGGAAAATAAAATTGTTCTGTTCCCAAAGGACTGTAATTCTGCATGTTACTTTAGGCCTGCATCCCATCTACCATAAATTGTTCTCTTCATATTAATGACTGCAGCTATTCATTTCACAGCCACTTAAGACCTAAATCCTCTGGTAATTTCCCAAACCTGGGATCAATCTGATCCTAGATCTCAGGGCTTTTCACTTGGAACAGAGATCCTCTGCTATTAAGATGTGATCACCAGAGGTCATCAATTCTCTACACAATCTAAGCCACTTTTTAAAAATCACTCCTTACAATTTATTATCATTTCCTCATCTCATCTTTCATGCAACCAACACTTGCACTGAACTGAGAATATATTCATTTGCATTTCTATTACACCAGGAGTCAATCCCTTAAGCTTGTCCTTGCAATAAAACAATAAATTTACTCTCGGACTTCAGGAAAATATTGAAATGACACAGTTTAATGATTAATGAGATTTCACATTCTTATTTCATAAAATTAGAATAAAATTACTCTAGCGATGTCCCAACTTCCTTCGTCTACATCTTCCTCACCTATCCCAGAAGGAAAGAAGAACCTTTTTTTTTTCTTTCTTAAAACTCACAAAAGGTACCATTTTTCATACTGGCTAGCAAAGTGATAGATGTAGACTTAAGGATGATCAAATCCAGTGGGTGGTATTCAGCCAGTTTGGGTGAACCGGTAGCAGTGACCGCAGGTGGGTGTTATGCCCCACCCCAGTGCTATGCCATCCTATTTAGCCATGTTTTCATGCGCAGAATCTTTTTTTTTTTAAAGCCTCTGATGATCCCAGCTGACTTGCCTGATCGGCAGAGACTTTTTTTCCTTTTCCTTCTGCCGAAGAGGTTGTAGAAAAAATGCTTTTAAAAGCCTCTGATGATCCCAGCTGAGTTGCGCAATCATCGGAGGCTTTTTTTTTTAACTTGCAAAAGCATTTTTTTTGGCCAAAGAGGTTGTAGAAAAAATGCTTTTAAAAATTAAAAAAAGCCTCTGCTGATTGCGCAGCTCAGCTGGGCAATGGGGGAGGGCAGGGATTTTTGCTACTGGTTCTCCAAACCACCCACCTCCATCGCTACCGGATCGGGCGATCCGGTCTGAACCGGGAGCATTTCACCCCTGGAGCAAAGCACATATGCGGAAGGCCAGGCGCATGCGCGGAACCAGTGGTAAAAATATGTGAAAGCCACCTCTGATCAAATCAGAGGCAATACTTTAAAAGATTCAGAAAATACTTTTCATCCTAACAAAAGAAAACCCAGATAAAAATAAGTTCACAGGATATCTGTGAATTTGCTTAGTTGTGGTTATTAAAGCCTCCAAGTGACACAGAGCAAGAACCTGGTTGAAATGTCCTAGTCCTTATTTTAAATTCAAGACAAATTTTCTCCGGCAAGATGTGTGGAAGAGCTCTTAGTTTCTTCAGATGAAAGAACAAATCAGTTTTTTTCAAAAGAAAAAAAAATTTAAAAAAGAAGGATTGCTTACACCCATCTAACTAGAAATTGAGCTAGATTGTCTGCTCAGTTTCTTGACTGGTGAATTGCTCGTTTCTTCTTTTTTACTCGACTGAGCAAGGAATAACATTCAAGGAGGACATGACTGAAGAATCCCAACCTCCATTATACTACTTGAAGGACCCTGAATAAATTGAGAGTTGGTGTGCCTAAAGTGTAACACCACTATGCTCAAGTGGAGGCTTTTAGTGGATAACAACATGCTGTGTGAATGCAGAGAGAGAGAGACAAAGCCCGGCCCATCTGCTGGTATGTTGGCTACTATCAGAAACAGGTATCGAGAATGGCTTATTTTTGGCCAATGACAAAGCCAAGAAAGTGGCTTTATTCTGGCAGTCTGAAGTTTGATGTAGACATGGAAGAATGAAGAGAGGGGAAGGGGGAAAGGGAGGAAAAGGGGGAGGAGCAGGAGGAGATTTGCTCTTGTCCAAAAACACTGCTTCCCATAGTCCACCTAGTAACCTTTCTGTTTCCATGTTTGGTTGATTTTTCCTGGATATCATCTCTGAGCTGTTGAATTGATTTCACAGCCTGGCCCAAAAGTCCATTAAGAGACCAATCCTTCCTTATGTTGTTGTCTAGGCTGTCTTCCCACTGACTGAAAAATGTAAGGTTTTGATTCCCATATAGGATACCTGCTGCCAATTAGTTAGAAATGACCAGATTTCAATGTTTGCCATTGAAATATAAAGAACTAAACAGGGACTTTGACATTTGATAAATACCATTGTTTTATAGCCTGACTAAATCACCATGACAGAATACAATACTTGTGTGTTACTCACAGGCAGGACTTCTCAGTTGTCTCCTTCACTTTTACTTTGTAAATCTTTACTTTGAGTATTTTCTCTTCTGAAGTTCGTAAGTCCCCACAATGACATCTTGTAGGCTCTTGTTTGAGTATTTGCCTCTTTATCTACTCCTTGCCTCAGTGAGTACTGAGTTCTTCTTCTTCCCCCTTTTTTAAAAAACTGAATGTGTCATTTCTTTGCTGCTTTAAGTAATTGTTCACGTGTTGTTTTCTTAAACTGATGATTGCAAATCCCTTTAAATCTTGTAGTAATACAAAGTGATGTAGAAATAAACAGTATGAGAAATGTTCCAGTTAATATAATTTGCTTTCACAATAATCTCTGCCCAGATGTTTCCAGCAAAGAAGGAGAGTGTAACAACATCAATATGATTATCCCTCCCCCAAGAAGGGGAAGGAGAAGCGGAAGCACAAGAAGAAATGACTGGTGCAGAGCCACAACTTCTACTTCATGGACATGAAGTGCCTGGGTTGCTACAAAATCAGCATGGTTTTCAGTCACGCCCAGACAGTTGTGTTGTATATCGGCTGCTCAACTGTGCTGTGCCAGCCCACTAGTGGAAAGGCAAGGTTGACAGAAGGATGTTCTTTCCAGCAAAAGCAACATTGAACAGTGGACACTTGGCACGGGATGGATGGGACTATGCAAACAGTTGCCGGTTGTGACCCTGAGGTTCTCTTGAGCACTGATGAAAGTATATTATACAATGGAATTGGGGAGCATGCAGAGTTATTTTTGAGGGCTTGAATTGCTACCAATTGTGGCTATGGGATGAGGGTGAACACTCCCTCCCCTTGTGGCTCTGGCACTGTCCTTGTAGCCTTACCTATTTCATTCAATAAACTTTGGACATAAAGACAAAAAAAGAAGCAGCTTATGTTGTCATGCACATATCATTGTCTTGTCTACAGATGCCCCTACTTATTATGATTATAGTGTTAGGGTTATCTGGGCTGAAATCCAGACAATATCAAAAATTAGCAATTAGGAGTTTCTTTGGTGCCATCTACTGGTCAACCACATTACTGCAATCCAAAAATGATAGTCCTAATTATCATGCAAGGGAAATAATCAAAGCCATTAAAAAGCGAAAGTTATATTTTGAACATGTGATGAGACACCCAGAAAAATACAGCATCCTTCACTTAATCCTCCAGAGAAAAATTGAAGGCAAACGAGGCCCAAGCAGAAGAAGAACATCATGGCTTCAAACCTACGGGACTGGTTTGTACAAAACTCAGCAGCACTTTTTCATACGGCTGTTGACAAAAATAGGATTGCCAACATGATTGCCAACATCTGATGACGGACTTGGTACAACAAGAAGAAGAAGAATTATCATGCTAACTACAAGCAGCAGTTATATGTTAGCTGATTGGTTTCTAAAGCAAAGAGAATTTTATTGCAAAATAACTTAATTTAGGAAAAATCAACCTAATGTATAAATTACCAGACACCCTGTATTTATTTCTCTCTGTCTCCTCATCATTCATTGTGAGTGCTACATGCCATTCCCATACAGCATTTGTCATCTACTTTTGTTAAACTGCTGCAGTAATAGGTAACATTAAACAATCACATTTTTTTATAGCAAAGTTGCTACCACTATGATGAATCTCCTGTGGCACTATGTAAATTTTCCATTGCCTAGGTCTGAAAGTAGTGATAGTGCAGCTCTCATCCAATCATCCTTCTTAAGTCCTTTTTTTATTTTGCAGTGAACAAGATTTGTTCTACTGGCAATAAAGGAATTAAGAAAGTGTGATATCCACCCTCTCTGTGTGACTGTCAAGTTTCCGAAAGATGCCCTAATTAATTCATGAGCCATGATCCAAACTTCAAAGGAAATATATTCATTTATTAGGAGCAACATTCCAGCTATACTCGGATGCAGTTAGGACTGATCCTACGTATATTTACGTTCCCCTATGACCCTGTCTCTCCCCTCCTCTCTGGCCATGTCATAAATCACATTCTCCAATTAACCACTTTGTCTGGCTGTGAAATCTAACACCCTCCTTCTGATTGCGGTCAGAAAGAATGTATGGAATTCACTTCAGTACTCACTCACTCCTGCTCATGGCAACTTGAAAGCTTTGCAAGTTGACATTGACAATCCATGAGGTCACCAAATGAGACATTTTGGCATGTTTTCAAATATGTTTCCAACATCTGCTAAAATATTTTGTATGATTTTACAGATTTTGCACTTGAATCTATTTACCTAAGCAGATCCATTCACGATAATCAACTCAGAATTCCTTGGAAGCATGGGCAAAGGAATGTTGCACTAATTAATTAATAAACAGAGAAGGGAATTAGGTGGGATTGGAGTGCTTTTTTTTTTTTTTTTTTGTCATTTTCATTCAGATATGTTTTTGGCAGGTGAACCTTGATTTGCTTGCCAAATTCAGACCAGTGTATCTTAATTGATACTCCCATTTTCTCTAGCCAACACACTGGGCTGATGGGATTTTGTGATGAGATCATCCTACACATATCCTCCTTATGTCTGCCATGTAAGATGATTTTGAGTGATTCTCAGCAAGGATAACTGAGCCACTGAGCCACTGAGACACTGAGACACTGAGCCAGAAGAGCACATACTTCAGATGTCAATACTGAAATGGGAGTTTCATCACAAACCTTATGGTCTAAGCTATTTATGGTGAGAGAATGCTTTTGTCTGCTGCAAACGAAGAGTTGCTTGTACACTTTGAAGTCCAACATTTTTACTATGGCCTAACACATTTGTTAGCTTTTAGGATCTCACAAGACAGCCCCTATTGTCTGTTTAATTGAAGGAGCTATGGTTATGATGAAAGCAAGAAGCTTTTCTTGAGTCTCCTACTAATAAAAAGTATAATAGAGAGGAAACTGTGCCAAATATCTTTTAAGATTTGTGTGGAGAATTGACGATGTTTGCACTCTTCCTTCAATTGAATATGAAACTATTCTGATCAGCAGAAAGCACTGCTGGATTTTACTCTTCAAAAACCTGCCTCTTTTTTTTCCTCCTTCTTTTTGCTTTTATTCCCTTGAGCAGATTGTTTATTTCACTTTAGTAGTCCAATCCCAGAAGTTCTAAAACAGGATGCACTATTTTTTTTAGATCTTTCTCGGAGTGACAGCACTTTGTAAACATCTAATGAAGCTTTATCATAACCACCAAAGGCAACTGTTCCAAGCATAACATTTTGTAACTGAGCAGGACTACAACTCCCATTTTCTCTAGCCAACGCAGAGGGCTAATAGGATTTTTGTGATGACATCATCCCACACTTCTCCTCCTCCTCCTCAACAGACACCTATGAGATAAGCAGCCCACATTGGCCAATATCCCACTTACAGTAGCTTTGGTTTGGCTAGCCATTCTGTACTTCTTATTTTCTTTAACAAATGCTTTAAGAAATAACAATATTATTTTAAAATGTATCAAAACATAAAAGGCATAATCAGGGTCAGAACCATTGGGAGTGGGGTGGCCTTCCTCTACTCCTTCTGGACTCACTCCTCACCTCAGTTCTCCCATATACGGCTGCAATTGGGTGAGGAATAAAAAGAAGAAAAAGTTGTGGCAGCTAGAATAGCTCCTTTTGGAAGTCATGCTATCCTTCTGTCTCTATGAGGAAAAGTTAACCACATAGCTCTTCTATCCCTAAACATATGAGTAATTTGGGGTTAAAAATATGGTTAAAGATGATTAGGGGACTGGAGGCTAAAACATATAAAGAACGGTTGCAGGAACTGGGTATGTCTAGTTTAATGAAAAGAAGGACTAGGGGAGACATGATAGCAGTGTTCCAATATCTCAGGGACTGCCACAAAGAAGAGGGAGTCAAACTATTCTCCAAAGCACCTGAGGACAGGACGAGAAGCAATAGGTGGAAGCTAATCAAGGAGAGAAGCAATTTAGAACTAAGGAGAAATTTCCTGGCAGTTAGAACAATTAATCAGTGGAACGACTTGCCTCCCAAAGTTGTGAATGCTCCAACACTGGAAGTTTTTAAGAAGAAGCTGGATAACCATTTGTCTGAAGTGGTGTGGGGTTTTCTGCCTAAGCAGGGGGTTGGACTAGAAGACTTCCAAGGTCCCTTCCCACTCTGTTTATTCTATTCTATTTTATTCTATTCTCTCTAAAAGCTATACTTTGATGCATTGTCTGGATCTTAAAAAACAAACTAGGTTTATTGACAACCTTCTTTACAATTTATTATGAATGCAGGTTATATTTTGTTTATGTTTCTTCTGTTTATTTCTTTTGTTGTATTCTCTCACAATAACAGCCTGTCTTTGGTACTTTTCTGAATCTTAGATTAACCTTGTTGGAAGATAAAAGCCTTTGTGATGCCCTCTCCCCTTTTAGCCAGGATGCATGGCATCCCGGCCACCACTGATCTGCCAGGCAAATCTGAAAATAAGGATGCAGAGAAGTCCCTTAAAGTTTCCCCATTAACATTTGACACTTGGGCTAAAATTGACCAAGCACACCTCTTTGGCACTAGCAAACAAACATAAAAGAGTACCCCCTTGAGATAAGTCTTTTATCACAGTACTGTGCCCCAACCAGAATCCCTCATAAAAATTCACTTCCATGAGAAGATCTACATATCTTAGATCTACAAACCTCACAGGGTATGGGACAACCTTCCCCTCTGGACTTTACATGTTCCTGGGATAAAAATGTCTTAATTTAGACATCTAAAAATACCTTACATCAAAGTCCATTACTTCATGATCAAAGCTTGTCATTACTATAAGTACTTCTACGCTTAGCTTTCTAACTTTGTACTCTACCTTCAGTTGCTATACTCCACATTATGCTGTCAAATAAAAAACAACCTTCCTCCCCAACCAGCCATCCAGTGTGTGTTTTTCACAACTTGGCTTAGATTTGGACCCAGGCCTGTCTTCCAACAACCTCTTGCCTTTTTGCTTGAGGCACATTTAAAATCTGTGATCTGTAGGCTTATGAGCATTTTCTCCATTTATACAAGAACCCTCTTCTCGTATGAAAAATATATATGCAGTCACTTATAAGCCCAAGTGAGTCCTTTTTTCAACTAGGTTTAGCACATTTCTTCTGTATCTCTTAATTCTTGACAAAGTAACAATCCTGTCAAAGCATTTTTTTAATTCTCTGTTCAGAAGTTTACCTCCTACAAAACACACATCACTTTTCAGCTGCACTCATTGTGGTTCAGTTTATTGATTTATTAAAGCAGAATTTATAACTATTACTTGAAGTCTACAAAATAGTTTGACTGATTAAAAAGGCACCTTTGCTAAATCGGAGAGGGTTCGGGACCATTCCTTTCCCAGTTATTGAAATATACCCAATTCTTTCTTAAACTGCTATATGTCTTCCCATTCACTCCAAGAAAGCTACTTTCAGCTGTATTTATTTAAATTCCCAAATCACAGATGGAGATACACATGCCAAAACAGCAAATTACCAGTAGATTAATCTTCTGTCATGGAGAAGGAATAGTTGAGAATGGTAGAAAATCTGACAATGGAAAGATTAGATTTTGGTCAGTTAAACTGTCAGTCTCCCCAAATAATTTTAGTCTTCTTAGTTCAGCCATGCAAGAGTGATGAGCTATAGTCTCTTGTCCTCTCACCTCCCAGCATTGGGAGGGAAAGTCCAAGAGCAAATGCATTTAGTGGAATGACTTATTGCTCCCATGGATGAACAAATGCTGATTTCATAGGCCCAATTCTTCTGCAGCTGGAAGGGCGGCCAAGAGCTTTCACTGTCTCCAGGCATCTGGTGTTTATCTCACCACACTTTCTCCCCAATTAGGTATGAGTGCCGATACACATATTGTTTCTAAATCTATGTGTACTAATTAAACTTGGTGTTGCTTGCAAATCCCTTTCCAAAATAAGAACTAAACAGAGAGAAAGAGCACTCTCTGCAAATGTGTTATCTAGTCAAAGTAGTCCTGCTTATGAAAGCAGTTGTATTGTTAAATTATGGCACCTACTAATGCAGCCGAGCGAGCGCAACTTACACCCTTTAGGCAGAGGGCACATCAAAAAAAATGAAGTCAGCAGATGTGATTGTGCCACCAAAGCCCTGTTCCTTGGTATGTGGCTAGGACAGCAACAAATTAACAAAAGGGATGGAGTTTTGATTGCATAGTCAGAATTTCGACTTTTTGACTTCCCCAGTGGACACCTGTGAAGCTAAGTGAAAACTGCATTGTGCCTGATTACCTAGGCAGAGCAGGAAGAAAACCCTGGAGCTGTTATGATAGAAAACAGCTTTTGGGTACACAAAGCCCCACAATCCAGTCTGAATTTTCTGGATAGCTAACTTGTCCAGGCAGATCAAGAAAAAGTGAGCTTGTGATTTAGCTGCTTATTCACTCTTAACTGCATTAAAATATTGGGCCTTAAATACCTAATGAAGAATGTAACTTCTAATAATTCCTTTTTAATAGAACTTGAAATACAGAATTACAGTATATGAATTAAAAGATCATCTGCAACTTTATGAGTAGATATATCTGTTCTGTAGGACTCTGAGCATAATATAACATCAATCAATTCAGTTCTAAGTAGAATTGAACCTGATATTGAGGATTGTAGCTGATACCTTTTAACTAGCAAAGCCTTTAAACTTGTAATTAGCTAACAGTATACTATATCAGTAACAATAAAAATGAGGAGGAAAATATTTCCAAGTGCATGTGTCTTCCTCGTCCACATTCAAAAGAGATACTAAATTATCTCTTCAGTTATCTAAGAAAAGCAATCAGGACTTCATATTCTACCTTTTAAAAAAAATTAAGAAATGCCATTCAGCTCCATTCTTAATATGCAAGTTTTCTCTTGCTAGTTTTACATTCCAAATTCTCTATATTTGAAACCTTTGTTTCAATTTAATTTTAGTTAAAAACTAAAATTTAGTTATTACTTAGAATTGATGCCTGAACTGGAGGTGTAAGGGGAATGAGAAAAGTCAATTGAAAATTTAGCATTACAAAGTTTGAGAATCTTCTTACTTTATTTCTTGTGACTCATTATGCTATTTTTATCTTAAGACACATCCATATGTTCTGATTATTTATTGCATTGATATTTTTCATTTTGAAAGGCTGATGCAACAGATTATTCCTAAATCAATTATTGCTTAATTTAGTTAGCACCCATCTCTCTCAGCAAAGTGAACAGCATTGTTGTTTATTTAAACATAAGAAAGTACAAGGGGAAAAAAAACTATACTTAAACAGATAATTTAGAATTCAGTTGCAAAGGGTCAACAAAATTTGATTTTGCAAACCCGGAGGCCATATTAGATTTCCCTACTGGAGGAGAGTTCTTATATAGATGGAGAAATAAGTTAAAAACAAGCTTTAAAAACCCAGTTATAAATGGAGGAAAATGTTACTTTATTTTTAAATCTATTTGCAAACCTGGAAACCTGATCTGGTTTACAGAAAACTGCATGACCACAAGATGGCAGCAGAGAGTCAGACTCTTTTTGCATTATATTGTTTCCCTCTAATAGTGGTCCAGATTTTTGCAGCCTACATGGTAGCCCTAAGTCTCTCAGATGTTTACTTCAGAAGATAATTCTGATTTCATCTGGCTATGAAAAGTACATTTAAAATTTGCAAAGTTAGGAACAGGGATGTCTTTCGAAAAAGATTCATCAGAAACTACCCATGCATAAAACCTAAAGCATTTTCCACTTTGAAGTGGCCTTTAATTAGGTGATGGGACTGCAGTATAAAATGTGCTAAATGTATCCAGTGACCTTTCCTTTGTCTTTCAGGGCTCACCATTTGGCTGGATTTATTATCCTGCAAAACAAACTCTGAGTTGGAAGACTGAGTTGTGCTCTGCCTTATCTCTATCTTATCCTTCTCCTGATCGTTTATTTATTTATTTGAAAGGAGGAGAAATGTGGCTGGAGGATTCCTTCTTCTTTCTTTTCTTTTCTTTTCTTTTCTTTTCTTTTCTTTTTCTCTTTACTCTACAAGGACGATTCTTGGTGACTAATGAATGTTGTTGTGGTTTAAAAGACAGATGGAATTAGTTGTTATTTTGGGGAAGTGTTCAAGTTGCAGAACGTTCTCAGTGATAAATTATCTTTTGATAAGCATCCCTCCCAGCAAAAGCAGGAAGTTTCAGTGCCTGCCTCCTGTTGAAGCATGGAAAAGAAAAGAAAAAAACTCTTTGGGTCTGGGCATGCAAACACACCGGCAACATTTATAAATCCACTTCATGTTTTAACAGAATAACTGAGTTGGAAAGACCTTGGAGCTCTCCTAGTCCAACCCTTGCTCAAGCAATGATGGCTAACATTTTCTGGACCGAGTGCCCAAAGCGTCCACACGTGTGCGCGAATGAGCACGTGTGCACCTGAACCCTTAAAATGCAATGTGTGCACGGCCCCTACACATGAGCCCATCCCACACATGCACGTGTGCCCCCACATGTGCCCCGCCCCTGCACGCGCCCTACACCCTGCATGGACACGGCCCTCCACATGTGCCCCAACCCCCTGTGCATGCGTACACAGCCCACGCATACACCCCAGCCCCTGTGCATGTGCTTGAGCCCACTGCACATGCCCTGACCTGTTCATGTACAGTAGAGACCCGAAGACCAACTGGTTGGTGGGAGGCACGTGCGCATGCGCAGCAGAGCTGAACAGGGGCGATGGCTCATGGGCCATCAGAGAGGTTGCTGCGTGCCACCTCTGGCACATGTGCTGTAGGTTTGCCATCACGGCCCTATACCATTCTAGAGAAGTGACTGTCCTGTCTTTTCTTAAAAGCCTTTAGCGATGGAGCACCCACAATTTCCGAAGGCAAGCCGTTCCACTGGTTGATTGTTCTCACTGTTAGGAAATTTCTCCTAAATTCCAGGTTGCTTCTCTCCTTGATTAGTTTCCATCCATTGTTTCTTGTCTTGCCTTCTGGTGCTTCGGAAAATAGGTTGACCGCCTCTTCTTTGTGGCAGCCCCTCAAATATTGGAACTCTACTGTCATGTTTTTCTGGGAGACCTCTGGTTGGTTTCTCTCTCTCTCTCTCTCTCTCTCTCTCCGAATATATTTTTATTTTGACATCTTTTATTCTAAAAGCATAAGATAAAGGTAAAGGTTCCCCTCGCACATATGTGCCAGTTGTTCCCTATCTAGGGGGCGATGCTCATCTCTGTTTCAAAGCTGAAGAGCCAGCGCTGTCTGAAGACATCTCCCTGGTCATGTGGCCAGCATGATTAAATGCCAAAAGCACACAGATTGCTTCCCACCAAAGGTGCTTGCTTTTACGTGCTTTTAAACTGTTAGGTTGGCAGAAGCTGGGACAAGTAATGGGAGCTCACCCCATTATGCGGCACTAGGGATTCAAACCACTGAACTGCCGACCTTTCGATTGACAAGCTCAGCGTCTTAGCCACTGAGCCACCACGTCCCTCCTTCTAAAAGCATACACTGCCCTGAAGTTCTTTGCACTTCCCTGAATGGTGGTTAGAGCTAAACTCCATTGAATTTCTGTGCACGTGAAGAATTGTGCTGTGGCAAAGCACGTGAAGATTTAAACCTCTATCACCATCTTTAGGGGGGGGAGGGTGAGTTTTAATTAGGACTGGGACTTGCCAGCTTCTCTTAGTACAAAGAAACCATAAAAGAAAAGAAAAGAGCAGCTGCAGGTTATATGTGGTGACAGTTTGGGGACATGGAGAGACCATAGGGACAGGACCAAGGACCTATTTTTACAGGAGAGGCAATCCTGAAAAAGTCATCATCTCTCTGGTGTTTGTCAGAGTCACATTTTCTGGGGATAAAGGCAAGTACAATCAGTGGTGGGTTGCTACCAGTTCGGACCGGTTCATGCGAACCGTTGGAAGAAATTTGGCCAAGGTCTCAGAACCGGTAACGGTGGCCAACTAGCCACGCCTCCAAACTGGTTCCCCCGGTCGCCGGTCGCTTGCCCTGGCCGCCATGTTCATCGCCGCCATGTTCATCGCCGCCATGTTCTTCATGCATGCACATCCCATTGCCTTGCAAGTTCAATGGGTCACTGCTGATGCCTGCTGCGGCAAATGCTGTGCAGGAAAACTTCCCAGGAGTTCAGGGACGCCCCTCCACCGCTCCCACGCCACTGATGCCTGCTGCAGCAAAAGCCGCACAGGAAAAGTCCCAGGGAGTTTCGGGACTCCCTGCCGCCACCGCCGCCAATGCCTGCAGCGGCAAAAGCCGTGCAGGAAAAGTTTCGGGGCAATGAAATTCCCGTTTCGACCCCTGCCCTGCCTCTGCCTGAAGCTCCTGTTTTGGGTGCTACTGCTGCTGCTGTTGCCGCCACTGCGGCCAGGCATTTTCTCTCGGGCCTCCCAGTCTCACTCTCCTAGACTTTGAAAGAGGGAGGGAGAGAGAGAGTGAAAGAGAGAGAGAGAGAGAGAAAATGAGAGAAAGAGAAAAAAGAAAGAAGAAGGGAGAGACAAGAAAGAAAAAGAAAGAGACAAAGAAAGAAACAGAAAGAAAGAAGGAAAGAAAGAAAGAGAAAGAAGGAAAGAAAGACAAAGAAAAAAACAAAGAAAGAGAAAGGAAGAGAAAGGAAGGGAGGGAGAGACAAAGAGAGAAAGGGAAAGAGAAAGAAGGAAAGAGGAAGGGAGAGACAAAAAAAAGAAAGAAAGAAAAAGAAAAAGAAAGAAAGAAAGAGGAAGGAAGAGACAAGAAAGAAAGAAAGAAGGAAGGAAGAGGAAGGGAGGGAGAGAGAGAGAGAGAGAAAGAAAGAAAGAAGATGAAGGAAGAAACACAAACCCTGGCACTAGATGTGGCTTCAGAAGGCGCTTTGAAACAGGACAGCAATCTAGGGCTGGAAGGTACCTTAGAGGCCATCTAGTCCAACCCCCTGCTCCAGCAGGAAAATTTATATCTCCTGGATTATTTTGGTGCCTCTAATAGAGAGGAAAATTGTCAGAAAGGAGAAAGAGTTTACTAGGACAAGGCCGCCATGCAGAGGAAGGCAGAGATAGTCCTGGATTTATGACCAGAATTGAGCCCAAAATTTTGGTTGCTAAGCAAGAGTGTTGTTAAGTGAGTTTCACCACATTTTACTCAATCCATGATCTCTCCTGGCTCTAACAGTCATGTGCAAGTTAGGGAAGAACATCTGAAGGTGTGTGTAATGTTCTAAATGTATAGAAGTTATGGTTAAATGTGTGGCAGAAAGTGGACTCTGGGTATGTTTTTCCAAATGTAGTGAGTTTGAATATGTATAGTTTTAGAAGAGGTGTGTGTGTGTGTATGTGTACATACACATGCAGTATATATAGTAAATAATGTATCTTTTTGTGTGCCTATACATTATACTATGTAATATGTATGTACACATATGGCATATGTACATAGGATTAAATAGTATATTTTGGATGTTCAGTAGTAGTAAATAAATAGACAGGGAAATATCTGTATCTCATTGAGGCCTTTGAGGTGAGGAGAGGCCAGGCATCCTAACCATAACCCTTGACATGAGTGACGTCAAGCTGTCCACGCCTACCCAGTCACATGACCACCAAGCCATGCCCACCCAGTCACATGTCCATCAAGCCACACCAGTCACATGACCACCAAGCCACACCCACAGTCACATGACCATCAAGCCATGCCCACCAAATAAGCCACGCCCACAGAACTGGTAGTAAAAAATTTTAGAACCTACCCTTGAGTACAATCAATATGATTCTGATTTGCCCCTCCCCAAAGGTAGACTAATTGAGATCCCTGGGAGGTAAGCCTATCATGAGCTGAATATTAACTTTATTCTGAAATCAGAATAAAGAAGAGGGGATCAACCTCTTCTCCAAAGCTCCTGAAGGCAATACAAATAGCAATGGATAGAAACTAATCAAGGAGAGAACCATTCTAGAACTATGGAGAAATTTCCTGACAGTGAGAACAATAAATGACTTACCTCCAGACGTTGTACTCCAGGTGCTCCAACATTGGGATTTTTTAAAGAAGAGATTGGACAACTTTTTGTCTGAAATGGTATAGTTTCCTACTTGAGCAGCGGGTTGGACTAGAAGACCTCCAAGGTCCTTTTCAACTCTGCAATTCCATTATTCTGACAGATGCAAAGAAGGGCTTGGGGAGGGGCATGGATCCCTAGCCAACATGTTGCCCACTGGGTCATACTAAGTGAGCCAAACCCCAAATATTCTGATCAGCCACATAGCATCAGTAATCTGAATAATGCTCCTGTTATCACTGATTCACAAGGAAATGATTCCTGCCTTGGCGGTATTTCCAGATGCAAATTGGGCTGTGCAAGTTAATATCTGTACCGCTGAGAGTTTTCTATACAGGAAAAGACGTGGGTAGAGAAGTCAAAGCAGTGTCAGATGCCCTGCAGGCAAAGTAGAATTCTTTCCAACAATTGAGCTGACCTTCTGATCTGAGTTTCTAAAGAATGGGACAAAGCCACCACAAATGAAAATCTGAAGATTATTTCTTTACAAGGACAGGGGGAGGCAGAGTCTGCTTTACTTACAGGTTAATGCCATCCTTGCTTTTGATCTGGCCTCTGAAGCTCAGATAATGAAGACAATTCAAGAACGTTTGGAATATTTCTTTTTTTATTGGCTAGTCTTTCAAGACTCTCCGTGGGGAAATATAAAGGAAAATATTAGAAGGCTGGGTTCGTGCAGCGTGCTATCTTGCCTGTATTTTAATCACGGTTTGTTGAATGAACCATGTTTCACTTTGAAGTTTACAAACTACAATGCTTGATTTCCTACATTATGCCAAGCCCAAAATCGGCTCACCTTATGGATTAAGGTGATGTGAATAAGTCAAGCCATGGTCTGCCCAATTTATTCCATTTGGTAGATGGGTTGGATTCAGTTGCTACACTATTTACCCAGGATTGTCGCTGAATGTTTAAGAAGTCAAAGAAATCACACTTTTGGAGTAAGTATGGATACAGAATAACACAGTTTGAAGGAATCTTGGAGGTCCTCTAATCCAAACCCTGCTTAGGCAGGAAACCCTATACCATTTTAGACAAATGGTTGTCCAATCTCTTCTTAAAAACCTCCAGTGATGGACTATTCACAACTTCTGGATGCAAGTCATTCCACTGATCAATTGTTCTAACTGTC
Organism: Arizona elegans; assembly: GCA_022577455.1. NCBI lineage: Eukaryota > Metazoa > Chordata > Lepidosauria > Squamata > Colubridae > Arizona > Arizona elegans. Next base: position 180,503,956 of record JAKOOJ010000001.1, read on the forward strand.
AAAAACCAAGGAAATTTCTCCTTGGTTCTAGATTGGCTCTCTCCTTGATTATTTTCTATCCATTGCTTCTTGTTCTGCCTTCAGCTGCTTTGGAGAATAGGTTGATCCCCTCTTCTCTATTCTGATTTCACTCCAAATCAGAATAAAGTTAATATTCAGCTCATGATAGGCTTACCTCCCAGGGATCTCAATTAGTCTACCTTTGGGGAGGGGCAAATCAGAATCATATTGATTGTACTTGCCCTTAGCCCCAGAAAATATGGCTCTGACAGTCCCCCTCTTCTTTGTGGCAGGCCAACCCATAGATATTTGAACACTGTGATCATATAACCCCTAGTCCTTCTTTTCATTAAACTAGACATACCCAATTCCAGCAACCATTCTTTATATGTTTTAGCCGAGGTGAAATGTAAAAAATGTTTGCTACTGGTTCTGTGGGCGTGGCTTGATGGGCGTGCCTTGGCGGTCATGTGACCGGGTGGGCATGGCCAACTTGACGTCACTCACTGTTAGAACCAGGAGCTGTACATTTTGAAGCACATTCTGCCCCTTCTGAAGCCCCCAACGCTTTGAGTTTCCCTCCATCACCCAAGCAACCATCGGAGCGTTCTCTTGCCCTGCTCTCCATCCCAGAAGGCCACGCATTCTCCCCCCCCCCCCACTAATCCTCCATACAAATCAGTGGTGAAATCCAAAAATTCCTTCCTCTTTCTTTCTTTCTTTCTTTCTTTCTTTCTTTCTTTCTTTCTTTCTTTCTTTCTCTCTCTCTCTCTCTTTCTCTCTTTCTCTTTTTCTCTCTCTCTCCCTCCCTCCCACCCACTCCCCACCCCCACCCCCAGGGAATAACTGTAAGGAAATTCAGCCACATTCTTTCTGTCTCTGGAAAGATACCAAAATAAACCTTGCATTGCAAAAGGAGTGACTGTCAGGCTGTTACAGGACAGCGCCACAAGGTTGCCTTGAGGGGAGCAGACGGAGCTGAATCTCTCTCTCTCTCTCACTGCCTGACTACATCAGGAAATGGCAGGCAGCCCTCTCTGTCTCTCATCTCTCTCTCTCATCTTTTTCTTTCTCCCTCTCTCTTTCTCCCTCTCTCATTTGTGTGTATGTGTGCATGCATGCATGTGTTCCCTCTTGAACCCATTTCCAAAAATAGGCAAGGGTTCGGTTTGTTCTGGGGTTTTTTTTGTTTTTTTTGTTTTTGCTGATGTTGTTCTTTCTTCTTTGGGTGCTTTTTACCATATGATTTAAATCAAGGGTCATTTCAGGTTCCCAGATAAATGAAGCTCTTTCAGCCCCCTGCTGTGGTTCCCTGACGGCTGGCTGCCCCCCCACCCGCACCCTTCCCTCACCCTTAATCCTCGCCTGTCCTGAGAATAGAAGGGCGACAGTGGGAGATGGAGACTCACTCTGTATTCCAGAGTGGAAGCAAAGCACCCCTCTACTTGCCTCTTTTTCCAGACCTTGTTGGGAGATGCATGACTTTTCTCCATGCCTAGACACTGGCTGGGCTGCCCGGCTGCAGCCAATGCTCCGCGTCATAATGGGCTCCAGGAGGAGGAGGAGGGGATGCCATTTCCCCCATTGCACAGTGCGCTAAGTTTAAGTGCAAAAGCAGCAAGCAGCCACAGAGGCGGCAAGAGGAATATGGGGAAACGCGCCCCAGCCAGTGTCTCGGGGTGGAGAAAGTCCCCGAGAAAAATGCTTTTAAAAGATTTAAAAAAGGCTCTGACCTTTTTGGGCAAATAGGTTGTAAAAAATAGGTTGTAAAAAATGCTTTTAAAAGTAAAAAAAAGACCCTGATGATCACAGTTGTGGTATGCAATTGTCAGAGCCTTTTTTTTAACTTTTAAAAGCAGGAAGTAACGACACCCGGGTGGGTGGGTGGAGCCTCGCATCGCCATCGCTACCAGTTCTCCGAACCACCTGCCATAATTGCTACCAGATCGCCCGATCTGGTCTGAACTGGGAGCATTTCACCCTGGTTTTAGCCTCCAATCCCTTAATCATCTTTGTTGCTCTTCTCTGCACTCTTTTTAGAGTCTCAACATCTTTATTTATGTTGTGGTGACCAAAACTGGAAGTAGTATTCCAGTTTAGATAAATTCTATTTATTTAATCATGTTTGGCCTTCTGGTTTTTCATTGTCTTTTCAGTTTTACGTGTAGTAAATTCATGGTTCAGGAAAAAATGATCAAGAAAAAGCAAAACGAACAAAAACATAAAAAACTTGTCGATACAAAAAAATAAATAAATCTGGGCATCGCCATTCCACTATTTGTATGAAGAATGGATATCTGCATTAACCAAATCCAGAATTGTATTTTTCCAAATAGTTTTAATTTTGCACAATTTTTGTTTCTCCACAGCTCTGCAGGAGCCATGCACTTATCATTTTACCCTCTGGGAAGGACTGTAAATGTTGAGAAAAACAGTTGCAATAATTTTCCCCTAGTCCAATGTGCAGCTTGTTCTTGTCACTGCACATCAGCAGGAAAGAGATGCAGACTGCTAATGAAGAGACGGATGGGTTGCATCCAATCATGTCATTCTGCAGGTGAAACTCCATCTGCCAGCCAGAGAAATTCTTTCTCCCCGCTTCCATGCTCTTCAAATCTGTTTCAGTTGGCTGAAAATAGCAATAGCAATAGCACTTAGAATTATATACCACTTCACGGTGCTTTACAGCCGTCTCTAAGCAGTTTACAGAGTCAGCATATTACCCCCAACAATATGAGACCTCGTTTTACCAACCTCGGTTGGTAAGATTTGAACTGCCAAATTGCAGGCAGCCGGCAGGCAGCACAAGTAGCCTGCAGTACTGAGATCTCACCACTGCACCACCACAGCTCTAAAAATCTTCTGAAGGAGATTGCAGGGTCACAGGACTAGGAGAAGTTGACAAATCTTCTCAGGTAATAATGGAGGTGGCTTTCTGCATTCCTGTATTGTAGGATGTATCCGAATTACTCTGTTGCCCCATCATCAGAAAAGATAGCAATTTTTCGAACTTTGTCATCAAGGCCAGAGATTTAGCCTTCTGACTCATGCTGGAGCCCATCTTCAGGGAACTCTAGCACCGTGTGTGCTTTCGGCTGTTCTATGCACAGTATTTATATTGTTCCTTGTTGGGTGTGGCTTTTTGTTGGTTGACTTGGGTATTGATGGCCAGCAATTAAGTCATTGGCTGTTGTTTCCTTGTGCTGCCAAGCCCTCATTTCTTAAGTAGTTGATAAGCTGATGGTAAATCAGCACTCCTGTAGACTGAAGAGGGGCCCGTTTTCCCAGCCTGGCTGTTTTTGTGCCTGCTCGCCCAACGATTTTAGTAGCTGCAAAATTGAATGTATGTCCTTGTTCATTGCAGTGTGAGGCTATCAATGAGTTTGGGTCTCCTTGTCTGACCACTCACTTGCGTTCTTGCAATCTGGTGGTTAGCTTCCTCCCCATCTTTTCTACATAGTCATAGGGGCAATCCATGTAGGGGATCCAGTAGATTACATTGGAAGTATCTCTCACCTCCAAGCAATCTACAATGCATAAATTTGTCCTCTATTAATCCTAACTGAAGTCACTTTACAGTATATTTTTCTGCCTTGTCTCTGTAATGCACTTTTCCCTGTTATGTTGTCCAAAGTGCTCCCACCCATCACTTTGTTATACACAAACTCCAGCAGTTCATTGGCTACTTCACAGAGAAAGACACACTCCTTCAACTGAGTCAAGTCTATCAAACACTCTAATAACTAAAAACCTGCTTTTGCTGTCAAGCTGATAGTATGGCTGAGCCATTTTTGTGGTTAGTTTACAGCATTATGTTCTCAGCTGCTATTTCATACTATTTCTGTTTTAGATGCGGCTGTTTTATTGTTTTCATTCTATTTTAATTGTTGACCGCCCACAGTCATGCATATGAGATGGGAGGCCATAGAAATAAATGCCTTAAAAAAATAAATACATAAATACATTCATAAGGCCTTTTATAGCTAGTTATTAAGCATAAAGAGTTTCATTCTCACATCCCAACCATACCAAATTACCTATTTGGGAACTGGGGCTGAATCCTTCTATCTCAAGTGATTGGAGACACAAACACACACACACAAACTACCTGACTGTGGGGATGCTACAGTTGTGAGAGGATCAGTTGTAACTTTTTTCAGGGCCACTGTAACTGTGAATAGTAACTAAACAAATGGCTATCTCAGGGCAATATTGTAATATTTTGACCCATCTTCCAATGAGCCCAATGTCACCAGTATTATAGGTAAAGGTTCACCTCACACATATGTGCTAATTTGCTCGGCAGATTTGCTCGCGCTGCGAGATGCCCCCCTCTCGCGGCAATGGCCTTCCACTCTATCGAAGGCCTACCTTAAGGACGGGCTTTGGAGCCCCGAGAGATGGCATGTTTTAAAGCGGGGATTGAGGGTTTTTTTAATTAGGGTTTTTAATAATCTTTTAAGGGGAACTGGGAGGGCGACCAAAGGGGATGGGGGGGGTAATCCACCTAGGTCAGGGCCCAGCCCGGCACAGGGTAACAGTTTGGAGGGCACAGGACGAGGGATTGGGAATATCATCAGCACGGTGGATGGGAGGGGCAGATATGGCGGGAGCAGAGGACCTTATCTTGTGCCGGGGGTGCGCACTCGCTACTTGAGAGCGATTGCACGCCCCGGTCCCCAAGGCTCCCCTCGGATACTAGGTGGCTCAGATACTCAGGACCTGGGCCTCCGGCTGATGCTGTGCAATGCCAGGTCTGTGGTAAATAAGGCCCCCCTCATTTGCGATCTTATCCAAGAGGGGGGAGCGGACCTGGTGGGTATTACGGAGACCTGGTTGGGCCCGGAGGGAGGGGTCCCTCTGGTTGAGATGTGCCCACCAGGCTTCAGAGCATTCCATCAGCCGAGGGCCCGGGGTGGGGCGGGGGGGGTGGCGGTTATTATTAACGAAGGTCTTGGTTCGAGGGAGACCACTGTGCCACAGATTGCCGGATGTGAGTCCCTCTTTGTGAGATGGGGTCATCGGGTTCAGATGGGCTTGCTGCTTACGTACCTGGCTCCCTGCCGCGTGGCAACGGCCCTGCCCGAGCTACTCGACGTGATAGCCACGGTGGCAGTTGATACACCCAGGCTTATGGTCATGGGTGATTTCAACCTGCCGTCCGTTGGTGAAACGTCGGAGGTGGCTCGGGAGTTCATGGCTTCCATGACGGCCATGGACCTGACCCAGTTAGTTCATGGCCCCACTCACAGGGGGGGACACACGCTGGACCTGATTTTTGTCTCTGGCCAGTGGTTGAGTGATCTTATTATAGGGGATATAGACATGAAACCCTTGTCATGGTCAGATCACTCACTCCTTCGTCTGGACCTTCGAACCACTACACCCCGCCGCAGGGAGGCGGACCCAATTAGATGGATCCGTCCCAGGTGCCTGATGGATCCTGATAGGTTCCAGACGGAGCTTGGGCCAATTCCTGAAGATCTGGCACACGACTCGGCCAAGGACCTGGTAGCTGCCTGGGATCGGGCGGCTGGTGGGGCCTTGGATCGAGTCGTGCCTTTGCGGCCTCTGACCCGGTGTCGATCCCTCGCGGCTCCTTGGTTTACCGAGGAGCTGAGGGAGATGAAACGCCGGAAAAGACGCCTAGAGAGCGGTTGGAGGGCCAGTCTCGCTGAATCTGACCGAACACTGGTAAGGTCGCATATTAAGACCTACCTAGTGGCGATAAAGACGGCAAAGTTTAATTACTTTTCCGCCTCTATTGCGTCATCAGGGAATCGTCCGGCTGCCCTGTTCAGGGTAACCCGCTCCCTGCTCCATCCGGGAGCACGGGAGGGTCCCTTGGAAGGCAGGGCGGAGGATTTCGGACAATATCTGTATGACAAAATCGCTCAGATCCGGGGGGATTTGGACTCTGACTGGGTAGATCAGGGCAGGGTGATGAGGAATAGTCTTGAGAATGTTACCTGGGAGGAGTTTGATGCTGTGACTCCCGATGATGTGGACAGGATTTTGGGGAGACTTAGTGCGGCCACATGTTTACTGGACCCGTGTCCCTCCTGGTTGGTACTGGCCTCCCGGGAGGTTACACGAGGCTGGCTCCAGGGTGTTATCAACGCTTCGTTGAGTGAGGGTCACTTCCCCGCCGCCTTGAAAGAGGCGGTGGTGAGGCCTCTCCTCAAGAAGCCGTCCCTGGATCCGGCAATATTGGCCAACTATCGTCCTGTCTCCAACCTTCGCTTCCTGGCGAAGGTTGTTGAGAGTGTGGTCGCGCGACAGTTTCCGCAATTCCTGGAGGAAACATCCTATCTAGATCCGTTCCAGTCGGGTTTCAGGCCTGGGCACAGCATGGAAACGGCATTGGTCGCGTTGGTTGATGATCTCTGGAGGGCTCGGGACAGGGGTTGCTCCTCTGTTCTGGTCCTGTTAGACCTCTCAGCAGCTTTTGATACCATCGACCATGGTATCATGCTGCACCGGTTGGAAGAGTTGGGGATGGGGGGCACCGTATTACAGTGGTTCTCCTCCTTTCTCTCCGACCGGTCGCAGTTCGTGTTGGCAGGGGGACAGAGGTCGACCTCAAGGCCTCTTATATGTGGAGTGCCTCAGGGGTCAGTCCTCTCGCCCCTCCTGTTCAACATTTATGTGAAGCCGCTGGGCGAGATCATCCGTGGCTTTGGAGTGAGATACCACCAGTACGCTGATGACACCCAGCTGTACATCTCCACCCCAGGCCACCCCAACGATGCCCTTGAAGTGATGCCCCAGTGCCTGGAGGCTGTGCAGATCTGGATGGGGAAGAACAAGCTCAGGCTCAACCCTTCCAAGACTGAGTGGCTGTGGCTCCCGGCATCCCGATATAGTCAGTTGACTCCATCACTGACTATTGGGGGTGAATCGTTGGCCCCCACTGAGAGGGCTCGCAATCTGGGAGTCCTCCTGGATACGCAGCTGTCCTTGGAGGAACATCTGACGGCTGTAACCAGGGGGACCTTTTGTCAGGTTCGCCTGATTCGCCAGTTGCGGCCCTTTCTTGATCGGGATTCCCTGTGCACAGTCACCCATGCCCTCGTCACCTCTCGCCTTGACTACTGCAACACTCTCTACATGGGGCTCCCCTTGAAGAGCACCCGGAGGCTCCAACTGGTCCAGAACGCAGCAGCGCGGGTAGTGATGGGAGCAGCTTGGCGCTCCCATGTAACACCGCTCCTGCGCGAGCTGCACTGGCTCCCAGTGGTCTTCCGGGTGCGCTTCAAGGTGTTGGTTATCACCTTTAAAGCGCCCCATGGCATAGGGCCTAGCTATCTTCAAGACCGCCTGCTGCCACCGACGACCTCCCATCGACCCATGCGCTCCCACAGAGAGGGCCTCCTTGGGGTGCCATCAGCCAAACAGTGTAGGCTGGTGACCCCCAGGGGGAGGGCCTTCTCTGTGGGGGCACCTATCCTCTGGAACCAACTGCCTCCAGAGATAAGGAGAATCCAAGACCTCAGTGCCTTCCGCCATGCCCTTAAAACCTTCCTTTTCCAGCAAGCCGGGCTGGCCTAATTTTTTAAAAGTGTTTTTAAGTGTTTGTTTATTGTTTTTAATTAACGGGGCCAAATTTATATATGTATATTTTTAACTGTATTTTAATATTTTACTTGATGTTTTTATTTGGCTGTTCACTGCCCTGAGTCCTCAGGGAGAAGGGCGGTATACAAATTCAAAATAAAATAAAAAATAAAATAAATATTTGTTCCCGACTCTAGGGGGTGGTGCTCATCTCCGTTTCAAAGCCGAAGAGCCAGTGCTATCTGAAGATGTCTCCGTGGTCATATGGCCGGCATGACTAAACACCAAAGGTGTACCAAACGCTGTTACCTTCCCACCAAAGGTGGTCCCTATTTTTCTACTTGCATTTTTTATGTACTTTCAAACTGTTAGGTTGACAGAAGCTGGGACAAGTAACGGGAGCCCACCCCATTACGTGGCACTAGGGATTTGAACCACTGAACTGCCGACCTTTCGATTGACAGTCTTAGCCACTGAGCCACTGCGTCCCTCACCAGTATTATAGGGCTATTAAAATCAGCTGTGGCATAGCTAAAACTGCCTTCAAAAATAAGTGCATTGTCTCATAAGGTTTGCTTTTTCATTCTTTCTTCTATAAATTCCATTATTTCTCCAATGTTTGTATCATTTACAGGATCATTTTATGCATGAAGCCTTTGTTTCTTTTGGGAAGTATCAGTAAGCTGTAGATTTCACATTGAGATATTCATATCAATGTGGCCACACAACACACATTTTGCAAATATGGAAAACATGCAATTATTTCAGTTTCAAGGTTTATTCTTATTTTGCTTTTAACAAACATTTTAGTATGAAGGCATTGTTTGTTAGAGTTTTTAGTTAGGCATGGCACAGACAAAAGGGGAAAAAAAAAAAAGAAAAACAGATTCATCAGCAAATCCAGCATTTAAATGGCAGATTAACAAAAGAGCCTTGTATTAACCCTATGTAGAAGTCTGTATTATTTCTTAGAAGATATTTTGCAAGCAAGGTACTACAGTTATTTGCATTGAAGTAAAAACGTATTTTTGATCAAGAAAATTACATTTTTTTCTGACTTTCTTTATATCACAAATGTCACAAAAAACCTTATTTCCCAAGAAAATATATCCAACGTATTTGGCTAACTTTGTCATTTTAAAAGCAAAGCAGACATGCGCTGCATATAAAGACAATGTGTTTTGTTCAAATCAAGTGTGTAAACTGAACAATGTTAATTCATAAAAGAGAGGGAGGGGGAGTCCTCGTTTTGGAGAAGAAATACAATTAGTTGCATTGAACAATATATTGCCTAATAGTATCAATTGCCTGCTCTGTATGTTTTCATGAAAAAGAGGCAAGTCTGGTACCAGAAGAATTGCTAAAGCAGAACATGGATGTAGAAGGAGGTCACTAAACACAAGTTTCTCAAAATAATACAAAGTCCCCTCTTTGGAGACAGACCTTTGATCTCAGTGCTCAAAGTATTGTGAAAATGGCTGTGGAGGACAGGGTGGTGGTGCTGGAGAACTTGTACTCTTTAATTGTCTGTAAATTTATGTTGTTAATATAAAAATCCACACCATTCAGAATGTACTGTCCAGGCATCCCTAAATGGTAACAAAACTGATTCTAATTGCTATTAAAGCGTGTCTGGGTAGGACTAGCCAAAATAAAATAAGTTAATAATATTATTGTCTATCTGGTTGGTTGTATGAAAGCAACCTTCTCCAAGCCTAGATTTCTAAGTGAGAAAAATAATAATTTATACAGTCAAGTTGGAAATCAGACAGTTGAAATGTCATCGGATCTTTTCACCTTCCTAGTCCAAGAGTCCTCTCTTTACTTCATTCTTGGTGATAGTGTAGGGAGGCAAAGCATTTAGATCAGAGAGAAGCATCACTGGTAATGAGAACCGAAATGAAGATGTTGGCAACAGTCAGAAAAGATGGCTATGATCGAATATGGGAAAATGTCTACTGATCAGAATATTTTGCTCACACATTTTTTTCCGAGATCATTCAGATTTAGCCAAAGTTTCAGTTGCTTTCTGTGCTTATTTTTCTAACTCTCTTCTTTAATACCTTCTTTTTTGCTCCTTTCTAAAACTTAAACGCCACAATGCTTTAAGGAGATTGGGGAGCGAAAAGGCAAATTATGATGATGCTTTATCAAGCCACATAACAATCTTTAGGAATAAGTAGTATCTTTCAGCTGGTGTCATTTCCAAGAAAGGACAAAAGAATATTAACACATTCTTTGCAAGATTTGTTTTTGGGTGGTGGTGGTGGAAACCTATAGGATTGGTGCATATTCCTTGTAGACCTCAAAATTTTAGGGTTGGGAGAAATAATCTGTCTGAAATGATGGAGATTTACTGCCCCCCAGTGCAGATAATACTTAGTAAAAAGAGCCAGTGATCAACTCAGTAGGAAGAAACTACCTATCTCAGTACAGTCCATTTAGAAAGTGAGATCAATTCAAGAACTTGCTGTGCATCCTTTGTCTTTATGGGCAAATAGCCAAAGGCACATTTGCTTAAGAATATCCATTATCTGAGAAAAGCAGGCCCTGCACTTGCAAGAAAAAAGAAAAGGAAGAAAAAAACAACACTGTACTGTCTAATGGATGATAGCGGCAGAAGAAGGATGGTTGAACTCCCAACCTCCTGTTTTAAGGGTTCCTCTAGTATCTAATGCTCAAATACCTTCAACTCATAATCCATAAACTTGTTCCTATGTGGCACAAGCTGCAAGAAAACAATAGTTTAATTAATGCACATATGGTTTACCTAACTACACACAGGCCCTATGAGAACATCATGAACTCAGTCTGAAACCTGTCTGTGGTATTTACGCATTTCAATGCAAGAAAGCCCCCTCAACCCAGGAAGGCATAGTTAGCAGGAATAATCCTGCCACTTTCCTGTTTGAAGTGTTTAATCTTGGCTTCATGCTTTGCTATCACACCCCAAAGCAAGGTGTTTTGGGCACAGATGTGAACTGGTGAAGAAAGTCATTTTCAGAAGCCGAAATATATTTATTGGGATTACGGGACCCATTAGGTCTCTAACTGTTTACTTTTTGGAACACAATTCTAAAGGCAAATTTTTGTTCCAATGTTTATTTTAGAAATCTGTATAGATTGTACCAGATTGGAGTGGGAGGCTCATAGAGATATAAACATTACAAGGCGGCCAAAATTTTCCATTTTTTTCTTCTGCCACCAACAGAGGTTCCCCCCATTTATGCTAGCAGCAATTTGGGGCCTCTTTCTTGCCATTCCCAGAAGCAAATATGTGACCATGCAACATTTTATGACCGTGTCTCATAAAATTCCAGAAGTGGGATAGAAAAGTCTTCTTCAATTCAAAGTGCTCGGTGATGCTGAAAGCATGTCTGAAGTATGAAAGGATCAAAACAAGCTAGAAAAGACCTCTTGGCCACCTTGTAAAGTTTATACAAGCCCAATACTTCTGTCTCGCCTTGCAATTTTTTCTTTTTTCTTTTGGCAAAAAGGATGAAGGATTTCTTTCCCAAATTTGCATGCAGAGGAATCCCAGGCTACAATTCTTTTTAAACTCCACCATCATGTATCACATATTGTAGTGAATTATTTATTATTTTAAAAAAATCTCTTTCCATGCATGACCCCAATTGGGCAAGGAGAGCCACGCAATGAAGGTTGCCTCACTTGTTTTGATTTTGTTGCTTTTTGTTGAATTGCAATAATTCACGTTGGATGGCTAACTAAGTCTTTGAATCACAGTAAACTGAAACAGAAATGACAGCTCAGTGGCAAGGAGAGCTAGAGGGAAATAGGAATGGTCAAGCAGGAATGGAGAAGAAAAGAGGCACATGTGCTCCATGGATAAATGGGGGACTAAATATACATTCTTAATAAGCATATCAAAAATATCAGATGGTATTGATATAAGTGTAACCAAACATTTTATATATTTCATTGAAATATAAATTCATATTAATCTGGATGATACTGTGCTTATGTGGTAACTAAAAGGAATCTTCCAGGTCACCAATGTAATGAATGGTTGAAAAAGAGAAGAGAAATCAATAGTTAAAAGTATCATATTTTTAGAACGCGGTGGGTTTTGAATACATAAATATTGCTTATAAGGCAACAAAGCTATGTATCTATTTGAAACCAATTTTCATTTTTAAAATTTTTTTCTACAAATTAGATATCACGAACCAATTTATAGTTGGGTATTCTAGTGTAAGCATAAACAATGGTTACTATTTATCTGAGATTTGTGTTAGAGATATTTACAAGTAAGCCGAGGCTGGTAAATTTCAGCATCCTTTCACGTGCATACACCTTTGTTATATTTGGAATTATTTTTAAAAGTTTGGAAGATGGTACATATGCATAATTATGCAAAACCAGCATCTCATAATACAGAAAAACCTTCCTGTAATTGTTTTTAACAGCAGTTGGAAACTAGTTTACAGAATATCAAGCCTTGGTTCCATGCTGAGTGTTCTTTCAATCTTGCAAGTAGGGTATCAGTTTAATTTACAATATAGTTGAAAAATGAATGCAAAATTTTGTTTTTCAGTTGAGCCCAGCATTTGCTAGCAAAACAGATGACATATGGTACAACATTCATCACCAATATCTGTTAATTGCATTTTATGTATTTAAAAAGTGTGCATATGCAGTTGAAAATGTAACAAGAGTAGGCATGAAATTGTTAAAGCCACAAGCCATATTATACTGTGTGCGAGATGCAGAGTATCTGCAACCCCTCTTACCTAGAGGGCACTGGAATTAATAGGTACTTTAGACATGTCCAAATACTCCAGAGATGTTCACCTATTAGTAAGCAATGCAATATTGAGCTGTGGAGAAATACCACTAGGATAGATAAAAGGTTTCGTGCCATGAGTAGATTTGCAAGGATTTGGCTAATTGTGGAGATTGTTTGTCCTATAAAAAAAATCTAACCCATTAGACATACTCCACATCTTGGATGCTTACAAGCAGGAAAAAGAAATCCATGTCTTGATTTTGGGGATCAAAGAAAGTTATTCTCCTGAAGATGGATGATCCTTTCTTCGGTAGTGTGACTCTTATTCATTGAGAGATGTATTTTTCCATAACACACATTTGCATTCTGTCTGTGGACAACTTAGTTATTCTCCTGAGTCTGAGTTAAAACAGTCTGGGGGCTAATTCAAATGTCATTAGCTCTGCTCTGGAAATGGCTGAATAGCACTTTGTGTAAGGGCAACTCTGTGCAGGAGTTGTAATCTATATTTAGTTTGATTATGGACAATCTCCATTTAGAAGTGCCTTTCAGCCTTTACTTTACATGGGGTATCAGCCATGTGACTGGAATTGTTTTTGTTAGTCCCAACAGATCAAAGGATACTAGTACTGCCAGTATCTTTACTTGATGGGAGTAATGACAGATGTAAGTGCTTTGTGAACACTCCGAAGAAACCCTCAGACTCTTGAAGGACAATGCTTAAAACATCCTTTGCCTATTTTGCCTTGAAGAGGAATTGCAACTGAGAGACAGTATTTAGAAGCTAACAATATATACTCAGAAAAATGGGACCTTAGGATTTCAAAAGGAGAGGCAGAACAGATAGGAATGAGGCAAAGAAATCTAAACCAAGACTCTACAACCTATAGTAAAGAAGCTTCATGTCATCTACCAAACCAACTGAACAGGAGAAGAGAAAACAAATATAAAGAATCAGTCAAATCCCTTAATTGCCTTGCCCTCCCCTCCCCCTCCCTATTTTGCACTCCATGGTGTGCTGCTGTCTGTTAGTCAGAATGTCATCAAATAATGCACTAGTGACTGCAGATCTTCGGTCACTTCCTGCTTTCTTCTATCATCTTGGTCTTCTGTAGAGAGAGAGAAAAAAAAAGGAGCTGATGGTGTAAACATTATCCAGAACATTTTTCACTGCAGAGGGAAACCTGGCATCCCGATTGTATTCTCCTTGTTTCTGGGTTTTCTGTAGGAGATGACCATGCTGAGCCTGAGGGAGGGGTGAAATGCATCATATATCATGAGTCCTTGCATGCCTGCAAGAGATCTAAATCCAGCCCACCTTGAATGCCTTCTTAATTCCCACTCATTTTTCTTGACTGTTAGTAGCTCAGATTTTTGTAGAGAGCTTAAGGTTACAATAAATCTTTATAATTTGAACTGTGTAAGTCTCCTGATTTCTCCAGCACCTGACATTTTCTGAGATGTCCCTTTTTAGGCAACATGTGCAGAAAATGCTGTGGGTTATTATTATTTTTAACTTCGGTGGATTCTGTGCATCCTGCTTCAACAACATTCCTTAACTTTGAGAATTTTAAGACTTGGGAAACTGAGCATGTCATAGTTCTCCAATTTTAATGTGGACCTGTCTGTATGTACATAATAAAAATATCCATGAAAAACAAAACCAGAGGACAAATCTTTGAAGAAGTATCAGTGGAAAGCATACTCCCCAGTGCCAGGTGAACTGCCTATCAAAGCAAAGGTAGGGAAACATTTCAGATTTGGATCTACATTTATTTCTACAAGGAATCAGGAGGAGACATTAACAAGTGTTATGTCTGTAAGATAATACGTTACATGCTTATATTCCTTAAAGGCAATATAAGTTTGTTTATTGTAAAAGATACATAAATGATTAATAACTATGGCCAATTATCAATTGAATATGAATTTATTCTTCAGAATGTAATTACTTAACTAATGAGCTTGGAATCATGTGGGATTTCCTACTTCATCTTTCAATCATTTGCTTTCATAAAGATTGTCCTCAGGGGTGGTATTGACTTACCTTTGCTACCGGTTCACAAATGTGAGTGTGAGTGTGTGCGTGATCTCGCTTCGCTCGCGTGTGACACCTCTGCGCATGTGCAGGACCTTCTGCGTATGCGCAGAGTGTTAAAAACAGGACGTGATGACGTCCAGGCGGGTGGGCAGAGCCTCCATAGCTGCTGCTACCGATTGGCCCAAACCGGACAGAACCAGCTGAATACCATTACTGATTGCCCTATTTGCATTACAAAAAAAAATGTTCTACACCTGGAATGTATGCTACTCTCCTCAGTTTTTCCATGAAGAAAGGGAGCCAGATCAAATAGCTCATATTAAAATGAAAGAAAAAGAAAGAAAGAAAGAAAGAAAGAAAGAAAGAAAGAAAGAAAGAAAGAGAGAGAGAGAGAAGAAGGGAGGGGGGAGGGAGGGAGAGAGGAAAGAAGGAAGGAAGGAAGGAAGGAAGGAAGGAAGGAAGGAAGGAAGGAAGGAAGGAAGGAAGGAAGGAAGGAAAGTGAGCTTTCCTACCCTTTCTGATGAATGCCAGCTAAGTAGATGGAACAGTGGGACATCAATTCAAAACAGTGAGTAATTAATTGCAATCAGGATTGCAATTAATTCATAAATATAGATATTTATGGATGTAAGTGTTCATCTTACAATAAGACAAGAATGGCACCGTGGCAAAACTCAGGTAGCTAATTCAGCATTTTTTTTTTAAAAAAAATCTTATTTGATATCTAAAGTTTACCCTACCAGGATTATCGTGCAATATTGAACTGCATTCTGAGGAATATTGTGGCAGAAGCCCCCATTTTTCTGCACATAATCACAGAGGAAACAAAATTTAATTCATACATCTAAATTAATAGTTAGCAGCTTTTATTAATCTAAGAAAAAAAAATGGCTGTGTACTGTGTCCTACAACTGATGTAGCAATGTTTATGTCAGAAAGCCTTTTAGTGCCTTTGCCCAGAGTAGCAGGTATGATATATTCTTTTGATACATCTGAAAGTTTCTAGCAGTCAAAAGTTTAAATGTTTAACATTGGGAGGGAGATAAGGAGGGAGAAATCTGCTAAACATCACATAATAATATATAAATGTTAATTAGAGGAGGGTTTTTAAATGGCTGATCCAATTAGTGTCTGCTTAAAGTTCCCTGAATGCAGAGAAAAGCTTTTTGATCAAGACGATAACATCAGACTATGTGAAAGGTCTGGAATGAAAGGGATTCTTTGTTCTGACACTTTCCCGTCTTTTTGGGCTCTCCTCCTCCTCCTCCCAATCAGATCTGCTGTCATACCTGAAAGCAAGAAGAAGTCCTTCATCTCCCTCTCTTCCCCCACCTCCCCTTTCTTTCCCATGTCATTATCTTTTTTTATATAACTGGTAAGCAATTATACTGCTTCATATCCTGCTATTTACATTTCTTCTCCCACTGCATTGGCTGAATCTCAGTAATTATCGATATTACCTCTGTATTTCCACACGGTCTTGTTTTATGTAAATTTACCAAGAGTCCCATCCAGTTGCTTCCGCTGTGCCAGCAGAAGATGCCTACCAGGGAGATGAGGGCATGGATGTATTTGTTCTTGGTTTACGGTTGTAGAGCAAAGTTCCACATGATAGTCAGCACAGAGAAACATAAGGATAAAACTCTGCTATTACAACTCTAAAAAAATGAATAGCTAAGAACTTTCCTAACATAAGAGTGATCCTTGGAATCCTGCACACCAGAACAACTACCCCGTTTCCCCCAAAATAAGACATCCCCTGATAATAAGCCCAATTGGGCTTTTGAGCGCATGGCAATAAGGCCAAGCACTTATTTCAAGGTTCAAAAAAATATAAGACAGGGTCTTATTTTCGGGGAAATATGATAGTCACAAGGGTAGTTTTTTCCCGAATGCCATCACTCTGCTTAACAACTAATTCCCACAACACTGTCAAATAATTTACTAAGACTGTATTACTATTATTCTTCTCTTCCTTACTAGTATCTATCTATTTCCACTTATTATTATAACCATATTGCTTGTATCTTTCAATTATATTGTTTTTATTTGTTTCCTAGTATGATTTGATAGCTTATTAGTAACCTTGACTATCACTAAGTGTTGTATCTTTTTATTCTTGATGAATGTATTTTTTTCTCCTTATGTACACTGAGAGCACATACACCAAAGACAAATTCCTTGTGTGTCCAATCACACTTGGCCAATGAAGAATTCTATTCTAAACCAAGAATTTTTTGCAGGCATTATGGCTGAGCAACCCTGGGCAAGTTCCATCTAACCGCAGCTCCCCTGTGAGCAGACGATGCTTATTCTGGGACACTTTAAGTTCTCTCCTTCTGCAGTCCGGTATAGCCCTTCAATCTGCACCAAAACATAACTAGATATTGATACTCAGCAGTAGCATACATGGACGATTTTTAAAGACGTTTTGAGGAAAGGCTGCATCCAAACATTGCTTCCCCTCCACACCCCCATTTGGTTTGTGTAGGCATTTGACCATCGTTGAATATGACCCACTATATTGTAGTTTGTTATCTACCATCTCCCTTTCTCTCTCATCTCTCATTTATCATCACACGTACATACACATTCTTAAATTAACTTTCCTTTAAAAAGAATCTACACATGGTTGATAACATAACATAAAATATGGATGCTACCATAATCATAACCAGACATTCTATTAAGTCTTAAGACTGCAGGTTTCTATAAAGGCACCTGAAAATAAATTGAGTGAAGCTTCCACTCCTATAGATAAGGATTGGTATGTAAGGCAATTTTCTCTTGCTATTTGGCAGTAAGAAATCAGTTTTCATTATAATCTCTGTCAGTTTTGAGTAAGGTGATATTTCAAACCCTAAATATATCCTCCCCCTTATAATATATACTTGAAATAGTGAGGGACAGGAGCAGAGTAAAGAAGAAATGTACTCGTTCATCTTTAGCAAATCCCAGATGAAGGCTTTCATCTTCAGTAACTCAGAGTTTCAGAGCTTCCTTCTCAAAGCGCCTTGCAACAACCCAACTGTGTTAGGTTGGACAACAACCAACAAGTCTGTTATTACTGGTGGCACTACTTTATTTCATATAAAACCTCACAGCTCCCCAATCTGGGAATTTGGGGAAGCTGCCTTAAGTCTTCCAGTTGTAGAATACGGTACATGTGTTACTTCACCCCAAACCACAAAAGAAGAAAGATAGCGTTTCCATTCAGATAAAAACAATTTATAGAAACCAATTATATTTTTCTCACCAGTGGAGGTAATAAACTTTGAAACTATGTCTAAAATGTCAAGCACATGGCAGCTTAATTTTTAGTAATGCTGGAGGAAGGAAGGAGGGAAGAAGAGAGAGAGAGAGAAAGAGAGAGCATGAATTAAAAAGTGACATAGAAAAGAAGAATTTCAAATGCAGCATTTTAATTTGGTGTGTCCTTTTTTTTTTCCTTGACAACTTTTTAAATGGAGGCTGTTGCAGCTCATATTTCTCTCTCCCATCTGGAGCACTGCAGTATATTGTCAATATGCTGGCAAGGACAAAGAAGTACACACAGTAATAAGACATTTTAAAATCTCTGTGACAGAACTGCCACTGTTACAAAGCTTCTATATTTGGTTTGGAGAGACATGAAATCCCATTATAGGTGTAAATAGCTCATCTTGGTGGTATATGATACCAGCATCAAGTAATCAGCACTGGAAAAGAAATGAAATGTATTTGTGATTCTGTTTGATCTATCTTGGGCATGGATTTCAGAATTGGATTTTATAATTAGGATGTGACAGGGAATTGGGTTTTTTCAGGTCTTGGTTTCTGTCTACCAAGTAATCAAGCTGCTTATGTCTATGACCATATCGGTGTGTTCTCTTTCATTTCTCATGTAATCAAACTCTGCAATTGCTTATAAGTTCAGTTTCTATGGAGCAGAATAGTTCAGTAGTTAGAAGTGGCATTCGGCAATGTTCAGCCAAGGGCATGAAATCCTCAGAACATTCATTGATCGCTTCTGGAATATAAATTTCAAAGAGCCAGGCCTAATTCCACCAGCAGAAATGGCTGATTTGGCATTTTCTTTTTAGCAGTTTAGGTTATGAAGAAATAGATACTGCTCCATTAAAAAAAGGTACTTCAAACAAAACTGTTTGTAATTCTCATTCATTTCCCCATGTATAGTTCCACAGAAGAATCACTAGTGATCACTAGTCATCTCCTGCCCCAACATCTGATATAGACCACATCAGATATTATATCTGATATTATAAGGATCAGATACAGAAAATTTGTGCACAGGAAGAGGATGTTCTCTGTTGGCTGTTGACAGAATTGGTAAGTCTAAATCTTCTGCAGTTTGGCTCACTCTATTCCTCCTTCTTCATTAACCCCTTGGCAACTGGGTCTGGTTGAAGAAGGAAGCAAGAGGCTGGAAGACTCCATGTTCTCATCTGCAAACAATCCTTGACCTCACCAAGTAACTGTTATTCGAAGAAAAGGACAATGCGCTTGAAGTTGAGGATGGTTTCTTTGACAGCATAATGGACTGTAAAGTTCTTAAAGGTGGCCACAAAATCAGAACGCTGAGAGCAGTAATATTTATAGCGAAAGTAGGCTTTGATTATAGACATGTTGATCTGACATGTTTTTGCCCTGAGGGTCATGTGAAGGGTTAGGGAGGGTTAATCTTTTCTAAATGTGGAATCTTGTGTAGGTGTGGAATTTTCATGGGAGGGGGGGGGGTCTGGTGTTGAAGATCTGGGGAGGGGAGTATTGTGAGTTAGGAGGTTTCCATATCATGATATATGGGATCTTGCTTCCTGATTGATTTGTCGGTATCAGCTGGCTGTGCATTGTCAATTTTAATTTTAAAAGAGTTTAAGATATTTTTATAACCTTGCACATAGATCACCGGAGACTTCTGTCTATGGAATGTGAGGAAAAGGGGAGGGAGTATTTCTAGTGTGTGTTTTGGCTAGCAAGGGTGTCATAGATGTTTGGGTTTTTTTTTTTTACCTTCCAACACTGTATTTGGGAATTCAAGTCAGATTCATATTCTTAGGCATATTTTGTTTTACATAAAGACTCCATTAGTTTTCCTAGCTATCAAATCTATAATAGTATTACGTGTGGAAAAGCTGTAATAAAATGGCATGGGGTCTCCAGCTTCAGCAGGACTAGAAGGCCTCTGAGGACTCTTCCAACTCTGTTATTCTGTATTCTACAAAAACTATAGCATATAATGGAAAGGAAAGATGAATTAACTTACCCTGAGATTAATTTTCTGTCTGTGATTGTGTAGGCTCTTCTAGGTTTTCAACTTGACTATTCATTTCAACTGAAAACAAAACAGTACGGTTATTTTTCTGCATTCTTTTTCAGGCCGGCATTCTTTCTGAAATTCTTTCTGAGTTATTTCATCAGCAGCATTAGAAGATTTCCAAATCATACTAAAGAAAAAATTAATTTGACTGGCTCATTTTAAAAGAAACATTGAAATCGTTACTATGAATTTGAGAGTCTTTGAACCTGATTTGAAATAAAACATTTGATTTAATCACTGAAATAGTTTAGTGCCATTTTAACATTAGCATTGTATGTAGTATGTACCATTGTTTTATTATATGGCCTTGTAAGATTGTAAACATCTGACAGTTCCTCATCTTGGATCACAGCAGGATTATCTGAGAGCCAGTGGTGGGTTTCAAAATTTTTTACTACCAGTTCTATGGGTGTGGCTTGGTAGGCGTGGCATGGCAGGCATGGGGAAGGTTACTGCAAAATCCCCATTTCCTCCCAATCAGCTGGGATTTGGGAGGCAGAGAATAGATGGGGCGGGGCCAGTCAGAATTTTATTACCAGTTCTCTGAACTACTCAAAATTTCTGCTACCGGTTCTCCAGAACTGGTCAGAATCTGCTGAAACCCACCTCTGCTGAGACCCAACCAGTGGTGGTATTCAGCCGGTTCTATCTGGTTCGGGAGAACCGGTAGCGGCGGCTGTGGGAGACTCCGCCCACCCGCCTGGATGTCATCACATCCTGTTTTTGATGCTCTGCGCATGCGTGGAGGTGGGCACATGTGCGCGCACTTACATTTGTGAACTGGTAGCAAAGGTGAATACCACCCCTGGAGCCAACATACGTGGTTGGTCACACTCAGCCAGATGTCTAGACTGGATTTGGTATTTTTATCAACCTATCAAGGTCCTGGGATAGGCACAGATATTATTGTTTGATTGTGCTGAAGGTATCTTCTCATGATGGAGCTTTTCCAAGTAGGGATGCCTTTTGAAAGTGGCTGACGGTGAGTTTGTCAGTGCCAATGGAGTTCAAGTTGTGCTCCAGTTGTTTTGGGATTGTACCCAAGGCATCTATCACTATTGCTGCTACCTCTGATTTCTTTTGTACAATCTTTGTGCTTCTTTTTTTCAAATCTTTGTATTTTGTGATTTCCTCCAGTTCTTTCTCTTGTAGTCTTATTATCTACTCACAACAATAGAAAATCACAATTACTAGTTCTTTAACTGGTCTTGATCTTCATCCACTTTGCATTCTTCCCAAGAACCTAGGATGTTGTAATGTATCGGTAAAGTATATGTGTACATAAAAGCAGTGTGGCCTTTTGCAATTGAGAGATGGACATTTTTGTTCATCCACAAAGTTTCTATTGCTGTTCAAGATTTTTTGGCATGGCATCCAGTGTACCAATAACCAATAACGTACGTGTGTGTGTGTGTGTGTTTCTATTGAGACACCTGGTCTACCCCAGCATGTGGGAGGGAGCATACTGCATCCCTTAATCTTTCCCCTGGCTCAAGCTGATGGAGGAGAACTTGTGGCTCAGAGGTTAATATAACTGCCTAACATGCAGGCAGCCCAAGTTTGAATCCAAGTACGGGTATGGCTAGCTGATGAGAGCTAAATAGCTTGAAATAGATCTATACTAGTCTCCATTTATTTCTTTATCAGCTAAATATAAATTTGATATATTTGTGTATGTATGTATGTATATATGTGTGTGTGTGTGTGTGTGTGTGTGTGTGTGTGTGTGTGTATTCTCTGCAGTACTGCTATTGAACACTTTATGACTGATACCACTGTTTGATATAGAACTTTATTCGGAGTGGAGTTCTATACAATATCATAGCAAACTTTTCACTGTACCAACAGCAAAGTGAAACGTCTGTGCTGCTAAAATATGCAGAATTTTTTACCCAGAGAACCAGCACCTGGCTGTGAATATGTGTGAAATATAGCAGCAACTCTAGTATCTTAATCAGGAGCATGTTTTCATGGTCAACATGAGTGCAGTCTTCAACAAACAGTATCAGACTCCAGTTAAGACAACAAACCAATTAGTTGCCCATTTGCACCATAAAAAGTAAAGTGCAGATGGGCATTAAAGACAGCTAAAGATATCAAAGATATCACTGTAGCTATTAAGGCACCTTAGGCAGTCATTATTTCAGTCAGCAACCATATACTCCTGGCCCTGGAATTGGACTAACATGCAGGTGACAATCCATTCTTTTCAAGGATGCCAACTACAGAACTTTCGAGACCTAAAGGCCACAATCCAATATTTCAGTCAAGCTAATGATTGAATGAGATGTGCTTATAAGGGCAATTACTTTCCACTCTAATACCCATCAGGCAAAAAGCAGTGATATTCAAAATGTACCCACATCTGATCCTTTTGAATGAGTATTTCAGGCTTATTTTAATTCTAATAGAAAAAAATATAATTCTATACACTCTCACTCCCTGTAACGCATATTATTACAATTTTATAAATGCAATAAATGGCGGTTATCATGATGCAATTATTTGTCATTAGAAATAGCCATAGAGTACTGTGGAGCAAAAGCTGAGCCTTCTAGATGACTATGTAATGGACAATATCTAGTCTCTGAGATCTTAATACTACTGAATATATTTTCTTTTGAATTGTTTCTGTAGGACTGAATGAAATTGAATTATAATAACTTATTCTATTATACTTCTATGGTTATTCTGTGGAAAAAAACTGTTTTTCCACATCCATAGCTGATGCTTGGCATTTCCCTGGAAGGCTCTTGACTGGAAGTTTTGAAATTGCCTGAATAAATTCACACCTGAACTGAAGATTTGAAAAATAAAAGACAATAGAAAAAAATTAATATGCTTGTCATATGCTATGAAGCAAATCTGCTTCTGACTCACTGTTGTCATACCAATATACTAGCAAAGATTCTGTTGAATTGCTTGTGAATTATTCATCTATATTTTACTTCCACACTTGCTAGATTAAACCACTTACTGTAGTAGCACAGACATTTTCAAACTTAAATGAAACTGCTCTTTCTATAGATTGCAGAGAAATAAGTATTGTATCAAAACTGATCCCTGCACCTCAGGTCAAACATTTTATTTGCTCTATTTTCTTCCTACTTAATGAATTAAATCAATACATGCTTAGTTAGGAAAAAAATAACAGCTGGTGATGATAATAATCTACCCTTGATGTTAAATTTGATTGAACACATTAGTTCATTCTTTATTTGTGAGCAGCGTGGTGGCCTAGGGCTGAAGATGTTTGCCTCCCATTTGGAAGGTTGAAAATGGCAGATTTTTCTCTCTCAGGGTGCAAAGAGAAAATATCTGCTGTCAACTCCACATAGGCATCAGGCCAATACAACTGTCCAATAAATGCTCAGCTCCATTCAGTCACTCCGATTCTACCCCAAATTAGGGGATTGTAAAAAGAAAAAGAAGTTCATTCTTTACTTGTATGATCAAAAAAAAGAAAGAAAGAAAAAAAAAAAGAGGAAGTCCTTCCCCCATCAATGATAAAACCAAACTTCACAGGAAATCAAACAGGTTCACAACTTTTGCTATGCTGTGACATCCCCCTCCCCCAATGAATTGTGAGTGATTTATCCAAATTCTTTAGTCAGAAATAGCAACAGCCCAGCACTTTCAAACAAAAGGGTTAGGGTTAGCGTTAGAAATGTTAGTATGCACAGGATAAAAAAAGAGAAGGCAGCATAGCAAATCCATGTCAACCTTTTCACAGCTCTGTATATAGCTCTGGAATTATTGTGCATGTTTGCTAGAATTTAATATCTACTTATATTGTTCAATCGCTGAGTCATATCCAATTCTTTGCAACTTCATGGATCACAGCATGCCAGGTCCCCCTATTTTCCACTATCTGCCAGAGTTTACCCAAATGTATCCTCCTTGCGTTAATTATACTATCTAGCCCAGTGATGGCTAACCTTTTCCTGACCGAGTGCCCAAAGTGCATGCGCATGCCCGAATCCCCAAAATGCAATACATGCATGTCCCCCATGCATGCGCCCCACCCCGTGCATGTCTGTGTGCCCCACATGTGCCCCACCCCCTGCGCATGCATGGCAGAGACCCAAAGACCAGCTGGACAGCGGGAGGCATGTGTGTATGTGCAGCAGAGCTGAACTGGGACAATAGCTCGTGTGCCATCAGAGAGGGCACTGCGTGCCACCTCTGGCACGCGTACCATAGGTTCACCATCACGGATCTAGCGAATCTGCTTACAGCCTAGTCCTAAAATAGTCCTATTTTAATCATATGTTGTTCAATAA
This sequence comes from Arizona elegans, assembly GCA_022577455.1. NCBI lineage: Eukaryota > Metazoa > Chordata > Lepidosauria > Squamata > Colubridae > Arizona > Arizona elegans. Next base: position 180,527,904 of record JAKOOJ010000001.1, read on the forward strand.
ATCAGGATAACCTTATAAATCACATTATGACTGAATTAGCCATTGTAGCATGTAATTCATGATTATACCTTAGCATCATTTGTGAACTAAGAGAGTATGCCTTGTTTTAACCATGGCATACCAGGGACTGGAGATTTAGCCTTTCCATCCTGTAGATCCTGAAATGCATTATCAGGTTATGATCATTGTAAGGAAACAGTGTTCTTTCTCATTTTCTACTTCTTTGGTTCCTGATCCCGTCTATTTCTTCTAAAAAAGCCATTTAGCTCTTTATAAAATCCAAAATAGGCACTTTCACAAAAATGAATGCACGCTGCCTAAAGGTGTCTAGCTGCACATCGTAATGAATCTTGGTGCCTACACCTCTTGTACAGCAAGGCAAACTTAAACAATAAGCCCCAAATGTTGGAATGAATTAATGAAATCTCACTAGGTTTTGTTTGCAGATTTAACACTGACATATAAAGGTGACTAAAGGGAAGGCTGACGTTCTGTACATTCAGTTGGTGCTAATTTTTTAATCCTATCACCTTGACTAGCGATGGACTTGTTCACAGAGTGGGACGAGGAGGCAAGAGAGAACAAAGGCATGAAATGAACTGCTTTTGTGTGCGTTTGCTTTACAGTTGAGTTCCTTGTGGCAGTGGAATTTTTGGCTTAAGCAAATTAGTGTCAGTCCCGTGCTTGAGTGCTCAGGCCTGAATCCCATTGAAAGTTCAATTGCATAAGTGAGAGCAGTAGAGCATTTCTTGTGCTTCACAACTGGAAAGACTGGTGGCTTGCATAAATCCACACTTTTTGCAGACTGCCTTTGAACGAGGTGTGGCCATATTCTAAGAAAGGGAGGTGTATGCTGCTTGCACCCTTTTTTCAAAAGGTCTTGGGAAGCTTACCATCAATACATGAAATGTTTTCTGTATCGCATTGCCCTTCGGGCTGCATGGAATCCATCACCTGCTTTCCTTTCTCTTCTTCTGCACCTTCAGAAAAGACAAGAAAGGAGAATAACAGATGAACATGGGTAATGTCTGGTTAATGGGCCATTTGGGTTCTTTGTTATTTTCCATCAGCTCTCTGAATGCCATTAGAGTGGTGGCTATTCAGGAAAAGATGAGAGTAGCTCCCCAAAAGGATTGTAAAGGAGGCCAGATTTCAAAAGGAATTTCTTTAAAAGTCTTTTGCAGGGGGCAGAATTCAGACTTTCATCAGAGCCTGGATTTTAGCCTGCATTGTCAGATTTTCTTTTCCAAGCGTTCCTGAAAAATATAACCACCACTACTTTCACTATTAAGGGACGCGGTGGCTCAGTGGCTAAGATGCTGAGCTTGTTGATCGAAAGGTTGGCAGTTCAGCAGTTCGAATCCCTAGCGCTGTGTAACGGGATGAGCTCCCATTACTTGTCCTAGCTTCTGCCAACCTAGCAGTTTGAAAGCACGTAAAAAGTGCAAGTAGAAAAATAGGGACCACCTTTGGTGAGAAGGTAACAGCGCTCCATGAACCTTTGGCGTTGTCATGCTGGCCACATGATCACGGAGATGTCTTCGGACAGCGCTGGCTCTTCGGATTTGAAACAGAGTTGAGCACCGCCCCCTAGAGTCAGGGACAACTAGCACATATGTGCGAGGGGAACCTTTACCTTTACCTTACTATCACTATTATCACAACAATCATCATGACCACCACGCCAACTGTCCAATTGCAAAAGACAGCATTACTTAGAAGAGCTTATATCCTGTGACGATACCGTAAACACTATCAAACAGCAGCTCCCTATCCCAGGTCTTTGAGAAGAACTCAATAAGTGGATAGAAATGCCAAATCCACTCTGAACATCTGGCTGACTATGTGACTTACCATAATAATAAACTTGAAATGGGGACATAATCAAGTTTTGAAAAGTTTCCTCTCTGGAACATTTTAAATAGTACCTGTTCCTGAAAAGCCTGCCTCCTTAGCTGCCATACGCAACCTAGAATTTACAGTACATGTAAGAAAAGGTGCTTGTTGACAGGCACTCGGCGTTTTGTGATTTCCTGTGCCTCAGGTTGCTGGGGGAACTTTGATTAAAACCCCTAACAAAGCTCTGAAATGAGCCATGTAGCCAAAGCCCCCTTCCTGCTTTCAGGTTCATACCCTGCTCTTTCCGAATTTTATGATTTCAGATTTTTAAGAGACGAATTGCTAGCTAATTTCCATGTTGGCTCTTCCCTATTTTATGACAAATGTAAAGCATGGCATGCCTACCCGGTGGCTGAACTACAGAAGTCAAGCAATTGGTTGCTAAGCAATCATCAGAATTTAGGAAGAGGGAAGCAGTTGCGGTGATTGAACATTTCAAAACATCCGTCTTTAAACACAAATAATACATTCTTTTCCCACAGGCAGGGCTGTGAAAGTATTGAAAGAGCTCCAGTTCCTCGCATCAAGCAAAGGATAATCATGAGGAAGCAGGCAGGGAAGGCAGGAGGAAATGAAACTGAGAATGTCCATTCTTAAATAAATCAGCCATTAAAAAGGGGCGAGCACAAAGATCCATTTTTCCAAGGAGCTCGGAGGGGTAGATGTGACTTTCTCATTCATCCAGCCAAACGTTATCTTCATGAGAACTCCATGAAAATGTCTTGATGGCAGTGGTGGGTTTCACTTATCTTTGCTACCGGTTCGCTTGCACTTCTGTGCATACGCAGAGCGTATTTGACGACGTGCGGGTGGGCGGAACCTCCCACGGCTGCTGCTACCAGTTCTCCTGAACCGGGGCGAACCGGTAGCAACCCACCACTGCTTGATGGGCAGAGTTCAAAGGGAATTTTACACTAGGATTAACCCTGTTCTAGACTCTACTTTCCACACTATGCATTTATCACCAAGAAAATTAAGGCAATTTAATCAGCAAAATAAATGGCCACAAATGTCTGAAATGATTGGAAATAAATTTGAATTTACTTTCGAGCCATTCAGGGTTCTTTCATTTTTATAGATCATTGGACTTCTTACCACCTTTTCATTAGATTACATATAAATGTAATCACTATTTTCTGTGAGCTCCCGAAATGACAACTTAGCATGCATACTAAAATTTCAAGATTTCTCTGGAGAAATCTGTAGGGCAGAGAAAATTTTCCCTTGGCATTTGTTAAACGGCAGTAGGCCTAAACCTTCTAAAGTGTTTTCTTCATCATTGTCGTTCACACTTGAAGGATAAAACACCCAGTGTTGAAACATTAGCATTTTTTTTTTCTAAAGGGTCTGTCAAGCCAAGGGCCACTGGGTTCATTTAAAGTCATCCACTGAATTTTTATTGTCTACGCTTTTTAATAAAAGCTACTGGGATAGTTAGATGAAAAGCAGTTAAAAGTTCTCACTAGAATCAAAGGCCTCTTGTACATTTTTAAAAGTTTGGGCAGGTATGTGTAGATGTGTTTTAATCTAAATGTAGTATTGTTAAAGAAGGAAAAAAATAAACAAATTTCAGTTGTTCATTACAATGGTTCTTCCCGATATTTCCCATGTAGATTTTTGGGATGCATCCTAAATAGACTAGTGTTACCTTGTGGTTAAGTAAATTTAATATTACATTTAATACTAAATAAAATGTTAATAATAAATAACTTCATAGTATCCATGCCTGACAGATCTTACTACTGCTTTTTCTGAAAGGTTTCCTGGGAGCCAATCAAAATGGCAGGATGTGAGAGATGGTGCTCTCCCATTTTAAGAACATGTAGCAGCATCAAGACATTTTGATATTCAGTTATGAGATGTCAGGCAGAACAGAAGCTCGCGTGAAATTCAAAAACAAATTTGTTAGGACGATTGGCATTCCAGTGCTTTGTTTGTTTACAACAAAGGGATCAGGAAGAGAGTGTCTGGCAGCAATCTGAGGAATAATGCTTCAATTTCTCTCTCCCTAGCATTTCTTGGATCATGTGCTCAAGGAACAAATGGTTCAACAAGCAAAAGCTTTCAAATAAAGGTTTATTATACCAGGGTAGGATTCATCTGGTGTGGCAAACAACAGCTTCAAAGGCTATAACACTTTCAAGACAGTCTTGCATAGCCATGAAACTATCTCTCTCTCTCCCTCCCTCCCCCCCTCTCCCTCCTGCTTTCTCTCTCTCTCTCTCTCTCTCTCCCCCCCCATCACCAATATTCACTGACTGCATTTAACCATGGCTTGCTGAACAAGCCAGATGCATGCCAGTGTTTTTCATATGAGCAAAGTGATTATAGTTTGTTTGTCCAACTTCTTGTTTCTACCTTCCCTTAGCTGCAGTTGCCTTATCCTCTGCAAATTAGCTCAGGATTGGATGGGGTACAAATAAACAAGGCGTCAGTCAGGAATTCATAAGTTAATCCTGTACTCTTATTCATACAGAATGAAACAATCCTCCCACCCACCCAATCATTTCAATATGTGGCTCATTACCTAAAACTAATCATAGCTTATTCATTCAGGTTCATGTTTGCATCGTATTAAGAATGGTGGGTTTCAAATTTTTTTACTACCGGTTCTGTAGGCGTGGCTTGGTGGGTGTGGCAGGGGAAGGATACTGTAAAATCTCCATTCCCTCCCCAATCCAGGGAAAGGTTACTGCAAAATCCCCATTTCCTCCCGATCAGCTGGGACTTGGGAGGCAGAGAATAGATGGGGCCAGTCAGAATTTTTACTACCAGTTCTTCGAACTACTCAAAATTTCTGCTACCGGTTCTCCAGAACTGGTCAGAACCTGATAAAACCCACCTCTGATGTTAAACCCCAAACAAATCACATTATTTGTTTTATATGATGTGTGAATCAAATCATAGGATTTTTCCTGTCCCACCTTCAACACCACCATCACCGTTAAGTTATCATGAAGGTTAGAAGTGGTAATTTTTACTGGGACATTACTTCTAACAGTATTAGAAATCATTGGGGGAATAAAGTGCCATGGGCCCTGGCCTGATAATGCTCTGGGAATCATTTATCATGACCTCTGTAACAGCAATATGAGAAAAAGTTTCAGAAAGAACTACGGAAAGGAAAAGCCAGCTAGTATTTTGCCTGCTCTTGTACACCTAACAGCTACTGTATAGCAAAGCAACTTAAAATAGTCATGGTTACATAGAAAACTAATGCAAGGCCTGGGGAATTCCACATGGGAAAGTTAAAAAAGCAAATTCAAAGTTAAATCTTGCATTATAGTGCTGCAGTGGGTGGCAAGCGAAGGATGCTCAATCCGTTGGATCAGCAGGTTTTCCATAAAACGAAAACTCTATTTATATAAATCCTCATTTTGTTCATAACGCCTTACCGTGTGGGTGGCTATGGAAGGAAGAACAATAGCAGCATTCATTATACTGACATGCATGTGAAACAGGTATTATCCCCAAGCACTTCTTTCCTGCTGTGTAATAAAACTGTGTGCCACCGAGAAATGAGTCCATTTCACATAAACAGGAGAATCTGATCAAAACAAGAAGTGCCTTTCCAAGCATTTTATTCAAAAGGGTTTTCTCTCTCTCTCTTTCTCCCCTGTGCCTTGCTCTCTGCCTTTCAATCTTGATTTCTATTGCTTGGAATACAAACAAGATGCACATTTCAAGGAGCTTCACAGCCAAAGATGAGAAATACTAGGATGTACTTTGCAAGATACCACTTTCAATTACCATTTCCAATTGTGTTACTGACAGGCTTGATTATCATAAATCTTCATGGGCGTATGATATTTCTAGAAAATCAATAGCTAAGACCAACTGTTTTTAAAACTTCAGTGATGCTGTTTCAGCGCAGATTTTTAAATGCTCCTTGGAAAGATTTGCTTACAGCCTTAGCTATTTTTTTAAAAGAAATATATGTAAATATATCCAATACGCATACAACTAACAAAAATGAAACCTGAAAATACGCAATAAGCTTATCTTCTAAGAAAACTGTGATATGGAGTTGATATTGTAGCAGAATTCTGTTTCAGAAGTTTGAGAGTTAACATTTATCGTCTGTAAGAAAGTATTTAATTTATTTCCTGCTTTCTCTAAATTGTATTGACTCATATAACATAAAAGCTGGAACTGCACTATTTCTTGTTTCTATCTCAACTGGAGAAAAGCTTATTGAATTTGTGCTCTGTAGAAATCAGAAGCTGAAACTGATAGAAAACGAATACTTTTCATTATCATTTTACAGTACTGTATAACTTTTAATTATTTGGGATTATTATTTTTATTATGTTTACTCTCTTTGAAAACACACAGGAGATTGCCGCAAAGTTCCAGCAAGTAAAAACAAATGAAGAAAAAAGAAAGAAAATACAAGCATACACATTCCTTTCCTGACTATTATAAGTCCCACAGATAAATGTAAACCAGACTGAAAAATGTTTTTTTACTAAAAGAGCCTCTGAGGCTGAAGTAGACAATCTCCTCACCCCATTTTTTCAATTTTGCTATAATCTGAAATAAATCAACCTCCAGCATTTAAGAAATAGCAATCTAAAAGAAGTATCAGGTTCATCAGTTCAGCATATTCTCAAATTGATTATGATTTGGTGCAAGAAAGTGACCTGCTGAAGGTTCTAGCAAATCTGAGAACATGAGTGGACCAGATCTCATGCAAAATCCTGAGAAGACCTGGTGCCATCTTGGCTCAGACTATTCTAAAATTACAGACAGCCTTCCAATGAGATTTATAAGACTACTAAAGAGAATAGGCTAGCAGAGCCTATAGCAGGGGTGTCAAACTTGCCGTGTCACGGTGGTGTCAAGTGACGTATCAGGACTTCCCCCCCTTCACTAAACCGGGTGTGGCCAGCGCATGACGCATCCAGCCTGCAGGCCATGAGTTTGACAGCCCTGGCCTCTAGGATAGAGGCATACATTAGTTTAGATCAGTGGTTCCCAACCTTTTTTTGGCCATGCCCCACTTAAGCATCTCTAAAATCCTGATGCCCCAGCCCCTGTGATATATAATTCTTACTTTACTCTAAAAGTGAACTCTACTCACGCGGAGGAAGCCTAAAAGGCTATTAATTTGGTTTAAACAAGGTTCAAATTGCCCCCATTAAAAATCAAATTGCCCCCCCCCCGTGGGCGTTGGCCCCATGTTGGAAACCATTGGTTTAGATGTTATTCTTTTCTCTTTCATCTCAGATACTACTAACCACTACTAGTTATGTGCCATTGCAAATTTGTCCTTCCAACTCTCTCATCTAAGACACTGATAAAGATGTAGAGAAGCATCAGGCTTGCTAAAGGCCCACTTCCCTCCAAATTGAAGTGGGCTTATTAATGAGAACTCTGAATGCAGAACATGTGAATTCATACAAAAGTAGGGTCACTTGGCCAATATTTTACCATGTTATGAAGGAGAACACTATGAGACACTTCACCAAAGACTTTTCTGAAGTCCTAGCATGCTATGGCTATGTTATGCTATGGAACTATATCAAAAAATGAGATAAGGCTAGTCTGACACAATTTGTTTGTGGCAAACCAACACTGGCTCCTGTTAATTGTAGTATGCCCATTCAAATGCTCACAAACATGCTGCTTAATAATCAATTTTTTTGAGGATCTTTCTCTATATAAATATTAAACTGATGGGATTGTAATTTACCAGATCATCCTTCTTCCAGTTTTTGAAGATAGGGACAATGTTTGTTCTTCTCTAGTCTTCCAAGAGCTCTCAACATTTATCTTCATTGTAGGAACAATATACCTTTGCAACTGGTCCTAGGTTCAATGCTTAAATTTTTGCAGATAATAAACCGGCCTTAATGGAGAATGGATTTTTCTTTCTTCTGCCCTTGGTTCCCCACTTAGCGGTTTATTAAGAAAGAGATTGCAAACTTGTAAACTGCCTTCCCTATTTCTTTTTGAGAGAAATAACATTAGAGAACCTCGAAGGAGCAAAAAAAGAAATGAATAATTCTGACTGCTAAAAGGTACTATCATCTTAGCAGCATAAAACCGATGCACTTTTTTCCTGAAAGTTGTGGCATAACAGCAAAGAAAGAGAAGGTTTGGCAAGGTCTTATGACTGATGCAGCCGTTATGTACGTCGTGTTTATGGGATAAATGTTGTTGGGACCTGCAGCTCTGCTGCATAACACAAACAATGACAGCTATACGTTCAAATGTCTCTTCTCACCACAAAATTCTCTTCCTTAGCTACAAGGGACGCAATGGCTCAGTTGCTAAGATGCTGAACTTGTCAATCGAAAGGTCGGCAGTTCATTGGTTCGAATCCCTAGTGCCCTGTAATGGGGTGAGCTCCCGTTACTTGTCCCAGCTTCTGCAAACCTAGCAGCTCAAAAGCACGTAAAAAATGCAAGTAGAAAAAATAGGGACCACCTTTGGTGGGAAGGTAACAGTGTTCCGTGCACCTTTGGCATTTAGTCATGCCAGCCACATGACCACAGAGACATCTTTGGACAGCGCTGTCTCTTCGACTTTGAAACAGAGATGAGCACTGCCCCCTAGAGTTGGGAACGACTAGCACCTATGTACGAGGGGAATCTTTACCTTTACCTACAGAGAAAAATCTAACTTTACTAGGCTGTTGAAACTTAAAGCTATTTAAAAACAGCTCTTACCAGAAGATAGTACTATGTAGTGAAAGGAGGAGAAAGTGCACATCTTTCTTCTTTACATGATTGAACTGCATTTATTAATTGCCAACAGCACTTCTTCCCTATCCAGTCATATAACAATCTGCATCTTAAATTTGTTTCTCCTAATTAGGCACTACTCTAAAAGAAAAGGGCAGATATTCCTTAAATGACAAGCCAGATTTGTCACCTACAGAAAATAAATGACAAAGGTTTCATAACGCCTTAGTTACCTCGACTTTTCTTCTTGCTGGGCATAATTTCTATATCACTGCAATTTTCACTGGACCAAACTGAAGGATATATTTTTATCACATCACTGGTGGATATTTGCTAATATTAATGGCAATCTTTCACATACGCTGTTTCCTGCTGCCTTTTCAGTAGCGCTATGATGGTGATGCCAAGACAGAAGTTCTCTGTAATACCACAGTGATCACACTTATTCTGACACCCACAGGTGTGTACATTTTTCCTCCTTTTTTTCTTTTATTAAAAGTATTTCAGTACTTTTTATGCTTCTCATTTTCTCCTCTGTAGGTAGTTTTGAACTGTAAGTTCCCCAACGAGGTGACATGAAAATCTCATTCTAGAATCCTCAAAGAATTCTCTGGGCCAACCATGAAATCATTCCAAAATTTAAAGAAACACTGAGGAGTTAATGGCTTGGGAAGGCCTGTATAAAAGGTTGGATCATTTAAAAGATGCCTAAAATGCAATATCGGGCTGCAGAATGGAGACTCAGCCACAACATAGATCCCACTACAGAGAAGGCTAAATGTTAATGCTCCTGTGCCACTCCCAAACACCAGTTGCAAGGAGAACAGGATGTGTCCTGAATACTGTAGATACCTGGGAGGCTGATATAATTGAATTCATTCTTTAAACTGAGCTGTCTTCAGCTGCTGAGGGCAATAAAACATTCTGAATTTGGCTCAATAGCAGACTAGCAGTTAGTTAAATCTCAGTACACATATACTGCACCCCACTCAGAAAGATGCAATGCTTATTTATAGCTTCCAGGCCACTCTAAGAACAGCTTCTTGTAGAGCCCCTTGTGGTAATCTGATCTTCAAAGTTCCAAGTTCTACACTTCTAAGCAAACTTATAGTCAGCATTACTGCACTCCTACAAAGAATGTATAGAAAGTAATTCCTCTTGTTCTCAGGGTTAGAAACTCCTGACCTATATAGTTTCCATCCAACTAGGATTCCACTTCAGTTTATTGCCATGCAGTCAATTTACTGTGGTGCACAAGCACAAGCCCTGCATTGTATTGTATTATGGGTTCTCCTGATTCAGATGCTATAGAGAATTAGATCTGAAAATCATTGGCAAAATTGTGACTCCTAATTCCAAATCTCCCAGTGGCCATTCCCATTAGAGGCAGGAAAACAACATCAATATTTTGATAGTCAAAATCCCCCAATGCTATTTTAGGGAATCTGTTTCTTAGATAGTGGAGGGAGCTGTGGAGGGAGCTGCAGAGCAAGACTCCCAATGTTTAATCCATGGACTTGATTCAGGTGAATACCATACTAAGTGATATGAGCAGCCATTGAGAGAACATGTAAGAATAGTAAAACTTCACTTCTTCTATATTTCTCCATTAAGGTCATCCAACCAGATGACAAAAACTAATTATTTCCCATTTTTCAGCAGTGCTAGTAATTGCGCCCTCAGTCTTTCAATTATTTTACCTAAAAAAAAGGAGGTGTTTTCAGAGGTTAAAAAAAACAAACACACTATCCCACAATGATGCATTCACCATACTCTAGGTGATAACATCATTGGCATGTTTGCCCACATCTTTGTGAAAAGCTGAAACAGATCCTGCAAATCAAGATAAGATCTTGGGTTGGATACCTTGCTTGGACCTGTAACAATGGTAGTGTTTAAGTCATGAAGATGAGTGATTTTATCCTCAAAATTTGATAGAATACAGAACACTATTCTCATACAGATTTTAAAAAATGTTGGGCAGTTATTCAAGAATACAATGGTGACAGCAGCATTATTAAACTCTATGCTGCCCTCACTGCCATGCAATAGTGTCAGGGCACTGATTAATCCCATTCAGCCTTTGGGATAGTCGCACCTTGATTAAGAGGAGTGGATCGAGACTTTTCCTTGCAAGCATACTTTAAGAAAACAAAACCCGAAGATATATCTTCTAAGGAAACTCATTTATTTGTTATAAAGAAAATAAAATATCTAACTGATCTAATTAGTTACATTTTGAATAAAGTTCGTGCCGGCTGCTTCTCAGCAGTCAGACTTCTCTTGGCAAGAGAAGAAAGGAAAGAGTGTGAGAAGGAATGTGGGTGGAGAGACATGCGCAGTTTAGCTTATTGATAAGGATTCTTGGCAAGCTATGGAAAGTCTGAAAGTCCAGAAATGAGAGCTCAGCTGGTAAATAAAAAAACGCAGTGACAAATAGTGAGAAACATGTACTAATACAGGGGTTGGCAACCTGCGGCTCCGGAGCCACAAGGGGCTCTTTGGACCCTCTGCCACGGCTTCCTGTCCCATCACTGGTTCGCCACACCCCTCTTATTTCTTTTTTGGACTCCAACCCGAAGTGGCAGGAAGCGAAGGCTGCCTTACGTGCAATTGTTGTGTGAAGGGAAATACAGCGAACCTTCGCTCCTGCACTCTCCTCCCGCCTCCTCCTCTCGTAACCCCCTGGCTGGCTGTGGCTGAACTGGAAGTGTGCGCATGCATGGAGAGACCCTTCTTAAGTGAGCCGCTGCCCACCCCCACGTGCCTTTCCTGAGCGTTGGCGCTCGCTTGAGGAGGGTCTCCCCGTGTGTGTGCACGCTCCGGGCTCAGCCACAGCTGTCCTGGGCATCCTGAGAGGAGGAGGGGGAAGGAGTGAAGCTGCCCTGTATTTGCCTTTGCACCACATTTGCACATAAGGCAGCCTTTGCTTCCTGCCACTTCAGGTTGGAGTCTCCCTGCACATGCGAACACTCCCGGCTCAGCCACAGCTGGCCAGGGAGTTACGAGAGGAGGGGGGAGGGGGAGGACGGTCACCCAAAGGGAGTGGGGGACACACAGACACACACACAGACACACACAGAGAGACACATACAGAGTGATACACAGGGAGTGAGGGAGAGGAGAGGAGAGGGAGAGGGACAAAGAGATACAGAAAGAGGGGGAAGAATGAGGGAGGGGGGAGAGAGACATAGAGAATAGTTTTGTGGCTGGGTAGGCGTGGCTAGGTGGTCATGTGACTGGGTGGGAGTGAGTGACATCGAGTTGGCCACATCCAACCAGGATTTGTGGCTCCCAGTGGGTTTTTTTTCTGTAGGAAACAGGTCCAAGTGGCTCTTTGAGTGTTTAAGGTTGCCGATCCCTGTACTAATATATGTTCTATCAGACTTGTTTTAATTATAGTGCATGGCAATGTAGCTTTTAGACTTAATTTAAGTTACCATGAGCCTTAGGAACCATTCGATTTATCTTTGTCTTAGAATCAATTAGCAAATGCTTATTAGTATTTGCTAATTGATAAGGTTACCTGCGGGAAAAAACGTTAAGAACAAAGCATACATTTCATAGGGCCACTGAATGGTACTTTATTGTTCGTATATGGTGTATATGGCGTATATGGTGAGTGTATATGTATATATATATATATATATATATATATATATATATATATATATATATGCATACACACACCCATAAACCAACCAGAAACACAATGTATCTCCACAATTCCAACTGATAATATTTCCCCTTGATCAAGCAGAGAAAGAAGAAAAGGGAAAGGAATGAACCGAACGAGAACTGAACTTATAGTAACCTAAGCTTGTCTGTTTCAGTAGCAACGAAGTACTGGATTTTTGAGAGCTGCATAATTCTTAAAGAACAGAGACTTTCATGAACCAATCCTGTCATATTTAAATAGCACACTGACTTTTGGACCTAAATATTGTATGTGTATTGAGGTTTTCTGTTTGATCATTCTGCAGGGTGATAAAAAAACTGGTCTGTTGGCAAAAGGAAGAACTAGAGAATCTAGGTAAGGGCTGAGCACTCCAACATTAAATTCACTGGTCTCTGTTTTGCCCAGAATTCTTTATATTCCAGACTATAAAAATGAGGATCAGGCATAATGGCTATTCATTCTATATTGTATTTGTTTATTTCTACCAAGACCTGCATGGGAAACCACATAATTGATCAATGAAACCAGCAAAATAAGCTTCATAAAATAAGATAAATAATAAACTTCAACTTACTTTCAGAGTAATGAGATAGCTGCCTGGAGCTTGGCTTGGAAGCTGAAATGCTCAAAAACACACTGCTAAAGAGCAAATTTTGGAGCTTGGCAGCAACCAGAAAAAGCACAACCCCACTGAAGTAGCACCTCTTTCCATTTAGTGCAGGAACTTTTGAAAGGAAGCAAAGGTTGTATGTCACTTTACAGACTTTTTCTCATTTTAAGGACTGACTGTTAAATTTACATTAGTGCATCAATTTGCCTTGGAAATTACAGTTAACCCAGAGCAGTAGCGTATAGTTGGAGAAGGTGTTTACCACAATAAAGCATTGTGTACAGCTGCTTGCTATGCCATGGTGCATCTAATCCTGGGTGTGTGTGTGTGTGTGTGTGTGTGTGTGTGTGTGAAGAAACATGTTTTGCTACCTATATATTTTCTATGTTTTCTCTATTTCAATATCTTTCTGGATATCTTCATGACTATGGAGTACATGCAATTGCCACCTATGATTTTGGGGGGAATCTTCAAATGGCTGAAGACGGCCATCTTAATTCACCTAAATTGTGGTGCATGAGTAGTGCTATGATTCTTTGTCATTCTGAGTAATGACAAAAACCAGGCATCAAGGGAACCAGTGTTATGTCATAGAATGATTAACCTCTAAGCCACTGCATTCTAGGAAGATTAAGATGATTGATGGCTGATTAGATGGCACTCTCACAATGATTTCTTCAATCTCGTAGCTGGTTCTAATGTAAAAAAAAACCAAAACCCTTCTTGAATCTATAACCCATTTCACTGAAAATCTTGAATATGGGAGAATATAAACCAGTGGTTAAGGAATTAACCACTAGCCAATTGAAGAATCCTTAATTAATTATCTACTTCGGTTTAATACCTTACAAAGAAGGGCAAAACAAGTAATCAATGCTGTAGACACTGAAGCTAAGCAAAATTCAGTGAGGAATATCTTCTCATTGTGAACATCCATAGACTTGGAAACTTGCTGCAGAATGTTAGATCTTCCATTCATTCTTTTAATTAAATAAATTCTTCCATTGTGTATAAGAGCCAACAAAACAGATCAGCCACTGGCCATTAATTGTAAAGCTAAAGTATTTATGCACACTGAGAATGGCTCTGAATTCAACTCCCAATCCTTATTATAGCTGGCAAGTACGAATTGTAAAATATTTTTTGTCCTGAAGTATACTCAGCTGGGAATAACTTTGCAGTTTAAGAAAGTAGGCTTATAAATGGCTATCATAGCTAGGTGATTTTTCAGGTGGCTTGAATTTTTAAAAAAATTTGAAGACAGAAGGCAATTTGAAAGTAAGGGAAACCACATCCAAATAACCACAAGTAATAGGCACTATTACATAAACATCTTCTTATTTAAAGCATGTATAACCAGCGATATTTTTAAGAGTGCTGTTATAAGGTAAAGGTAAAGGTTCCCCCGCACATGTATGCTAGTTGTTTCCAGCTCTAGGGGCGATGTTCTTCTCTGTTTCTAAGCCGAGGAGTCGAAGATGTCTCTGGGGTCATATGGCCGCCATGACTAAACGCCGAAGGTGCACAGAGCGCTGTTTACCTTCCTACCAAAGTGGACCCTATTTTTCTACTTGCATTTTTTATATGCTTTCGAACTGCTAGGTTGGCAGAAGCTGGGACAAGTAACAGGAGCTCACTCCATTATGTGGCGCTAGGGATTCAAACTGCTGAACTGCCGACCTTCTGATTGAAAAGCTCAGCATATTAAGCCACTGAACCACCGTGTCCCATAGTGCTGTTATAGGCAAGGGTAATTCAATCCACAATGACTAGCAGGTATGACATGTTATAAGCCTCTTGCTGTGCAAATTCACACAATCCTTTCTAGGTATAAAATTTTAATATTTAAAAAGCAGTGAGTTATACTCCTGAAAAAGCAAAATTGGTAAGGGTCATTTCTCACATCTCTTCCAGAGTTTTCTCTTCTTATAGCAATTCATTTAAAGGAGAAATCACCTCTTCTTCTTTGTATGAGACCTTATTTCCATTCTAATGCTTTTTAAACAACTTATTTAATACTGTTTGAGTACTAGCCAAACCAACCATCTTTTCTCTCAGCTTCTTTTCTTCAGTATAGCCAAGTTAAAGTACAGCTATGGAGCCAAATTGGGGTAGTGGTTAAGGCACCAGCCTAGAAACTAGGAGAGTGGGAGTATTTGGGCATAAAAGCTGATTTCTCTCAGCTTTAAGTAGCTGGAAATGATAAGCTACTTCCAAAATCTTGCCAAGAAAACTGTAGGGCCAATCCAGGCAGTTGCCAGGAATCAATTCAAAGGTCCAAACAAAACAAAAATATTAATATTATGCAATTATAAACACGTAGAGGTGCAAGCTATAAAATTTTCATGTGCTCAGATCTTAGTACAATTCATCTAGAATACGTCATGTGATGTATCAGGACTTTTCCCCCCTTCGCTAAACTGGGCAGGGACGTGGCCAGCACATGACGCATCTGGCCTGTGGGCCGGGAGTTTGACAATGCTGATCTAGAAGATCGAATCCTACCTCTTTAGCAGTCCATGAATTCACCTTCATTCCACTCCAGAGGGATTGCCTTTTCCTAACAGCTTGAACTGTGAGGTTATCATATGCTCAGGACAAAACTTTTGGAGATCTCATCCTATATCAATCATTTAAACAACATCAAATAACAGCAGTTATTTTATTACTTAGTTGGATGATAATGATGAGAATCCTCAACCCAATGACTGCATCTCAAATGATCCATCTGTTAAACTACTGAAGTTCACAGATGACACAACAGTGATATGTCTCATTCAAGACAATGATGAATCCGCATACAGATGGGAGGTGGAGCAACTAGCCTCGTGGTGCAACCAGAACAATCTGGAACTGAACACACTCAAAACTGTAGAAATGGTGGTGGACTTTAGGAGAAACCTTCCCATACAACCACCTCTTACAATACTAGACAACACAGTATCAACAGTAGAAACCTTCAAATTTCTAGGTTCTACCATATCTCAAGACCTAAAATGGATACCCAACATCAAAAAAGCACAACAAAGAATGTTCTTTCTGCACCAACTCAGAAAGCTCAAACTGCCCAAGCAGCTGCTGATCCAGTTCTACAAAGGAATTATTGAGTCTGTCATCTGCACCTCTATAACTCTCTGGTTTGGTTCTGCAACCCAACAAAACAGACACAGACTTCAGAGGATAATTAGAACTGCAGAAAAAACTATTACTACCAATCTGCCTTCCATTGAGGACCTGTATACTGCACGAGTCAAAAAGAGGACCGTGAAAATATTTACAGACCCCTCACATCCTGGACATAAACTGTTTCAACTCCTACCCTCAAAATGATGCTATAGAGCACTGCACACCAGAACAATTAGACACAAGAACAATTTTTTTCTGAACGCCATCACTCTGCTAAACAAATAATTCCCTCAACATTGTCAAACTAGTTACTAAGTCTGCATTACTATTAATCTTCTCATTGTTCCTATCACCCATCTCCTCCCACTTATGACTATGACTGTAACCTTGTTGCTGGTATCCTTAAGATTTATATTGACTGTTTCCCTATGATTATCATTAAGTATTGTATCTTATGATTCTTGACGAATGCATCTTGTCTTTTTATGTACACCGAGAGCGTACGCACCAAGACAAATTCCTTGTGTGTCCAATCACACTTGGCCAATAAAGAATTCTATTCTATTCTATTCTAACAAATACTAGACTCTGTTGGTTTGGGGAGATTATGTAGGTCATTATGCCAATCTAGATTTGTGAATAATTTTTAAATCTTTATTATTTTGTATCATGTAATTTCCCAGATATTTAACATAGGGTGAAAGTTGTTGCTGTTGTTGTTGTTGTTGTTGTTGTTGTTGTTATCTCAGTCAACTGAACATTTAAAAATGTATCACAAATATCATTGACTGACACTGATGGTTGATTTGGGTTGCTGTCAGTATCCTAGGTATCAACCAAGTATCTTCTTAAAATGTACGATGTTCCAAGTAGTGCAGATTTTTGCAGTTCTGTTGGTGTTATTGCAGGAAGCTGCAATTTCTTGATGTACTTTGTAAAAATAATAATAATAATAATAATAATAATAATAATAATAATAATAACAACAACAACAACAACAACAACAACAACAATCTTTAGTGAGATTCACAGCTTTGAGCCTGGTTAATAGCTCAGCTACAAGTACTTGGGGATATTAGAAGTCTCTAACTTAATGCATAATAAAGTCAAGGAATTAACTTCAGCCAAGTACATTCGGCGAATTCGTAAGATATTAATGTCCAAATTGAGTGGAGGAAACATCATAAAAGCCATAAATACCTGGGCTATACCTGTGATTAGATACTCTGCAGGAATAATTGACTGGACCCAGATGGAATTAGACAATTTGGACAGAAAAACAAGGAAGCTTATGACAATGAATCATGCCTTGCACCCTAAAAGTGATGTTGACCGATTATATTTACCAAGAGCAGAGGGTGGTCGAGGACTCCTACAAGTAAAGCAGACTGTGGAAGAAGAAAAACACATCTTGAATGATTACATCCAGAAAAGTGAAGAACCAATGATTAAGGAAGTAAATAAAGGAGGCCTTTTAAAGACAACTAAAACAAAAGCAGAATATAAGAAAGAAGTAATTGAGCAGCGAGCTGAAAATTGGAAACACAAAGCTCTGCATAGCCAATACTTGAAAAGTATTGAAGGCAAAGCTGACCAGAAACTAACTTGGAACTGGTTAAGATCAGGAGTACTGAAAAAAGAAACAGAAAGCTTTATTTTGGCAGCTCAAGAACAAGCCCTAGCCACAAACTGCATGAAGGCAAAAATTCAACATGTTACCACCAACAGCAAATACCGCCTCTGTAATGAGAAAGATGAGACAGTCGACCACCTGATCAATGGGTGTAGCAAAATTTCACAAACTGACTACCTACAACGCCATGACTGTGTTGCTAAGATAATTCACTGGAAATTGTGAATTTCACTAATTCACTAAAGATTAACCAATAATAATAATAATAATCATCATCATAATCATAATAACAATCTTTAGTGAGATTCACAGCCTTTGAGGCTGGTTAATAGCTCAGCAGCTCGAGTCCTAACCAAGGACCTAGGAACTGTTAAGGTATTGTCGGAGGATGTAAACTGTTCCAAGTAAGGTGGTTTTTTGTAGAGTCAAAATGTTCAAGTCCGGCAAATTTAGAATTTCTAAATAGCAGGGTAGCCCTTTGGATATTGCTCCAAGGGCTCCAATTACAATCGGGACAACACACGATTTCTTTTTCCACAGTCGCTCAACTTCAATTTGCAAGTCCCGGTACTTTGTAATTTTTTCTTGCTGCTTATCTTCAATCCGTGCATCACCAGGTATTGCAATGTCAATGAACCATATTTTTTTTTTCTTTTCAACTATTGTTATGTCAGTTATGTCACTTGTGGACCAAGTGCCTGTCAGTCTGAATCCTAAAGTCCCACAAGATCTTGAGTTTCTCATTCTCTAAAACTTTCTCAACCTGATGTTCCCAGTGGTTTTTGCTGTACTCAAATCTAAACTTCTGGCACAATTTTCAGTGAATGATCTTAGCAACACGGTCATGGCGTTGTAGGTAGTCAGTTTGTGAAATTTTGCTACACCCACTGATCAGGTGGTTGACTGTCTCATCTTTCTCATTACAGAGGCGGCATTTGCTGTTGGTGGTAACATGTTGAATTTTTGCCTTCATGCAGTTTGTGGCTAGGGCTTGTTCTTGAGCTGCCAAAATAAAGCTTTCTGTTTCTTTTTTCAGTACTCCTGATCTTAACCAGTTCCAAGTTAGTTTCTGGTCAGCTTTGCCTTCAATACTTTTCAAGTATTGGCCATGCAGAGTTTTGCTTTTCCAATTTTCAGCTCGCTGCTCAATTACTTCTTTCTTATATTCTGCTTTTGTTTTAGTTGTCTTTAAAAGGCCTCCTTTATTTACTTCCTTAATCATTGGTTCTTCATTTTTCTGGATGTAATCATTCAAGATGTGTTTTTCTTCTTCCACAGCCTGCTTTACTTGTAGGAGTCCTCGACCACCCTCTGCTCTTGGTAAATATAATCGGTCAACATCACTTTTAGGGTGCAAGGGATGATTCATTGTCATAAACTTCCTTGTTTTTCTGTCCAAATTGTCTAATTCCATCTGGGTCCAGTCAATTATTTCTGCAGAGTATCTAATCACAGGTATAGCCCAGGTATTTATGATGTTTCCTCCACTCAATTTGGACATTAATATCTTACGAATTCGCCGAATGTACTTGGCTGAAGTTAATTTCTTGACTTTATTATACATTAAGTCAGAGGCTTCTAAAATCCCCAAGTACTTGTAGCCTTCTTCTGATTTTACTGCCTTTATCATTTCTTCATTCTCTAGTTCTATTCCATCCTCTTCTATGGTCTTGCCTGCTTTGGTTGCTAATGTTGCACATTTGTCAATTCCAAACTGCATACCGATGTCTTGGCTGAATTCTTTTGTGTTTTCAATTAATAAATTCAGTTCAGCTTTTGTTTTACCAAACAGCTTCAAATCATCCATGTACATCAAATGCGAGATTTTTAGTCCTTTCTTTGCAAATTTGTATCCACAGTTCATCTTCTTCAAAATGATTGTCAGTGGTAGCATTGAGAGTATAAAAAGTAGGGGTGAAAGGGAATCGCCCTGGAAAATGCCTCGTTTAATTTCAACTTCATCCAGTTCTTCTTCATTAGCCATAAATTTCATTTTCCAGAGGTTCATTGAAGATTCCATGAATTTTTGTATGTTGCTGCTGATGCCTAAGATTTCCAGGCATTTCTTGATCCAGCTATGGGGAACTGAATCAAATGCTTTCTTATAGTCTATCCAAGCCATGGACAGGTTGGTTCGTCTTTTCTTTGAGTTCTTTAGGATTAGCTTGTCGATCAGCAATTGATCCTTTGTTCTTCTTGAGTTGTTGCAGCATCCTTTCTGTTCTACAGGAAGCAAGTTATTTCTTTCCAGGTATCCATAGATTTGGTTTGCAATGATACCAGTAAGAAGCTTCTATGTTGTTGGCAAACAGGTGATTGGCCTATAGTTTCCAGGGTCCTTTCCTTTTTCTTTATCTTTTTGGATCAAAAATGTCCTTCCAGTTGTCATCCATTCATCATTTTCAGGTTTTTTTAGGATCTGGTTCATCTGGATTGCCAATCTTTTGTGCACACTTGTAAGTGCCTTTAACCAGAAGCCATCAGCTCATCCGGTCCAGGTGCACTCCAGTTCTTCACTTTTCTTGACTGTCTTTGCACCATTGCTTTTGTTATTTTCACGTCTTCCATTTTATGCACTTTAATAGAGTCCTCAACCTGTTTGATCCATTTCGCATTTCTGTTGTGCTTCTTGTTGTTTTCCCACAAATTCTTCCAGAATTTCAGAGCTTTCTCTTTATCAGGCTTTTCATTTGTTGTTACTCTGTCTCCATTTTCTAAACTCTTATAAAACTGGTGCTGATTTGCTCTGAACTGTGAGTTTTCCCTGAACTGAGTTACTCGGTTTTCATACCTTTTAATCTTTTAATCTTTTCAGCGATGGCAATATTATTATTATTATTATTATTATTATTATTATTATTATTATTATTAATAATAATAATAATAATAATAATAATAATAATAGATTTCACCAAGCAACAAAGATAGAATGATCTGCAAGCTTTTCTGAGGAAGGTGCTTTTGAAAAAGCCTTCTGTCTTGGATTAAGGGGACTGCAGTGTTCTGTGCGCCTTTGGCATTTAGTCATGCCAGCCACATGACCATAGAGACGTCTTCGGACAGTGCTGGCTCTTTGGCTTTGAAAAGGAGATGAGCACCGCTCCCTAGAGTCGGGAACAACTAGCACATATGTGCATATGTACATATGTACTTACCTTTACCGTTAGTATTCATTTTAAGATAAAAGGAATTATTCCTTTATGCAGTCTGGTCCCAAGTCATATTAGGCTTTAAAAGTTAAAATCAGCAGTGCGGATGAGATTATTTACAGACTGATTTAGACAGGCAGCAGTGCAGATTGCAAAGTATTGGCATCATTTGGTGGAGAGGGATGAACTCCACCAAATGGGTTCGGCATCACATTTGGATTAACCCACCCCACAAACCAATTTCTACTTATTTACTTTGTGGTGGGGTTTTTTTTTTTTTTTAACATTGTGGTTGGGTAATAGTAACAAATCTAGATTGGCTCTAGGTAGTCTCATCTGGGAGTAACTCTGGGCAGTTCAAGACTAAAATTTTATGTTTTTATTCATAGGATGTATGTGAAAATACAAGCTTAGAATCTGTTGAGTAGGAACATTTATGCATATATGTATCGGGGTGAAATGTAAAATTTGTTACTACCGGTTCTGTGGGCATGGCTTGGTGAGGGGGGTAATGTGACTGGGTGGGCGTGGCCAACTTTTTTTTTTTAACTTTTCAAAGCATTTTTTCTAATGCTTTGAAAAGCCTCTGCTGATCAGGCAACTCAGCTGGGATCGTCAGAGAGGCTTTTTAAAAAATACTTCTCTGATGATCCCAGCTGAGTTGCCTGATCGGCAGAGAGGTGTTTTTTAAAAGCCTCTGATGATCGTGCGGCTCAGCTGAGATCTGAGAGACTTTTCAAAGCATTTTTTTTACCACCTCTTCAGCCAAGAGGTTGCAGAAAAGAATGCTTTGAAAAGCCTCTGATGATCCCAGCTGAGCCGCGTGATCAGCAGAGGCTTTTTTTTTTACTTTTAAAAGCATTTTTTTGTTGGAAGAGGTTGCAAAAAAAATGCTTTTAAAAGTTAAAAAAAAAAGCCTCTGATGATTGTGCAGCTCAGCTGAGCGGGGGGGGGGGGGGCAGTGATTTTTGCTACTGGTTCTCCGAACCACCCACTGCCATCGCTACCGGATCGGGTGATCCGGTCCGAACCGGGAGCATTTCACCCCTGATCTGTATGTAGATAGTGGTGTACATATATATCAAGGGGCCATATGCTGCTCATCTGCATTAACTTTGGGAAAATTAAGATATGTGCTTCTTTTTCAATGAGGATTTTTTAAATATATATGCTAAACAGAATTGATTATTCCTAGAAATCCCTTCTGTATTGAACTTTGGCTAGATACAAATGACCAAACCTTTATTTCCCTTTCTAGCCACAACAAAGCCACAATTTAAAACTGAGGAAGGGAAGAGGCATGTGCATATGTGTATATATTTCTGCAGCTTAATGTCATGGCTCCAACTGTTTCTCCAGACCAAGCCTTAATGATTAATGGACAACATTTTTTCAAAGCCTTCACACTGCAAAGTTTTCTTTGAAAAATCAGCATCATGTTCCAAGAACAACTGTAAACATCTGACCCTGCTTGTCCTATTGCGACACTGAGCTCCATGGCAGCTCATTTAAGTCCTACGATATTTAATGCACTCAGAATTTCCAATTTGTCAGCATTTTCCAAGCTTTTGTTTCCTCTTGCCGCAACTCTGCACATCCAGGCAAGGAAGCATTACTTTAATCAGACCAATCAAATTCTTGGCTGCCTGGTGGTATACTGCAGCCCACTGAGTGCTTAATAAACTGTGTCTGTGGCTCGCTGGCAGTAAATATTTAATCCATCTTTTCCTTTCCAACATGTTATTTTGTAAACATATTCAAGAATTCACAACCAAAGTCGAATTTTCCTGCAAAGCAAATGCTTGAGGGTTTCCCTTGGTGAATTCTGTTTTGAATTGGCCTGGTTCCTATAGCATGCACTAGAAGTGTAGATGGGCAATTAACTCCTTGCAAGGGTCAGCAGTGATCAGAGTCTGTCACAATGACAACACTTTTCTCACCCCCAAGCCAAAGGGGGCTGCAAAGTGGCACTTGGCAGCAGCAAGCAGCAGGGCACATAACACCACTTCCTGTCACTGGCTGGGAGCCTGATGATAGAAATTAACTGCAGGTCTGGCTAAATACAGAGTGAGCGAGCGTGGAGAGGGACAGCTATTTATAAAAACAAGACAGGAAAAAGGGAAGGAGCCACTGAAGACAGATAAAAGGAACGAACAAGGGACATCTACCAATTTTAAGACAGGTTTTTATGTGGTGTCAAATTTAATGTAGAAACAACTGGATAATAATGCAGATTTATGGGTGATGTGAGACAGTGAGATAAAGGAAAGTTGCTAGTAGTTGTGGTATCTAATGTAAGTGTACCTAACAGCATGATGACTGCATTTCATACACAGAATAGAATAGTAGAATAGAATAGAATTCTTTATTGGCCAAGTGTGATTGGACACACAAGGAATTTGTCTTAGGCATATATGCTCTCAGTGTACATAAGGAGAATAAAATATATTCATCAAGAATAAAAAGATACAACACTTAGGGAGAGTCAAGGTTACTAATAAGCTATTAAATCGTACTAGGAAATAAATATAAACAATATAATTGAAAGATACAAGCAACATGGTTATAATAATAAGTGGAAAGAGATAGATACTAGTAAGGAAGAGAAGAATAATAGTAATACAGTGTTAGTAAATTATTTGACAGTGTTGTGGGAATTAGTTGTTAAGCAGAGTGATGGCATTCGGGGAAAAAAACTGTCTTTGTGTCTAGTTGTTCTGGTGTGCAGTGCCCTATAGCGTCATTTTGAGGTTAGAAGTTGAAACAATTTATGAGGGAACTTTTTTTTGTAGCATCTTTTTGAGGGAACACATGTCTTTTTGAGGGAACATGAGGGAACAAAGCGGGAGCATGCTGCTTGAGGCTGGCTCTTCCTTTCAATGGGAGCAGTGGGGAAAAAAAATGAGGCAGCTTCCTTCTAATATTTGTTGAGCATTCTATAACAACCTTGGACCTCTATCTTGTCCTTCTCTAAGAAACCAGAATCGTAACCAGACTAATGATCCTAGGAGGAAAAATACAACAACCCCAAGGCAGATATCCCAATGTGCATATATATATATATATATATATATATATATATATATATATATATATATATATATATATATATATATATATATATATATATATATATATATATATATTAATTTGATTTATATGCCGCCCTTCTCTGGAGACTCAGGGCGGCTTACAATGCGTTAAACAATAGCCTTCATTCTTTTGTATATTTTATACAAAGTCAGCTTATTGCCCCCACAAACTGGGTCCTCATTTCACCTACCTTAGAAAGGATGGAAGGCTGAGTCAACCTTGAGCCTTGGAGAGATTCGAACCAGCAGAAATTGCAGGCAGCTGTGTTAATGACAGGGTGCATTAAACCACTGTACCATCAAGGCTCATATGATGCCAAAACAACCCGGGGGTTATGCCATTGGTTCATTGAACCGCACAGAAGTGATTTAGCACACTTGTTCATACACAAAAAAATATAATTTGAAAAAAATCTGCCTTATTTTTGTATATGAATGTCATTGCTATCATTATTAGCATACCAGCACACTGGGACTTTAGGAGATTATATGTGAAATATAGTCACACAGAGTAATATTGTTCTTTTGTTGAATGGCCTTGTTCTGAGGTAGAAGGAAATAAGTACAGATAGTCCTCGGCCTACAACAGTTTATTTAGTGACTGTTTGAAGTTACTTAAGACCTTTACAGCATCCCCATGGTCACAGGATCAAGATTCAGACGCTTGGCAACTGGCTCCTGGTTATGACGGTTGCAGTGTGCCAAGGTCATGTGATCACCTTTTGCAACCTTCTCATGAGTAAAGTCAACGGGGAAGTCAGATTCACTTAACAACCATGTTACTAACTTAACAACTGCAATGATTTACAACAAATGGGGCAAAAAAGGCATAAAATCAGGCAAAACTCACTTCATAAATTTTCCACTTAGCAACATAAATTTTGGGCTCAATTTTGTTTATAAGTAGAGGACTACCTATATTCTGAAAAAAAATATCTTTAGGAAAGTCCATAATACTCAACCCCAGAGTTAGAAATCCACCATTCCTGTTTAATAATTTTCCGGGTATGAAATTACTGTTCATAATGCAAAACAAACGTTCCTGTTTTTAACTGTCAAATATGTGGAGAATATTAAGAGGAAATTACTATTAATAAATGGCTTTTTCCCTAGCCACATTTTTATTGCAGCAGACACTTCCTTCAAACTTCTTGTTAAAACTTTGATCAGTATTTAATGGGGAGCAATTATCTCTTCATTTTAAAATCTATAATTCATATTCTACATTAACAGGAGGTACCTACAGTGAAATACACACCACCATAGACACACACTCCCCAACCTTGACAAAGGCCTAACAAACATTTGTTCTGTCAGCTGAGCAGAAATGCATTCCAAGTTTGGAGTTCATAAAAACAATGCATATATCAGGTAGGTAAAATGAGGACTCGGATTGTGGGGGCAATAAACTG
Source organism: Arizona elegans (assembly GCA_022577455.1). Taxonomy (NCBI): domain Eukaryota; kingdom Metazoa; phylum Chordata; class Lepidosauria; order Squamata; family Colubridae; genus Arizona; species Arizona elegans. The sequence goes on from JAKOOJ010000001.1 coordinate 180,553,193, forward strand.
ACTTTGTATAAATATACAAAAGTATGAAGGCTATTGCTTAATGCATTGTAAGCCGCCCTGAGTCTCCGGAGAAGGGCGGCATATAAATCAAATTTAAAAAAAAAAGTATGCCATCCTGTAATATACGTGGGGCCAAATACTCTCATAAAAGATAAGGAACCCAAAGGCTTCTTCTGAAAAACCCCTCACCTCACTGTGTTCTCTGGGACAAATTAAAACAACAGCCAACCCCACTCTGAAAAATTTCAGGGTACAGTTTCTCTCATGGAGGTCAGAAAACACACGCCATATCCATTTGCCTCTCGCCCTTTGATAATTATAAAGTGTACTTTCAACTTAACAGCAGCAGCAGGCATGTCGTGTAATTGGGGTTTTTTTTGCATTTGGTGGAACAGCTTGTAGCTTCCTCAGCTCTATTGTCTGGCAGTGTTCAGATGCAGACCTGGGACTAGCAACGCTCATTACCAAATCTCTCCTGGATTTTACGTGTGTGTGTGTGTGTTTAAAAGCAGCCGATTAGGCCTCGAATCATAGGTTCTACACTGCAAACTCTGGAAAGATTTCCTAGAGACCCAGCACAGCTGACTACTCGAGTCCAAGGTCATAGATGAGCCAACAACTTAACTTAACACCCCAGAAGATAGGTTTAAGATACAGAAGGATCTTGACAGATTTGAACATTGGGAGCTATCTAACAAAATGAAATTCCAACAGTGAAAAAACTAAGGTTCTACATTTAGGGAAGAAAAACAAAATGCACAGGTACTGTATATGTGGTACCTTGCTCAATAGTAATAACTGTGAGAGGGATCTCGGAGTCCTAGTGGACAACCATCTAGATATGAGCCAGCAGTGTGCAGCAGTTGCCAAAAAAGCCAACACAGTTCTGGGCTGCATCAACAGAATAGAATCAAGATCACATGAAGTGTGAATACCACTTTATAATGCCTTGGTAAGGCCACACTTAGAATATTACATTCAGTTTTGGTTACCACGATGTAAAAAAGATGTTGAGACTCTAGAAAGAGTGCAGAGAAGAGCAACAAAGATGATTAGGGGACTGGAGCCTAACACATATGAAGAACGGTTGCAGGAACTGGGTATGTCTAGTTTAATGAAAAGAAGGAGTAGGGGAGACATAATAGCAGTGTTCCAATATCTCAGGGGCTGCCACAAAGAAGAGGGAGTCAAACTATTCTCCAAAGCACCTGAGGGTAGAACAAGAAGCAATGGGTGGAAACTAATCAAGGAGAGAAGCAACTTAGAACTTAGGAGAAATTTCCTGACAGTTAGAACAATTAATAAGTGGAACAACTTGCCTGCAGAAGTTATGAATGCTCCAACACTGGAAATTTTTAAGAAGATGTTGGATAACCATTTGTCTGAAGTGGTGTAGGGTTTCCTGCCTGGGAAGGGGGTTGGACTAGAAGACCTCCAACGTCCCTTCCAACTCTGTTATTCTATTCTATTCTATTTGCATTTCTTTTCCAAGTTTACCTTTGGGATGAGAATTGTGCTCATTGTTTCCGCTTATTAAGATCTCTTATCATCTGGCTCTCTATCTCATCTTGTATGTAAAACTCACAGCTCAAAGGAATGCTCTGACTAGCAAGAACTGAAGCAATGGGGTAGATGACAAAGGGTGAATGTCCAAGCTCATCTTTGAGTTCTACCCTTCTTGATTGATAACTGTGTCCCAAAAGAGAAGTACAAAGAAATCATCAGTCCTTATTCTGGAGATTCCTGTCACTCACTGTCAACTCAATCTCTCTCTCAAAGTTCCTGCATGCTATTCAAAGCAAGCCAAGCCTGGGACTATTTCCCTTGAGGTATATCATAACTAGTAATGTTCAAACAAGCCCATTTTTCCCCTCTCTGTTACAATTTTCAGCATATGTTACTAGAAGTGTTCTGCCTGATTGATCAAAGTGACAGGCTTTTAAAATGCGATTGTATGAATAACTTCGATAACTGGCATAAACTGAACTCCTTTTATCCCATTAAGTGAATAAAATATTCTTTTTAGAAGCCTGTTCAATATCCTTAGGCTAAATAAGGACTGAAGGAAGTGAAAGTGTTATATTCAGCATGTTCATAATTCAGACAAGAGTGATGTCAAAGAGTGTTTTGAATTCCTTACAAACTTCCTTTCCTGACAAACTTCTTTCTGTTAAAAAGAAGTTTGGTTTATTATCCCAAGCCATACCTTATCTCAAACTATCTAGAGAGAGAAAAATCTATCAGAGCCAAAATTTAATTGACATCTGATAATGCACATATTACATAGTTTATTTAATAGTTCTACATTGCTCCTTTCGCTCAGGATGAGGACTGAAATTATTATCTCCACAATTTGCTTCTGTTTTTTACAGTATGGAGGGATTAAAACAGTATTAAAACAAAAGAAGGAAGGAAGGAAGGAAGGAAGGAAGGAAGGAAGGAAGGAAGGAAGGAAGGAAGGAAGGATTCTAACAATGATGTGACTCACAAAGAATTATCAATAATGGCCAGAATTAAACACCGTTTCTGTGCTATATTCAGTGTGCTTTTTAAATAATCACGCATATAACATTTTACTTTAACTGTTTTTGTTTCTCCTTACTGATCAAAGACTGAACTAATTCAAAGATCTATGGATCTTTCCTTGTTTAGTTGGGTTATATAATTCTTAATGACTGTGCAAGAACTGCAAGTAGAAGAAATAGGAAAGCTGACACGGTGGGGCACTTTTTCATACATTTCTCACAGGACTTGGTTAACCCATCAAACTTTATTCTAACTTTTCCCCAGCATTCTTTCTAATAAGGAGCAAGTTATTCAGTTGTTTTATTCAACCACTCACATAGCCAACAAAGCATATTAGCTCTTACAGAACACTGAAAATGGCTGAAAATAAAATGAAAAAATGTTGCTAATATCCTTGAAAGAAGGCAGAACTGGAGGTAGCGGTGGGAAAACCATTCCTTTCCTGGGAGAGGGTTTTTTTTTTTTAATTCAAGTACATATAAAGGCCTGAATTAATTTTCTTTCTGGTCAACCTAAATTTTCTGCCTGTGACTAATGAATCTCTTCCCCAGCCAAAACATGAAAGGATATTACAGATAGACGAATGAAATGATAAAGGTTTCGGGTGATAAGGATCTCCTACTGTACACAGTATTACATTCCCCTGAGTGAGAGCATGTAAGAGCACTTTGTGTCACTTATCATCAAAGAACAATTCTTGTAGTTCGGCTGCTTTGATCATGTGTACCCGTTTGCTGATGACATGCTGCAGTTTGCTAGCAAAGGCAAAGAGAGAGCACAATGCAAATGCTTTTCATATCAGGCCCAAGGATTATGTATTTTTTTCTTCTTCTTCAAACCTGCCCTTTAGCAGCTCAAAATAACCATATAGACCAATGTTCTGTCAATGGCATTAGGGGAAATTTAAAGAATGGCTTCTTAATACAGTGGCCCAGTGCTCAGTTCATAACCACTTTCATTAAATACAGGCAAATGCCATGGGCTGACTTTGGGGAACAATATTTGCTCTTGAGAGATACTTGCTGGTCCTAGGCTTGGCAAGAACTAAAGGGGCAATCTAGTTCTGCTTCAAAAGCAATTGCCATCTAGACATTCTTACTGTGACAGAAGAACGTGGCTAATTCTGCTGATTGCTAGACTACAGTGTAGGAGAACATCTAGTCCTTATATCCTTCTAAAAAGCTCTGTGCTCTGCAAGTGCCCCCACAAAGGAGTTTCAAGAGGATTGGCTCAGTAGTGCCAAATAGCTGTTGCTGCTACTTCCAACACCCAAGTTGTGTGTGTGTGTGCTCAACTACACTCATAGCATCATCAACTCTCATGCTTCATAGCACAGCAGGCCAGTTATTAGTGCTAATAGGAGAGAGTGGATTACAGACACACAGATTTCCTGACAGAACCTCCTAAAAAGTGTTATTGATTTCAGGCTTTGTGGTCAAGTGCTAATATTTTTGCACTTTTCCACCACCTCATTCTTGCCATATCTCCCAGCTTTTCCTTTGGAAGATTGGAATATGGGATCCAATTTCCATAAGCAATGTTCAACTAGCTGGTTAGCTAAAATCAACCACCTGGATGGACTTTCTTCTCCTTAACCTGTAATGATCCCTTGCCTCCTTATCAATACCACATGACAGCATGCTTCTTACTGTTCTTTCAACTAAAGATTTATAGGCTTAGTTTTTCAGTGGTTTATATAGAACTCTTTTTTTCAACATTCTTAGGGCAAATACTGAGCAAACATTAAAATAGTATGTACTCTAATAGAAAGTACCCAATATATAATTTTTCAGATCGCAAGTATTACACTTCTAAAAAGATTTAAAACATACTTATTTGAGTTTATATGGACAAATAAAGTCAGCATAAACTGCTTTGCTGGTGGCATTGGCTCTATTGAGTCTAGGAAATGGGATAAATGATCATTTATGTTACTTGGGGGGGGACGACCTACTATTGTAATTATAATTTTTTTCTTATTTGTGTTGTTTGGAGCATGTTGGATTTTATGGCATCTCACAGAGGTATTTCCCATTTGCTCATGTTACTCTAGATAGCTTGCATGCATTAATGTTTGTCCTTTGGTTATTATACTGAGCTAATAGCCTCTGACTTTAGTCTAGCAAGCTTTAGTCTAAGCAAAGTCTAGAAATAGTTTGCCAAGTCTAGTCATGCTTTTATTGTGTTGTATATAAAAAAAAGATGGAAAGTATCTGAAGGTAAAACAGATCTCCTGCAAGCCTAACAAAAACAGCAACTGAAACTCCGGATGATAAGCAGCATGAAGCTCCAAGGCAGCTGAAAAGCATTATAAAAGACAGATGAAGATGTATCAAGTGGGACAAACATGAGCCACCCTGCAATGCTACTTTAATGTAGTATATATGAAGCTATGCTAATTTTATTGTCTTCTATTACCATAGCAGCAAATATATAATCTTTCTGAGATAGTTGTCAAGAATGAATTCTTAATAGACAGTAGACAATTTGATTTTAATTGAATAGAGGCAGTTCAATCTTTTTTAAAGAAATGTATTGAGGTTGTCAAGACTGCATTTTTTTCTTTATGTCTACATGGTTTTTTTCTTTATGTCTACAGAGAAAGAGAGAGAGGGGAAAAAAAATACAAAAACACTATCCTGTCAGCTGTCTTAAGAGCATATTAATGGCAGACAGTACAGAGCACAAGCTCTTACCTTTTATAATCCACCCATCTCTTCTGAAAAGATACAAAAGGTCCCCCCCCCTTTTTTTTAAAAGGTAGGTGAATAGAAACAAGTGACACACAGTTGATTGCTTTGACTACTTATGAATCAAACACTAAGGAGGCTGGTTGATTGCAAGTTAAAGCTGTCTGCAATGGTTTAATCATTTCAAACTGTCTGGGAATAAGTCCCACTACATTCAATGTTTAACATAACATCAAAAGTGAACAAATCCTGAGGGCTAGGCAAGATTTTTTTCCTTTATTGAAGCAACAGTAGGACGATATATATTTAACTATTTATATTTAACAATTTAAAAAATGAAATTTACAGCAACCAAACAAAAATACGCTACTATTCACAACTGTTCTTTTTTTTAAAAAAATAAATTTTATTAATTTTCTATTAATTACATTCCTTAGTGCTTAATAAACATTGTGTTCTCTGGGTATTTAATTTGCTTAACAATACAGATTCCATTCTTACTCTCCACCCCTTTTTTCCAACCACTGGTAGAATAAGTTTCATGTTTGATAATATTCTGTGTCTCCTTTCTATTTGATTTTCAATGTAAGTCTATCCATATCTGCACAATCTAATATCTTCTTAATTATCTCTTGATCTTGAACTATTCACAACTGTTCTTATACATCCCAAGTATACCTAATTCGGTGTGTGTGTGTGTGTGTGTGGTGGATCATTGACTTTGGAGCAAAGATTTTTCAGAAGTGTTAATTTTAGATGTAGGAAACTGCGTACAGAACCCGATATTCCAAGACATGCATCAACTTTCTGTTTTGTAGCCATGATGAGTTTATTACAGCCAAACAACCTAGCCAACTTTCCATTTCAGAAAAACAATAACAACACTTTAAATTTGATGTTTTGACTGAAAACACCCTTGTGAATAAAATATGACTATGATGGTAGTAATTAAACAACTGACCAATGGAAAAGAATCTCATGGGAGAGTAATTTTTTAGATTCTTCTCTTAACATTTTGTTTGTTTGTTGCCTAGTTGTGCAAATTAGGTTTAATATGCTGAAATAAATGATTCAGAATAGTCAATTCATTACTAATTTCAAACAGATGGGCTAAACAAAGTTATTAATTGCCTGTTTTTCTTTCATAATATATGGTTTCGTATATTTACATTTAATATTTGTAATGACATGCAAATATTGATCTATACTGTGGCTAAATTAGCAGATACTTAACTGTATCTACAACCTGACACTTATGTAGCTTTCTATTTTCTATAGACACATAAATGAGATAATTTGTGTGTCTGTAGAAAATAGAAAGCTACATAATTCTATTATGTGAAGAAAAATGTCCTCAAGGGGCATCTGTGGTGTAGCTGGCTTCCCACATAAAATCTGTGCTTCACACACTGAAGTGGCTTTCATTGGGAGGGGGGAATAACTCCCTCTATTATGATAGATAAATGAATACAAAATTAAGACTAAAAGTGCTTATCTTGTATGCAACCTTTCTCCTTCTGTCTCACTGTCAGACCCAAACCAGGATGCAAACTTATTTTCCTTTTAATTAAACAAGCTTTCAACTCAACTCCCCTAATCTTGAAATACATCACCATTAGGTGCATCAAACATGGAGACATGGAAGGGACAAGAAGGGAGCTAAGCACAATGGTTTCTGAAATAATGTAATAGCTCGTTGTGTTTGCTGGGTTCTGTTACTGGGAGATGACTAAATGGAGCTTCGGCGTTGAAATGAACCCGCAATCAATTATTATTACTTTTTTTTTGAAGCAACTGAACTGTGCTTTAAACTGACTGCAAAAATCCTCAATTAAACAGAGCAGCTATTATCCAAATGCCATTTCCAGAGGGGGAACTGTGTTACAGCCAATGCAGTAAAGAATTTAGGCTAAGAAATTTATCACAGCATAAGCTTTTGTGGACTACACTTATATAGAGAAGTATGCCTCTTCAGCTTTATAATATTACAGTATGGGCGAAAGGAGCTTGGCTCTTCCAACTAATTGGTATGCATGCACAGCTTTATATATGTTTAATTTCCAAGAGCCACTTTTCAAGCTCTTTATTAAAATTGTTCAGGCTTTGAGACATCTATGGGGGCGGGAGAAGGGCCGAGAAGCCTTAAGTTAATTAACCAGTCACAACTCAGACATGCTTGATGAGATGGAGGGAAACATGAAAGCCAAAAGGATCTTTAGCCATCTGCTTAGTGGTAGTGCTTTGTGAACAGTAAGAGGGACTAAAACTCAAGCTGAAGAATAAGGGAGCTGCTAGCCCAAGTGAAAAAGTACAGCGGGAGGAGGGGGCCTCTAATTCTTTGGTCAATGAGGTCATTCTGGGCTCCCAATGTTGGCAAAAATAAGCTTAGTAGAGTTGGGGTGGGAGGGTGTAGGGTGGGAATCCAAACAGCTCATGACAAAAGAACATCCGTCTCAAATTTTGTACGAAAAAGTAGTCAGTGTTGCTCATTAAAAATGACTTAATTAGAAATCGGAGGCAACGTGTCTGAGGGAGACCCTGAAGCAGGAATTGAAGCTCAGACAGTATGTCCCTTCTCCTCCCCTCTTAATTTGCAATATTAAAGACCTGCAGATGGAGTGCAGAAATGAATGCCATGCCACCCAAGAGAAGCTTTGGGTTTTTTTATTAGGCAATGCAGGTGAACAGTCTGGATCAAGTTTTAAATAAGGGCCCCAGATGTTTATTCAATAAGCTTGGCAAAATGCATCTGTGTTTTCCCTATTATATAAGTTGCTGAAGAAAAACCCCTGTATAACTGCACACTGCGGAACTATTTTGCTTTAGACTGTGTAAAAGAAGAAGGAATTTATTTATTCTGCAAAGTCCCCCAATACAGCCAGGTATTTGTGACCCAAGGAGCAGAAAATCTCACATGTGTCACACTCTGTGCCCTGCAATAAAATTACAATATAAAAAAAATCAAATAAGCTAATGAGTTGCTGTCCTTTTATAACACCCAATTTCTATTGCCTAAGGCCTTAATGGTAAGGCTCTTGCTTTTTTTTTTTTAATCAATAGAACTGTCTGCTTGTTTGAAAAGAAAATTCACTTTTCTTCGTGGATGTTAAGTCCTAAATTCAATGGTGCCTTTATAAATGATGTGTTGAAGAAGGAGGGACAGCCAGGAATAAGCTTTCTTTGAAATATAGTAGTCTACGGCTGAAAAATGCAGCTATTGAATTCTTGAGAAATTTAGGAGACCTGTTTAGGAAGGCATCTAGCAATTTTATTGTGAATCAATGCTGCAAAACAATAACCAACATCTGAAAATCTGAGGCGTAGGAGGAATCGGTTGCCCCCTGGATGAGTCCTAATCCTTAGATTCCAGGTTTTAAAAACAAAATCTAATCTTTAGTTCACATAAAGGTCAAACTATGAGACTAAATAAAAGGTCATTTTTTCTGCCTCTTTTGTAAGTAGGACCTTTTCTTGTTTTTCATTGCTATTGGTCAATGAATGAGTATGGAAGGCAAAGACTGAGATTCACAGAGATGAAAAACACTTGTTCCTTCTTAGTAAAAAACATTTTTTCCCCCAAAATCCAAACTTTTACTGTAACTAAATATGTGTTGGCCTCTCTGACATTATGACATGCAGAAAATGAACACCGAATGTATTGATGGGATATCTCCTCCAATCTGCAGAAGTTCAGGGACCCCCTTTTATTATTGTACGTATACATTTAGGCACATTCTAATGTTAAGTCCTGGAATTCAGAAATGGCTCTGAAAGTAGTTAAGGAAGGATCATTTTGGTCCTATTTAATATTGGTTGAAGAGCACATCACTGAAACCCAAAACCAATTCCACTGACTGATAGTAATACAAGATAGCACCTTTACTGTATCTTAAAAATTCTACACTTCCATTCAGAAACATAATTTCTGAATCCAAAAGTGGCTGTGAACTCTCACTGAAACTGAAGGATGATTACACCCACAAAGTTGTTTTGAGAACAGATATCCACTTCTTTAGCCTTCATGTATAGTAAACTTTAAATAAAGCTACCCACCCTTCATATACATGGGTGACGCAGTGGCTCAATGGTTAAGATACTGGCAGTGGTGAAATCTAATTTTTTTTACTACTGGTTCTTTAGGCATGGCTTAGTGGGCATGGTGTGGTACGGCTTGGTGGGTGTGGCGGAGAAGGATACTGCAAAATCCCCATTCCCTCTCCACTCCTGGAGGAAGGATACTGCAAAATCTCCATTCCCATCCCACTCTGGGGCCAGCCAGAGGTGGTATTTGCCGGTTCTCCAAACTACTCAAAATTTCCACTACCGGTTCTCCGAACTACTTAAAATTTCTGCTACCGGTTCTCAAGACCCTGTCAGAACCTGCTAGATTTCACCTCTGGATGCTGGTCTTGTTGGCTGGAAAACTGGTAGCTCAGGTTTGAGCGTCATGCAATGGTGTGAGCTCCCGTCCTCACCCCTACTCCTGCCAAACTAGCAGTTCAAAAGCATACAAATGCTAGTAGATAAATAGGTACCACTTTAGTGGGAAAGTACCAGCATTCCATGATGTCATGCTGGCCAAATGACTGCAAAAATGTCTTCAGACAGCACTGACTCAATGGCCTTGAAATGGAGATGTGTATCATCCCTTATAGTCTGCAAGGGTAGGGTTAGGGGAATAAAATCTGCAGGAACTCCTTTACTTTTTACTCTTCATGTATGAAAAAGAAATTGTTTTTGCTGGAGAACCTGCTGATTTTCTTTGAAATGGGTAAGAAAAGCAGTTTATGACCACTAGCTGCAAAAAAACCAACCAACTTTGAAACATTTTAAATATACAGTATATTTCCCATATTTCTTTTTTGCTTGTTTTATTTAGTAATGTGAAACGAGAAGGTAATATAATGTTCATGAAAAGTTCTTTCTCTGTGGCTTAATCTAATGCAAGAAAAAGTAAGAAACTTTATTTTGCCACCTTGGGATTTAAAATCCATTTGTGCAACTAACTACAAGGACTCAAACCTTTTCAACAGTGAATTATATTTCTGAATAGATATGTTTCTGATATGAACCCTCAACATACAGAAAGTCATAACTGAATGGTAGCTCACTTGAGTCACATATAGAATAGAGAGATTTTGCCCATTATCTTTGTTCCAACCATCAATCATTCATCCAGAAGGATGCATGGAATGTGGAAATGTAGCACTCAGAATCTGCCTTTAAAAAAAAAAAGAGATTTAAGCATAGGTAAACTGTAGACAATAATGAAGATTCCTAGGCATCCAAAGCATTCAATCACCACACAAAGACACAATTGGTCTTCTGTATTGCAAAGTTGAAGGAATTGTTTCAGAATATTCAAAACTGTCTTTCTCTGATTAATTCTACAATGAGAAAAAAATTAGAGGATACGTATAGGGCAGTGATGGCTAACCTTTTCTGGACTGATTGTCCAAAGCGCCCCCCCTGCACGCCCTCTCCCCCCTCAAGTGCATGTGGCCCTCCCATACATGCCCCCCCCCATGCATGCATGGCAGAGACCCGAAGACCAGTTGGCCAATGGAAGGCACATCTGCATGCGTGGCGGAACTGAATTGGGGCTATGGCTCGCGTGCCCACAGAGAGGGCGCTGTGTGCCACCTCTGGCACGCATGCCATAGGTTCACCATCATGGGTATAGGGCATTCACTCATAATTTCATCATATCTTACAATTACACTCATCCTGTTTATCTAAAAGAGATGCAACAGAAAATGCAACAGTTTTCTTTCATTTCTCATTTCATAAAGTTCTGTATTTTAGTTATATCTTCATTAATTCCTACCTTAATTATGCTTTATATTTATATTTCACTATTCTGCATGATCATATTTGCTATAGCGAACAAGAAAGAGGATTGAATAGACCACACAATAATCCTATAAAATATAAATAGGCTAGAATATACATAGCTACCTGAAAGCCTTTACTCAAATCTCCATAAATGTGTTCCAAAATTCTGACTTTAGCAAAAGATAAATTCACTTTCCTAATGTATAAAAGATGGATAAGCATTTCTTTTCTATAAAAACTGACATGTAAAAGTAAAATTTGAAAACGTCTCTGTATCCATTGTATAGATGACAATGGATGTTTTTATTTGTCAGCAGCCTATCATCATGAAGAAAACAACATTATTTCAGTAATGTATTTATTCTGCCTTGGCGGTTACACTGTGTGCTGAATAATAGCTACATGAAGATCATCCTAAATTTTGGAGTTATCAACATAGTGGTGAGAGGCAGTTTTATTTTTCTTTATTTAGGATCCATATGCATCCCAAGTCTAGAGAGAGATTCCTTTAATAAAAGAGGAGTCCCTGCAGATTTTACTTCAGTAGTCATTGCTGATTAAAGGGGATGGTGCTCATCTCCATTCCAAGGCCATTGAGCCAGTGTTGTCTCCATGCTGGTCACATGACATCATGGAGCATTATTACCTTCCCACCAAAGTGGTACCTATTTATCTACTTGCATTTGCATACTTTCAAACTGCAGGAGCTTGGGTGAGGATGGAACTAATCCTGTGGTGCTCAGGTCTCGAACCTGAGCTGCCGGCTTTCCAGCCGATAAACCCAGCATCTTAACCTCAGAGCTACCGAGCCTCCAGATGAATTAATGCATTGTACAATTTAAATACAGATGGAGATGTTATTGTAAATAATTTGCTATGCTGAGAAAGTGATAATAAAATTGTTTCAGGTCAGTTCCCTTTCCACTTTAAGACCCTGCTTCCCTCTTAAAGTTTTGCATTAACTAGCTTTGCTGGTGGATGCTCAAATGGCATATGCTTTCAGCAACTTTGGCTGAAGTGCTGATTTCAATATTTCTTTGAGAAATTATCCATGCTATAACATCCAGACAAGATTACTGTAATGCTTTCTATGATGGGCTAAACTTGAAAAGCACCCAGAAATTACACCTGCTCCACTACATGATAATTGGGACAGCCTGTTTGACAGAATATTCCCCTGTATTGCCTACCAATTTGTTTCTGGTCTCATTTCTTCATGTTAATTATGACATTGAAAGTTAGAAGAAAAAACTTATGAACAGATATGGAACATTTCTCCTACTTGTGTATCAAGCTAGGATTTCACCAGAAAGAATTGACTAGAAATAGGTCTTTCAAAATATTAGTGTCCAAAGTCATCTTATTTTCTTGGTTTGTGGATATTATCTAACATATTCATTTGTTCTGTTTCAAAGTATTTTGCTCTTCCAATTGAGTGCCATTGATGATATTTTCTTGTTTTAATTCTGATTGATGTAGTAGCACCTTGAACCACTTGCAAAAAAAGATGACTCAAATTTCTAGGGAAATAATAGAGAAGCCATTGGCTTTATGGTAGTTGTAAATCAAAGAAAGAGGAGAGATGAACCTAACTGTAAATTGTTAATAATTATTTACAAAGGCAGCACAAATCATTGGATGAGATGTTTTGCCCAAGTTCTGGTTTGTTTTCAGGAATGGTTATGCCTAGAGGTTCTCAGGAGGGCCCATAAGCAGCTGCACTGAATCTTTGAACAGATGTTTCACAATATCAAGGAGCAGATTCAGAAAGATATTTTGTTCACAACCGAATCACTTCATCGGATGCTTTGCACAGGCCAATTATTTACTGAGTACTTTCAAAGGCATTGCCCTGGAAAAATCAATGTTCTTGATTAGTAAGTTCCAGTCAGAATGGAAAGTATCATATGAGGGCAGGCTCATTTTAAGAAACTGATGCAATTTGGGGGCTGGGGGTGGGGAAATGTATTACACAACAGTCTACAAATTGAATCCAAGCCATATGTTGCAGGTATTAATCTGTCAAACATTGTACAGCAAGTCACCTTCTTTACTATCGATAGGTCTGCAAAAAGTGAAGCACAAAAATCTATTCAGTGTCTGAAAGTCTAATGAAGGCAAAGGAAGGGTGGGGGGTGAAATGACATTAATCAATATGATGGAAAAGTCAAGCAATGAGCAGCATTATTTCAGCTAACCCTGAAAAAGAGAGTATAAAAGTGCCTTGAAGGCACTAAAGTGAAATATACCCCAAACAGTAGTGGTTTTATGGTTTAGCAATATTCACTTTGATTTTTTTTGCTTGTCAGTTGATTTATACAACCAGATTTATAGTAGGATCAAATCCATTGAGGATGCTGTGGGAGAAGCACAGCATCCTTTATCTGTTGACTGTCCCTTCTCCAAGGCACAGTTCTTCTTGATAAATAGATTAAAACAGTGGTTCTCAACCTTCCTAATGCCGCAACCCTTTAATACAGTTCCTCATGTTGTGGTGACCCCCAACCAGGGGTGGGTTCTAACTTTTTTTACTACCGGTTGTGTGGGTGTGGCTTATTGTGTGGGCATGGCTTGGAGGTCATGTGACCGGGTGGGCGTGGCTATCTGGTCATGTGACCGGGTGGCCATGGCTATGTGTATAGGGACTACTCAGAGGGCTGAAAAAAGTCATTTCTGACAGGTCCTCGTACTTTTGACTGGTCCTCACACTTATGACCATCCTCACATTTATGCCTGTGCAGCATTCTTAACAACCATGTCTCTCATTTCACAACTGCTTCTCTTCAACATGGTATAAGATAGGGCAAAAAACGTAAAATGTGAGGACAGTCGTAAATTCGAGGACTGGTCAAAAGTGTGAGGACCAGTCAAAAATAACTTTTTCAGCCCTCTGAGTAGTCCCTGTGCACAAAAGGACTATTCAGAGGGCTGAAAAATGTGATTTCTGACAGATCCTCGCACTTTTGACCGGTCTTTGCAGTTATGACTGGTCATCATTTATGCCCATTGTACCATTCTTAACAACCGTGTCACTCATTTCACAACTGCTTCTCTTCACCATGGTGACAAGATAGGGCAAAAACCTAAATTCTGAGGACAGTCGTAAGTTCGAGGACTGGTCAAAAGTGCGAGGACCAGTCAAAAATAACTTTTTCAGCCCTCTGAGTAGTCCATATGCATAAAAGGATACAGCAATAGAGAGGGATGAAGGAAGGGAAGGGAAATTAGAATAGGAGTGAAGGTAAGAGAGGGAGGAAGAGAGGAGGAGAAGGAGAAAGAGGAAGTAGGGAGAAGAAGAAGGGGGGAAGAGAAAGTAAGTAAGAAAGAAAAGACAGAGGTGGTAGGTTTGAGGAGAAAGATTGCTGTACAATAAAAAAGATGAAAGGGAAGAAAGCCAACCCCAAACAAATATAAAGATATTAAGATAAGAATGAATTGTTAAACTTTAAAGAATAAAAGAGAACAAATAGGAATAAATAGCAATAATTAGAAACACACATATAAACATACAATGTATTTTCTTTGAACAGAGTATTTGGCCGGTCCACAAATTTAAACACTTGTAGGAGGTTAGCACCCACCCCTTTCCTAGAATAATGAAATATTTTGGGAAATATTAAAAAGGCAGAATATTATATTTCCCTGGATGAGAAATGGAGAAGCATATTTTACAGACAAAGCAGCTCCCACCTTCCTGCCCCGCACCCTTTGTTAATGGGCCAGAGGCAGAAAGTCAATCCTTTGTCAAAGGACATTTGCAACACAATAGCAACAGAAACTAACACAATGGGCCTCATCAAGCCATGTGATCCTGTCCACCATTAAAACATCTTTCCAAGCAGTCTCCATGTTTCCAGTGTCTTTTTCCCCACTTGGAGCAGAACCCAGAAGGATATTTCTTCCAACACAGTATTTAGTCATTTCAATTAAATTTACAATTTCTATATTTCCTTTTTACCATATTTATTCCTCATCTATTTTTTAAAAAAACTAATATTACCCTTCATCCTCATCTCTAATCTTAATCAAATTCAATTTTTCCCTTCTATTCTATATTATACCCCTTCGCATTGTCATCTATTTTTATATCCATCCTCACATTGGTTAATTATATAATACAGTTGTTTAATACAAATTCAACATTTTAATATAAATCAATTAGTTATATAACTATCTTTTTTGTATATTAATCAATATGAACATGAATATTCCAATTATTTCCATGCAATCCAATTTCATACAAATCAATTAATTATATTTACCAATAATAATAAACCAAATAATTTCCCCCATATATTCCTCCAAACCACAACATTTCTGCTTTCAACACAATATACAATTAATAGTATCTCAATTATTACAATTCCCTAGTTAAATAGAGCTTTTTTTCTTTTGTGTTTTAAAATCTTGAACCTCCTCTTGCCCTAAATTTCCCATTGTTTGCAGTTTTATACCTACCTTTTTTGGTGAGGAAAAAGAAAAAGAAATCTCTCTGCCTCATTTTGTCACCTTGCAGCAAAGACCCTGCTTTCGCTTTCTCTTTTCAGCATAGCTAGGGGGAAAAATATTTGCTCCAGGAATTTACCTTTTTGCAGCTAGCTCTTTGAAGCCCCGCGGCAAGAATTTAAAGTTTTTTTCCCTCTAGCCATCAGCTGGGACTTCGGAGGCAACAATAGATTGGGAGTGGCCGGGGTAAGCGAACGGCGACCGGGTGATCCAACAGAGGCAGAGGGTGAGGGTGAGTGAAAGCGTGGGGGGGGGGTGAGAGAGGGCTTTGGCGACCCCTGTGAAATGGCCGTTCGACCCCCAAAGGGGTCGCAACCCCCAGGTTGAGAACCGCAGGATTAAAAGAACTATTCTCTTCCCTTTTCCTACTTCTGTCTACAATTTCCCTATCAGTGCAATCTGTATTTTGGAAGCAACAATAACAGGAGCTGCTCATAGTTTTTAAAAGGAATATATAGTACATGCATGCATATTAGGTTTGCAACAAACATAGTTTGGGAGAAACCCCTACCAATTATGAACATGAATTAATATCATCATTAATGCACTTTTGAAGTTGAGCCTCATATTGTTTCAAGACACTGCTGGGTTTTGTTATAGAAGTACCAATGACACAACAGAAAAAAAAGAGAGAGATACTTTGGATTCCATTCCTGAATTCAGGCCATGCCTCCAGTGACTGGTATTATCATATCTTTATACCCAAAAGATTTTACGAGCCAACTAAGTACAGAGAAACTATTCCAGATAGTGGAGTCTCCATGTTTGGATAATCACGCCCCTACCCCGCGCCATATGAAAATTATAGGAAGCCCTTCAAGAATGCAAGTGACAGCTTGGATAATGCCAGGTTCAAAAACAAACAGGCCGAAGAAAAGGGGTTAAAGCAACTTAGATAAGATGGGTGAGGCTATGCCATGTTATTTTTAACAAGATAATAATCAAAAGGATTTCTTCCTGATTTATTTTGTTATAGAACTATTTGTGTCTTATTTCCTTTCCATACAAATCCCATAGATTGATGTTAGATTCTGCAATACTCTTCTGTTATAAGATTACATCTGTTTTGTCAGCATAACTTTATATGCACATCTTCAGAACTGTGTAAACAAGATGAACATTGGAAAAATATATATCTGGGAACAAGCTGGCATGTGAAAAAAGCAAGGTGAAACATCTGAATCAAGCTGTGAAGAAAAGAGCACAAAAGAGTTGCAGATATTGTTACACAAACAGAATACTGAAATATTATCTACTGTTGTTTGCAGAGATGGTGAAAATCTTGCACTCAGCCTTTGAAACAAAATGAGTATGTCTTGTTACATAATTAACTTCCCACATGGATAAGACAGTCAGGATTTAAAGATGGGCTTCTGGTTTTTAAAAATCAGGATGGATGACTGGGTATAAAACTCATTTTGGAAGTACTTATTCTCAACAATTGATCAAGTTTAGTGCAGTCTGTGAGTGCCCTTTGATCCTGTACTGAGGTACTACAGTAATGCTGGGGGGGGGGGGGGAGCAGCAGAGCAAGCTTTACCCCATTTACGTTTTTAAAGGGCCCGCTTTGAGCATTGCTGGGACAGGCAAAAGGAGTAATAATGATCTACTTCTCCATTAGATGTCATGAGTAGACTACTGGTTTCTAAGCTCAATTCAAATTATGGGTTTTAACCTTTATGCTTTGTAGGACTTACAGCCCAGCTACCTGTGGGTTATGAGCTACTTCCTGCTACGAGCTTGCTTAGATGATTTGATTTGCCCACCAGATTTTCTAAAGAGATATACTGAAACAGTTTTTTTTAAATACCTCTCCAAAATTCTGACACACGTTATCCTTGGAGCTGGAGCTGATCCTTACTGCCTCTACTTTCACAAAGTGCAGCATTTGAACAAAGTCTTTTACTTCTTACCTGATAAAAGTGGGAAGTCAGGAAAAGGGAACCAATGATTGTGGAACTGCAATTGTGAGTATCCCTTACTATTTGCCTTGCTGATGGATCTCCAGGGAGCCATTCTTCAGTAAAGTCTGCCTTTAGGAATATCTTAAGCTTTTGGAAGAACAGACTAAAGTCCTATAATCCTTAAAAATGGAGCTACTGTGCCATGATTCCATAAGATAGGTTTAGCCAAGTCATACCTTCATTCTGCATCTCTGAAATATGTGGTAGTAACAAATGGACATGCGTTGTATGGATTTTCAATAGAAAACAAATGTGAAGTATGAAAATGTAACACAGACATGACATTTTATTAATAAATCCCTACCGTGAGGGTTTCAGACGATTTTACCTTAGGGTTATTATGATGAAACATTTCTCATGAGCAAGGAGCACTTTATTGCTCATCTTGGGCCATTCAGACCTCATCGTGGGTTTCAGGAAAACTAAATTTTGCTCACATACTGTATACAAGAAACGACAAATCTCTTAACTATGGTAACCATGGGAACAGAGTTTTGCACATGCTGGCACAGAGTGACGTGTTGAACTCAGTATCCTGGTATCAAATATCTTCCTCTTTTATTTAATGAAGTTGCATTAAGGATTTACTGATTTATTTTGTAATATTTACTTGACATTTGTACCATACACTGTAAAATACATGGCAAAAATAGTCTTACATCTGAGTACCACAAATTACTTTTTGTTCTGGGAGATACACTTCCGGGAACTTATAAATCACCCCCAAAATTCTCAGTATGCTTCATGAAGGGGAAAAATGCAAAGTTTCAATAGAGGTAAGGGACCCTTTTGAGAATTGACTACTTATTCTGCATATAGCCAATGTGAATCACAGTGGCACAATGGTTAGAGTGCAGTACTGCAGGCTACTTCTGCTGACTACTGGCTGTCTGCAATTTGGCAGTTCAAATCTCACCAGGCTCAAGGTTGACTCAGCCTTCCATCCTTCCAAGGTGGGCAAAACGAGGACCCAGATTGTGGGGGGCAATATGCTGGCTCTGTAAACCACTTAGAGAGGGCTATAAAGCACTGTAAAGTGGCATACAAGTTTAAGTGCTATTGCTGTATACTGTAACAGATGACCATCTAACCATTGAACTCTGCCTTCCACTGACACTGGGTAACAACCCTTTCCCTTGACTGCATCATAGGGAGGCATGGAGCAAAGACATTTTCCAAGGCTCTGCTGAAAGAAAAGCTGCTGCACTTTCCCTGTCCACAAATGTTCCCATTCTAATTGTGTTACAAATAAAGAATAACAGAGTTAGAAGGGACTTTGGAGGTCTTCTAGTCCAACCCCCTCCACAAGCAGGACACAACCCTAACCCTAACCCTATACAATTTCAGACAGATGGCTGTCCAGTCTCTTCTTAAAAACCTCTAGTGATGAAGCACCCACCACTTCTGAAGGCAAGCTGTTCCACTGTTAATTGTTCTACCATTGTCAAGTTGTTCCACTGGTTAATTGTTCTAACTGTACTTTCTCCTTAGTTCTAGGTTGCTTCTCTCTTTGATTAGCTTCCATCCATTGCTTCTTATCCTACCTTCAGATGCTTTGGAGAATAGGTTGACACCCTCTTCTGTGTGGCAGCCCCTTAAAAAGTGGCATACTTCTATGTTACGTTAAGAATTAAGAATGCATTTGTTTCTTTTCTTCTTTTCTCCTTCCTCTAACTCCCCAATCTTTTTAGATTATAACATGGAGTGTCTGGGAGCCTCTTCAACTGAATTGCTGAATAAAATACTTCAAATATTACTCTATCAATAGTAGAGATTATGTTACAATTTAACTATCATAAAGGGAGTAGTAAATCATGTGTATTGATCTCCTGCTCCTTGTTTACAATCACATTTATAACTGAAAGGACTTAAAGTACTATATTTGCCAGTTTTTGAAATTTGTGGATATAGGGTGCCCTGAGCTACTATTATATACTAGTCTAAAAGAAAAAAAACCAAAGGTAGTTAAAAAATGAAAAGGTAGAATTTGTAGTCTCAGCAGAATATCAAGGCCAATGAGAAGTTTCAATCATGCCCCCAAAGACAAACTGTGACAGATCATCCATCCATCCATCCATCCATTCATTTTTTCTTTTGTAGCATATATGTTATTCAGGAAGAAATCCTTTGGATGTATTAAGAAGAAAAATCCCTTCCCGTTCACTGTACTTGCGGAGGTTGAGTACACAATAACTGCTAAATTACAGAGTTTTCAGCCAAAAATTGATTAATTCTTTAAACAATTTAATTGTCTAACTTGTGCTTAGAAATGTTTATGTGGTATACAAAAGTATCGTAATTTTTTCCTGACTGTGCATTTTAAAAATAATGGTATTGCTAGAGCTCTCCAAACACTGAATTGCCCAAATATTAAAATGTTATAAATATTAACAAATCTAACCCAGCAATACTAAGCATGGGCATTTTCAAGATGGCAAATGATGAAAGATGCAACATAAAATTCCTTCCCTTTTACGCTTGCATTGTGCACGCAAGTACTAAGTGCAGAGCTTGCACAATAATGTCACAACATGTATTTTGTCATTTTGACAAAAGCTCTGTTTGCATGATACTAAGAATACTACTTCCATTTTTAAGCTTCTTTTTCTATTCAGGGTCTTATATGCATTACTAAATCTCTGACTGACAACTGACACAAATGCTATCTTATACCGAATAGCTCAAATTGTGTTGCATTAGGAATTTCAGATTGCCAAAACATTTCTCTGTTAAGAATGCCCAATATTAAGCAGGGCAAAAAGCTACTGGGTTGTGTTTTGTCAGTGAAAAATGCAGTCAAATATAACACCATCTAATTCCGTGGCATGGATAAAAAGTTTTACTTTTCCTGTTCTGTGCTTCTTTTTGTTGTCTGCTATCAAAGCAACTTCCATTAAATGATTGTGACAAAATGGAGGGAAAAAAACCCATCAGATTGCTTTACTGTTCTTATTCTCAATCAGAATATCCCCTTCATAAGGCATTTCTTCTAGCCTAAGAAAAACAAACAATATTCAGATCTGCACCTTTTTATTAATATTCAGAATCTCTTCTTTGCATGTAATCTCACCCAATATGCATATAAAGACACAGAGAAAAATGAAAACAAAAATGAGCACATTTTATTTTTCATGCTCTAGGAAAATGTACTCCGTTATTTTGTTCTATAAGCTTATGTCAAGCACAAACACAACAAGAAGTTACTAACTAATTGGATACTAAAGTACAATTCACTTGGTGATGTTATTGAATAACTGTACCTTTGTCAATCTAGAAATAAGTAATTGCTTCCACATTGAACGAACAACGATTTTGTAGCATTGATTTTGACCCTAACTCTAACCTAACCCTAACCTGACCGCTGTCACAGGCTTGCTGATATGACATTATAGGGGTTCCTTTACATCCTTCTACAAACTTTTGCACTGGGCAGGAATGTACAGGAGAAAAGCTGGCTGCTGATGTTGAGACTACAAGAAACAGCAGTGACTTCAGTGTAATTTAATTTAATGAAAAGAAGGACTAGGAGAGACATGATAGCAGTTTTCCAATATCTCAGGGGCTGCCACAAAGAAGAGGGAGTCAAGCTATTCTCCAAGGCACCTGAGGGTAGGACAAGAAGCAATGGGTGTAAACTAATGAAGGAGAGAAGCAACTTAGAACTAAGGAGAAATTTCCTGACAATTAGAACAATTAATCAGTGGAACAACTTGCCTCCAGAAGTTGTGAATGCTCCAACACTGGAAGTTTTTAAGATGTTTGATAACCATTTGTCTGAAGTGGTGTAGGGTTTCCTGCCTAAGCAGGAGGTTGGAGTAGAAGACCTCCAAGGTTCCTTCCAACTCTGTTCTATTCTATTCTATTCTATTCTATTCTATTCTATTCTATTCTATTCTATTCTATTCTATTCTATTCTATTCTATTCTATTCTATTCTGCAAGATCAACTCAACTTGTAAATACTAGCCTTAACCAGTAAATTGTCCTATGGAAGATAGTTGACATACAGATATAACATTAGAGCATTTTATTGAACAGGACACAAAATCCTACTCTTGTCACTTATATTTATTGCAAACAATGCCATTCGTGGAAGAACAGTAACATCTGGGGAAACAAAACATATCCCTATCCTGTATCTTTTTATTAACAATTCAACAGATGATCAATACATATTCTTTAGGAAATATATAGCTGTGGTTTGGTTCCTGTTATTCTGTTTACTGTCACTGATAAAAAATGTACAGTTCCTCTTCCCTGTGTTAGAATAATCATACTATAATTGAA
Organism: Arizona elegans; assembly: GCA_022577455.1. Lineage (NCBI taxonomy): Eukaryota > Metazoa > Chordata > Lepidosauria > Squamata > Colubridae > Arizona > Arizona elegans. The sequence continues at coordinate 180,575,000 of JAKOOJ010000001.1, forward strand.
CTTTTAAAGGCGTAACTAAATTATACTTTGTGTATTTTCTCCCCAATAAAGAGGCTGATATTATAGCACCAGCTGTAAATATAAACACCTTCTTAATTAATAATGAAAGAAAAAGTAGGGATGTAAAAGATTTCAATAGGATTTGAGGGATCCTCCAGTTCAAACTCTACTTTAGAGTAGATTGTACCACTTAATGAAGTCTGGTAGCACGTGTCTTTCCCTGGTCACAAGTCCAATATTGCTTTTTATTTATTTAGCCATGGTGGTGCAGTGGTTAGAGTGCAGTACTGCAGGCTACTTCTACTGACTGCTGACTGCCTGCAATTTGGCAGTTCAAATCTCACCAGGCTCAAGGTTGATTCAGCCTTCCATCCTTCTCAGGTGGGTAAAATGAGGACCCAGATTGTTGGGGCAATAGGCTGACTCTGTAAACTGCTTAGAGAGGGCTGTAAAGCACTGTAAAACAGTATATAAGTCTAAGTGGTATTGCTATTTATAAGAGTATATAAATAAATGCCTTTCCTCCAGGAACTCAAGGTAGGATACACACTCTTCCCATTTTCCCCAGAACAACCATAAGGAACAAGTTAGGTTGAAAAGTACTTTAAACAACACAGCACAGCATTTTGTGAGATGTATCTTTGGAAAATAGCATTTCTCAAAACAAGGCAGATGCATTTTTCAAAATAGCACACACTTAAAAGCTTTATATGGAGACATTTGCAAAACGAACTATAACATCACAGAAATTTGGGTTGCTTTTGTACTGCTCACAGAATTTATATTTACAACAAGTAACATTAAGTAAAATTGCTTAGATAATTTTCATATGTTAGACACAATTGCAAAATAAAACTTGCTTTATTTTTTACAGATATTATAAAAACTATTTTTTAAAAAATGTGATGGAGCAGAATATTGACCCACTTACAGTACACAGACAGTAAAATGGGTTTCAACCAATTCCCAGAGCGATAAATCAGAAAGGAAGTTAATCAAAACCAAAATACCAAAAACAGTACAAACTGGATCAGAATAAGAATCACAGGGGAAGATTTGTATAATGTTAAAAAATCAGTTACAAAGTTTCAATTCAAGGATTGTCAAGTGATTTGGGTTAATTTACATAGACATTGCACAGGAAACCATTTCAGTGGCATACACGAGATTCATTCTTTCTGAAAGTAATTTTAAGTTTCAAGAAAATCACATCAATTAAAATGGAGAAACACAGTGTCTCCTGAAATAACACACCACAGAACAAAAATAATGGCAATGGTTATAAAGAGAAAAGAAAATCAATAAAGGATTCAGTTCAAATAATTATAAATTATATTATGGGCTCTCAGATGTATATCCATGCTTGGTTCATTTTGCCCTATCTATATTCATGTATTCAAAGTTAATTAACAATAAGGCAATATTATGATGACAGAAAAATAAATTCTTCAATGCCCATATAGAAAATATTGCAGTAGGGAATGCAGAAAATTTGAGTAGATGTTGTATAGAAAAGCTTGCATCAAATAGCAACTTCCTAATGTAATGTGGGAAACTTGTTTGGTGCCTTGTCTTCTTGACTCATATTTAAAAGAAGGAGGAGGAGGAGGAGGAGGAGAAGAAGAAGAAATAAGAGAAATAAATAGGACCAGGAATGGTGTTATGCATCTCGCCATCACCTGCTCTTCTTTCCAAATTGCACATTGATCAAATCTATTCCACGTCATTCTTACCTAGCATCTCTGTTCTACCATGATTAATTTTTCTTTCATAGAATGACTTATTTGTCTCCATTGCTTAAAGCCCTTTGCACTGCATACTTGGAAAGAACATTTTATTCCTGTTAATGTAATGAATGCCCATTAAGTCCTCAGCCCGGTTCTATTATTTTAACTAGTCATTTTGATGTGCCCTTTTGGCTCCTGGCAGGAATTTGCATTCTCCGTGTTTGTTGCTAGCTCTGAGACCAGTAGTAGTGCTGCTCAAAAATCAAATCTAGATTTCATGAGAAATATCAAATTAAAATCTCACATTCTACTTTTTAAAGCAAGTGATAGCCTGCTTTTGTTTGCTCTCTGCACAGATGCTGGTAAAATTAGTATTTCCTTGCTTCTTTTAGAACAATACAATTCTTAACTATGTCCAATAAAAGCTTAAGATATTTAATCTCATTTTCTTTTCTGCCTAAAAACTGAATATCTGAAGTTTGGTCATATGCTTTTTAAGCTTCTGTTTCTAACCTGAAAATGAAACTATTTTGTGTTTACCTTTTGCAATAGAGAATAATAATGACAAAACTTCTTGCTTTGTATCCCCTCTTTTGATCTCCTGTTCTATCCATTTTGACTCCTACTTGTCTTTTTTCACACAGCTACTTCCAAACTGCATTATTTCCTACTATTTCAATAGCTTCTTCCATTCCTTATTGGACAAGCATAATTATCTTTGCTCTTTAAAAATTATTAATAAGGCTGTTTAATCCAGTATGGCACAGGAAAAAAAAAACTAACAGCTTCTGGATCACATGTAAATCCTAAATGTCTTTCTTGCAGCCACCAGATCAGCCATCCATTCAGTTGCATTACTGATGACAAATAACTAAAACTTGGGTATAATTTATGGCTCATTTTGGCAGAAATATATGTATCAGTCTACATAGTTGCCCACTCAGGATTCTGGAGGGCTACGTATAAGCTTTCTTTTATGCTTAAGGTACCAAGCAAACATATGTTATGCATCCTATTGTCCAATGGAGCTTTTCAAAAGTCCCATTCCTGGATATTTTAGTGTCATTATGATCACCATCCTACCCTTTTCTTAAGTAGATCTCTTAGTCACTGAAAGGTTGCCCATCTCTGTATGACAAACTATGCATATACATGCCTGTATGCCCATCATGCATCTACTAATAGGCCCATGCCTTTTCTTCTATGTTAGATTTGCTTCTTCCTGCCTTTTCATAAAATAAATGTATGTGTTCTATTTAAACTTGAAAGGCTGTCTGAGCTAAATCTCACCTGTCACTTGAACATGAGAGGTTGCTGAGCACTTCTCCTGTCATTTATGAGTTTTGTCAGAATTTTAATTTATTCCCATTTAGAAGGAAGAGTACTGATGCATTTGAATTTTGGTGTTGGGGAAGACTCCTAAGAATTCCATGGACAGCCTAAAAATGAAATCCATGGATACCCCCATTTACTATCACCTGGTTAGGTTTTAAGGCACATATATTATTTATTAATTAAATTTATATGACACCCATCTTATTGTTGGAGTGACTCTTGGCAGCATCTACATTTAATTAATAATAAATAAATGAATTCTGTCTCTTACCTTCTCCCATCCCCACTGGATTACTTGGTTTGTTTTTTGGTTAATTCGCTTTTTGGTTAAAAAATGGCACAGTCATTCATTTTCAAGGGGAAAATATTTTTTATAAGACTGGAGTTAAGAAAATTTTTCAAAGAATAGGCATACATTTTTCTTTCTCTCTCTGCAGACAAACCCATGAATATTAGTAAAGTTTGAAATAAAAATACAGACCTCTAATGTAATATTACTGCTTTTCATCTGTGTATTGGAGACTGCAATATTTTTTTTACTACATCAATCAAGAAATGGAGCAGGCACTTTTCAAAGCAAAACACTTCATTAGAAGGAAATATTCTTAAATAATGAAAACAAGTTTTCAGTCAAGCACTTGGTTGAAAGGTGGGTGAGTGGGTAGGGTAATGAGAAGAAATGGAAACTGCAGCAAGTTCCATTGTAATCAATCTTCAGTGAACAATGAGAAAAGATCCCATATACATGTTTCTTTAAGACATAAGAATTAATTTGCAGTACTTTTCATTCAGTCTTTCGAGAAAAAAAACGAACAAAGGGTGGTGGTTTTTTTTAAAAAAAAACTTAATTATGGAGCCATTCATTAGGATACTTTTAGATGGAAGTCTCTGAACATAGCTGCCAAACCAAGACTAGACTTTCATTCCTCTACTTCAGTGTTTTTCTGTGCCTCTCTAAGTTTCTATACCAAATCATTTCTTTCTTTTATGGAGCTCATTAATTTAGGTAGAGATCAACTTTGTAACACCTGGATGGGTTCTGCAGGTTTTTGTTCACAAACCATGCACTTAAATATTCATTCTTGCATACTTCCCTCTCACTTACAGTATAAGCAGTTCTGTTTATAGTTCATGTGGTCAGATACTTTTTCAGTCATGTCACTACTTTCCAAGAGCTTATGCTGTGTTCATTAAGAGACAAATAGATAGTTAGGGATGAGGAGACTATATCATTAATAAAGCATTTGATGTATGTGAAGAGGGCTTGTGAGTTTGATTTTTGGTCTTGAAACACTCTGGTGCTTTGGGGTCTTAAAGACATGTGAGTGGGTGGCAAAGAAAATCTTTAATTGACCAGTTTGGAGACGGGGTGAAAGGAAGGATGATATTAGATTAGTTGAATTGATTGGCAGGCATCCCAGAGTTTTGTGCCACTGGAGGCAAAGGGAAAACAGGATGATAACTAGGATATCAACCAATATTAAATTAATTTTGTTTTATACCCTATTAGAAAGTCTCAGATGATGGAACAAACTTCTCACTTGGAAAGAGTCATTCTAATGTTTAAAAATCATATAGGGATTATGCTGATCAAAATGCACTTTGTTGTAACTCTCAATGAAAACTGGCAAGTTCAGTACATATGTTATACAATAAGTTCAGTACATAAATATTATACAATATTTATTCCTTGACTTCCTCTTCAGTATCTCACTGCAAAGGTGTTCTCTGAGTGTTAAATGGGAAATCCTAATCCTGTCTACTTGGATAAACATCCAAGGGAGATAAGTGAGACGTGCTTCTCCATCAATAAAAAAGATATTTGCTAGAGGAGATAAGTCTTCCTCAGAGGCCCACAAATGTCTGCAGTTGTAACGCTATGAAACCAAATGCTTTTAGCAACGCAAGCATGGTTTAATTCTTCACAACTTGACAATAGAAAAATTGCACTGATTCTCAATGTTTGTTTATTTCTTATTTCAGTTAGCCTTAATATAACACAGACTCCTGATAGCAACTTTTACAGCAGATCTGGTAATTCAAATATGTAGTCCTGCCAATATTTCCCCCTTAACACATTCTTAGATATTTATGCTTTGTTTGTTTACTTATTGTAGAGCACCCCACCCACAAGACTCTGGGATGCGTACACTGAAGCATACATGCTTGAAAAATAAACAAAATGCAATTAAGGTAGAACAGAACAAAAACAAATGTACATTGCAAGAGAATACCTACCATTAACTAGGGCTTAACAGCACAATTAAAATACAATAACCTTATTATCTTTCAGAATCCCAAGAGAGAGATAGCTATACAACCTCCATGGAAAGCATGTGCCAGAGCATGAGATATAGAAAAGGCCTGATACCTGTCCTATATACTTCCTAGGGAAAGGGACGGGGAAGGGGGAATTTCAGCAGGCCCCCTTAGATTGGATGGCAGACTCAACTGTAGGAAGGAGGTGCCTGATATAAGCCAGGGTACATCGACAGGGCCAGCTTTGAAAATTGATGTTACCCAATCTTTGATACATAAGACAAGATTTAGCATTGTGTTCATCATCAAAAACAATAAGATCAATTATTGATAGTTTTTTATGTCACATGTATACTGGGATTCATTTCACCAACTCTGGTGCGGTCATAATTAGTATAGAACTCTTGCTAAGATATATTTAAGCAAATGCACAGTATATAGTAACGGTTGTCTCTGTCCCTACAATCTCTCTCAAGTTTTGCTGAGGCAACTTCATGCTGTGTGCAGAGTCAAAAACTTTTATTTGGCTCCAAAGATATGGTAGGCAAGGAGAAAGGCACTTCCTACTAAGAAAGGTAAGCCGATTTACCTTCCATCAGATAAAAGAGTCCCTCAGCTCCCAGGCTAAGTAAAGTCAGGGAGCAACAATGTATTAGCTGAATTGGATTCTTCTGTTCAGTCTGGAAAATTCAGAATGGCCAAATTTCAATTTCCAAAAATCTGAAGTAAGGAACTGTAAGCAATAGAATTTAAACCTTACTGGAATAGAACACAATAGCCTAAAATCATAAGGCATCTATTTCTCCTTCCACCATCCCCCCCACCTCTCTCCCTCCACCATTCCCCCCCTTCTCTTTTCTTCTCTTCTCTTATCTCTAACTAACTCTACAACAATTCTGGGTAGCATACAATAACATCAATCCTAAAATACAGCTAAAAACCCAGATGTTTTTAATAAATAAATATAGTATATTAATAAGGAATAATAAATAATATTCTATTTTATTCTCAAAACAATAATTTAAAAGCAATAAAACCCATAGGACCTGCCACTTACTCTAACCCAATGCCTGGGCAAAGAGTCAACTTTTCAGGATTCTTTTTAACATAGCCAGGATTGGGGGTGGGGGGTGGGGGTAAGGTATAAATAGGAGATGTTCCAAAGGGTAGGTACTGCAACAGAGAAGTCATGCTTCTTAGATCCACTATGTCACTATGTAATGGAAGGGATCTGTGCATCTCAACTCTGCTGGATTGTGTAAAATGAGCAGAAACCATAGAAGAGAGATTACCTCATTAACTATATCTAATCTGTAAAATACATTAATTGCCCCAATGTTATTTTTTATTTAACTCTTTAGTGGTAAACTCTTGCTAGTGGTCCAGTTTTAGAACCCAAGATGGAATGGAGTAATGAGCCAATCTCTAGATTACAGCTCTACAGTGTGATCCAAAGGTATCAAAGTAAACATGAAGAGTTGTCTATTTTGTGATGGAAGTTAAGATAACTGTATCTGCACTTGTCAAACATGAGATGCTTCAGCAACAGAACCCTAAACTGTATATTGCAGATAAAGGGGACCCATATATCAGTTTTTCATTTTTCAATCTCTTACTTTTAGAAAGAGAAGATGCCAAGAAAACTAACCAACGAATTAATGAATCAACCAACCAGACTAGCTATCTGTTGAAGGGAGGATTGGACATTAACTTTTCAAATACTCCATATCTGAATCTTAGGTAGAACAGATGGCGAAATATAATGCACCCACTGGGTGTTAAATGCAAGCTGTAAGGGACAGAAAAGTGTGAGAAGGAAAGGTACAATAATGAAGGTACATTTGATTTGCCTTGCTTCTGATGAGGCATAAAATAAAATGTAAATAATTTCTGTGCAGAGAAAATTAGCATAATGGTTTTGGCATTTGCAGCTTGAATGAGTTTGCATTCCCTAAGCTAGCTCTGCAAAAAAAAAAAGAAGAAGAAGAAGAATAACACCATTTACCTGGATTTGCAGGAAGGATTATATCAATTCTATTATCACTGTCAGTAATGAAACACAACTCTGATACCATTAACATCATGCAGAATAAAGAAGGTGTGATTAGTCTCAACTTGGATTTGCAATGCAATAAAAAAAAATGAAAAGGTTGTGAAGCTGGATATGCGCAATGAAGAAGGTAAGTGCTATAACTTAAGTTTCCAATGCAGAAAAGTGTCAATATTACAAATATGGGTTTGCAATTAAACCACCGTCTCTGTAAGTTCAGTGTTGCAAAGCTATAGTTAGCAATGACCTGGATTTTCAGTAAAGACAATGGCTAATTTTTATTTCAAATTATTTAATCTCTGTATGAAAGGAAGTCCTTATTATTAACAGTAAGTGCTTTAAAATTAGGGAATATCCATTTGATAACAAACAACAATTACATAGAATCACTGGGCACAACCTAGACACATTGCATGCAAATGAACTTTTTTTAAAAAAAATATTCTTACAATGGAATTGTCAACTAGGTCCTTAATACATTCCAAGACCTTAGCAAATGTCTTCCTCTTCTAATTAGAATATTATTTATTCTTCCAAAATATTTTGAATCAATCTCAGAAAACATTAAAAAAAATCCTTATTGTCCTAATTTTTTGCAAAAGTAAGTAAGTAAGTAGGTAAGTAAGTAAGTAAGTCATGCTTTATGTGCCTATCAAGAAAAGGAGAAACATAATTCACAAACATAGATTGCTATCTTACATTTACACACTATGTTACCTTTATCTTGTCCTTTGCTCTCCTGATTAGTTTTATCTACTTCAGGATCCTGAGGTTTCTCTTCCTTTATTGTCTCCTCCTGGGTTATCAAAGTATCTGAAAAGAGGTGTTGAGGGAGATTATACAGAATAGTGGCCAGGATATACCATTAGCATAATTTACAACATTTCCCCCAAATAGTACACCACACGGTTATAAGTTTTATACTAGGTAGTATGTTGCGTTAGTCAATTCAATTAAAACCACTCACATCTTGAATTAGTTCATAAAAACCCAATTTCATGAAATGGCTATCAATCAGAGGTGGGTTTCAGCAGGTTCTGACCATTCTGGAGAATTTTAAGTAGTTCGGAAAACCGGTAGTGGAAATTTTGAGTAGTTTGGAGAACTGGCAAATACCACCTCTGGTTGGCCCCAGAGTGGGGTGGGAATGGAGATTTTGCAATATCCTTCCAACAAGAGTGGGAAGGGAATGGAGATTTTACAGTACCCTTCCCCTAGAGTGGGGTGGGAATGGAGATTTTACAGTATCCTTCCCCTCGAGTGGGGTGGGAATGGAGATTTTACAGTATCCTTCCCCTGCCATGCCGACCAAGCCACTCTCACCAAGCCAAGCCACTCCCACCAAGCCACACCCACAGAACCGGTAGTAAAAAAATTTGAAACCCACCACTGCTATCAATACACAGTTTTCTGTGTATAGGACTTGAACGTAACTCTTTATGAAACTCACATGTCAGTAAACAGCTTACCCAGTTGGAGAATTTAATTTAATTTAATTTAATGAGAATTTAATTTAATGTTCAAATCCACTGCTTATTTGGGCTGAGAAACATTCAGTACAAAGTATCTAAATTTCTAATTTTTTAAAAAATAAACAAAATAGGTGTATAGAAAAGATGGTTGGACTATTCAGTAAAACCTAACAGGATTTAACATAGACAGCAAGGGAAATAATACTTATTTCCATGAAACCATTTTAGTAGTGGAAATTCTCTGGAATGTACAATTATTATTTCTTGTTCAGAGCTCCAAAGTAGAATCTAAAGAAGGCATTTGTTCCCCAGATCTATATTTAAATACTAGTTGTAATTAAAAAATAATGTTTCCAATGGTGTGGACTTTATAAATAATTGATTGAACATTTTGAACATTTCCCCTCTTCTTTTGAACAAAAACTACCTTCAGCTTCCATGTCAGAGATTTGAGAATCTGCCTGAGTATTCATTTCAACTTCTGAGGAATCATCTTGCAGTCCTATTGTGTTAAAGAATGGAAAATGATGTCAGTATGATATTAATGTGCATTTTTAATTTAAGAAATGTTTAAAGGCTACTTTCTTTCACTGAAAGGAAGATGTTCCTCTATTTAAGACAGTCCTTCCATACAGGAAGATAGACATAAAGACGCAAAACTTCTGCACATTGTCCAGTTCCTACTCTGATAACTAGGGGAACTAAAATCAATTCAATAAATGAGTATGTGTGTCTGTCACAATTAGAGTTATAAAGAGGGACTAGGACAGTGATGGCTAACCTTTTAGCTGTCGCGTGCCAAAAGTGGGGGGAGTTGGGGGGATTGCATGCACACGTGCCCACACCCATAATTCAATGTGTCCCGTCCCCTCATGCATGCACGCGTGACCCCCCGCTTTTGGCACGCGATGGCATGGTGGGCCCAGTAGGCCCATTTTTTTGCCCTCCCCAGTCTCCAGAGGTTTCTAGGAGCCTGGGGAGGATGAAAACGGTCTCCCACCCACCCACCCCCGAGGCCCTCCGGAGGCCCAGAAATAGCCTGTTTCTCGACTTCCAGTGGGCCCAGAAGGCCTGAAAATCAGCTGGCCAGTGTGCTGGACTGAGGTAGGGCAACGCCCACAGATATGGCTCCGTGTGCCATCTGTGGTACCCATGCCATAGGTTCGCCATCACGGGACTAGGATATTTCCAATGTTCTTTTTGTTTTTTTATCCAGATTCAGGAAAGTGAGAAACAAACACATGCCACAGGCCCTTCTCTAGAAAGGCAGGGCTGGTGAAAAAAAAATGGTGATAATTGATATTGATAAAGGAGAATATTTGTAGTTCAGGGTTGTAATGAAGGGTACTTGGTGCTCTCTGAGCTTGGCTGTTTTCTTGCAGTTGTTTCATTACCCAAACTAGATAACATCATCATGTTGGTGAATTGAATTAATGACTATTGGATAAAATGAATTGTCTGTAAATTAATGGTTGGTAAAATCATTTTATTCCCCACCTGCACAGAAATATGTCACATACAAACTATTGTACTTGCAAGAGGGGAGGAGAAGCTATCTGGGCCCATGCATCCTTATTGTGTACTAAGTACCATTTAGTGTGTGATGCTTTATCTAAAGTATCTATAGGCTTATGCTGGGCTGCAAACACAAGGGACCTTCCCCAATGTTGCTCTACAGCAAATCTCACAGAATTCAGTATCTTTTACTCCCAGGTAAGTTTTGCACAGGAGTTTCAGTCTTATTCAGTTATCATGCTAGCTTCATTCTCATTTCATTCCCATCCATATGTAAATGCTGAGTGTTGTAAAGACCCTCCCTATCCATTGAGATAGCATTTTTATGGCCTGAGATTCTAATGACAGAGAGTAACAAAGAGAAGGAAGGGCAACAGTATCTGTCCCTGTGGATTTATGCTATATAGCAGCTTCTTCCCTTCTTTTGCTTGGCTTCATATCACTTCTTTTCAACTGCCCTCTCATTAGTTGCCTTTCAACTTTCCTGTTCACTTTCTGTATTTTCAAAACATGTAAGATGACCCCATTCTCAAATCACATTTGGGGAGAAAAGCTCATCTTCATTTCTAATAAATATGATATTGATCAGAACATGTGTACAAAATTAGAGAATATACTACTGAAATTGATTATTGAAGTTTTGGAGTGTTGCCCTTAGCCATGTATGAAACAAAGTTGATTGAAGATGTGAAGAAGCAAATTGATTTTATTAATGAAAAGAACCAGTGATGCCATCAAACTATTTATTATGATTCTGTAAAGGATTGTAGAAGACATACCATCAGTTTGATCTTCTTCACAGGTTGCATGAGGCACTGGATTAGGCTCTTTTGTATCTGGGGATTCTACAGAAAAATAAAACAAATAAAAATGACTTTGCTTCTCTATAGATTTTCTGAGCAACTTTTTATGATCCCTCATAGTCTTAAAGGTATTTAAAATAATTTTCAAAATGCTTGATTGATTGATATTATATTACATTAAATTACAATTAATACAATTGTTGTATTTTTAATGTAAAATACTGAAACCACTAACAAATTTATAAACACACTTAGATTATATTCTTCTTCATCTATTTCACTTTAATAGAATTTACAACAATCATATTCATTCTCCTGAAATTCTGAAATATTTCATTGGGATTAACAAAAACTCAGAATAAGGATTATGCAGATAATAAAAACGGTACTTAATTTTAGAATTGCCAAGGCAGAGATGTTATAGTCTTGGTGATTTCACAAATAACTCTTTCCCATAATAATAGAATGAACTGAATTTTACATGGAAAATAAAATGTAACCCACATCCTCCTTGTATTTTGGAACGGTTCACTTTGGACAAAAACAATTCAGCATCATGACCTGGGTGGTGTTGTCAGCATTCAGATGGTCTCCTTAGAGGAGGAAACCACAGTGCTCTCCTTTTCCTCTCCTGCAAATCATTTCAGGAATGACAGGTAAAGACTTCTGACGTGTTATTTTTCCAATTCTAAATAAACTAGAGGGGAGAAAAGGCCTCTAGCCCATGCTTAGCCTATAATTTACCTTTTTCTTCCACTGCATGAAAAAAAAATTCATATCATTTCTAGAAATAGACAGCTTTGAAAAGAAGACCTGGCCTTTACTTTCTGTAAATAAACTACTGAATGAACTTCACAAACAAAACTTCACAATCCAGGAATAATGGTGTAGGTACGCAAAGAAATGTTGCGCAGAACAAAGTCCTCCAAATTCAGCATCTGGCGCCGAATATGTACAAGTCCTTGCTTGATCAGCTCAGCATGCAAAACCCTTAACAGAACTTTAGCCATGCTTGGAGGATGAGGATGGGAGTAGAAAGAAGGAACTAACTCTGAATCCTCTTATCCCAGCTTCCTTGTACTGTTGCAAAAAATGCAAAATCCCTCTACTGAAGATACTTTTACCTTTAACACTGTGATGAAGATGGGGGTCTCACAGTAAATGGGAATCTCAAATTGATTTTCCTCCTTTTGAAACTTATCCATCTCCAAATATCTCATGGTTATGCTTTTTCCTAACATAGAGACTTGGAATTCCACTCCAGTCAACCAGGTTAATGGCAAGACATGGTATAGCTGAAATCTAAAATACTTTGAGAAGACCAAGTTGCCATTCGTAATGTATATCATTTCTAAAATCATATACTCAATAACTATGGTAGCTGTTGGAATGGTATACAATCTATGCCATCAAAGGCATTGTTCTTCCAAAACATCAGCCTCAATGCTATTTTATCTCCAGCTGGGTCACATTCATACTAAAACTTGGAGTAATTTCTATAAATGTGTGTTTATTAAAATATATCTAGCAGTAAGCAATGAACTAAAGAATAGCATGAAAGTAACAGCTTCTAAAGACTGCCAAATACTATCATTGTGGAATATATGGGAAACCTGGGCAGTTAACATCTGATCAAAGTTTAATAATCTGTAAAATGAGAATGCATCAAAAGTTAGTGTTTTTAATTAATTGTAAATAATTCCCCAAGGCAAATATTTAATTACCTCCACAGCTTGTTTAAAGACAAAGTCAAAAGTTGAAGTAGAACTCAAGTATACATATTTTTCAAATCATTTGTACTTAAGCTTCTCAAATTAATCCACAGAATATTATTAATCGTATTTTAAATGTAAAATGCTTTCTGCCAATACTATCAAAATGAGAGAGGGAAAGAGACTTTTGAATTAAACCACGGAAGCAGAAAAAAGCTAGGCAATTTAAACAATCCTGATTAACAGTGTGCTACAAACAGGGAACAGGTGTACAGCAGAAAGATGCCTGCAGAGCAAATAACTTCAGACGATTAAAGCAAGCCAAGCCACGGGAAAGGGAAAGAAAGAAAGAAAGAAAGAAAGAAAGAAAGAAAGAAAGAAAGAAAGAAAGAAAGAAAGAAAGAAAGAAAGAAAGAAAGAAAGAAAGAAAGAAAGAATAATTTCATTAAATAATCAGTATAATGAGGTACCTTGCCCCAAATATATCAGTGAACATTAGATATTTGCTAATAACTGGTCACAATACTAGCAACTAAAAAAGACATTAATTTACATTTTGTACAGCAGCTTGCCAGGAGAAATATCAACAACCTTAGATATGCAGATGATACCACTCTAATGGCAGAAAGTGAAAAGGAACTAAAGAGCCTCTTGATGCAGGTGAAGAAGGAGAGTGCAAAAGTTGGCTTGAAACTCAACATTAAGAAAACTACGATCGTGGCATCTGGCCCTCTCAATTCCTGGCAAACAGATGGGGAAGAAATGGAGGTAGTGACATATTTTATTTTCCTGGGCTCCAAGATCACCGCAGATGGGGACTGAAGCCAAAAAATTAAAAGATGCTTGATCCTGGGAAGGAAAGCTATGGCAAATCTAGACAGCATACTAAAAAGCAGAGACATCACTCTGCCAACAAAAGTGCATATAGTCAAGGCTATGGTTTTCCCAGTTGCAATGTATGGCTGTGAAAGTTGGACCATAAGGAAGGCTGAGTGCCAAAGAATTGAGGCCTTTGAACTATGGTGCTGGAGAAGATTCCTGCGAGTCCCTTGGACTGCAAGTCGATCAAACCGGTCAGTCCTAGAGAAGATCAACACTGGCTGTTCTTTAGAAGGCCAGATCCTGAAGATGAAACTCAAATACTTTGGCCACCTAATGAGAAGGAGGGACTCACTGGAGAAGAACCTAATGCTGGGAAAGATTGAGGGCAAAAGAAGAAGGGGACGGGAGAATGAGGTGATGGAGTCACTGAAGCAGTTGGTGTGAGCTTAAATGTACTCCGGGGGATAGTAGAGAACAGGAAGGCCTGGAGGAACTTTTTTTTTTTAATTGAAAAAGTTTTACAAATACACGTTTTCCCCTCCCCCCTTTCCCTCCCTAGCCCTCCCTTACCCTCCCCTCCCCCCATGGCTTCCCCAGGATGAAATCCAGATCCAAATCATATTATATAATACTTTACCGCCCATCTACTCTACCCCCTGTGTGGTATACATTTCTTCCTGACATTCTAGTATACTATCCCCTGTAAACTATACATTTCTACACAACATTCAACTAAAAATTATCTGGTACTTCCTAGTTTAGTATTTATTCTGCACATAATCTATCCATATCCTCCACTCCCTTACATAGATCTCTTGTGTCAGTATATGCTGATAACTTCACCATTTCTGCAAAACTGGCCACCTTCAGAGTCCATTCTTGAATAATAAACATAACATCCCTTTCAGTATTGAACAATCAGTAAGCTAGCCTATCACCATATACCATATCAATTTTGTTTTACCCACTTTCCCGCAGGTCCGCCATATATAATAATTTATAAAATCTAAACAATCACATCAAGTCCTTCTTTCAACAGTGTATTTAGTGTCTTTAGTTGTCATCTGCCCCCATCATTGAAGAGTACTTTTATATATAAAACCCCCTCGAGTGACTTTATATTTATATTCCATATGATATCTTCTGTAAAGTCTTTCATCTAGATTATTAATTCCATCGACCATGTTAGGGTAACAACCAGATCAACTGCAAGTGCCCTTGATCCGTAGTCCTCTTGCCTCATAGCTATTCCCTTCAATGTACACATAATCCATCTTTCTTAAAATCTATAATAGAAAGTTCCAATTCACTCAATTACAGGCCTTCTCCACATCCTAGAACACCAGCACTGCAGGGATCTGTTTATTCTTCTCAAGATAGTCCAATAAATCTATAATTTGCCTCACATTGTCTTTCATATATCTGCCTTCTATAAATCCTGCTTAAACATAAATCAGTTCTTGGATAACTGGCATTGATCTGTTGGCTAATAACTTTACAAAAAATGTTTTAATCCATATTCAAAAGAGATATTGGTCTAAAATTTTCTAGTTTTGTGGAACCTGCTTCTTTTCTTGCCTTGTGCTGGTTTAAACCTCTGCTGTTGTTGTTTTTCTGGAATTTGTTTGTATGCTGTTCGAGTTATATGCTGATCTTTAACTTTGTAGGACATCAGATCAAGATCCAAAGCCACGTCTCTTGTATTTTTAGGTGGTCCACCTACCTTTAAAGGATGATCCGAAAACGGGTCATCCAAAGAGCCCCCTGTAGTTCCTTGTATTTCCATTGGCTTTACCTCCATCTGCTTCCACTGGGCTTCAATCTCTTGCTCAATTTGCTTTTCTTTATCTATTCCTGACACTGAAGATATACATGGAGATGTTGGGCCAGTTTTGAAAACATTGCGATAAAATTCTTCCGCTTTTTCAACAGTATTTAATCGATATCTTTCTCCTTGATAAGTCAATCTTATACCAACTGGAGCATCCCATCTATATGGAATTTGTTGTTTCTTTAGTTCAGTCACCAAGAATCCAAAATCTTTTCTGTCTTTTATCATCTTAGGCGGCAACTCTTTATAAATTCCAATCTGCCTTCCATCCATTTGTAAGGTAGAAACAAAAGACTTTTGCAAGATGTCACATCTTATTCTTTTATCTGTAAAGTATATCACTACATCTCTGGGCAATTGCCTTTGCCTTGCCACCCAAGAATTCACTCTGTAAATCTTGTCAATTTTGGACGAAACCTCTTCAGGGCTAACCTTTAACATCACAGCCAAAGCATCAGCACAAATCCTTCTCAAGTCTCTGTTGTTTTCCTTTATCCCCCTCAGTCTTACAGCAAATTCCATAAATTTGAATTGCATCATTATCACTTCATTTTCAATCCTTTGCATTTTATTATCCACATTATAGATCTTATAATCAGCTTCCTTCATTTTAGATTCTACTTCTAAACTGATTTCTTCCATTTTTTATCAATCTGGACAATTCCTTCTGAGAAGCCAGTCAGGACTGTCAAAATATCTCGCTTCATCTTATCATGCTTTTCTTGAATCACCTCCTTAGTTTCCTGTTGAAATTTCTCAAACTTCTGGTCCATAAACACATCTTGTCTCATCAGAGCCGCAATAATAAATTCCTTCAAGTCTTTAAAATCAGTTTCCTGTCTCTGGTTCTGAATCTGCAAGCTTAAAAACTGCTCTTGTGACTTATGAATAGGGGAACACCCCCCCCACAGCTTTATTATCTGGCTTTGAAGCCATTCTGCCACGCAGACAAACTCTTTTTAAGAAGGAAATCTTCTCTCCCTTCTTACCAGCACAAAATCCTCTCAGAGTTAATCAAGTCTCTAAGGGAGATAGAACATAAAGACAGTTTGGAAAAAAAAAACTTTTTCCGTTTCTTCTAACCAGCGCTGTTATTTTAGATACTTTGTAGCATACTGAGACAATCAGGCAAGTCCACTTTCGCTTTCAGCTTTTTTTTCTTTTCAAGCAGCTAAAGCCGGACGCCATTTTAAACTTTCACTCTCTTCACTCTTTCTTCATTCTTAAATTCAATCACAGGGCTATTATATATACTTGCAGTTTTGAGTTCCAGATCCAGATTTCACCCTGTTTATTTTAATAAATCATTTGACTTTCGCTGGTCACGTTGGTCGCGTCGTCTGGCTCTGCTACATGCAGAGTTCCCCTGGATTCCGGAGCCACGGCGAGCTGGATAGGGAGCCTCATCCTGTTTCCTCCCCAGAAGCAAGAAAAACAATCTGGGGACTTCACAGGGGGCTCTACCTGACCTCACTGGCTCTACTCACATTTCCTCGAAGAAACTGAGTTTTTCGAGCCGCCTCTCAGCTGTGGAGGCGGCTCTTTACGGACGGTGGGGCTGGCGGTCTTGAAAGACCGTCTGGCGACGATGGCGGCGCCAACCGGAAGCCTGCCTGGAGGAACTTTGTCAATGGGGTCACGATGGGTTGGGCATGACTTCACGACTAACAACAACAAAGAGCAGCAAAGTGATCCAAATCATAATAAATCTTTCTGTGTTGAAGCAAGTATTGCATTTAGTATGATCTCTGTTTTTTTTATAGTTTCTAGTTCAATGTTAATAAACCATTCAATATAAATAGGTAAGAATCTAACAAATTACAAAAAATAATTTTACACAATACCCATAGATATAATTACATTTTTGGTGCCCTACAATTAGTCCTCGACTAACAATCATTTGTTTAGTGACTGCTCAAAATTACAATGGCACTGAAAAATATGACTTACAACTGGTTCTTGCACTTATGACCATTGCAGCATCCCATGGTCATGTGATCAAAATTTGGGTACTTGGCACCCAGCATGTATTTATGATGGTTGTGGTGTCCCAGGGTCAAGTGTTCATTTGTGACATTCTCAGCCAGTTTCTGTCATGCAAAGTGAATGGAGGAAACCAGATTTGCTTAACAACTATATGTTTAAAGCTTAACAATGTTCATTTGACTGTAGTGGTCAAAATTTAAGATGGAAGTATGCCAGAGGAGAAACTACTTAGCGGTGGAGATTTCTTCCATATAGGATAACAGTTTTGGACTGAGAAGGCAAAGTTGGAGTTACTGGCTTGCCTTGACTACACAGACTGGAGTGTTTTTGAAGCTGCTTCAGCAGACTTGGATGAACTCACTGATACTGTGACATCTGTTTTTGTGAGAACATGTGTGCCAACCAAGAGTTTCGGCATATACAGTAATAATAAACCGCGGTTCACAGCTAAACTCAAGCAGCTACATCGCGCCAAAGAGGAAGCCTACAGGAATGGAGACATGATGCTGTGCAATCAGGCCAGGAATATATTAACAAGGAAGATCAGGGCAGCAAAGAGAAGATACTCTGAAAAGCTGAGGAATCAGTTCTCAGCAAATGAACCAGCAAATGTGTGGAAAAGCCTGAAGAATATCATTCATGCTACAGCAGATCTCCCTCCCTTACTGGAGAAAATGAGCAACTGGCAGAGGACCTGAATGTGTTCTAGTGTAGGTTTGAGAGGAGATCACTGTTAACTATTGGTACTCTTCCCATCTCTGATACTCCAACAGTAGTCAAATCTCCTTCACCTATCTCCATCCCTCTGGGCCTCCCTCCACTGGTGATTGTAAAAAAAAGATGTGAGAGGTCTAATTCACAGAGAAAAGACTGGAAAAGCAACAGGCCCAGATGGAGTAATTCCTTTTTGCTTGAAAGTCTGTGCTGATCAACTGGCCCCCATCTTCATCCACATCTTTAATAAATCAGTAGAGATGTGTTATGTTCCTTCTTGCTTCAAATGCTCTAATATCATCCCGGTTCCCAAGAAACTCTCCATCAAGGAGTTGAATGACTACAGACTGGTTGCTCTGACATCTGTAGTTATGAAAATCTTTGAAAAATAGTGCTTGTCCACTTGAAAATCGTGGATCTGCTGTTAAACCCCCTTGGAGTTTGCCTACCATGCAAATAGATTGGCAGCTGATGCTGTCAATATGGCACTGCATTATATCTTGCAACATCTTGAATCCCCAGGGACCTATGCACAGGTCCCTTTTGTAGACTTCAGCTTGGCATTCAATACCACTATTCCAGAAATTCTTCACTCAGTTTAGATTCAACTAGCTGTGCTTGTCCATACTTGTAGATTATAAGCTTTCTGACAGATAAAAAGCAACAGGTGATCCTAGGGAAATCACATTGGATACCAGAGCAATTAGCACAGGGCTGCGTGTTCTCCATTACTTTTTTTCTCTATACCAAGAACTGCATCTCTAAGGATCCCTCTGTTAAAGTACTGAAGTTTGCAGATGACACAACAATTATTGGTCTCATTTGAAATGGTGATGGGTCTGCATATAGACGGAGGTTGAACAACTTGTCCTGTGGTGCAGCAGGAACAATCTGGAGCTGAATACACTTAAAACTGTAGAGATGAGATGGATTTTAGGAGGAGCTTTCCTATTCTATCACCTCTTACTATACTAGACAACACACTATGAACAATAAAGTCCTTCAGGTTTTTGGGTTCTATAATCTCCCAGGATTTGAAATGGACACCTAACATTAGAACCATCATTAAAAAAGGGGCAACAAAGAATGTTTTCCTCTGTCAACTCGGAAAGTTCAGGTGCTGTTGATGCAGTTCTACAGAGGAATTATTGAGTCTGTCATTTATACTTCTATAATTGTCTGATTTGTACAGCAACCAAACAGGACAAATACAGACTTCAACAGATAGTTAGGACTGCAGCATAAAATACTGCAACCAGCCTGCCTTCTGTTGAGGACCTGTATATTGCATGGGTCAGAAGGAGGGCTGAGAAAATATCTACAGCCCCCCTACACCCTGGACATAAGCTGATTCAACTCCTCCGCTGCAGTGCACTGCATGCCAAAACAACTAGATACAGTTTTTCCCTTGGGCCATCACTCTGCTGTACACCTAATTCCCACAGTACTGTCTTAAGTATTAAGTATATTTACCCATGTAGATGGTTGTATTACTATTATCCTTCTCATCTTTTTTACTACCTTATCTTATTTGTATTATTATAATTATTATTACTCTGCTATTTAGCATGCTTCGGCACTGGAGACAAATTCCTTGTCTAATCATACTTGGCCAAATAAAGTATTCTACTCTATTCCACTATTGTTAGGTTTAATGTATGAATTGGGCTTTTACACATAAAGGGCTTAATGAATGTTTTCTGAAGTAGGAACATACATATCTTTGCCTTACGTGAGCTAAATTACTGATCCAGCTAGTGTATTGATCTATTTCAACTGGAATAGCTTTCTGTTTCTGGGCCTTACAGAACTTCACTGGATAGTCTTTAAACTGCAGATTCCAGCAAATGAACTTATGAAATAATATATACATATCAAGCATATAACCACCATAGTTGCCTATAATTCAAAATGGATGATCATATGTCCTTTTTCCTTTCAATGCTGGAGGGTTACTTTAATTTGGGAGGGGAGAGTATTGTCCATCAGAACCTTATAATAAAATATAATTTCATTAGGGAAGATAAAATTGCAAATCAGATATTAGTGAAATGACATAGAATTTTACTCCACATAAAGATATGAGGATTTTCCATTTTAGTTTTTCACACATATCATGTTTTAAAGAAAATAACCTCAGAGAGTTAAGGCTATGTTATTTAAGCTGCCAAGACAGATATTACACTGATATGCAGATTCTGACTTTCAAAATCGTTAAGGTCAAGTCTGTATTGAAGACTCTCCTCCTCAAATGCTAATATTAAATCAAATATTCAAGCCTAAGGATAGATTTACTTTTCAGATTAACAGGCATAAAATAAAAGAAGGTAGCAAGCCTATTTCATAAAGAAAATCCAGTGGCTGGAAAATGTGAGACAAGTGTTAAAAAATATAACTAATTATATAGGAAAAAAAGGATGTTCTTGTGTAATCTGGTCTTCTATGTATTTCAAGGGACCAGCCAAAGACACATATGCATGTGTATACACACACACACACACACACACACAACGAGATAGAAAAGTTTTAAAAATGTAAGTGACTGTTTCAATAATGCTAGGATATAAAGTATTTCTAAATGGAAATATGCTTATAGCATATTTTTCTATTCTAGCTCTTAAAAAAAGTATTTGTTGTTAAAATATGTTAACTATTTTTCACTTCATTGAGGAGGAGCAAAAGGTCATACTGTAGTCAAACTGATTTTGACTTTTATATACACATCCTTGAATATAGAAAAACCAGGCACTTTAAATGAATTGTGTGTGTGTGTCTCTCTCTCTCTTCACTTAAATGCTCATTTATTATCAGAAGAATAATGTCTGGGAGGCATTTCAGTCTAAAGAAAAAGTCGGATGATTCTAAGGTCAATCAATGGATTAAAACCTGATTCTTCCCAATGTTTTTCTGATATTCTATATGTAATCCAAATATGTGCTTGGATTTCATAAGGGACAACTATCAGAGTGGAGAACAAAATTGTTTTAGTAGAATGTAATATCCTTCACCAGTCAGATAAATATAATGCATGTCACCAATCTAGTCCTTTACTTCTCCATTTCATAGCAGAGTTATATGATAATTGTTCTCCCTTTGTTCATTTATAGAGGACAGGTTCATCATTATTGCTCTTATTTAGGAGGTATTAAACATGATCACAGCTATACTAATCAAACATATAAGGATGAAATATATCCTGTCTCTCAAAAACGGAAGAGATAAATGATTAAAACTGCTTTAATACAAGGCAACCTTAGAAAGCCATACTTTCTAAGTTAATTCAAGGACTATAAAAAGCGTATCTATTGCTTCCTAAATGATTTTATCTTTGTTACATATCTATTTACAAATTGTTAAACATTTTGCAATAAATGGTTAATGTCCTCACCATCTTCACTTCTTTCTCCTCAGTATAACTTTTTCCTTTCACCCTAGATTTAGAAAGACATCTCTGCTTAAACATAAACACAAGTCAAGTTTTGAAAATAATGGATATGCAAGGCTGAAAATTAAGCAAGGTTATCATCATTTCTCCGGAGATCCAGCTGGTCTGAGGGTTAAGGCAAGGGCAAGAAACTGAGACTGTGAGTTCTAGTCACACTTTAGGCTTGAAAGCTGACTGGGTGACCTTGGGCCAGTCACTCTCTTAGTCCTTAATATGAGGCTCAGACAACAAGCTGTTTGCACAGTTCCTTTCATAACCAATGGACAAAAACCTAGATCAGTGGTAGCGACCCTTTTACCCACTGAGTGCCAAACAGGTACACACTGTGCATGCGCAAGTGCTATCCATGCTAACACGTAGCCCCTCCCCCATGCGCTGTGTGCACAACCGCACCATCTGCTCATGCACACACATTTTGCGTGGCTCCCCATGTACTGTGCACACAATCGCACCATCTGCACATTGTGCGGTTTTCACATGCGCAATGCTTGTGCGCGAATACCATCTATGCATGGGTGTGCTATGCACAAGTACTCTCGCATGCATGCGCAAACACATGCGCATGTGCAGGAGAGGTCCGAAGATCAACTGGGTCCCGTGAATTGTGCACATGCGCACCGGAGGTCCGAACACCAGCTGGGGCATGTGTGCATGCGCAGCTGCAGGTGAGTTGGGCGACAACTCATGTGCCTGGAAAGATGGTTCTGCGTACCACCTCAGGCATGCATGCCATAGGTTCACCATCACGGACCTAGATGATCCTCCCCAAAAACAGTGCGCTTGTGGGAAAACGCTATGAGGAAAAAAAAAAAATTTCTTCAGCTAAGTCTTTCATAGCTTTTTTTATACATTTCTAATGGGTCATACAACTAAGCCCTGGACAGAGCATGACTAATTTACCTGAATTTCAAATGGGAGAAGTTGGTTCTTATGAACAAGACAGATTAATTGCATTTTATTTTAAGTACCTTGTGAAAAATGACTGCAATAATTCTACAGGGAAAGAAATCAACCAGGCATCCCAAATCATAGGTAATGTTGTGCACAGAAGCTGATGCGTGATTACAGTATTCTTCTGCTTCATAAACTGAGAAAAAATGTATTACAAATTGAAGGACCATAAAATCTAGGATGAAAATCTTGAGTTTTGACTCCAAAATGCTTTTATATTTTCCCCAAGATTTCATGCCAAGCCATTGTAATAAAGGTTTAGATTGAGATGAACTCCAGTTTATATGGATTTATGGGCAGTTTACATATTCATTGGTGCAAACAGTGCGTGTGGTTAAAGGGTACTTTACTGGTCCTTACTGTTATGGGTGATATATAGGTGGCTGCTTCAGCAAAAAAGCTTAAATGCATTTACAAGAGGACAGCAAAAAAGAGCAAACATTTACATGCCACATTAAAGGATGTTTTAATTGGAAAATAATAAAAATAATTTTGAAAAAAACCCTGAAAAATAGTAATTTAAATAGAAATAGGCTGCCTCTCGACTACATAGTACCCAAGGATTTCTATGGGTCTCTCAACAAACCCAGATGCTTCCTGTGAGAAAGCTGCAAAGCTTCTGCTCTCACTTCTCAGGATTCTTTATCTTCATACCAAAATTAGATCAGGTAGAATCCAAGAGAGGAGATCCCCTTCCATTAAACTAGAAACAGATCCTACTTTACATGGCAAAGGAGTTCTGATGAGCAGAGAAAGGAGAACAAAAAAAGTTTCTCCATATTATAAAATCATCAGAGGAAATAAACATTATTCCAGCTTGAAAAAAGAGTGAAGATGTAGAAAAGAAAGGCTTCATTATAATACCTGCAAATGCTAAAGCAATCTTCTTTTCTACGAGAGAAAGATAATTAAGGTATTCTTGCCTTGACAGCATAGAACTGATATAACACCACCTCCGAGGTGGGAATGAATTACTCATTGTTCAGTTTTCTAGGCCAGCTTTTCTTTTGTCTGAAGGATTATTTCCTTAATTTGTATTTAAATTTCCAAAGCACTCAGTGGGGTGTACAATAAAACAGAAACAGGCAACGTTTTGAAAGCGTGAGGACATACCTGATGTTTGGGAGAAGGGGTGGGAGATAAAGGCTTCAGAGGACAAGTTGAAGATAGGAAGTAAATATTACCGCTGTGGGCAGTTCCAACAACTTTTATTTATTATGTAGGCTTAGGAGGAAATCCTGGGGTTTTTCTACTATTTAAAAGAGTCAACACCTGGTAATTTTGGTCAGGGTCGCACCTAAGAGACACATAAATTTGACTTGGGAATTACAAACGGCCTCTGTTGTCCCCTCAGTGATATTTTCATACAAAACTCATAAAACAATTCTTAAAACAAATACACAGCAATATTTCATCTCATGATTTAAAAAAAGGAATTTTAACTCTCAGCAAACTTTGCAGGATAGCTGTGCATGTCTCTTAAATATAGGGAGAGACTGATTAATTTTTGGCATTAAAATTTGGAATTTGGGGAGGATATTTTAAATTATTCCATAGTATTATTATAGTTTGTATAATTTTGTAAGCCATCTGGGGGTGACCATGTATGAGTTGAATGGCCATATGAATTTGTTCAATAAATACATCATTGTTACTTAGCGTAAGATGAGTACACGACAGAAGAGAAAATAAACAAATTAATTAAAAGAACTAATTAATCTTGATTTTTAGAATATACGGTGGCTCCTAAAGTAACATTTTATTAATACATTTTGGGCAATGGGATCACAGGAAAGTTTTCTCAGCATTCTCTTACAACTGTCCTTTTCTAAAAAGGAAATATTACAGGTGTTATTTGATAGTACTTTATCTAATAAATCAGGGCTGTCAAACTCAAAGCCAGAGGACTGGATGTGTCATGCACAGGCCACACCCATGCCCAGTTTAGCAAAGGGGGGAAAGTTCCAATATGTCACGTGACGCCACCGTGACGATGAGAGTTTGATACCCCTGCAATAAAGTAATTAGTGTTTTTCAATGATAGCAAAGAATAAACACATATAGATACACACACACTGCATGTGACAACTGCCTGTCATCAAACATATTGGCTTTGTGAATCATTCATAATCAATTGTAGAAAACATGATCCACATGAAGAGATGCTCTTAATGGCATCTTAACATTTTATGTTCTATGCTTGTCCACAGTACTGCTACTGTAAAATAGCTGGTTTTAAAAAAAACCCACCACATGTTAAATAAATACAAAAACACCCCCCCATATCTTGAATATATTATGAAAGATAAATGGGAGTTGCCACATTAGTTCCTCTAATATTTAATGAGTGGCAGTTTCTCATTATCTGTGGAATGAGTTTTAAATAGCTTCTCCATCAGGCTCTAGAAAAATCATTGTATTCCTAATGGAAACATATGAAAGAAAATAGGACAAATGAGTCATCAGAAAATGATAGAGTGCATAAAAACGGCAAAATATAGAAGAATAACACATGACATTATCTTGTTCATTATGCATATCTAATTTGGAAAGCAATAACTAGAAATTTTGATTTAGCAATGAATTTTAGATCAAGATATTAAAAATGATAGTGTAGAATAATAAATATGTTCTACACACACAAAACACAAATAAAAAACATTAGCTCCATGTTCTGAATAAATGGTTAGATACTTTGGGAGAGCCCAAAGTAAAATCTTGATTTCATTGTGCAAATACTGGTGATAATATATTGTACAATAACATGATGAGCAGCGGGGAATAATCAATAGAGGCATCACAACACTTAGTACTAGCAGCCTAGGTATGGGAGAAATTCATTGATGAAAGCAAAAAATAAAAAGGAAAGAAGGACATTTTTCTCTCTTAAATCTGGCAATGAATCACATGGAAAACTAGGCATTCAAAATAATTTTGCACCAAGTTCTGGTAGCCAGAAGAACAAGGCAAACCAGAGGAATTGTTCTCCTTTTTCATTAGAATTTTACAGGTTGCAACTTCTGCTTCATTTTATTCTCAGTTGTTCCTATTTTATGAAGTGCCACAGTGAGTTGCCTGAGTAAGCAGTAGCAGTTGTCAGAGTATATTCATGAACTGGAACAGGACATGGCAACTGGGATAGACATGGCAACAGGTCAGCAATTGGGGACTTGCTGGAATAGGACATGGTAACAAGGTCAGCCAATGTATAGGCATAGCAACTAAATCAGCCAATGAGGACTGTTTGGGAGATGAAACAGCTTGGAGCCTGGGCGTGGCTTAGGTTAACTGATATGTTTAAATATAAGTCGTGTGCTCCTATTATTGTCCTTCCTTCTGTTAACTGTGCTTCTGTGCTTCTGATTCTGAGAACTTCTCTTGGTATTGTATATATGCCTCATGTTATATTATGTATATACAGAAGTCTCTTATTTAATGAATCCTGCTGAATCAGTTATCTGTGTGTGCTTTCTGGATGTGATTTCCGCAACAAACTCTGACAGCGGTTATTTAAATATGTCATCTCGCCGAAGATGGTTTTGCTGTCACCATCTACCCACCTCACCAGCTTGACACCATCTCCATTTGAATACAGAATAGACAGCAGCCACAAAGCATAATTTCGTTCCTCCTCCCAGGCTAGGGAATTTGGAAGAGTTGCCTTCACATAAGCTTTAGGCTAGTTAGTGTATTATCTTTGGCAAGCCTTGAAGTTGTAAAGTAAATACAATTAGATATCCTCCCCTGGCTCACCAAACCAGAAGTATAAAAACAAAGTGTAATGACTCAAGTTCATTTTAAGAATGAATCCTTCTCCTTACAAGTTTGGAGTGCTTACAAGTTGTGCAGTAGTTGTTTCAGTGGGGGTATTATCCTGTGCTTAATTAGTTTGCCTACTGCAATCTTGGCAATAGATTCCCAAAGACGAAAAGCAAAAAACAACAACAACAACAAAAACAAAAAAAAACTGCTCTGAAAATCTATCTTGATTTCTGGAACTCATTATATTGTCTTAGAGAAATAAGAATCTTTGAACATGACTCATAAAGCTACAGACATATAAGCTCTTTTCTTTCAGACATAGATGTGAATGTCCCTTAGCTGTGTAAAGTTGTATGGTTTCCTGGACTGAATCTTTTAGTTACTAACAAGGGTAGGGAGCTTTACCTAAGAAGCCTTATTCATATTCATTCATTCATTCATTCATTCATTCATTCATTCATTCTCTATAGCTGTCCAACTCAACCAAGTGATTCTGGGAGGCTTACAATTCTAAAATTCTAAAACAATCAAAACAATTTAAAAGATGTTAAAACAATAAAATACAAAATAAATAAATATAACAGCAGTCATGATGATGATTAATCAACTAATAGTGAAGCTAAGTAATAGGGCCCGTCACACATTCTCAGCCCCAGGCTTGGGTACATAGCCAATTTGGATTATTCATTTGGATTACTTAAAGTCTTTTCAACTTCTCTGCCTATAAAAAACTTAGGTAAATGTTCAAAATCAGCATTTTCTTCAATATGTGCCTCTAATTACTGAGCACTTCACATAGAGCTACTTGAAAAGACTTCAACATCCCTTGAAAGAATATTAGCCACTGCCGAATACAGATACTTCATCTACCATATTTTCCTTCAAAAATAAAGGAATGCTTTCAAGGTTTTTTGTTTTCTTTGTACTTTATTTGAATTATTTCTCCTAAAGCTTTCAAATAACTAAATAACTGAATGATTTAAGAATTTTAGAATCTGTTCAGCTCTGTAATGTGTATCTTACAAAACTTTGCACCTCTCTGAAATTATACCGTTAAAGACTAGTTGAGACAGACACCGGGTTTAAAAACATATTTTCCCTTATACCTTCTTAATTTCAACTTAGTATATAGCAAAGCAGAAATATTTTCTATACAGTTTTCCCACAGGAACCTAAGCTTCATGAACACCTGGAAATATAATAATTGGTACCTTAATTTTAAGATTAATTAACATATGATTTAATTTAGTTGACCTTCAAATGCACAATTACTTTTATTAAGTTGTAATGAATTAAAATTAGTATATTATGCAGAAGGGGTACATAATGTGACAGATACTATTTTTTCCCCCTGTATAGTTAAATCAGGACATGGAGGAACTGATAATGAAGGTGACTGCTAATGTGATGCAAAAGCTTTCTCCTTGAGGTCATATATTTAAAAGAACTATGGACAGTTATAATAGATGTCAGTTTTAAATCTGGAAAGGACCTGTATCAGCCATCCACAGTCATGTAAATTGGGGTCACAACTTCCTGAATTTTCAACTACTATGTTGTCATCCTTAACATATCTAGACAAAAGCAGATTGAGGATTGCTGTCCTCAATACTTTCATGTATGTGACATTTATATAAAATTCTTTTGACGCATAAAACAAGTGCTAGTAATTTCAACAGAACCCAGACTGTACCACAGGATCCTGGTGAAGCTGTGTTTGGTTGAAGAACTGCAGTCAGGTGCTTATTGCTTGCCCCTCCATGCTTTGAAACGTCTTTTTATTTTCGGATCCAGAACATTGTACAACTCTAGTGTATCTATCTCAAAAAAATGGTTATATAATGCGCATTAAAACTTAGAAACAAATAAGTTATTTACATGCATTAATTTGCACGGAGTGAGAAAGATTATTTTGAACTGCCATTACTCAGTTTGGGATATTTTTAAATATGCACATTCATTATTCTTTGTGATTTTCTACTTTAAATCTGCATCTCACTTAAGAGAAAAAGATATGGTATTTTTTATAATCCACTGACAGTATGAAAGCTTATTTCAAAAAACCAATGATGTATAATTGTGTAGTCATGAGAATATTCAATCATAAATTCTGTAATAATTTGAAAACAATGAACTATTAGTGGTCAAGAGTGACTCATTTTAACTGCTAAATCTTTAAAGGGTACTATATTATCAGAGCTTAAATGAATCTTAAATAAGTGATTTTCTTCTCTTAAGTTGGTGCTAAAATGTTACTACTCTGTGTTTGTGTGTGTGTGTGTTTTCATACTGGGATGCACACAGCTGCATTCTTTCATTAATGGTTAGCTTTGGGTTAACTTTGTGCTGAAGAAAGCGCTTGAACCAGAATTGGTCTGTTGGAGATGAGCCTGAGTAGACAGGGAGAAATTACAGAGCAATTGGGATTTTCCTGCAAAAAGATAAGCCAAATAAAGCAAGGCCAGATGGTAGATCTGAACATTACAAGACTAGTCTCAAATGTAGGACAAAGAAACCGAACAAGCTGCAGAGATTGCAAGGTATCATATATTGCTGATAGAAGCAGTATACTGGCCTGGGAGAGAGGGAAATAGTCTGAATAAATTTGAACTATTTACAAACACTACTTCATTTAAATATTTAATAGATGTGAGGTGCCCCTGTTCTGATTTTGTGTGACAATTAAGACCAAAAAAAAATCAGGTGTAAAGTCATAGCGAGAACTCATAAATGGTGGAGTGGTATATACCACGTTTCTTTTTTTTTAAAAAAAACTTTCATCAGTTTCTTCTTTGTTTCATTGTTGGTATAAATAAAAATATAGAAATAGTGAAAGATTGCTGGCTGCTCTTTGGAGAATTCTAAATCCAGAATTGGAATTAAATGACAGCAAAAGTATCATTCTTGACCTAATAAACCAACAGCATCTCTATGTGAAAAATTGTGCTGCTGTGACTGAAGGCATGGCCACTTTCTACGAATAATGCCATCATGTACAGGTAGTCCTCGACTTACAACAGTTCACTTAGCGACCATTCAAAGTTACAACAGCACTGAAAAAAGTCACATGACCCTTTTTCACACTTATGACCTTTGTAGCAGCCCCATGCTCATGTGTTCAAAATTCAGACGCATGGCAACTGGTTCATACTTACGACCATTGGTGTGTCCCAAGGTCATGTGATCCCGTTTTGCAACATTTTGCCAAGCAAAATCAATAGGGAAGCCAAATTCAATTAACAACAGCCTTACTCACTTATCAACTGCAGTGATTCACTTAATAACTGTGGCAAGAAAGGTCATAAAATGGGGCAAAACTCATTTAACAAATGCCTCATTTCACAACAGAAATTTTTGGCCTCAATTGCGGTTGTAAGTCAAGGACTACCTGTACATATACAAAATACAGAAGTCTTTGATTGCAAAACTGCACTCTCCATCTTGCGGACTTTGACTCTCCTGAGGATGTCTGTGTATCAAAGTGTGGTAATTTACTTATTGGGGCAACCTATCAGTGTCAAGGATAGAAAGAAACTATTAAAAAAACATTGCTGAAGTGCAAGAAAACTTTAATTATGATTTCAGCCGTTCTAACTTGTCAGCATTTGTCCCTTGGAATGGAAGATGATGATGAGACATCTCTCTCTGTATTTGTACAAACTGGAAAATGTTCCAAATGGAAAAAATGGGTTCACACACACACACACACACACACACACACAAACACCGTGAAATTACTTAGTCCATATCCCAAAGATAGATGTATCAAAGGAAGCAGATAGAGAAACATTAAAAAAACTGTTCTGTTGATCAGTCTTTACTAATCACACTCCCCATAAAAGAACTGGTACACAATCTGGGAGTTATTTTGCGCATGGGTCTTGCTTGAGCTGGTGGTGGCCATGGCTAGTAAGACCTTTCCATAGTTATATCTTGTGTACTATTCAATTCAATTCATTACAGTTATAGAGCAGAGACCAATATGTTGTGCGCTAATTGTGCCCATTCTTAGACTGAGAAGCATTACTCACAGTCATCCATGCCTCAGTAACCTCTCAACAAGACTAGTACATCACACTATCCTTAAATGGCATCCAGTCATTTCAACTATTTAACTATTCCAAAACACAACAGCATATGCAGAATGCCATGATAATGCCTATATAACATTACCAGGGGTGAAATCCAGCAGGTTCTGACAGGTTCTGGAGAACCGGTAGTGGAAATTTTGAGTAGTTCGGAGAACCAGTAGCAGAAATTTTGAGTAGTTCAGAGAACCAGCAAATGCCACCTCTGGTTGGCCCCAGAGTGGGGTGGGAATGGAGATTTTGCAGTATCCTTCCCCTGCCATGCCCACCAAGCCATGCCCATCAAGCCACACCAAGCCCACCAAGTCGCACGCACAGAACCGGTTATAAAAAAAATTGGATTCCACCACTGAACTTGAATTATACTGACTCCCAGTTAGCTTCTAGGTGCAATTCAAGATGTGGCTTTTCCTCTTTAAAGCCCCACATGTCATGGGGCAAGATCTTGTGGCATTACCTATCCCTGATGGCTTCTTTCTTTCCTACTTGATCATGCAGAGTGGGCATGCTCCAGGTCCCACTGATAAAACTGTTACCTGATGGGCTCCACAAAGCATGCTGTCAGCCCTACTATGTAGATCAAGCCAACCTTTCTACATAGAGGTTAAAACTATGACTATTATTATTGGTTATAGTGACAGAATTTTGCAAGGCTCTGCTTTATTCCTCCTATCTCTTATACTTATGTGAATTCAGAAGGTGTCTAACTGAGCTTTGTGCACATGCCTTCTTTGTGTTTTGGATTTAAACCACACTTTTCCACTTGTTGCTCTGGTAATGGATCTGGTCTATCATTCTTTTTTTTTTAAAAAAAATAATCTTTATTAAATATTTACAATAAAATTAACACACAATAATGGTTGAAAAGCAATATAGGAAGTGAAACATAGAAACACCCAAACACAGGACTAAAACCAAACAACAAACAAGACTAACCGAGAGTTAAGCTCACTCTCCAATTAATATTAACTAATATCATCCTGGCCGAACATTTCAATGCATGGTCTATCATTCTTAAGATCATCTTCTTCGCTTCCTACATGTGATTGAACTGTCATGACACCTGTCTTGTGAAACTGCCTCCCCCTTAAATTTTTTTTTTTTTAATTTGATTTATATGCCGCCCTTCTCCGGAGACTCAGGGCGGCTTACAATGCGTTAAGCAATAGCCTTCATACTTTTGTATATTTTATACAAAGTCAGCTTATTGCCCCCACAAACTGGGTCCTCATTTCATCTACCTTAGAAAGGATGGAAGGCTGAGTCAACCTTGAGCCTTGGAGAGATTCGAACCAGCAGAAATTGCAGGCAGCTGTGTTAATAACAGGGTGCGTAGACCACTGTACTATCAAGGCTCCTTTTAGGCAGCCCCAACCTTATTGGTCTTTTAAAAGGTTGCAAAACTGGGGCCTTGGTTGTTGACGGAGCTCTGGCATGGATGTTTGACATTGATAATAAAATTTTTAGGCAACTTGACCCAATTTCTTTTGAGTTACATTGTCATTTTTTGATTAGGTTTTGTATTCACTGCCCAGACTTCCTTGGGAAAATGGGCAGCTCTACAAAATGTAATTAATAAATAAATATATTATACCACATAATGCATTAATTTTCCACTGCACTTGTTTGAATGCTGTATGCTGATACAGAAAGACCCTGCTTTGAATTATTCAAAGCTACAATTTTTAAAATTGTGTTCCATGCTCATTACTGATGGATCCAGAAGAATGAAAAGGAAGCGCTCCCAATTAACGCAGTGATGTCATGCCAGAGCAGTACAATTCTATACTTCATTCCTTGTTGAAAGATGAACAATCCAAGAGGGTAAAACACAGCTGGAAGATTACATTAGGTATCAGCTCTCTGTTGTATGCCCCTTACGCCTTGATTTTTAAGTATTAATCAAAGACTAAAGCACTTCTAAAAACAACCTGCCTAGAAAAACTGCAGGCACTTATCCGTGTCATCGCCAGGAATCAAGACAAAAAACAAACCAAGCAACAAACACAAAAAAAGATCAGGGTGCCCAGCACAGTCTGTCATAAATGAAGAGGACCTTCCCTCAGCTCTGCCTTGGATAGTCAATTTTGTTTTGTTTTTTTGGACCACAGCAGACTGGATCAAATGCTGCTGTCATGGAAGCAAGCGTACATTTATGGATGTGAGCATTCCCACAGATATGTGCCTCGCGGTTCCCTATGACCCAATGATATTTTTTTTATGGGAAATCTATAATAACTTGCAGTTGAAAATTCATGCCATCGATCCCCGCTGGCAACTATGATGCCAAGTGGTTCATTAAAAAGGCTTTTCTAAAAGACATCCCAGAAGTACTTATCTGACATCTGGCCTTTAAAGCTTGAGCGTGGGTTTTCGTAGGCTTAACAGAAAATATTGCTTTTTAAAATCCCCTTTGAGGATTTGGTTTTTCTTAGCTGGTTTCGTGATCTGTACCTTTTTCCTTGCCCAGGTTCTCTTCTCCATCTGCTGGGATGCTTGGAATTGAAGATACTGCCTCATCTGTTTTGAAAAGAAAGAAGTGATAGATATTGGGATATAATTTGAATGCAGTAATGATTGTAAATGGTTACACCTGCACTGAAATATATAGGTTATGCATTTTATTAGCTGAAATCCCCTTTTCTTTTCTTTCATGGAACAATAATCAGAGTGAGATTTGTAAACACACTCAATTTCCACACAGATTTAAATAGTCAGGGGCACAGGGTACCAACATTTTGTATAATTGAATTTCAAGTTCTGCTTAGAGTCATTCTACTTTTTTACTATCCTTGATTGAATATTTAGCTTTATCCTTTTTTTTTTTACTGTGAATAATGGCAAACTCTTCCTCATTCTGTCCATTCTGCCATTTACTCACCCTTCTGGTGTTTTTTCTCCCCTTTCATAGAGGAAAAACAGTTTGCAGAAGGTATTTTATGCTGCATTGCTCCTTCTTATAATGATCTTTGGTCTTAAAGGCTAACTTTTGCTGTTGCAATTTACAAAAAACAACAACAACAACAAACATCTGAGATGGGGGAGGATATGAAGTTGTGGAACATTTTCTCTGCCTCTAATTCTATGTATGCATGTCTGTGTGTGTTGTGTGTGAGAGAGATTGTGTTTGTGTACGTGTGTGCATATGTATATGTGTGTGTGTATGTATACGTATACCATGTTTTCCCCAAAATAAGACTCTGTCTTATATTGTTTTGAACCCTGAAATAAGCACTTGGCCTTATTGCCATGCGCTCAAAAGTCCGATTGGGGTTATTATCAGGGGATGTCTTATTTTGGGGGAAACAGGGTATATGTATCTATGTGTAAACCTTTCAGGAAAAAGTGTGTGAAAAAGTTTAAGGCAAAATAAGAACACTGTAATAATAACAATGTGCAATAATTTGTTAAAGTCCTTGCTCACTGGGAAGAAACCAAATCTCAAACATAGATTTCATTAAATAAAAAAACCTGTAAGATAATTAATATTTTGAAAAATGGCATCTTCTGACTAAATAGAATCATTGTAATGCTCAAAGAAAAGAATCAAGTGGTTTTGTTTTGTTTTTTGGCCACCGGATGTCCATGGTAGCAGATTATAATGGGCAGATTAAAGAAATGTGACCCCTAACACAGTTTAGTGCCTCATGTAAATGTTTTTTAAACGTTAGTAAAATATTCTTGGTTGGGCAGAAGAAAAGTCTCCAGTGACTCTTCCAAAGGATAGCTAACTCACAGGGGCAGGTTCATCTAATCTACATTCCTACAGGAAAGGAAGGAGATCTGATACAGAAACTTTGACTCTTCCTCTTACATTATATAACCTAAAGATAAAGCAGTCAAGAAAACAGATCTTAGACATATTGCCATGCTTCCAATTCTTCCATATTTTAAAATGATGGTGCTTTTTTATTCAACAGCAGTCTCAATGAAACTAAAGTGCGTGACTGCACATGTGTGCAGATGCTGGCCAAGAAAACATTGAGGAACAATTAGAAAAGTGGGGTGGACAGAAAAAGCCCACCTGCCTCTGAAAGCCTCAAGACAGCCTTGTGTGCTTGTGAATGAACAGCTGAACAATTGGAGTCAGTGGAATTATTTCGCAGAATGGGCACAGCGTTTTGGACATAGTGCTTCTCCTCCAGACTGTAACAAGAGATCGGGGTGAAGGGCATTTTGCTGTAACGTATATTCAACTCTTTAGAAACAGCCACAATGCAGTATACACAGATCGAATGGCTGAATAATGTAGGATGGATAGCTTGGCTGCTTCGCTCTATTGCATTGAGTGATTGGGCCTCCCTTGCTGTAGCTCCCAGGTATTAATAAAAAGTTTTCCAACCTGATAGAAACAGTTTCCATAAAGGATGAGTTGTGATACTTGAAGTAAATATGTGCACACTATAGAATATAAGCCATTAACCCTGCTTTAGGTGGGTCAGTCAGGAGAGAACATCTATACTATTTGAAGTAGACGTAAATAAGCCAATCTGTCATGCAACAGTCAAGTTCGTATCTTAGAGGATAAGGACATTCATAGCAACATTTTTGGTCTTTTTACTTATTTTGATAGTTTGGCTGAGGCCAGAGAATGAGCAAAGACCATCTCCCTACAATATATAGATACATATGATGTATGGAAAGCAGAAGATTTCCTTCTGACTGTAGCATGTTTTTTTTTTTTCTATTTCTGTTCAGTTTTAAAAATGCAGTTTCAATTGCAGATATATATTGTGTTCAGATGGTTTTTTTTTATAAATTTCAACGTTTATTTTCAAAGGTTGTATTTGCATACCCTGGCTCTTTCTTCCTGAAAAGCCAGTAATCCAATTTGTAACCACTGTGTAGAAAAGCAGTTATTCAGAAGCTAAATCAACAGAATAAATGCCTCACAGTGCAGGTTTATTCCCAGCCAAAGAGGTCCTTCATCTCTTCAAGCTTATTTTCTACACATTCTTGCCTTCCTTTGATGTCTGAACTTTATACCTTACTGCTGTAAACACTTTCCACTGAAGAGGTTTCTAGGATCTCCTCCACCTTAACAGAATGTGCTGTCAATTACTAACAGGAAACGCTACATTCCGGGGCTGGAAGGAATGCATTCACTCATAATGAATAGCGCTCTGGGCTCCAATGGGAAAGCTGTACAAGCCCTGATTTAATCCTGTGGAAACGTACAAACGTTGTCAGTCAATAGCATCGACTCAGATTATTGCTCACCAAGGTTCAGAAAGCCTGTCTGATAGAACACTTCAATAGATCTCAGCATAATACAAACCTGTTTCTTGGCTCTGATGCTCCGGTTCATCACTGCTTGGCTTCACTTCTGTTCCATTCTCACCTGCCAGAAAAACGACAGCCATAGAGGGTTATAAACCACATTTCTGACTGTTAAAGCAGACAAAGTCAGTAGGAACTGCAGCCAACGTAGCAGGTTGATGGCACTACATATAACGAACCCAACAAGGAAAGCATAGGTGAGCCAAAAGTAAATTGCGACAATCACAGGATTGGATCCAAATATAGACATTTTTAGAACTGATCTATTAATTGGACCACAACTAACTTAAATCATATTGATTCTGATATATGACTAAACCAGATTCAACACATACACACCAATATTGAATATTTAACATTCTTCTTCCCGGTGGAATAGGGAATCGAGGAGTCCATAACATTTTAGACAGTTGCCTTCAATCCTGGAAAAGTTGCGTAGAGAGTCAAAATGGTTTTGTAGCAGTTAGAATTCTATAGTACACAACATAATTTTGCACGTGTATTTTTAGGGCCAATACTAGGTATATTGGCTACAAAAATCTGGAGGACTACGAGATGGAAGCATAATACTAGAGAGGCAGCTAGACTTTATTGCAATTTAGTTGTCTGGAATTTTATTGCCCAGATTTTATTCCCCGGTTTATTTTTTTATTTGGCTTAAGTTCAACAGGAATGTCTATGTATGACTGGGGGTACTGCAGTTTCCCTCAATTTTATTACCCACTTTAGGCTGCTTTGGAAGTTCCACAATTTTTCCAAGTTAAAGAGATGCTTCCATAAAAAATGGAAGCAGGAAATGTGTGAAAACAACTTGAAACACTACTGTTAGTACAAATCTCTATATCATGGATTCCCAAGCTTAAATAATTTCTTTCTAGAAAATGTATTAATGTGACAATATCCTGAAGCAAGACGAACTAAATGAGGGTTACCAAGTATGCAGAAATTGTGGATAAAATACTCAATACAGTATATTTACCTAGCTTCATAGCATGGAGGAAGGTGTCTTTTCAAATGGATATATGCTATGACTTTTATTTGCCCTATAAAAGATTTTATTTACCCTATAAGAAATTCTCTGGTAGAGTTTGATTTTTATTTGTCACTTCTGCTGTTCAGTGTTTGGGTTGTCCAATTTTCTTGGGTTGTCCAATTATACACATCTATCTATTCCCTCTGCTTTTCTCCTTCCTGAAACATTGTACTAATTTTTCTTTTTAGTCATGTATAAGGTGACCAGACGTCCCGCTTTTGAGCAATTTGTCCCGCGTCCCGCGGCGTTTTTAAAAAGTCCCGATTTTTCATTCTGCCTCCTGGTTCCCGGCTGCCTCCTGAATCCCCGCTGATGGCTAGAGGGAAAAAACCTGTTTAAACTCTTGCCGCGGGGCTTCAAAGGGCCGCCCTACGTTAATTAGCTCGGCTTCCCCCTCTCAGCTGATTTGCACAGGGCTCTGCTCTTGCTAAATTGCTCAGTTTTTTTTTTCCTCTTTGTGCAAACCAAGCTCAAAACGAAACTGAAAGTAAAACAGGCTGTTGGCTTTGCGGTTTGCTTGCAACGTTGGAAAATTAGGCAGCAGATTTATTTTCCTTTTCCTCACCAAAAAAGGTAAGTGCAAACAATGGAAAATTATTTAGGACAAAAGAGGAGAGTTCAAGATTTTAAAACACAAAAGAAAAAAAAGCTCTTTTTAACTAGGGAATTGTAATAATTGAGATATTATTAATTGTATACTGTGTTGAAAGCAGAAATGGTTAAGTTGTGGTTTGGAGGAATATATGGGGGAAATTATTTGGTTTATTATTATTGGTAAGTATAATTAATTGATTTGTAAGAAATTGGATTGCATGGAAATAATTGGAATATTCATGTTCATATTGATTAATATACAAAAAAGATAGTTATATAACTAATTGATTTATATTAAAATGTTGAATTTGTATTAAACAACTGTATTACATAATTACATAATTAACCAATGTGAGGATGGATATAAAAATAGATGACAATGGGAAGGGGTATAAA
Source organism: Arizona elegans (assembly GCA_022577455.1). NCBI lineage: Eukaryota > Metazoa > Chordata > Lepidosauria > Squamata > Colubridae > Arizona > Arizona elegans. Next base: position 180,612,775 of record JAKOOJ010000001.1, read on the forward strand.
ATAGAATAGAAGGGAAAAATTGAATTTGATTAAGATTAGAGATGAGGATGAAGGGTAAAATTGTTTTTTTAAAAAAATAGATGAGGGATAAATATGGCAAAAAGGAAATATAGAAATTGTAAATTTAATTGAAATGACTAAACACTGTTTAAATTTGTGAACCAGCCAAATATTCTGTTCAAAGAAAATACATTGTATGTATGTGTGTTTCTAATTATTGCTATTTATTCATATTTGTTCTCTTTTATTCTTTAAAGTTTAACAATTCATTCTTTATCTTAATATCTTTATATTTGTTTGGGGTTGGCTTTCTTCCCTTTCATCTTTTTTATTGTACAGCAATCTTTCTCCTCAAACCTACCACCTCTCTTTTCTTTCCTTCTTACTTTCTCTTCCCCCCCTCTTCTTCTCCTCCCTACTTCCTCTTCCTTTCTCCTTCTCCTCCTCTCTTCCTCCCTCTCTTAACCGTCACTCCTACTCTAATTTCCCTTCCCTTCCTTCATCCCTCTCTATTACTGTATCCTTTTATGCATATGGACTACTCAGAGGGCTGAAAAAGTTATTTTTGACTGGTCCTCGCACTTTTGACCAGTCCTCGAACTTACGACTGTCCTCACATTTTACATTTTTGCCCTATCTTGTCATCATGGTGAAGAGAAGCAGTTGTGAAATGAGTGACATGGTTGTTAAGAATGCTGCACGGGCATAAATGTGAGGATGGTCATAAGTGTGAGGACCAGTCAAAAGTGCGAGGACCTGTCAGAAATGACTTTTTTCAGCCCTCTGGTTAGTCCTTTTGTGCATATGGACTACTCAGAGGGCTGAAAAAGTTATTTTTGACTGGTCCTCGCATTTTTGACCAGTCCTCGAACTTACGACTGTCCTCACATTTTACGTTTTTGCCCTATCTTGTCACCATGGTGAAGAGAAGCAGTTGTGAAATGAGTGACATGGTTGTTAAGAATGCTGCACGGGCATAAATGTGAGGATGGTCATAAGTGTGAGGACCAGTCAAAAGTGTGAGGACCTGTCAGAAATGACTTTTCAGCCCTCTGAGTAGTCCCTATACACACAGCCATGGCCACCCGGTCACATGACCAGCTAGCCACGCCCACCCAGTCGCATGGCCTCCAAGCCACGCCCACACAATAAGCCACGCCCACAATGGTGTCCCTCTTACCAATGTTAAAATCTGTTCACCTTACCCTATACACATAGCCATGGCCACCCGGTCACATGACCAGCTAGCCACGCCCACCCAGTCACATGACCAGCTAGCCACGCCCACAAAATAAGCCACGCCCACAATGTCCCTCTTTACCAATGTTAAAATCTGGTCACCTTAGTCATGTACTGTCTGTTTTGATTTATACTGACTACTAACTTTATGTTTGTAATAGTAATAATAATGACAGGAATAATTTTATTTCATTCAGTTTCAAGGCTGCCGAGATCTTTAACAGGGTCTAATTAAAAAGGGAAGGGAGGAAGGGAGGGAGGGAGGGAGGGAAGGGATATTTAACTGGCTTGATCATTCCTATTATTTTTTCTGTTAATCTTCAGGAATGCTTTAAACTGTTGGATGGTCCCTCAGGCACTGGCGTTAAGATATTAGGTGAGCTTTTTCGTGGGAGTACATGTTGGTATGCCCTATTTTATATAGTTGATTTTCCGTTGAGATATTGTGGTTTCTTTTATTTATTTCATTCTTGTACATACCCAGAGTTGCATTTTTGTGATTTGGGTGGCCCTACAGCTCTTTAAATAAATAAATAAATAAAGAATAATAATAATTACTACATCTACCCTGAACTGAATTCCTCCAAATGCTTGACTTATTACAGAAAACGTATGACAAATTACTTTAGGGCTGTGTGAAGTGGAAAGGCATGTAGCCCTGTGGCTACATTTCTCTCACTGCATAATCCTCCTTTCCTTCTACTGACATTCATGTTTCGGTGTTTCAGATCCTAAACATAAAAGTAGTGCTTTGGCTCAATGATGTTTCATTCAGAACAGCAACTTTCTAATCTCTAATATGAATGAGCCAGATGACCTGTTGTCACCTGTTCAGAACCCTGTGCTAGAAAGACAGTCACATAGTAAGATGGCAGAGTAATTGCTTAAATCATATTGCCAAACTGTTGCGTGTTCATAAAAAAAATCCCTTTTCTAAGAAGAAAAGAGAAATGATATAAACATCTCTAGGAAATAAATGGAACAAATTGATTTGCAAGTCCTATAAAATGTTTAATCATTATCAGTGTTTCTTTCCCTTCTAGTCCTGCAGGATTGTTATACCTCTCTCTGCTTCTATACAGCTTCTATATAATTGCAATGTATGCACCCCTTTCTTTTAACTTCTAAGAGTCTTAACATCAGAAAAGTGCAAGAGAAATCTGGCAAATTTTGAGGCAAAGTAAGAAGGAAAAAAGGAAGGACATCTAGACTAAATAAACACTAGCTATCTTTGAATACAGTGTTGTAAATCGTTCAAGAAAATTGACTTTTCTTCTCTTTCTTGGGATGCTGTTGATTAAAACAGCCAGCAGGTGGAGCTGATGTAGAGGCATTTATTTTCTTTTAAACCCTGCAGTTTTGATCTTCATTCTTCAGAGATCAGCTTCGGGACAAGATTCTCAACTGGTATAAATCAGTGTCGCTGTACCACATTCCAGGCAGCCATGGTGGGATCCCAGGAATTTTAGCTGGCTTCAACCATTGCATTACTGATTTTCATTGCCCTAAACAAATAGCAAACTGTACTAATTTTTTAGGACTTCAGAGACCTTTCAATCTCTTTAAGATTCTCTTTGGTAAATTCTTTTACATCTGTAGTGTTATACAGGAAACAAGCAAAACTCAAATAAAACCAGTGGTGGGATTCAGCCAGTTCGCACCACTTCAGGAGAACCGGTTGTTAACTTTCTGAGCAGTTTGGCAAACTGGTTGTTGGAAGAAATCATTAGGGCAGAGAACCGGTCGTTAAATTACTTGAATCCCACCACTGAATAAAACCATGTTCTAATGCAAATGTTATTCTATTTTGGAGCATTAGTCTTACCAGTCAAATGTTGGTTGCATCTTTTGTTGTGTAACTGTATTTTTCAGCAATAGTGATTTAAAGCAGAGTGCCGAGTTGAGAGATTTTCATCAATTTATCCATTGTTTTACTGTTGTACTTGTTTCCTGGATTATTTATTTGCTTACTTGATAATTTTATGTATGCAGACTGGCTCACAGTTTTACAGCACCTGCATTACCATTACCTCTTCTTCTATTTCATGCATCTCCATTTTATTTTCTTTAGACTGTTTCTCTCTAATGGTATTCAATCATTACCACAGAGATGGGGAAATTGGCAGCCCTATCCATTAAAAGGTTAAATTCCACCAATGACTATGATTTGCTGTGAAAATGCCACACATTTGCATTCTGTCTAACAGAGGCCATCTTTTAATAGAAAGGACACTGCTATTTTAATGTTTTCCTCCCTCCATGTCCCTCAGAATTGACTGGAAGTGATGAACAACATGAATAGCAAATCTGTTCCATTAATGGAAATCCATTCACATGCTTTGAATGTAGGATTCTCAATGTAAGCCTGCTCAGTTTCATTGCCAACCAATGTTGTGATGGAGTGTGTGATACTAAGCTATTTTTTATCTTTACGGTTGCTAAATCACAGGATTTACATTTGTCCTAAAGTGTAACACAAGGAATGCACATTGTTCAAAAAGGGGGCTGAATCCTTTAGCCTCCAATCCCAAGGTTCTTTACATTCGGCATAAGAAATAGGGGAGGGAGTATCTTTGCAAACTAATATTGGCAGATGTGAGAAGGGGAGGATCTTATAGAAGAAGCTTTTCTTTTACCACACAAATGCAGGTTTAAATTTAGCAGTATGAGGTCTTACCTTAGATCTGTATCTTCTTGCAAAGAATGACAATCTGATCATTCCATAGGTGATGACTCAATGATCAGGTCATCATTCTTTGCAAGAATATAAAGGAGGGAAGAATGGCTACTACACCGAGGGAGGGAGGGAGGGAGGGAGGGAGGGAGGGAGGGAGGGAGGGAAGGAAGGAAGGAAGGAAGGAAGGAAGGAAGGAAGGAAGGAAGGAAGGAAATGCCAGGAAAAAAATGTTTTCTTTACACTATTCCCCCCTTTAAAACACTCCCACTGCCTCTTCATGAACAGTACCAATAAAAGGAGCAGACATGATTTACTATTTATCCAGTGCTTTTTTATTTATTTTCCACAGAATTTGCTAGCTAAGGAGCAAAACATGCACAGAAGTATTTCGTATCATTCACAATGACAGCGTATCTTTTGCCAGAAGGATGGCTATTGAATTGCACTCAACCTCACCATCACTTTCTGTTTTACTGGAAGTATCCAGAACAGTCAGATGACAGTCAGAAGACCTGAGGATGGTGTCTAGTCTAACCCTAACAAAGATTTGATTTGAGCTTGGGGTCTTTCAGAATACTAATAGTCTTTATGGCATGGCTAGATCTTCAGGCATCTAGTTGCTAATGTTACCCTACTACAAGGAAAGAAATTCTGAAGCTGCAAAGATAGAATTACAGTAGGAACATGGAATGTAAGAGCATGAATACAGGAAAGTTCAACACAGTGGAAAATGAAATGAAACTTCTACAAATTGACAGCATCACTGAATTGTATGGATTTGGATCAGACACTTTCAGTCAGAAGATCTTCATTACTCAAGACATGAAAAATAGTGTTGCTGTTACATATATATATATATATATATATAGAGAGAGAGAGAGAGAGAGAGAGAGAGAGAGAGAGAGAGAGAGAGAGAGAGAGAGAGAGAAGATATAGGAAGAACAGTACTTGTCTACAATGTAATCAATGACTGAATGATACCAATTAGACTTTGTGGACAACCCTTTAGTATGAGAACCATTCATGTTTATACTGCCACTAATGTGGAAGAAGAGAGCAAAAAGGTAAATAAGAATCTGATTCAAGAACTTTATAAACAAATTAAGAGGCCAAACTTGAAAAAAATGGAATGTTAGGACTTTTGATATAAGATGTTGAAAATAATTATATAAATAATTAGCACTTTTATGGAAATCACTTTGTTTAGTCTAAGTTAAAACAGAAATCTGTGATTTTATGATTTCACAAATTAAAACTAGAGGGGACTAAAGATTCCAGGCAGAAAAGGGAACTAAAGATTTCAGGTGCAAAAGGAAAAAGTTAAAGGCCTGTCTCTTTAAGAGGGAGAAAACAACTAAAATGGATATACAAGTGACAAGCCAAGAGATTTACCTGGATAAGGACTTTTTACTAGACTTACAGAAGAAGTTGGTTACAGACTTGAAGAAATCTTTGAGATAGGAAAAAGAAAAAAAATTGAAAACTGATTAAATTGTATGATAAAGGAGGAGGAGGAGGAGGAAGAGGCCATAGTAGTTCTATCCTTCCCTCCCTTTCATCCTTCTGCTCTTCTTCATCTTCCATCTGCTCACTTTGAGCAAGCCAAGGATTCACCATGTTCTCTGGCTGTCCCCATTCCATCTCTTTTTCAAGGATTCTCTGGGATATGATGAACTATGTGATTTTATGTGATTCATAAAATTAGGATCAAAATAAAAAGAAAACAGAGGCAAAGTAGATGTTTATTTCTCCAGCGTTCAGACATCCAGAGTAGACCTCTAGATATATGGAGAAAAATGAAGATTACTAAAGCCGTGTCTAACAACTTGATCACATCACAACAAGGACTAGAACATGACTTACCAAGAATAATGTTAAAGGCAGCTGAAAAGCTATTCTAATTACGTTTAGAATGAGCAAATTAATTTTATGTGACTGTAAGTCATTCCAGTGATGGAATAACCAGCATGTTTTGTTGTATAAACTATACTAAGTCATGAAATGATACTAAAAACATACGGCTAAAGGCAATTAGTTGTCAATGCATAGACAGGCATAGGGGAGCCAGAGGAGATAAAAATAGAGAAAGAGAGAAAGGAAATGAGAATAGTTATATTATGCAAATAATACACAGCTCCAAAGGAATTTATTTTCAGTCCTCAGCAAAAAAATTTTTTTAAATGTTTTCAGATGACAGTCACCCACTGAACATCTTTTATTGATGAAGAACTTTTTCCTAATTACTTCTTTCTACTAACACTGGAAGCAAAGCAAATGGAAGGGGGTTTAATAGTGTATGTCTCGTGCAAAGAGGCAAGACTATTTATCTGTTCCCTAACTTCACCCTTTTCTCTCATTTATTTTCTGATCATCCAACTTTAAATCCAAAATTACCAACTTGCATTTTATCCTGATGCCATATTAGTGATAAAAATATATATTTTCCCCTCAGATTGACAATGTATAACTTTTCTCTAACATAAACTAAAAATTACCAAAAAATTGTTAGATGGTAACTGCCACACACTATCTTTTATTAACAATAAGTGATATGTAATGATCTGTTTATTCCTTCCAAAGATGATAGAACATCATGTATCTTTTTTTGACTAGGAAATATAAATGGATCCAAGTTCTATCTAATGTGAAACAAGAACTTCTGTCCGCTGTTGTGAGGAGAAAGAATCCATTTAAAGGCAAGAGTTTGCACATTATAATGGCACAGCACAGACAAAATTAGTCCATCTGTTGCTGAAATGCAATGTGCTGCAAGGGCTTTGTTTTCCTTGCCAAACTGGTCACTGACAATTATTAAGAGTCTATTCTCTTCTTAGGTTGTTTTTTTTTTTTAAGTTAAGGGTTGATATTCAGATTTATAACTGGTAAAACAAAAACAGCAATAACAAAAAAATAAATAAATCCAGTAATCCTGCTCACAAAGAAGACAAGATTTTTAAAAAAGGGGAAAGAAAAATAGAAATCACAGAAACTTGTGAAAACCTGTATATAGTATTTTCTCACCACTTTTCTGGAGTTGTATTGCTAATGTTTGCTAAAGTAGCAGCCCCAAGATGAAACAGTGGATGCAACAATTAGCAAAAAGCAGAAGCTTGATTGTTGTTTTTTTGCAGACATTTCATTATTCAGATATATAATATTTTTTTAGTATTTTCAGTGCTAGAAAGGAATGTGCTTTGCTCTCTCTATATATGCAGTAGTTTGACCCATCAGAGTTAGTTGGGATGTTGTTTCCTAAGGTATAGTTTACTACTTGACTGTTTGTCTAAATTGTAGTTCCTTGATTAGAGCATTGTTTATTGTTTGATTGTTTGTCTCATGTTAATGCTGGTGTTAATTCCTGCTCATCTGTGTGTTGATTGCTTGGGTGTTGATTGTTGGCAAAGAGATGTTATGGATTTTTTTCCCCTTTTTAACTTTTTTACTGTCTCTTTTGAATGGCGTGTAAGTGTGGTTTATTTCTATGTACCTGATGATAGCTGATTTATCCAAATGCCAAGATTCCAGAAATTTCTTAGCATTTTTGGATTTGGCTTCATCTAGAATGCTCACAATTTTCCAATTGAAACTATGGTTTAGTCTGTCCATTGTGAAATTAAGGAGTTTTCATCATGACTTCTGACTGCTATTTGGCGTTCATAGATGCATTCTGCTGGTCTTCTACTTGTCTGTCCCACATAGTGGCTGTTGCAGTCTTTATGTTGTAAATGGCTCCTGCTTTTCTTCCTATTTACTGGGTGTTTTGGTAATTGCATAGCTATAACAGAGTTTCAGCATTTACCATTTTCACTGGCAAAGCTCTCCAGAGAATGCTTTGCCACATCACTTTCCAATTTAATTATAACCACAAAAAGCCAAAAATGTTAGCTGTGTGTTATCTGGCTTTTGGTCTCTCCCCCCCCCCCCCCAATTTATTGCCTAGCTTTAAGAAATGCTGGAATATTTCCTGGCTCGATCAGCTGTGGAAATTATGCCCTTCTGTGCAAGCAGTCTATAAAAAGAAGGGAGATCACTTAGTATAGTAGATTCGTATAAGCTGTGTGTATGTGTGTTTCTTTATAAAAGTGCACACACAATCAGTGGATAGGATGCTTTATTAAGAAAGTTATGGCTGAGAAAAAAAAAAAGGAACAGAAGCAATCTTCACTTTCACACACATGTAATCTATTCCACAAAAGATCAATGCTGGCATTGCAAATAAACACATAAGTAGTCCCTCCTATATGGTTTCGTGCCACTAAAAGTGACCTGAACCATGGATGAGGTGAGGGAAAGGTGACCAAGGATTTAGATTACAACTTCCAGACAGCATGGCCAATAGTAATTCATGATGAGAGTGGTAACCCAAAATATACAGAAAGAGCTAGGTTCCCTATACTTAACAAAGAGCTAATTCATTTGTTTATTTAGCGAATTGCACTGTTACATTAGCCAGGAGACTATAATGCTAAGGCAAAGTAGTAGTTTGGCTGCTTGTTTACCAACTCTGTTACGTACATGCTTGTGCAGTTCCCAAGGTGCACCATAGGAGGCCAAGCTAACTTCACACCAGAAAGAAAGGTGAGCAGCCTTTCCAGCAGCATTATCCAAGGCCCTCTCCCTCCACAGAAGCTGCCTTGAAAATGGGCGTTGCAACCAGGAAGGTTCAGTGCTGGCAGGATTCTAACTGCTGCACGAAGAGCTGGCTTGTCTTCCCACCTAAGTGGTACATATTTATCTACTCGCATGGGACATACTATCGAACTACTAGGTGGGCAGAAGCTGAGGCAAGTGACAGGAGTTCACCCCACCATGCAATCAAATTCAAACCGCTGGAGCAGAGACCACCTCCAGTGTCATTAAGCTATTGACCCACCATGCCTCTATCTAGTCCATGTTTAATTTGGAATATACAGTATGACTAACTAATAAGACTCTATGGGCTTGATGTCAATGAATTTCTCAATATGTGGGTTCATGTCTAATGTTACCCTAATCACAGATTAGAACCCACATTGTTGAACACTTGATAGCATTTTGATTCATGCAAGAGTAGCCAACCATGGCTTTAAAACTTCAGACGTTCCATTAAGCAGTACAGATAAATCAAAGGTGGGTTTCAACAGCTTCTGACCAGTTCTGGAGAACCAGTAGCGGAAATTTTGAGTTGTTTGGAGAACCAGTAAATACCGTCTCTGATGGCCCCGGTCCCATCTATTCTCTGCCTCCTGAGTCCCAGCTGATTGAGAGGAAATGGGGATTTTGCAGTAACCTTCCCCTGGAGTGGGGAGGGCCATGCCATGCCCACCAAGCCACACCCACAGGACCAATAGTAAAAATTTTTGAAACCCACCACTGAAATAAATTATTCCATAGTGGAATATTTGTATCCAATCAAATCTTCAAATGAAATGGAATAATCTTAGACTTAAAAAAAGGAAGAGCAACTTTGAGGATCATACAATTACTTGTATAATAGACCCACGCATAATGAAATAGCTCCTACCACACAACAGTATGTGTCCATTAGCCAGATAGCAAGCACTTGCCAAAGTGGTTAGAACATCCTATAGTATTGTAGATAATGGCTCTTTCATTAATTGTTACCACTCTTCCTACAAAGTTTTTGAGCTCAAAACTGACACAGAATCAGTTTATAATGGATTGTTCCAAAAGTATATTTGGCAATCATGTTGTTTCAGACAATAAATAGTACCTTTGTCAAAAAGTTTAGAATATATAAATATATGATGCATTTTCTGCAAACAATTATATACAATTATGACTAATCACTAATAGAAACAACTTGCAATTTTTAAATTTTCTTTCATTCTCAGACATTCTACTTTTGTCTTATGAAATTCCAAAGACATTAAAATGAATCATTAGGTGAACAGCTTGATATTACTGTAGCTTTTGCATGAAGTACTTCTGAAGTACTTCTGAATCACTGACAAAGCATACATAACCCTAATTTATTTGTTCACCTGCTACTTGCACTAGCTCACAACACTAATGATAATGATGCCTTTCCTCATAAAATGTAAGGAGGGTGGTAATCTAGGTAATCTTCCTAAGGTTTACCCCAAAAGATTTCAAAGAAGCAGTTCCAAATTACCAAACACACACTTATCAACTAGGTATTAGGTATTTTTTATCAGCCTTGAACCCTTTTTGATCTGGTGGGCATATTTTGAGAATATACTGTAGGTACTCTTGTAAAATTACTCCATGTATGAGTCATTCAAAAATGACTCTGACCAGATACAAATAATTCACCAGAATTCCACATGAATCTTAACAACCACTTCTGCAGGATGCTCTCACAGAAAACAATGTGCCACAGCCAACTACCATGATTCTGAGGCCTGTATGAAATCCAGAGGCATTCTTAGCATTAAGAATATATCAGCATCTGATATATATTAGGTGCATATATTGGATGGAACAAGAAGCCTAGCTGGAACCAGGGAATGATGGGAGAGGGCTGATGCAGATGCCACATCATTGCGCAGATAAATAAGCATTTTAGGACACAGTATGTATATACACCAAGCTTAATAAAAGATAGCTTTTTGCCAAGCAGCAGAAGCTAATATCCTTATGCCAGATTTCTTCTCATAAGGAAGCAATAGAATCTTATGAGGCCTTTGTGGAAATCTGCTTATCTATAAGTTACAAATAAATTATTCTCCAAGAATATATTCAGTTCAGTCAGGTCATTTCCTGATGCAGAATCAATACGCATCTCCTGGTTTCATTTGAAACCAGAGTTATGAATGATCAGGTTTTCTTCTGAACAATCTAGACCTTTAGGCAGAAATATTTAACTAGCCACAAATTGTGAGGTCATGAAGATTTCTTTTTCTGCTACCAAACGGCTTGGATTTTTAATTTTGGAAATAAACAGAAGCAGGGAGAAGTTCAGGCAATCAATCAACAGGAGTCAATATTGATTGGAAGGTGCACGCGCACACATACAGCATATATGTACATTTGTTTCCTTCTCTGGAAAATGTGCTTAAGGTCTTTAGATCTTCTGACTGTAGTTGGTTTTCTTTAATAAATTCCTCCCTCCCTCTATAGTCCTCTAAAAACCTGCTCCACAATGTTATCGACTCTCCAGAAGTGGGGTAGGCAACATGAGGCTTGCAGAACCAACATAGTGCTCATCAAGCTGTGCTCCACTTGATTTTTCTGTTTCAGTTTTTAATTTCATTATTAAATTCTCTAAATAATAACAACAATAAATTGGACAAAACCCAAATTGGAGTACTAAAGCAATAGACTGCGCCACTCTGGAAAACTCAGACTGGCACAATAGATAGTATCCTGGAAAGTTAATTCACCCTTATGTGATTTATCTGTCTTCTTGTGCATAGTCACTATATGGCAGCCATTTTGTGAGGGTACCATGCTCACAAAATTCGGAAGGTGCCATTGGCCCCAAGGCAGATGTGGGAACCTGGAGGGATAGGGGTGAATCCAGGGGTGAAATCCAGCAGGTTCTGACAGGTTCTAGAGAACCGGTAACGGAAATTTTGAGCAATTCGGAGAACTGGTAGCAGAAATTTTGTGTAGTTCAGAGAACCGGCAAATACACCTCTGGCTGCCTCCAGAGTGGGTGGGAACGGAGCTTTTGCAATATCCTTCCCCCAGGAGTGGGGTGGGAATGGAGATTTTGCAGTATCCTTCCAGGGGTGGGTTCTACTTGCCTTTACTACCAGTTCGCAATGGGGCCGTGGGAGTGCGCTCGCTTTGCTCGTGCACACGCACATTCTTCTGCGCATACGGAGAAGCATTATGATGTCGGGGTCGGTGGGCGGAGCCTCCCACCGGTTTTATTACCGGTTCTATAGAACCGGGGACAACCCACCACTGTATCTTTCCCTGACACCCCACCAAGCCACTCCCACCATGCCCACCAAGCTATGCTCACAGAACCAGTAGTAAAAAAAATTGGATTTCACCATTGGGTGAATCAGCAAAAATTCCATCTCTCCCACTCCAGGCACAAATTATGCTGGATTGCAATTTCTTCCAGAAAACCCAAAACCGCCTCTTTATTCATATAAGAACTACTCTGGATACAGTCCCTTCTCTTTAAAAAACATCTTTTTTCTTCCTAAAAGCTAAAAATAGAAATATTCCACCTGTGACAGACACTGTCCAACAGGGTTTAGAGTTTATTCATTATTATGGAATTTATTATTATTATGGAGATATACATATACATGATATACAATGAAGGGAATAGAATTATCAAAATTTGGGTTTTTTATTTTTTGGGGGGGGGGCTGGGTTTGCTTCCAGTAATATTTGTTGAGAGAGAAAAGGAGGGAGGGAGAGAAAATGAAAATATACTTAAATGCCTATCTTCAGCATCCCCACCTGCTGCACTGATTATACCATTGTTCACACTAAGGTTGTGGAAGCTATTTTTGAGATTAACACAGTGCTGCTCGTAAGTGGAAGACAGTTCCTTTTATGTGCCACAGATTAGTAAAACCCTGCTGTTTGCACACAGTTTCTTTGGTCTGTATACGGAATGGCAAAGAGAGGCTAAGGTCAGTAAAAGATGAAATTAAAATTAAGACTGATGAAAAGAAAGAAAAAAACTATTTACATCATCATTATCATCATCATCAAAACAGACAGCATGATAACTCAAGTGTAGACAGAACAATTTAAAGCAGTGGCTGTGTTAAAATTCCGTAAGCATGTCTATCATTGGCAAATCTCTGTATAGCACAATTATGGAGCTTGTGGGGTTATTGGTTATTCAGGTAATGGATAGAAATGTGTGATGAATTCCTTGATAAGATATGTATCCTGGAGATACCTTGGTTGTCACTTTATATGAATGCCTTCTGACAACATTCTATTAGTAACTTTAGAAAACTGTAACTTTGCTCCTTATTTTATTTCTACAAAAGAGGGGAGAGGAGGAAAGCTAAAGCTAAAATTCTTCATATTGCATGCATTGCATGGCTCACAGATGTACAGATCTATCCATGCAAATGCATTTATATAGACATCCTGTTTAAAGCTCATTCATATTAGGAACGTGAATTCAAACAAAACACTCCCTCCCTCTCTTTGCTGTAGAGACAGTGCTAAATCTTCTGTGCTAACTTTAATCCAGATGATATATTCTTTTCCATTGATTGTCTTTGTGGTTTATATCGATTCCTGGGTCTTCTGGCCTTGGATGTCATGAAATGGATATTAAATACTCCAATAAATAAATGTTAAATGTTAATAGTATAGCATCAGCTTAATTGTACATAATGCCTAAACACAGAGCAGATTGAGAAAACACCGCCCTGCTAATTATACTTATAGCTGAGATGATGCCTTACAGATCTTTTCTCTGAACAGCACCAAACCAACAGGTGCCTTGCTGTCTGAGTCTGCCATGAATTTCTTCTCTGACATATTAACCAGTGCAAGAATCCTCCATTCAGAGGAGAATGGGGAGATGGTGGGCCCAATTTAGAATTTTGAGAGTGGTTAAAAGTGCTCTGACTTTAGATGCCAGGAGATCAAATCATTTACCAGAATTCTATTTTGTCTTCCCAAATGCTATTCCTTACTACCCCGGTTTACCTTTATAATTTTCCAAAAATAATAATAATAATAATTCCAAACAAAGAAGTTGTGGGGGAGGGGGAGATCATTGTACTCTATTTCACAATGTTCTAAAAATACCAAATGAGTGCATGTGGTGAGAACAGAGGGACTCTCTGCAATGAAGTTCTGCTGAACACTTGCACTTTGCTTTCCCATCTGCTAATTTCATTATTTGATTTTATTTTTTTTTGTAATTGTAAAATGTCAACTGGAACAGAAAGTCCAGTGGATACCTCCAGTTGTAACCACAAGCATATTGGCATCCATGAGTACCACATCTTATTTTAGATCAGCTGAAGGTGGGAGTCAAAATATTTTGTTTTTAAACCTTTGCTTTTGTTTATCTGATGTATATAACAAACTACACATGGTTAAAATGTAGAAGCTATGCTTTCTAAAAGCATGCTGCAGGTCTCTCAAAAAGTCATGAAATAGTGATGGTGAAGGGGAACATTAATTTCCTTACCTCAGAGGAGAGGTAAGCATCGTTCTTGAATAAAATCCCTGGCCTATCTTGTTCACAACATTCTTCAGATGAAGGCAGAATGAATTAGCTGTCTTTAATTTATTGCTAGCCAATTGAGAAGACCTTGTAGATAAAAAAGTAAGAAGCAGAACAACTGCTCACGTTTAATATTAACTGTGTCTAATGAGACCCTTACCTTAGACTTCAAAAATGCAGGTTTTAATAAACAGCGGGTAAGGATTACTTCCCTGAGGCAGGAGAAACTAATGGGGAAAGAACTCTAAGAGAGGCAGACGTTCCTGCTGATATTAAAAACAATACCACTTGGGGAAAAAATGTGCAAAAATCAGTTGAAGAACTCAATGTGGCTGACTGAAGTTTAAATATATAATATACAAATGAAGAAGGATCTACATTAGAGGGGGGATGAGGCCAGATTACTCAGGAACAAGACTTAATTAGAGGCACTCTATCTAAGGAAAATTAAGTTTAGAATGAGGTGTGATAGATGAAGGATGTTAATTTTTCTTTTTGCAGTTGTTTTCAAAAGAAAAGAAACAATACAAATTATAAGCAACTCACTGAAAACTGCAAAAAAAAAAAAAAGCAACAGATAACAGGGAATAGGCTCCTATTTCAGCTCAATCTTTTCTAAGAAGAGGATAAGCATTCCGTCTGTCAGTTTTGAAGAGTAGGCTGAAAGAGCTTACTCACCTTGAATGAATTGACTTCTTCAGAGCCAGACATATAGCATGCTAGGGTAGGGAATGGCGTGCTGATGGGCAGACAAAAACTGTATTCATAATCTTTGGAACATCCTGGATGAAGTACCAGATGACTGGAGGAAGCAAATATCCTTATTTTCAAAAAAGAGAAAGAAGGCTCCGGGAAACAGAATACATCAGCCAGTCTGACACTATTAACTGGGAAATATGAGTTTAGAGCAAGTCATAAAGCAAATAATTTGTAAGCATAATGCAGTGATTACTAGAATCTGCACAGATTTGTCAAGAACATATCTTGCCAACTAATTTTTTTTTCAGTTTTAGATCAGGTAAGTTCCTTAGTAAATTATGTGAATAATGCACAACTCATATTGTTGTGGCCCCGCCCTCTGAGCCTATCTCATCGGAAGAAGAAAGCTCCGAACATGAGGAAGAGGAGTCAGCCAGGCCTCCCTCTCCAGGCCCCTCCCCTCTGGCACTGTCTCAGGTGCCGGCCGAGGGAGAGGAGATTAGCCAGGAGCCAGGTGTCTCGGATGAGAGCGAAGGAGAGCCGTCATTCCTGGATGCACGCCAACAAAGGCGTGATAAACGGTTGCAGCAGTTAAAGAGGCGTGCTAGGGATTAGAACTGAGTCACTGGACCACATCCCAGAGACTATATAAGAGAGGGTGGTGGCTGGTAAAACTCCGTGACGAACAAAAATGAACTTTGGCTAGTCACTTGAACAACGTCTGAAGCTGCCAAAAGGGATATTGTTTTTGCTGGACTATTTGCAATGCGTATGTAATTTATGTTATCTGTTACAGTAAAAGCTCTTGGCAGACGGTGATTATATTGCTGCCAAGTTTGAGATAACGACCTGTGTGCGTGCCAAGTACTTTCTTAACGCTCGGCTGGCTGTGTTTGTGTGTGTGTGTGGACGGGGACAGATCACATATAGCATGATTTTATCAAAGGACTTGAAGTATCTCACGACTCTCTAATTAGAAGGCTAAAGTATAACTTAGATGGTACATCTATAAGATAGATAAATTGTTGGCATGAAGCCATCCATGGAAAGTCCTCATCGATGATTCCTTACTGAAGGTTTTATCTCAGGATTAATACATCTCAATATTTACATTAATGATACTGAAGCGAAGATGGAGAAATGCTTATCTGCAGATGACACAAACTGGATAGGATACTTAATTCTCTAGAAGACAGAACATTTAAAATGATCTTCGAATGTTAGAGAAGTGGACTGGAAAAAATCAGAATAAAATTTAATACAGACAAATGTGAAGTTCTTCATTTAGGAAAAATTAATTAAACCTAGGGATACAGGACAGATAATAATTGGATGGAGATAATAGGTGTGAAAAGGACCTTGAAGTTGTAAACGCTTCACTACTTAAATATGAATCAGCAGTGTGATCTGGCTGGTAAAAGGCAAATGGACTTTTTTTTTTTTTTGGCTACAACAACAGAATGTGAGTTTTCAAGTCACAGGATGACAATTCCACTATAAGTCTGCATTGGTCAGACCCCATTTCAAATATTATGCCTGCTTGCCCAGTTCTGCACAAAATACCATAAAAAGGATTTGGATCAAATAAAACAGGCTGAGAGAAAGGTAATGGGGCTAAACAAGAGATAAGGTCTTACAAGAGAGATTGATGGCGAAAGTTGACCTTAGAAAAATTCATTGAGAATATGAGAACATGATGCTCCACAGAAGATCAAGATTTATATTCTAGCATTCCAGACTTCGGAACACAGAATGTTAGGAATGTTATGGAAGTAAGGAGAAGTAATGTTAGGAAGTAAGGAGGATTCCAAAGTGAATGTTTCAAAGTGAAAGACCCTCCAACAGTACAAGCACTTTCATTAGATAATGCAACCAATTATCTATAATGCTGATTGGCTCACCATTTTATGTATTTAAGGCTAGATAGCCATAAGGCTGGCATCCCTGAACTGAGCACAGGTTTGGACACAAGCTATTAGGTTCAACTCTATGATTCTGTGGTTCCCTGAATTCTTCTGCAATCATGAATGTGATTTTTTTTAGCGATTCTATGCGATAATATTCAATGCAGTTTCAACTGAAGAAAGGCAAATTTGGAACCTGGTTATAGTGTTTTAAGATAAATGGATACTGTCAAAAGGGAAAATAAAATATTAAAGTCTAAACAGACTCTAGAAAATGAATTCCTGTAAGTATATTTTTGCATTAAAAAGGGAATGCTTTGTGGCCACATTTGTTTCTTGGCACTTCCCAAGAGGCTCCTTCTGTTCTATTTTATCTTCATTTAAACTGTCCTTTTCAAGATATCTATAAAATTTACTTTATCGAAGAGAAAGTATTTGATTGAATGCTTTAAAAAAATGTAAAAGGGAAAGGGAAAATAAAGAGAAAAATCTAGCTTTTGGAATGTTTTTTCCCCACAATTTTGGTGAAGTTATTTTGCATAGGTGCACTTTAAGTACACTAGTAAATGAGGCTGAGATATAAAGTGTAAACTTACTTTTAATCCCCTCTGGGAATATTCTTTTAATATCTGTTCCTGATCACTGCAACTTTTGTATATTTTGGGTTACAATAAGGGTACTGGGAACAATAGTTTTATATGTATTTTAATTCTTTTTAGCCACCTAAAATCACTTTGGTACAAAGGGTGGCCATATAGATGAATGGATGGATGCTGTTGTGGTCCACCAGCAACCTGTGGAGCTGGCAGCAGAGTTGGACAATGAGGAGGCTGGGGAAGAACATGGGCCAGTCCTGAAGTCTGGGAAAGGCTCCGACGAGGGCTCTGCGTCGGAGGCAGAGATGGGGCCAGGGCCATCTGAAAGTTATGTGCCAACTCCGGAACCCCCAGAGTCGGACATCAGAGAGGCAGAGGAACAGGAGGAGCCTGTTCTTAGTGCGCGCATGCACAGAGCTGGCAGAAGGCAAGAACAGTTAAAACTAAAGGGACGACTCGGGAGTAAGGCCTGGAGATGATTGCCCCCTCCTATAAGGCTTAAAAGAGGAGCAAAGGCACATGGGCCCTTTGCAGGAAAGCAACATCGTTAATTCTGCTCCCAGTCGGCATCTCTGTTTGATTCTGGACTCCGTGTGGCTTTGCCAAGTAGATCTTTGGCAGCATGTCAAGGGAAATAAAGGTTGGTGATTATCCCAAAGGACTTTTTGCAACTAATTGGGGCTCAGCTGTGAATGAACGTAATTCACAGCTGTTGCATAAAAGAGGTTTTTGGGACTACCTGTGTGTTTTAATGACTCAGGAAGCCTAGGTCACAACAGATGCATGGATGGATGGACAGCTTGGCAACTAGATAGAAATAGTTTTAAAGGCAAATGTTCACCAATATGTCTTATCCTTCAGATATTTGTAACAGAGGAGAAACCCCCAGAAACATTAATCTCCATACAAACAGTAGAAATAATTACAAATTAATTCTCCATTGCTTTGTCAAACTTTCTACCAGATGTTAAGCAAAGTTGCATGAAAGGATAGAATGAAACTGGCTCTCTATGAGAGCAGTGAAAATAACCTCCTGTCAATATATTTACATCTCTTACTTCCTCAACAATATTTCACAAATTTCATGTTGAATATAAAGGCTAAAAGGCAAAGAAATCAAGTGATGGCTAATCATGTTAAAGATGATTGGCTGGTTTCTGTTTTCAGTGTTGATGAAAGTAACCCTTCAATTGCTTCTATTTTCTAACAACACGATTCACACAAAAAGGGTATCTATCTAATGGGCTAAAGTACTGCAGCTATGTGTTTTAGATAGCATGTACCAAGCAGAACACTTGTGTAGTGTCATGTTCATTATAAACAGATGTACAGCTCCACATATATTGAACTCTGAAGGCCTAATTTAGAATATTCTAAGACAGGGATATCAAACTTGCATTGTCATGTTGTTGTCACGTGACATATCATGACTTTCCCCCCTTTTGCTAAAACGGGGGTGGGCGTGACAAGTGCGTGACACATCCGGCCCATGGTGTTAAATCATAGAGCATGGTTTAACACCCCTGCTCTAAGATCATAGACTACAGATTCTATCATTTTACCCAGTAAGCATTGATCAGTGATTGTAGTCCTTGCATCATTAAGATACAGGTTGAGGGAGATTGCCAATCACAAATTCTATAAAGCTGTCTGTGAAAAATAAAATGCCTTCATTTCATGTAATGTATGACATTGCTTTAATTCAAAATCCCCAGTATTGCAATACTTAATACATATCACCTAAACTTAAGGAAATGGTCCTGTACTCTACTAAATAGGAGGGGTGTGTGTAATCATAATGATTTAAATGAGTAATTGTGCAGATTGTCAAATGTAGATATATAATAACTACTGAAATTTCAACAAGTAAATCCCCAGTCTTAAATAGTAGGGGCTCACATTTTAAACATGTCAACATTTTTTTCCCTTATAAAATAAGTGCAGGAATGTCACACTCCAATCTAAGAGCATTTTTCCAAAATCACCTTTCCCCTGAAATAACTTTTGAAAGCAAACACTCTTTGTCAACTTCAATAAGCCTCGGTAGAAGAATATACCGGAAATTTTTATTTTCTTGTTTTATTATGAATTTTATTTGACTATAAGCCTCTTTAGCTCTAACCAAGAACTTAAATGCTTAAAGATTTAGTACAACAATATGTGGATGGCACAAGTCCATGGAATTTGCCAAATTTTATATTCAGAAATTCAATAACAGTGCTCTCATTCAAATGTAATTCCTAACTATAATTTTATTGTGGTTACATTCACATGTAACACCTAAACATAATCTCACTCCCTTCTGCCTCTTTCCTTCCCAGTTGATTGGCAAGTAAAATAAAGGATTCATTTCTGCTAATGCCCTGATTTGACATTTAACAGAATAACACAGTTGGAAGGGACTTTGGAGGTTTTCTAGTCCTCCCTACTCAAACAGGAGACCCTTCACCATTTCAGACAAATTGTTGTCCAATCTCTTCTTAAAAACATCCAGTGTTGGAGCATCCACAACTTCTGGAGACAAGCCATTCCATTGATAAATTGTTTTAACTGTTGGGAAATTTCTCTGTAATTCTAGTTTGGTCCTCCCCTTGATTAGTTTCTATTCATTGCTTCTTGTCCTGCCTTCAGATGATTTGGAGAATAGCTTGACCCTCTCTTCTTTGTGGCAGCCCCTTAGATATTGGAACATTGTTATCAAGTCACTCCTAGTCTTCCTTTTCAATAAACTAGATATACCCAGTTCCTGCATTTCCTACTTCACATACAGTGGGAAGTACAATCAACAATAAACTATCTGAAAACAAATTTGGGTTGATATTGGCTTTTTCAGTAATGAGATTTTTTTTTTTTTTTTTGCTTTAATTTATATGCTGCCCTTCTCCGGAGACTCAGGGCGGCTTACAATGCGTTAAGCAATAGCTTTCATACTTTTCTAATATTTATACAAAGTCATCTTATTGCCCCCACAATCTGGGTCCTCAGATATTCTCTTAAACAATTGTTCTTGGCTTGCATATTATACCAATCAGGAATCTTCTTGTCAGTTTCTGATTGTTTATTCTAGTCATATGGATGAAAGGTTGAGATGATACCAAAGTTTAGCATGGGCTGTTTTCTGTTCATGAATGCAATGCTAATCAATGCAATATGCAAATGCAGCCAACATCATTCTTACTAAAGTTTTACTAGAGCCATAGCCAAAAGTAATTCTATTTTGAAAATTGTGGTACATTCTGCATAATTGGTTATTTGCTATTTCCCACAATTGAAATCCATACATTTGGTTTTCAAAGCTAGTTCATTCCAAATAATACTATAACATTTGTGAACATTTTTCACACTAGAAAATATTTTACCCTTGCACAACAAGGGGGCAACATTACAGGTAGGAGAATTAGAAAATAGATTACTTTGCTTGCAAAGCCAGGGCCGAACTGCACCTGAGCTTGTAAATATGAGCACTAGGAATAATGTCTAACAGGCTGAAGAAAATATAATTGAATAATGAAGGAGATTTTAGCATCCAGAATTTTTAAAAAAACAACAGATAAGTGATTTTTGAGAGGTTGATTCCTACCTCCCTCATTATCATCCTCCAGATTCTCAGACAGTTTGGCTTTGCATTTCACGGGTGAAGGAGAGTGACTTTTCTTCTCAGCTCCCTCTGCAAGTGCAAAAAAGGTCAGAAAGAGATGTTCAATCTCAAAAGCTGAGATTATAATGCTTGAAGTTGGATGATGATGAACATTATTACAATTATGAAATAGGAATGTGTAAGGTATTGGAAAAATAAATTGACTGCACCTCCATTTTGCTCCGGGAGAAAAATCACTATACTTTCAAGCTTTGTGAAGATTGATTTTTGCCGCCTGTGCTATTATCACAGTTAGGAAGAGCCCTAGGCTGAACCAGAATGCCATATTTCAAAAGTTATTAAACTGCACATATCAATAATTATATTCTCTCTTACTTTTAATCTACGTTATGCCTATACCATTGGATTATTATATGTATTTTTCAGTAATTACTTTATAAAGTATGGACTTTATTTGCTAAGCACTGTGAAATACATTCTGCCTTAAATGTATAATAGTACTGTCTGAATGTACAGAGTTTCAAAAACTTCAGCAGATTCTAGATGAGGGACAGTGACCTCAATCTGGAATATCGAATCAGTTTACGGACTATATAACTATGTCTGATTTTTAGTAAAATATTGATAAGAATAAAAGAAA
The DNA here is from genome assembly GCA_022577455.1 of Arizona elegans. Lineage (NCBI taxonomy): Eukaryota > Metazoa > Chordata > Lepidosauria > Squamata > Colubridae > Arizona > Arizona elegans. The sequence continues at coordinate 180,634,260 of JAKOOJ010000001.1, forward strand.
ACACTATTTTCTCAGCTGACAGTGAGAAATCAATAATCTTGGGCAAATTTGTAACTCATCAGAATTGAGTTATGTCAAATTGTGCTGGACACTAGAATAAAAGTGAAGATAATAAATATGCTGGATACATATTATAATAGATTGATGAACAATTTAATTAACACAAGATACTCACCTGACTCTGATAGTACAAAATATAGATAGATAGATAGATAGATAGATAGATAGATAGATAGATAGAGAATTACAGCAAACTTTAAAAATGATGATTAAGATTCATGTTCTAGAAAATTGAAACATATATTATTCCTATTACTTAAAATGTAGATAATATAAAATATTATGCTAGACAATTCAATGCAATGTATTGTAACCCCAACTGACTGTGGTAAGATTAATGTTCAAATAAATATGCATAGGATTACACAGTGAGAAATAATGTTTGGATTAAGAAAGAACAAAACAAGAGTTAAGAGAGATGGAGAGAGAGAGAGATGGAGAGAGATGGAGAGACAGAGAAAGAGAATACAGGTGGAAAAAAGCTATAGGAGTATCATACTTAACAAACCTACAGGTTTTGTAAAATGCTGGCCCTATTAATAGGTAACAAAAGAAATGATAGAATATATGGAATCATCCTATGAGATTACAAATTGTTTCAGAAATTAAAAATCTATCCAGTACTGTCATATATTTTCATGTATAATACTGTATTAACAGATGCTTCCCAAACTTCTAATTTCAATAGAGTGCACTTCATAGATAAACAAATTAAAGTAATCAAATTAAGGGAACTTTCATTCCAGAGTAATTATTATTAGGATTGAGCTGTAAAATGTATTATTTGTGATGAGAATGGGAAACTCATTTATCACTAATTCCAGAAGCGAAAGAAGCCCTATTTGGAGTGCCAGTGCCGCCCATCTTGCAGCAAAAGGTGCTTGTTTTATGTTTTTGGGCATCATTAATGATAATAATGATAATAAGTTTATTGTCATTGTACACGTATGCACAGTATACCCATACAACGAAATTAATTTAACACCCAAAGACCAGGTCCAACACACATAACAATCCCCAAACATTCACCCATCCACCACAAATTCCCCACCCCTAAACCACCCAAACATCCACACAACAGACCAAGTAATACTGTCCAACAGCTCACTGATGGTGGCCCTTTAGTTCATTGTTGAGTGCAATTATAGCTCTGGATAAAAACTATTCAGAAAATGTGTGGTCCGAGTATTAATTGCTGTAATAAAACTGGAAGTGCCCTAGATCTCTTAGAGTCTTTGGTCCTCATATTAACCAATCAGAAACCTGGCATCTCCTCTCTTTGGTGGGTTTTTTTTTTAAGGGAATAGTCTTTATTCTTGGGTTCATGGATCCAAAGTGGGAGAATTGAAAAGGGAATTTGCCTTCCCTATGAAATTTGACCAGGAGACTGGGTAACCTCAAAAAAGGATAAAGCCAAAAAAGCCACAGTGATAATGATGACCACAGGAAGGTGTGGGTTCATTGATATGTGCTTCGGTTGTTCACATTTAGATTATTGCTGTAATTTTCTGGCAGCTTTCCCAGTTCCTTTTCTCTGCACCTTCTATGTTATTCCCAACTTTTGCTGACATGCATACAAAGGAATACAATTCAAAAGGCTTTACTCAGGTTGAGCACCAGCAGCAGCAGTGGACAGGGCATGTATGCAGATGCATGCGCAGTCTCAAGCCATCCTGAATTCCTGGCCAAACTTACAGGCAAATTCCTAATAAGCAAAGGTCAAAGCATCAGAGAGAAGTGTTGCCAGGTTAGAGTAGTAGCATCATTGTTAGATCAATGGTGGATCTGGGTCTAAAATAAGTTTCCATAAACAGATGTTCCCAACAAGGGATTGCTTGCTAGCAAAGGCTCTAAAACAGGACCAACAGGAACATGTTTGCCTTGCAAGGAGATACACAGACCTTTGCTCAGTCCTAGGTGCCTTACGAGTGAAAGGATCAGACTCCTGTATCAGACCACTCATCTTCTGCTGTTTCCACATGTTCCTCAGGCTCTGCAGTCTCTCCTTGCTGATCTCCAATGTAGACACAGGTTTTCTGAAGTGACCTCCTTGTAGATTCCTTTGAGTCAAAGCTGGCCCTGACACTGGCTTCCTGTTTGAATCAGAGCGCATTGCAAACTACCAATAGTTGTGTTCAGAGCCTTCCAATCACAACCCCTCCTGTATCCGCTCTTGTTTCTTCTTACAGTCCTGAGGGTTCCTTTCATTCCTTTGAGCAGTGTCTTCTTTCAATCCTTGGGCTGCCAGAGACTTCTTCCTGCACTTTGGAATTAGCTTTTTCCTTCCATTGCCCTCTCTGAAAATTTGACTAATGCTTTTTCTTATTTTGACTAGTGGGTTAACATGAGGCCTGATTGTTTGACTGACTAGTGGTTAATGTAGTGCCCAATGAGTTGTGGGGCCAGAATATTATACCATCCTTTCATTACGCTTAATATTTTAATGGGTACTCTTTATAATTCATTATAGATAATTATAGATGTAGGTGCACTTTTCAGTGTGGTATGGCCTTTCTTTGAAACTGAGATCTGAAAGTTGGTTTTATGGATTGATTGTTAAACTAATTTAGCTGGATGGAAATTTGTAGCAATTGTTCTTTATCTTTATTGTGCCTTAAGTAATAATTAATAATCACTTGGTATCCTATAACTGTTTAAAATTATATCGAACATAGATTTCAAAACGGCAAATATTTTTCCTTATTTATGTTGCAGTTTCTGGAAAAATACTTTTGATTTTTATTTATGGGGTCAAAGTAGAATTTTTTTCGAACTAAGTCTTTAATATTCAAGCTGGATGCTGTAAACTAAAGATATAAAAATTTGCTCAGATCATGTAAAGAAATTCAAGGGGAGATTAATACTAAAGTTTTACAATGATCTAAATATGAAACTATGCATTTTTACAGCAAGCCAATATGAGGTTACAGTCTGAGACATACTGTACAACCCTCTCTGATATCCAAAGGACTTGTTTTTGAACACATATGCATAATATTGCACTACCATGTGAGAATCTCACAGTGATATTATCTGCTGTATCATTATTTATTTTTAAATAGTCAAACAAAAAGGCAGGAACTCTACACCTCCAGTTTCTGTCATGCACCATTAAATCACATCATGTAGAGTAAAGAAAATCTTACAAGGTGCATAATGCACAAAATCTTACTATTTGCAGTATGACATAAACAGACAGAATACCCTTTAGATACCAAATTATTAAAGCCAATAGCTAGCTTTAACTACATCTGCCCAAGGCAGATCAGCAAGGCTGCATGAAAAATGATACAATCAGAGAACATCACAATATATGCTTACAGCAGCTAGAAAACCAAAGACATCAAAGGAATAAATACTGAATGCAGTTCTGATCTGTTTATTTCAGTGGGAAATGTGTCATTGATGTCCACAAAATTGGAGCTTTATTCAAGATTTATAATTATTGACTTTACTATATATAAATAGTGAAAATAACAGGTTACTATTATTTTACAATACTTTCCTCTTCATCCAACTAATTTTAACAACTTTCTGAACTCAGTGGCTGCTCTCGCAAATGATTTTATGATGATCATAAATGTCCTGCTGTTCATTTTAAAGAGGAAAATCTGGATGTTCAGCCATGTAGGTATAGTTTATGAAGGTAGTAAGATATGTGTCTTCCTGGGTGGCATAGAAAAGTAAAACAGAAGGCATTTATCACGGTCTGTATGTGTTAATTCTGCCTTAGTATTCTTTCCTAACTATTTCAAGAGCTTCATAAAAATCTAACAAAGATATTTCCTCCTCATCTTATTCACTCACTGGCTTCAAACAGCTCTGAATTCTTTCCTAAGTGGGAATCTGAAATTTCTTCATAGCATCACAGATGTCTTTGAATTGGAACGCTGCCATCTGTTTGAAAGGTGGTTGCTTGAAAAATGGCCTAGAAGTATGTACTTCTGGAACACCATCTTTAGAGGCTATTAGGGAAGGATGAGTAGGGACTGCAGGATAGCCAAGATAATAATTCATAAAGATGGACTACAACTACAGCTTCCATCTGCTAAAGTCATGACCCACAAATGAAATTAACTGGAAGTGCATAAATGATAGGAAGTGGCTAATTGCAGTCACAACCTTAACTATTACTCCCTTGTTCCTTCAAAGACTAAGCAGAGAAGGTGTTCTTCCAAAGAGAAGAACAGGGTGGCATTCAGGACGGAACTCTTCCATGCTGAATTACAGAGTATATGATAGGCACATTACCTTTGGCAGTGCTATGATTAATGGTGGATCAAATTTTCCCAAATCTCATTCCAAAATACTTTATACAAATTCATCATTTCTCTGAAAAGAGATATTGTACTAATTATGTTGCTGAATTTTTACTGAGTCCGATCCATCTTTTCTGCAGATGAGAACATTCTGAGTGGACAATGAGGTATAGCGCAAAGGGGGGAGGAACTTTTGCCAGTTTTCACTCTGTCCCCCAGCTCCCTCCCTCCTCCCGTTCCTCCCTCCCTATACTTGATTGGACCTATCAACTTTACAGGAGAGGAATACCCTATACCAGTGTTTCTCAGTCTTTCCACCATTCCAATATATGAAATTCAACTCCCAGAAGTCCCCAGCCAGCATAGTTGTTGGAGTTTTTTTTGCTAAGGATTCTAGAAATTGAAGTCTATACATCTGAAAGTTCTCAAAGTTAGGAAAAACTCATCTATACACATTAATCATGGATTTTAGGTGTTAAAAATCTGTTTTGATCTGTTTGAAGGATGGATTCCAGTTTTTTTTAAGGTTTCAGCAGTTTTGACTTAATTAAAGTAATACTAATTTGAAGATAGTAATGGTAAGGTGAATAACACATAGGAATATTTGCTCTAGACTTATTAGACTTAGACAATAGGAATATTGGGAGTGTTTGTAGGGATATGCCATGCATATGAATATACTGGAATTAACACATTTGCAAATGGCTTCAAAAAGCAAACTGCAAGGAACTGTGAATGGCTGTTGAAAAGTATTATTGGTATGTGGCACATGATTTAAATTAAGAAGGATGAAGTGAAGTTGGACTTTGAAGGACTATCTAGGTATGCACACATATATATTCAAAATACTTAAAGAAAGGAAGTCCACATGCCTATCAAAAATATTCCCTCCACTATGGAAACTTCCAATTTATATTTATTTTGAGATTATACCAAGAACCCTCATCAGTCATCAAATACACACAGCATGAGACAGGATCGGGGAAGCAAGTCTTCAGTGACTTTAATACTAATCTGGAGTAAATTCAGAATCTTGGAAATTGTAAGAGGACTTCGCCAGTGTCATCATAGAGAATTATTTCAAGTGAAGTTTCTTTGAATGATTGGAAACATTTTGCTCACTGTATTGCCCAATATTATGTTTGAGGTAAGCTATTGAGTTGCCTAGTACATCTCAATTGTTTATGTCAACTTTATCGTTCAGCGCTTTCTCATTCTCTCAGCAGTCCCTCACAAAATTATCCATACCCTGCCCTAGCACCGCCTTGACTCTTCTATATGCCCTGGAGGAAGGAAGGAGGGAGGGAGGGAGGAAGGGAGAGACACACAGAGAGAGAGAGCAAGAGAGAGATAGAGAGAAAAAAATCCTCTTCCAGTTGTCAAACCAGTCCTGGATACCATCACCAGGAGGCACAATGCACAGGAGTTCAATCCCTTCCTTATAGTGCTTCCTGTTTAGGTGCTCAGGTGCTCATTTAACCTCTTACCAAAGTTCATTCTTAAAAGATTGTGAACTCCTTCCAACAGGTGCCTTATGTCTGGTCGCTCCATCTTAGAGAGTGTCTGATGTCATTGTGAGTGATGACATGCCTGTGGCAAGCCTTGACCCTTGGCTAATAGAAGGAGAACAGATGCCGAGACAAACATTCCAGTCTAATGGGTTCATTTTGTATGGACTTGTAGCCTAGCCTAATTGGAAGTAGTGGGATTTCAAAGGCCGAAAGAGCAGTGGAAACATGAGTGTCTTCTGTTGACATGCTGAAATGGTTAAACTCTTTCCTTTTAAATTTGTAACTTGAACTATAAGCCAAAAGCAGGTCACTGTTCCTCATCTGTAGAATTTACTTAGCATGTGATTTGATTTATCTGCTGTATACATTGCATATATGCAGAGAAGTCCATAAGAGATGCGATCAGGGTAAAGGCTTTTCCTGGATTTTTGAAAGGAAAATATCAGGAGGAGTGCAAAGATAAATATTTAATTTAGGCAATTTGTTGTACACAGTCACACACACCTACTCCCATATTTTTGTAAGTGGACTAACTAGCAGCCAATACTCAGAAAAAGAAAAAAGAAGCCTGAATTTGCTTTTGAAACTATGTAGATAAAAATCTATTGATAGAAGTAAACATTGATTATTTACTTCTATTTTCTGCAGTCTATATGTCAATAATATGAAGGATGGTGAGTATAACATAAATAGCATTATTTATGAAAATTATAAATGATGCATTTACTTATTAGTATAGACTAACGATAACACCACTGCTGTCATGAAAAAGCAACAAATTGTTACTTGTTCCATTTATTTATTTTTTTATTTTTGATGACAGAAGGATAAACTGGGATAGGATGTACTTTAATGGCAAGGACCTTCAGGATATCATTCATAGCTATGTATTAAATACCCTACTCCAAGTAGCTCTGTTTTTATAGCAAAACAATGAAGCAGATTAGCAACAACAACAAAGAGCACCAATAATAACCCTAACCCTAACCTTGTCCAACATAAAAAACAAAATATATTTTGCATTCTTTCTGAGGAGCCAGTGAAGAGAAGCCATCTTAGATTTCAGAAGTGGCAGAAGATTTCTACAATCTTGGGATCACTGAGGCAAAGTGCCAGTTTCTTTTTGAGAGTTTCCTCATCTGGCCATCATGAGAGCATCCTTGGCAAGAGGTATGGACTTCAACTTCCAGAATTCTTCCTCCAACTGGCTGAGTAATTCTGGGAGTTGAAGTCCACATCTCTCAAAGTTGTCAAGGTCAAGAAACACTGCTCTAGGCCAACTGAAATCTCAGATACATTTTAAAAGTAGCTTCCTGCAAAATACACTGCAACAGTACTATTCTAATTTCATTAAACCATATTCTTTCTGTGGCTTTTTGTTTTGTTTTTTTAATTGAATAGTTTCTTGAATTTAACTTGGTTTTGTTGTGCTTTGGTTTTTATTTGTATAGTTTGTACAGTTTCAGTTAGGCAACTAAGAAGATGAATGGATGGATGGATGAATGGATGGAAGGATGGGATTAACTCTGGTCTACAACCCTAATAAAAGATTGATTGCTAGATGGATGGATGGAATTTTTGTTTTCCAAAACATTTTAGAAAGAAGCAGGGTTAGCTTAGCAAAATATAGTTGAGAGCTTTGGAATCCCTTTGTTCTCTAAACATGTTGTTTGGCTACAGAAGAAGGGACGGTAGCAACTTTTGTTCTCTCAATGTGCATTGATACTTTTTTTACATTTCTTGCCCATTTTAAGGGCTCACTGGAGCTCAGGAATGAAATACTTTCTCCTGGCTGAGAGAAATAGAGACCATGCAATTGTCTTATGCTACTTAGCTATGAAATATTTCTTAAAAGGTTAGGGAAAAACTTCAGAGTATGGCCCCTGAAATTCTCTTCTAACCCCTTTACCAATAAAGACCATGGACACTATCTATATAAGATGTTATGTGTCTACAATATATACTGTACATTTTCTTCCAAAAGACTTATCAAGTGGTGTGTATGTATATGTGTTGCCAAGTATGTGTGGTAGGTCAACATGCATGTTTATGTGTTACATTCTCATTTGGGTGGTGGGTAGATATGTGTTGCTGCTGTATGTGAGAAATTCTAATCAGATGAATATATATATGCATTTCTTCTGAATATGCATGTGGGTTAGGGTTTAGCATAGTGAGTGCAAACATACACACACACACACACACACATCTGAACTGTGTCCCCAGAGCTAATCACAGTATGGGCAGACCTGCTTCCTGTTTATGTGCATTGTATATTTATTTGTAGCCCACATGTATTATATTTACAAATAAGGCACCTTCCTCCTCCTATTTTCCCCACAACAGTAATCCTGTGAGGTAAGCATATGTATAGGGGATATATACTGTAAATCAGCTTCATTTACCTATTTATATTTTATTTATTATACCAGCTTATAAACTGCTTCACTCATGACTCTAAGTGACATACATTTTCTATTAGTAACAAAGATTAAAAGAGAAAACAACAGCAATTAACAATATTGTTAATAGGCGTCTTTCTCTCTTTCTTTCTGTGCATGTGTATATGTGTGTGCCACTGGCTGGGGCGGGGCTTGCATGTGCTCCATTTTGACTCACATGAGCAGGACAGAGGAGGGAAGTCATTGGCAACAATCTATATTGTTACCCAACTGCCCTTTTATACAGATCCATTGAGGAGATTTCCCCTACAGCCCCCAATTGAACCGGGCCATTTTTAAACATGAATCTGCCTTTCCCATTCCCATCTTCTCTTCATGTACCAGATTTGGCTTACTTTGTTCAGGTTTTGAAGTTACTCTGCTAACACAGAAAAAAAAGACCTTTCATTGCACAATTTCTTTCCAACATTCCTTTGGGCCGAAAAGAATGAAAGAGAGATCCCACAAGATGTTTACAAGAAAAGCCAATCCTCCTTTAATATGTAACATTACGAGCATATTCCCCGAGTAATTTTGATGTAATGTTTGGCACTTGTACACTGGCACTCTTTATAAAAATTGAAAAATTATAGTAAAATGAGTTCCCAGCGACAGCTTCTTAAGGAGCCACATTTTTGTACGTTCTTCTTCTTGTATCCTCTCATGGCTACACACTGAAAAGTAACTCATTACAATATAACTTTCCCATAATTCTGCCCATAGTGTTACATTAAAAAGTCATTGTGTGAACAGAATCATGCTCTGGTTTTCATCTATTCTTTCCATTTCGAGGAGCAGGAATGGGGTGGGAGTAGGGGGAATCTCCCGAGAAATCAGCTGTGTTGAAAAAGAGAGCATATTTTCTGATATTTTTTTTTAAAAAATATGTCCTTGAAAATCTGGAGCCTGAAAGGAAACCATATTATCCGAGAAAAAGCTAAAAATCTGTTAATATCATCATATGTCTGAATGTGCCTGACATACTCTTAAGCAAGAGGTGAAAAATTAGATTTGGTGGAAATATGGATGGATGGACAGATGGATGAATGGATAAACATTTTGGCCAGATGAATAGGTAGAGAGCTTCCAAATGGGAAAAAGCAGAAAGTCCTAGGGAATCCTATTTACCCTTACTTCCATAAACTGGAGATGTGAAGGAGAGATATACATATACCATAGGTAGCTTGAATTCAAATAAAGCAAGGTTCAAAATCACAGAGCCTTCTCATTATATTCAGATAAATCCAGTGGTGGGATTCAACCGGTTTGCACCACTTCAGCCGAACCGGCTGTTAAATTGCTGGCTGGCCACGCCCTGCCCCGCCCCGTGTGCCCTGTTTTGGCTCCCAGGTAAGTGCAAGGAGGCCTACTAGGCCCAAAATAGGGCGCTGGGGTGCGGTGTGCCCCCCCCAGCCTGTTTTTACTCCCAGGGGGCTGCAGGGAGGCCTACTAGGCCAAAAATGGGGCACGGGGAGGGTGCAGTGCCCCCCAGTGGCCCATTTTTGTTCCCAGGGGGCTGCAGGGAGGCCTACTAGGCCCGAAATGGGGCATGAAGGGTGCCCTGGCCACGCCCACCATGGCCACACCCACCCAACCAGTCATTAGGGCAGAGAACCGGTTGTTAAATTATTTGAATCTCACCACTGGATAAATCTGATGTAGCATCTCTTTAATCTTCCAGTTGAATGTGTGGAGGTCAAAGGCAGAGAGGTCAATGGATATTCCATTCTCTTTGGGGTTTGATCCTTCTTTGGAATGAGTTAAATGCTTTCACACACATACACACAAACACACGTTCTCATTCATTTCAGCATTTTCCTGATTATCCTAATTTAGCTAAAGTAGTTGAGAGGGGTAATTAAAAATATATAATATTTTTGAAAGTGATACTGATGATTAGGCTAAAATCCTATACAAATGGAGTGCAAATTATTCTCCTGCTCTCCTGTCATCCCCTGCTCCCAAGATGAACAAACATAACTCCAATGTCTCCGGAATGGGAATGCTCACTGATACTTTAGATCAAATTAATTTATTGGTTGTTGATCTTACTTTCTCCCTTTCATTCAAAATATAACTGAACAAGGGATTGCCCCATTCCACCTTGTTGTAGTCTCTGTTTTTTAGGCATGTTATATCTCAGCTGCAAAAATCTAATTCTTTGCTTCATCAACTTTTCTTTTTGCATCTAATAAAAACTGCAAGTGTTCTACACTTGTATTCTCCAACTTCCTGCTGTATTTATCATGGCAACAAAGGAGAGACGGTTGGGTCCCCAGTGCAGGCAGGACCCCAAAATGTCCCTCTTCCCTGCCTTCACAATATTTAGTCTATTGTCAGGATGCAAAATGACTTCAGCCAGAAAGGGGTCATCTTCTCCAGTCTCTTTCATAAATAGTTTTCCTGCAGTGTTCCCTGTTTGATCTAGCTGAACTGCCTCAAAGGACACAGCCTCCCAACAACTCTTAGAAAACCTGAGGAAGAAAATAAAACACTGTAGATGAAACCAGGCATTACAAATATGAGCCACAGATGACTCATAAGGCTAAAATCATTTGGGATATCTAATATATTAGACTACCAAGGCTTTTCAGGTTACCGGGAGTATGTTACAAATTGTTTCTGAAATGTTTCAATATTCAAAAAAAGGATTGCCTACTTAGAAAAAAGTTTGATAAATTACAGTGGTTAAATTTCAGGCTACGGAAGAACAGAAACCCTCTTTCTACTCAGCCAGGCTTTAGAAACCCAAGGATTTTCCTATTATGGATAATATTTCCTGATAGATGAATAAGGGTAATAATAATAATAACATGTGACACCTTTCTAAAGTGTTGGTGCTTTTTATTGTGTATCCTGAACATTTGGAAAATCAGCAAAATGAGTCTCTTAAATATAGATCACCTTATTCTGCTAAATTGAAAACAGCATTTTGACTTTGCTCCGGTTTTTAAATTTATTTTACTTTTATACCATATTGGACAGATGCATACATTTGCTAATTAGCATGATGAGTTCTGTGTAATGATTAAGTATAATAACAAGGGACAATCCTATTTTCAGTTTGCATATGCTTACAATGTTAAATTTGAAAACATTCATTTAGTACAGTGTTTGTTGTTGTAGCATGCCTTTTTTAAAAGTCATTTCTATTATTAGTGTATAACAGTTTTCGAAAATGAAATAAATAATAGAAAAAGTGGGTGCTAAGTCAGCCTTACTATTATTGCCCACAGAAGTGCAATTAACAGGCATGCAATCCCTAATTAAAATGTCTCGGTATAAAATATGTATTAATTAACACCCTTTATCTTAAAACACACCTTCTTCCTTCACTTCTTGATCTAGATTCCTCTCCTGACTTTCTTTTTCACAGCATGCTATTAGGATATGCACAAATCATAATTTGCCTGTACACCCGAATTGAAAACGCACGAACCATGAGTTTTGATAAAAGCTTCCAGTGCTAATTTGTAGACAATTCGTGGTTAATTTCTCTAGTGATTGTTTTCCCACACAAGTCCAATAAACAAAGGGAGAAAACAAGGTGTATGTGTGTCTAGAACCTTCTTGTATAATATTCACTTCTCCAACAGCTAGAATGAGATTATATATATATATATATATATATATATATATATATATATATATATATATATATATAGTTACTAGACTTTCCATCTCCCTCAAGGAAAGGGCTCATTATGTCTGACACTTTATGAACAATGCTGTGTTTGTAAACACCGTAAAATCTTCCTATGGCAAAAAGCAAATCACTGCACAAAGAGGTATAATGCATTTTGCATGCGACTTCTTTTAAAGAAGGTTTGCAAACTTTGGCTGATAAAAAATAGGAGTTACACATTTATTTCATACGACATCATGGTTACCAGTCTAACTCTTACCATTTAATGATTTCTGGCTGAGCTTCTGAAGGACCACATTCACCCAGCCTGGCTGCACTGTGAAGCACAATGTACCTGGCATTTTAATCTACTCTGCTTTCAAAAAAATAAAATAAAAAATGCCACACTTCCTCTCATATCAACATGGATGTACTGTCACACTTAATCCGATGTCTTTTTCTTGACTAAGTCTGAAATTTGTCTCCCTTGCTCAATTTCAGCTTTAGTTTTTCCAGTAGGGCTACACAGGAGTAATACCCAATAAAACATTCTAGTATATTTCTTCTAAACCAAACAACTTGTTACACTCAATTCTTCACTAGGCAGAGAATGCCTTTATTTTTATATCCTCTGCAGGGCCACCGTGCTTGAAGAAGAGCAGCTGCTCCCTGCACGGTTGGATCTCATCTTTCATCTTTCCCAACTCCTGTTTTGTCTTTCTACAGTTTCCTTTTCATCTCTCTCCTCCTCCTTCAGTCACAGTTCTCTTGTTTCTGCTCATTTGATTCCCATCAATTCCCAGAGGTCTCTTTTTTCACTCCCATCTGAACCTGCTATTCCACTTCCCCCCCTGTTCACAAGTGTATATGTATGCATATGTATATGTGTGTATGTATCTATATGCACACACATGTATGTATGCATGTATGTATGTATGTATGTATATCTCCAATTGCTATTCAAATCGAATTGTATGCAGACACTTGTAGATATAGGAAAAGATGAGAGCACAGAATGCTCTTCACAGCATGAGACAGACAGACTTGTATTAGCAGAGAAGCAGGGGTCATATTAAACGATCTAAGAAACAGACTAATGAACACCAGTTCATTACGGATGGTGTCATTTAAGACATGGGAAAATTTGTTGCGTTACTCTACACATATTTTGTTGAGCTCTATACATATTCTGTTCATTATATCTCACCACAATAAAATCCATCTAGAACTCAAGAAGTAAATCAATAGTCAACTCAAAAAGTAAATCAACAGAGCTGGCAATAAGAACTAAGTGCAACTAGTTTGGTTAGGTTTGTGTTTCCAACAGATGTGCAGCATATTTTACTGTATAAAATAATATCCTACCAAAAATCAACTCTGATAATTAAACTAAAGTTACAGTTAAGATCCACCAGCATTTTTCTACTCCAAGAGATGAATCCAGGATCAAATCTAATTAAACATTAGGATAGTATAACCTGAACTAAACCAAGTGTCTTATATTACAATACAATTCATGTTAAAAATGACATCCAGTGGCAAAAAATTAACTGGAAAGGGAGGAGGGGGCGGGGAGCCAGAAGGTTAGCTACAATAAATCAAATGCCCAAGCCTTCATCTGTATCAGAAGAGCTCTTATTTCCTTATATTTATGTGCTGCCTTGAATTGATATATGATTAAGATACGTTCTTGTGACGTTCTATGCCTATTTGGTAATGGAAAGGGTATGAGGCTCAAGCAGCATTTTGTGATCCTCTTTCACTATTTCTGCCTCAATGAACATCACCATTGTGATTCCTGCCTAAGCAGGGGGTTGGACTAGAAGACCTCCAAGGTCTGTTCTGTTCTGTTCTGTTCTGTTCTGTTCTGTTCTGTTCTGTTCTGTTCTGTTCTATTCTATTCTATTCTATTCTATTCTATTCTATTCTTCCCCAACTAGAAAGAAAACCAAAAAAAGCATATCATATTTGATCAGAATCCTCCCCCTCAAATTAGTGAATAATTGGAAGGTAGCAAAAAATGAACATTAGGATGTCTGTTTCAAGAATTTGAGGAACCTGGAGTGAAGGATTACTAATTATTAACAAACTCAGAGTTCGTATACATTAATTTAGGCCTACAACAGAGAGAACTGTTGTGCCACATGCCTGGCAGACAGAAAATAAGCAGTAACAGCAGAATGAATCAGCTTTTGTAAATATGACCCTTGTGTAAATATAACCCTAGGACATATATTTTTTGTGACACTTCCTCCCTATTGTATTGGATTAGCTTTGCCTAATTCCACTCAGACCTTATTTTACCCTAATTTCACCCTAGTTTCTGTGCATGAGATTCATTTTAATCATCTGCACTGTTTACACTGTACAGTTTATAACTTAAATGTTTCTTTTTCTTTTGCAAGTGTTATAGTTAATAAACAAACTGTGATGTTAAATGCATAAATAAATTTAAATAACAGGCAACCACGATTCTGAATAAATTCTTGTTGCTTTTTGCATGAACTAAGTGCTAACTAACTTGGTCATCTCACATGTTTCAAACAGCTGGCCAAGAGCATTCAAATTGGCTCTATCTATTTCACTAAGAACCCATGAGAAATAAATGGCAAAGCACATGTCTTTTGCCAAAGACAATGCTACAAATGTGAAATATCACACCATACACAAAATCCATTTGGAATTCAAATAAAAAATAAAATAGCTGAGTTGGCAGTCAATAAATTGGATGAACTGGCCCATGTATTAATAGCATCTGATCAGTTGGCCCTCCACAAGTAGGCCATCATGGGCAACTAACGAGCACAAGAAAGCCTCAGCTAAATGGTGGAAAGGAAGCATTGAGGCAGGAACAGTATTTTTAGGATGTCCGACAAATTCCTAATAAATGCTGCAGTTATTTCCAGGGGTGGGCTGCTGGGGGTTCGTAGGAGTTTGGCAGAACCTCTAGCTAATATTCTGTGCAGTTTGGAGAAACCCCAAATCCCACTACTGGCTGGCCATGCCCACTCCACCCTGCCCCTCCCAGGAGTCCCCATGTGGTCCATTTTGGATGTAGGTAAGTGCAAGGCGCATGTGGAGGCTTGGGGAGGGTGAAAAACCACCCTACCAGATGTTCAGGAAGTTTCCAGCCTCCAGAGGGCCTCCAGTGCCTGGGGAGGCTGTTTTTGCCCTCCCGGAGACTCAAAGACAGCCTCTGGAACCCAGGGAGGGCAAAAACGCCCCCTGCCATGGTGCAGGAGACCAACTAGGCCATACCCACCATGGCCATGCCCACTCAGCAACCAGGCAGAGAACCCCTTGCTAAAATTTTTGAAGCCCACCCGATTATATCTCTTTTTCCAGGAGAAAGAGCACATGGATTGTCTATGAAGAGCTTTTGGTAAGAAAAATACTAATTATTATTTACTGTTGCTTTGATTGCTTTTGAAACATTGGAGGTTAAGAAGCTTTTTGTTTCTGTGTCTCCTCACCCCCCCCACACACCCCCAGCAAGGTACTTTCTTGGCTACAACTTGCAGAGAGCGGGAGAGTGTGGCTTCAAGTAATAAATTCCTGACCCCCTCCTGAAACATAAGCTGAAACTTCAATTCAAGCGAGAACACACTGAAAACAATTCTGACACCAGAGATTCCCTCCAATGTCATAGTCCAAACCCTTATAAATTTAGAGGTATTTGTTGTGTTACAAGATATTCGTGAATATCTCTCAGGATATGTCACAAAAGTAGACCTACTGAGGAGGGAGAATGGTAAAAGAGCAAGGTTTATATGAGAAGCAGTAGAAAGCATGGAAGGCTTAGACATAACAAGAAAAAGAGAGGGAGGGAGGGAAGGAGGGAGAGCTTGCCAAAAAGAGTTTTAAAAGATTCAGAGTTAAGCAACCAGAAAACAGAATCATGTTTTCAATTTTCCTTATCTAGAAGATAAACAATTACTTATGGTGATTATGGAAATTTGTTTCAAGAATTGTTCCAGTTAAGAACTAAATTGATTGTATTGATGCAGTTGTTTGGTGCCTTCAAAGTATAAATCCTTTCCAAGTCTTGAATCCATGGTAGCAGAGTTCTTTCAAAATTCCATATGGGATAACATATTGCAATCTGTCAGGAGAGTAAGTTTCTTGGAAGAAGATAGAAATAAATCTAATATTTCCAGACCTGCCTCCAAAAGAGGTAAAGAGGTGTGAAGAATTTAACCAAGCACATTTCACGGCCAGACAATTGTGCATGTAATAAGACTCCCCTGGAAAAAAATGATTAATGAATGTAGTGTTAATTTTTTGTTCATATAGTGTAATCTACAAAAGTTAGGAAACGGTTTCTTTCTTTCTTTCTTTCTTTCTTTCTTTCTTTCTTCCTTCCTTCCTTCCTTCCTTCCTTCCTTCCTTCTTCACAGCACAGAAGGGAGGGAGAGTGGAATGTCTATGATTATATGCCGTTGAATTGGTGTTGATTCTTAGTGATTATATCACTTCAGGTGATCCAAGATTGCCACAGTAATCATATCCATCTATCTTGATGTTGGTCATGCTCTTTTTTTTCCCTTCCCTGCCAGCTTTCATAGCATTATGGACTTACGTCTTCACATAATGTATCTATGATACTTAGAGCTTGGTTATTTGTGCCTCAAATTTTATTATCTAATTGCTTTTTTTTCTTAGCTATCCGTGATGTTCTCAGGAGTCTTCTCCAACATCAAAGTTCAAAAGTATCAATACTCTTTCTATACTGCCTCTTCAAAGTCCAGCATTTGCTCCCATAAGGTATCATAGAGGAAACCATTGCCTATATTTTTTTGATCTTTCTCAGCATCTGAATATCTTTCTTTGCTTCTCTACCAAGTGCGAATCTATGGGGTATTTTCTTAACTGCTGGAGCCCTGATATTTAATAATCAAACCTAAAAAGCAGAAGCTACCCACCACCTCAATATCTTCGCTGTCGATTGTAAGACTCTAAGACTTGCTATCATTACTTTAGTCATCTTTGTATTTAATCTTAAACCCATTTTAATAATGTTCTGGATTTTAAAATGTTTTCTAATCGTCTCCTTGACATTGCCATGTATACGCTCAGTTATCATACACTGGAAACTGCTTGCTATTCTTTTTCTGCTTCTTCTGTCAATTTTATTTCTGGGTACTCCATCTGGTGATGTCTATGTATATAGATGTCATTTTGGTTGTTTCACAACAGTGTTAGTGATGAAGAAATAATTGATTGTCATAAATTGATAAGTTGTTATAAGTCATATAATTTTCCTAGGTCATACAGTCCAATTACATTTTCCTGCTTAATATTTCCAACAATGGTGCTAATTATCATCTTTAAAGTCCTACACACCACAAGGTTGGATTACTTGTGGGACCACCATCTCCCAAGAACATCAGTCCACCTCACTCACTCCCCTAGAAAAGGTATGCTCCAGGTTTCCTGTTTTAAATCTTGTCACTTTTAGGGATTTAGGAAACATGCCTTACCGAACAGACTGCCTCTGGTTCTGCAGCAATCTCTCTCCTCACACCCCCAATAACAACAATCTCCAACTTGGCTTGCCTTTAGGAAAACAGTTGAGGTCTGGCTTTTCCCTTAGGCATTTGAGGTCAGCTGACTTGGTTGTTTTTGTTATGGTCTGGTTGTTATTTTAGATTCTGTATTTCATATTCTTGTTTATAAATTTGCATGTTTTAACATTAGGATGGGGGGGTTGGTTGGTTTATAGTTTGTTTTTTGTTGCTGCGTGCCATCCAGAGTCATGTGATTGAGTTGGGTAGATAGATAAATAAATAAACAAACAAACAAGTAAGTAATCCCAAACTCAAATCATAGGCAGCACACCATGCATTTCTGTTGATTTCAAATTGAGCTTGACCATAAAACTTATCTTCTTCTGTATCAGCAGCTAGAGCATAAACTTAGATGGTAGTCACATTAAAGCATTATCTGCAAAGTCTTAATGATATTGTTTGATTATTAATTGATTGTAGCTAAGTGCTGTTCTTACTATATCCTTGTAACACCATTCCTTATTTGTTTATGTCCTAAGTAGTAAACAGGATGATTTTCTGATGGAAAGCGTCCAAATTCTACTGCACTTCAATTTGCTGATGCTCAAGATATCAATATGCAGTTGATTCATTTCATTTTCCACTGTGCCAACTATTTTTCATGTTCATGCTTTTTGAGTTCTATGTTTCCACCATAATTCTGGCTTTGCTATTCCAAAATTTTCATCTCTTGTACAGCACCATCAGCAAAGAGACTCCCAAAGGCATGGGATCCAGCTGTGTCATAAACAAAATTAGTACCGTATTTTCCGGCGTATAAGACGACTTTTTAACACATGAAAATCATCTCAAAAGTCGGGGGTCGTCTTATACGCCGGGTGTCGTTCTCCTGTAACCAGGCAGACCAGCCCAAAAGACTCTAACGAGCCTTAAATGGCTCTGGCGATCGAAGCTCTGATGATCCCAGCTTTGCCTGCTAATCAGGCAACTCAGCTGGAATGCCAGAGCCATGTTAAAGGAAAAAACTTTTTTCCTTTTACGTGACTCTGCAAGCTCTGATGATCCCAGCTGCGTTGCCTGCTAATCAGGCAACTCAGCTGGGATCACCAGAGCCCAGAGCCCTGTAAAAAGAAAACAGTTTTCCCCCTCCAGCTTGCTTACCTTAGCTGGTAATCGCAACGCTTGCCTTGCTTCGCTTGCCTGAATCCATTCCATCAGCAAGCCACTCTCTGCCTGCAATCATGCAGGCAGGAGTTGTGGACTTCAACTCCCAGAATTCCTCAGCCAGTAAAAACAAAGCTGGCTGAGGAATTCTGGGAGTTGAAGTCTACAAGTCTTAAAGTTGCCAAGGTTGGAGACCCCTGTTCTATTGGGTAAGTTTTTTTCTCCTTTGGGAGCTTTAAAAAAATAGTTAATTGGGGTTTTTTTAGTTGTTCTTTTTTAGACCTAGCCATTTAAAGTTTAGGAAGTTTTAAATTTAGTTTTCATATAAAAATAAAAATAAAATAATATTTGTGCAGCTTTCTGAGATGTGGTGTGTTCCTGTAGTGTTTCACTCTAACTACACAAACACACAAAATCTCACAAAGCTGTATGTGGAATTTTGTGTGTGTAAAGTGTGAAGGTTGATTTTTTTTGGCTTTTTGTGGCTGTGTGAGGTTCCTGCTTGTTGCAGGGGCCATTTTGGGTCTAGTACAGTTGCTTTTACATTGTGGGTGAGTCAGTTGTGTTGTGTTGTGTGTGTGTGTAAAGTGTGAAAGTTGTTTTTTTGGGCTTTTTGTGGCTGTGTGAGGTTCCTGCTAGTTGCAGGGGCCATTTTGGGTCTAGCACAGCTGCTTTTACATTGTGTTGAGGCAGTTGATGTTTTTTAATTTTTATTTGGTGTGTGTTGGAAGAGGGGTAGTCTTATATGGCGAGTATAGCCCAAACCCTATATTTTAACAGGAAAAGTTGGGGGTCGTCTTATACGCCCAGTCGTCTTATACGCCGGAAAATACGGTACTCTGAACAATCCTCAGCTCTTCCTCAGTAGCACGTTGAATGCTGTCTGACTTGAAGAGCACCACTATCCAGCAATACATTGTAAAACACTTTATCCGTCCATCTATACCTTGCTAAATCACAAGAAAATATACTTTCCATACAAGTAGTCTGCAACTCACAACCATAGTGGAGCCCAAATTTCTGTCATGGCTTTGTTTATTTTATGACAGTAAGTATGATTGACAAACTTTTTAATAAAGATAATTACTTTTGGTTTTGATATGTCTCTCCACAATATAGTATCGAGTCCCAAACACATCTATTGTTCCGGGAACTGCTAAAAGTTCTGCTGCTTAAGTCTGGTTCCTCCAGCTTCTACCTTCTTTCCCACATATCTGATTTATTTCTTGGTCTTCTCTGAAATTTGTTCATCTTACAGTTATAAGCCACATATTGCTAAGAAGAGGGAAAGAATGCAAAATAGGACGGCAAAGGAGTAAAATAAGACAAAGAAAATCATGGCTCTAACAAAGAGGCTCTTGAAAATCTTAGCTAGTCTGTAAATGTAGCAGTGTCAGGTCCCATGACATCAACTTTAGGTCACGTAATATTATATCAAGCATAGCTATGCTGGATGGTATGTTGGAACAATCATGGACTGTACAAACTCTTTTGGGAATCATGAAGTCATTAAGCAAATCTGGCTTCCTCCATGGACGTTGCTTGTCAGAAGCCAGCTGGGAAGGTTATAAATGATAATCACATGACTCCAGGATAGTGCTACTGTGATAAATAGATGCCAGTTGCCAAGTGGCCGAATGCTGATCACATGACTGTGGGGATACTGCAATGGTTGTGAGAATGAAAACCGATCCCAAGTCATTCTTTTCAGTGCCGTTGTAACTTCGAAGTCACTAAAGGAATACTTCTAGGTCAAGGACTACCTGTATTGTAGAAATACTGACATCTGGAATGGAATAAAATATAAGAAAATACAATTTTTGATATTATTGAAACAATGACATGTAGAAAGGTCCTGAGCAGATAGGATATCCGTAGAGTGAATTAAAAATCAACACGGGCTTAGCTTCCATTCTGCTAAAAGTAAGGAACCTTGAAAAAGGAAGCCTACCAGCTTCCAAGCTTATTTTGAAACCAAGAAGGGATTTTATAAATTGTACAAGTTGTCGGTCAATAAAGTTGTTGCCATGATTTTTAACCATTTGGAATAAAGATTATAGAAAGCATTACCTTTAATAATTAATTCAGCACAATCTGGTTTTATGAAAAGTTATCAAGACTCTGCTAGTATTCAATTACTGCTAGATTTATTACACACAGTATGATGATAAACATGAAAGAGCAATTTGGCTTTATGAGACATGGAGAAAACTTCTGATACGGATCAAACTAAGACATTAGAGCTAGTTTACAAGAAATTAGAATTCCAGTAGAATTTATTTCTTAAATTAAAAAATCATTCCAATACTTCTCCTTGAGTAATTACTAATGAGAATATTTTCTTTACAATCAAGATGAGATATGGAATGCAGCAAAAATATTCCCACTCCCATCTCCTTTTATATTCATTGGGATTGGAACATTTGGCAGTAAAAGACAATTTGGAGAATATATATGCAGCCCACAATAGTTCCAAGTTGATGTTGTATGTAGATGCTACGTTGGCTCTTTCTGCACAGCAATATGACAAATACTTTAGATGAGCAATAAATTGGAACACGTGCTAATTGGAAATAAGGTACCAGTGAAGGTAGATTAAATCATTGATTCATAAGGTTCCATCAAGTTGTTGCTGACTCTTAGCAACCATATAGATTCTTCTCCATGATGCTCTGTCCCTAACCTGATTATTCAATGGTGCATTTATAGCAATAGCAATAGACTTAGACATATATACCACTTTATAGTGCTTTACAGCACTCTCTAAGTGGTTTACAGAGTCAGCATATTGCCCCCAACAATCTGGGTCCTCATCTTACTGACCTTGGAAGGATGGAAGGCTGAATCAACCTTGAGCCTGTCAGGATCGAATTCCTGGCAGTCAGCAAAATTAGCCTGCAACATTGCATTCTAACCACTGAGCCACCACATCTCTTATCACCACTGTAACTGAATCCACCTTACTACAGGTCATCGCCTTCTTCTCTTTCCTTTCACCTTTCCTAGATTACTGTCTTCTCCAGAGAGCTATATCTTTGTTTAGTTTACTTTACTTTATTGTCATTGTACCTCGTACAATGAAATTAAACGTCAGTGTAAATCATACATAAGAAAACTATAAAAATAAAACAAAAACACACATCCTTCACATTATATACAATTGAATTGAAAACCCGATACTGCATTAGTATTACATAATGTATCTGAAAGAGGATAATTTGTCCCTGGTTATTTGTGCCTTGAATGTGTTGATTTGTTTGATGAGCCACTTGTTTATTTATTTTGGGGGAGCTGCCCATGGTATTCTTAGAAGTATTCTTCAACACTAAAGTCCAAAGGGGCCAATACTCTTTTAATCCCACTTCTACAAGTCCAACTTCAGTTTCCATAGAGTGTCACAAAGAATATTACAACTTGTATAAATCTGATCTTTTTAGATATGAACACATCACAACATTAGAATATCTTTTCTAAAGCTTTCATAGCTGCTATACCAAGTACTAGCCTATAATGTATTTCTTGATTGCTTGTTCCATTTCTTCTGAAGTTTAAATCATTAGAATTTGCTTTTTTTTAACAGATTATATTCAATGACAAGGAATAATTATTTCTAGGAAAGTATCTTGTCTAGTAGGAATATTTTATCCAATAAAATATTAAATGAAAATTGTATCATTCCAGTAAAATATATGAGATGAAAATACCATTGAACATACTGAGAGGAAATTATGGAAAAAATATGGTTTCAAGATTGATATACATTTTGAAAATATTGCCTATTTAGTTCTGCAGACAGACATTAATGGTTAACATTTTATAGAAAGAAAAAAATGCCTAGAGCGTTTTTTTTTCAAAGTTACAACTTTCATGTGATAAGGGTGGATTCATTTTTTTCTGATTATAAAGCATAATATTGGGCATATTTATTAACCTCCATAATACACTGGAATAAAAATGAAATGAAAAATGAAATTAATATGCTCTGTTGTCATTTAAAGAGCTATTATTAGCTTCTTATAATCCTGGCAATTGTTTGTCAGGATTACAAGAAGCTAACAGGAATGATATAATACCAGTATTAAAAACATTGGACATATTTGGATATTATTGAGGAAAATATGAAAAATTGACCCTAATTGTTATAAGATATTGACCTTTGGCAATTATTGAAACTAATAACTTTATGAAATTGTTCTTTCCTCAAAATATAATTTGAAAAGGGGATATCAACTAAATATTAATGCCATTTAAAAAAACAAATTTAATTTACAAAAACCAGGAACATAATACATTCCTTCTTTTGTTTGACTGTTTAATAATCTCTTGAAACTCTAGCTGCTTTGAATTAGGAAATATTCTTCTAGCTTCTAAACCAACAACCCAATACTACAAAAAAGACTGGGTAATATTCAGGAAATGGAAGGGAATTGGAATAACACAACACAATAACACAATGTATGTATGTATGTGTGTGTGTATGTATGTATGTATGTATGTATGTATGTATATGTATATATATGCATATACACTTACATATACATATGCATCTTAAAACTGATGGGGTGGAACTACCAGTTGGTCACATACCAGGCATAGCAGGGATACAGATTAGCTATAAGTACCTTGGTATCTCACAATCACATGGGAACAATGAGGAGAAGATAAGGAAGATAGTAGTATACAAGTATCACAAAAGGATAGGACAAGTCCCAAAGAGCCTGCTAAATGGGAAGAACAAGTTCCATGCCATCAACTTACACCTATACACCCTACCAGTTTTCACATATTCTACCAAAGCAGACATGGAAGTTGCTGATGTGAAGGCCCAGAAGCTCCTTGCAATGAATGGAGGCGGTTCCCACCCCATGGCCAACACTTAGAGACTGTACACCAATCAAAAAGAGGGCTGGTTGGATCTAACGAGTGTCAAAAATATTGTACTGTATGAAATCTAGAGCATCCAGAAGTATGTAAGCAGGGGTGAAATGCTACCAGTTCGGACCGGTCTGCTCAAACCGGTAGTAATAAAAGCTAAAACAAATGCTACCCGTTCAGATAAACCAGTATTTCTGACGATCGGCTGTGCCGTGCGATTTATATTCACTAGAAAGCAGGAAATTCTGCTTTCTAGCGAATATAAATCGCACGGCACAGCTGTTCCCCCACTCACTGTTCTACTTACCTTAGAAAAGGCTTCTTAATCCTCCTTTTTCAGTGCTGCATGGTAGTGCCTGCGGTGCGCATGCACGGAAAGCACACATTTGGCGCGTACTGTACATGCGTGCATGCAGCGAACCAATAGCGAAGCAAACCAGTAGCAGACTTCAGAGAATTTCACCCCTGTACATAAGTAAGATGGCACCCAAAGATGAACTGTTAAGAGAATGCCTGAGGCTGCAGCAGACATGGGAGAAAGCAGAAGTGTCATGGCGAAACCCTTAACCAAAGGTGGGTTGCAGCAGGTTCTGACCAGTTCTGGAGAACCGGTAGCGGAAATTTTGAGTAGTTCGGAGAACCGGTAGTAAAAATTCTGACTGGCCCCACCCCCATCTATTCTCTGCCTCCTGAGTCCCAACTGATCGGGAGGAAATAGGGATTTTGCAGTAACCTTCCCCTGGATTGGGGAGAGAAAGGAGATTTTATAGTATCCTTCCCCTGGAGTTGGGTGGGAATGGAGATTTTACAGTAACCTTCCCCTGCCATGCCCACCAAGCCACGCCGACAAAACAGGTAGTAAAATTTTTTGAAACCCACCACTGCCCTTAACCATCAACTGATAACTGAATTGGCTGACCCTGAGAAATCCTACCAGTGGCTGGAAAGAGCTGGACTAAAAGGCAGCACTGAGGCACTGATCATAGCAGCACAAAAAGAAGCAGTAAGCACTAGATTCATAAAAGCAGGGGCCTACCATACTAGACAGAACTCGAGGTGTGTACTATGCAGAGAAATCTCAGAGACAATACAACACACAGTGGCAAAAGATGCATCCAGGAACAGAATGTACTGAATGGCAGAACCAAGTAGCTGGCATTGTGTACAGGAATATCTGCAGTGTATAGGTTACACCCTTCCAAGTGCAGATGGGAGATTCCAAAGAAGATTGTGAAGAATAACAGGGCTAAGATCTTGTGGGATTTTCAGATCCAAACAGGCAGGCAGGTATTGCCTGATTAACGAGATATTGTGGTAGTAGACAAGGACCCGAAGACAGCAGTGGTGCCAAGTGATTGCAACATCAGGAAGGAATATGAGAAGCTAGAGAAGTACCATGGCCTGAAGGAGTAACTAGAGAGGATGAGGAAAGTAAAGGCCAAAGAATTCCAGTAGTGTTAGGAGCAGTTGGGGCTATGACTTCTAAACTGGAAGAGTGGCTCCAACACATTCCAGGAATGACACCAGAACTCTCTGTCCAGAAGAGTGCTATGCTAGGAACAGCTAAAATACTGCACAGAAACCTCAAACTCCCAGGAGTCTGATAGAGGACCAGAAACTGAGGAAGACACATACCACCCATATGCATGAGAAGGGGTTAAAAAAAAAAACTACAATGGGATTCCTCAAGACACATTTTTTAAACTGGTTATCTTTTTTATAATGTAGATATAACAAATTCAAAGGAATTCTTATGAACATATTATGGTGAGCCAGGTGACTGGGGGAAATTACAGTTTAAGGACATTAATATTGTTGTAATGTATTATATATAACTGGATATATTATATTTGGACTGTTGCAAAAAAACCAGCGATTTGTATTCTTGGACAGATGCTTATATATCAGATTTTAAAAGTTGGATTAATGAAATTTGTCTGCTGTCAGCTTTTGAATTGGCTCTTTAATAACGAAAAGAGCAAGATTAGGCAATATGACTATACAATCTAGGTTTAATTTGCTGTTTAAAAATGTAGATACAGATAGTCCTCAATTTATGAGCATAATTGAGCCCAAAATTTCTGTTGTCAAGCGAGACAGTTGTTAAGTGAGCTTTGCTCCATTTTACAAACTTTCTTGTTTCAGTTGTTAAGTGAATCAATGAAGTTAAGTTAGTAACAAAGTTTTTAAGTGAATCTGGCTTCCCCATTGACTTTGCTTGTCAGAAGTTTGCAAGACGTGATCACATTACCCCGGGACACTGCAATTGTCATAAATATGAATTAGTTGCAAAGTGCCTGGATTTTGATCACATGACCATGGGGATACGGCAATGGTCGTAAGCAGGGGTGAAATGCTCCCGGTTCGGACTGGATCGCCCGATCCGGTAGCGATGGAGGCGGGTGGTTCGGAGAACTAGTAGCAAAAATCCCTGCCCCCCCCATGCCCAGCTGAGCTGTACAATCATCAGAGGATTTTTTTTTTTCATTTTTAAAAGCATTTTTTCGACAACCTCTTCGGCTGAAAAAATGCTTTTAAAAGTAAAAAAAAGGCTCTGATGAGCCCAGCTGAGTTGCCTGATCGGCAGAGGCTTTTAAAAGAAAAAAAGCCTCTGCCAATCAGGCAACTCAGCTAGGATTGTAAGAGCCTTTTGAAAACATTTTTTTACAACCTCTTCGTTGAAGAGGTTGTAGAAAAAATGGTTTTAAAAGTAAAAAAAAAAAATTGGCCACACCCACCCAGTCACATTACCCCACCCACCAAGCCATGCCCACAGAACCAGCAGTAACAAATTTTAGATTTCATCACAAGTCATAAGTATGAACACAGTCATAAGCCACTTTTTACAGAGCTGTTGTAACTTTGAACAGTCACTAAATGAACTGTTGTAAGTCGAGGACTATCTGTATGTTCAATTATATATGCAAAAATATATATGTAATTATACACGCATGTTTAATTATATAGTAGGGTGGAGAAATATTATGGCATTATTGTAGTTCTTTTATTATCTATATATATAAAAGCGAAAACCACTCACACATTAATCACGAAATCTCCAGAACCATAAAGCCTACAAACTTGAAATTTGCCACGTATGTTCCTCTTGGCTTCTAGGTGCTCACTAAGAAAGGGTTTTTTCGAAATGACCATCAGAGCATTAGTATTTCCTATATTATTATAACACGCTCTGATGCTAATTAGTTAGATGTTCTACTCACCCTCCCGACTTGAAAATAACTCTGGAGAGAATGGGATAGCATAGGACAGGCTTCTGTGGGGCAAACCTCATGGAGAGATGGGGCTAGAAAATCTGAGGAAGAGAACGGGATAGGATAGAAGATGTTTCTATGGGGCAAGCCTGAGGGAGGGAAGGGAATAGGAGAGGATCTATGGGGCTAACCTGAGGGAGAGAAGGGGTGAGGAGAGGCCAATCGTAACTACTCATTAATTTTCAAACTTTAAGTGTCGATTTATCAAGCCTGATCACATAGTTTCGTAGCGGAGCATGGGTATTCAGCTAATATTATCTGTTTTTAACTTTTATTTACCTTTCCTTGTGTTGTCTTTTCTTGTGAGTTTGCATTACTTGATTTTAGATACATGACATCTTATTGAATACTTTGGAATGAAATTAGTAAGTTTTCATTTTTCATTTTTTTTTGTACTCTTCATAACATTCAATAAAATATATATTTAAAAAGGTGTCTCTGATAGATAGTGGGGAAAGCGATGTCCCACTAAACATATGCTCTCTTCATAACTTTTCTGAAATGAATGCAGGTTCAGTTCAATCAAACTCACTGTGACAGTTTATATTAAAAGGCAAAGCTTCTTTGTGTGCACTGTGCTCATGAACTTCAGCATTCATGCAATTATTCTTCCTTGTTGCTTAGCTACAGCATCCTAACTCTTTGGTCTCATGACATCTGAAATCTATTTGGTAGCTTTTGAAGTTGTTCTAACCAGAAATTCCTAACAGTCCATTCCAAAGGAGTTTGACACCTTTTTCTCCCATCATTGTTGATATGGTGCTTTTTAATAGGGTGCCACACTGCTCCTTTTGCCACAGACCATAACAATTTGCACTTATGGAGTGTAATACATCCTTCTGGTATGGATCAAAAGAGGTTCCACTACATCCAACTTCAGTATCACAGACTCCTTTCAAAGAGTCTACTTAACAGGTGCAGTTCCTTGGCTTCCCCACCCCACCCCTCAGAATGCATAGTATGATACCAGAATTACCAGTCACACAACTGCAAATAGGAATACCAATAGTGCATATATACCGCTTCACAGTGCTTTACAGCCCTCTCCAAGTGGTTTACAGAGTCAGCATGTTGCCCTCAACAATATGAGTCCTCCATGCTGAAACAGCTTATCCTGTATTTATCTGTGAAAACAGATTGATCAATGTCTTCTACATCAGGGGTCCCCAATACGTGGACCGCAACTGGTCTGTTAGAAACTGGGCCATGCAAGCAGCGGGCAAACAAGAAGCTTCATCTGTGCATGGGCGGGATCTAGGTTGCCCATGAAACCATCCCCTTCCCTCAGTCTGTGTAAAACAAGTTTTCCTTTGAAACCAGTCCCTGGTGCCGGAAAGGTTGAAGATTGCTGTTCTACACTCTATGTGTCAAAGAAGCAGTCATAGCATGTCTGGCTTTGGCAGACTTTCAGCATTCTACTGATACCAAAAGGTTGAAGCCTCTTCCAACTCTTCCTGAGCAAGAACTGAGGGATACGAATGAGGGGGATCTATGAAATGACTGGAAAATAAAACCTGCTTTTTCTAATTATAGGAAATGAGAGGAGAGGAAGCAAAGGGGAAGTCACAGCTCTTCCACATTTCCGTTATCCATGTCACAATTTGATGCCTTCCAGTTGCATTGGAGATTACATCTCCCAGAATTCCCCAATGGGGAATCCCCCTATTGGAACTCCTGACCTGCACAATAGGACCGAGCATCTATAGGAGTCACATAAATAATGAATTAGGCATCCAGAAAGAGAGAGGGAGACTTTTCATGTGGCTTTGTTCATTGAATGGATGTAATTGATATTGTAGCAAAGCTACAAATACATTCTCTAGGGATGCATTATTTTGCAGTTGGCGAGAGAATGCTTTGTGAGTACAGACCACTCTCAGGATTCTGGTGCAAAGGAGGAAGAGGACATAAACCTGACAGCATGCCTAGTAACTATTTCTCCTCCTTCATATTAAGTTATTCTGTGTCAGTGAAGGATGAGGGAAATGCATTTTCTAAGGCTGAGTAAATCTAACCTTAGGGAGTTTTATTAATCAGAAATAGGTAATACATTTAGTTGACAAGATCCAAATGTAAATTAAGGGTCTCTGAATACGCTATTAAGCATTTCATTCAGCAGCATAAATTTTTCTTGGTAGTTGATTTGCCATAAAACTAAAGAACTCACGAAAGGAGAAACAGGAAGAAAGGAAAGGAGCAGTAATTGGGAAGGGAATGAATCCGTAGTCATGGAGACTGTCCCTTGAAGGAAGTCTTCCTTTCACGAAGGATGATTTCTCTTGATGTTGCTTTTGCAAAGAGCTGACAGAAATCGTTCCATGAGGATGCTTTAACAAAAGATTCAGAAGCTTGTATAACCATGACAGCATATGTAAACATGTACTCAAAGTATGCTGTTTTTCAACAGACAGTGCCTTCCAATCTGGACTATAAGAACTAAATTGTAATCTAGTCAAGAGTATCCAGTTTTCAGCTGTGCATTCACGGACATAGTTTTTTATATCCAGTAATGAAATCATAATGATAATTCTCTAGAAATGGACAGCCTGCCCATGTCACTAGAACAATCATTGGAAACCAATGGCTCACACGCCTATTCTGATCTTCAACAAAGTGTAATTCTGCCCTTCTCTAGAAACAACAGAACACAAAATAAAATTCTACTCTCTTTCTCCCAGCCCATTACTCCATCCTCTTTTCCTCCTAGTCCTCGTTGATAGTTCTGGCAAGTAATATCAACAGTAATAAATGTCATATTTTCATTGTGGACATAGTCCATGCTCAAAGAAATATTCCCCCAATACGATTATATCTTTTTTTCTATAGTTATGCAGAACCATGCAAAAAGTAGGGAAACTGTGTGGGACCTACTTTTCCCTTTCTTCTGGCACTATGAGGCTGCAAGATATATATATCTATATATATATATATAGGGAGGGAGGGAGGGAGGGAGGGAGAGAGAGAGAGAGAGAGAGGATATAGATAGATAGATAGATAGATAGATAGATAGATAGATAGATAGATAGATGGATGGATGGATGGATGGACGGACAGACAGACAGATAGATAAATAGAGTGGTGGGTTGCTCACAGTTCTATCCGGTTCTATAGAATTGGTAGTAAACCAGCGGGAGGCTCCGCCCACCCGCCATGACATCATCATTGGTGATCTGCTCATGCGCAGAAGCTAAAAGCTGCACATGCACAGAAGTGCTCCCATTGCGAACCGGTAGCAAAGGTAAGTGGAACCCACCCCTGGATGGATGGATGGATGGATGGATGGATGGATAGATAGATAGATAGATAGATGATACATAGATAAATAGATAGATAGAAGATAGATGATAGATAGATAGATAGATAGATAGATAGATAGATGATACATAGATAAATAGATAGATAGATAGATAGATAGATAGATATAGATAGATATAGATGATAGATAGATTAGATAGATAGATAGATAGATAGATAGATAGATAGAAGATAGATGATACATAGATAAATAGATAGATAGATAGATAGATATAGATAGATATAGATGATAGATAGATTAGATAGATAGATAGATAGATAGATAGATAGATAGATAGATAGAAGATAGATGATAGATAGATAGATAGATAGATGATACATAGATAAATAGATAGATAGATAGATAGACAGACAGACAGACAGACAGACACAGTGGTGGGTTGCTCCTGGTTCTGTCCGGTTCTATAGAACCGGTAGTAAAAACGGTGGAATCATCGGTGATCTGCTCATGCGCAGAAGCTAAAAGTTGTGCATGCGCAGAAGTGCTCCCGCTGCAAACCGGTAGTAAAGGTAAGTGGAACCCACCCATGGATGGATGGATGGATGGATGGATGGATGGATGGATGGATGGATAGATAGATAGATAGATAGATAGATAGATAGATAGATAGATAGATAGGAAGGAAGGGAGGAAGGGAGGGAGGGAGGGGGGGAGGGAGGAAAGGAATTTTCCAAACCAGAGACTCTTTTTTTAGTGATAAGTAGCTTGTCAATGGCTATTATATTTTTTCCATGCTTGGCCACATGAACCATATATAGTTATAATTGTCAGCAGGATCTTTTTGATACCAGAATCCAGCCGGGGAGGGTATCTAGTTAAAGGTGCTGTGATAACTGGATATCATTATAACTGGGGTACTGAAAAGTACCTGCATGCATCTGGGGATTGTAAAAAACCTCTTTAAAAAAAAGTCAGCCTTTCCCAGCCACTTGGAATCTTTTAACTAGAAGACTAACATACCTTAAGGGCACAAAGTTAGAGGAAAGCTATCAAAACATATATGCATACATTATGGAAATCTTTGGTTTTTAGGAGGTAATTTCAATTAATTATTATTGCTAAACTAATTTCCCTTTTTTAGTCATATTTTTTTCCTGAAAAGAAAAAAAAGGCTTACAGTATACATAAACAAATAACAGAATCTTCATATCTATTCTTCCACATAATAAAAAGCACCAGTTATAATCTTACTTCTTTTCCCCCACCAATCCAGTAATGCTGATATCCAGAATATAGTTTGGGGTAAGATGCATTTATGTCTCAGGGACTACATTTCTGTTTTTCACTGTTTTTGGCTGCCTGTATTTAAGGAGAAGCTTTGTAGGTCAAACAATTCACATTAGGACCTCTTTCTTTGTAGCCTAACCTCATTTTGAAGAAATGCTGAGCTTCTTGGGATAACCCTGCTTATTGGAAAAGTCAGGCGAAGCGCATATATTATTGCTGGTTGAAGCATCCCCCTCTTCCATTTTATGAACACATATAATACGAAATAATACTTTTACAATGCAGCAAAGAATTTGTCATTCCCTTCTGAATACAATCTGAGTGTTGGAGAGCCAGCCCAATGCCCCTGGTCTTTGACACAGCACCATGCAACCACATCCATTGTGCAAAACAGCACATTCTTTCGGAGATAGGGAATATCTTGACAGCACAGAATAATTAGAAGTGTCTTTATATGCAAATCAGAGGGAAGAAGCTGAACAAAGAAAATCATTCACAAAAGAGTCAAGAAAAAGGAGCGAAAAGGAAAGAGAAAATGGAATCATTTAGGAAACGTGTTCATTTTCCACTGGT
Organism: Arizona elegans; assembly: GCA_022577455.1. Taxonomy (NCBI): domain Eukaryota; kingdom Metazoa; phylum Chordata; class Lepidosauria; order Squamata; family Colubridae; genus Arizona; species Arizona elegans. Next base: position 180,666,090 of record JAKOOJ010000001.1, read on the forward strand.
TTGTTAGTACTTTTTATAAAAAGAATGCAAATGGACTAATGGAAAAAAGCTACTGCAATAAAACCCAGGAGAATGCAAGTTTATACTATTATCAACTCATAGTCATATTAGCCTTATCAATGTCCGCATGCTGCATTTGAGTTGCTAAACAACCACCTTCTGGGATTTTTATGCCCATTCAAAATTTTGATGACTTCCTGACATTGTTTTTTAAAATGTAAAAATTAATATTACTTTGCAGATGGTTTTAAAGGACAGGATTAATAATTACCCCAAAGAGAATAAGAATAAGAATAAGAATAAGAATAAGAATAGAATAGAATAGAATAGAATAGAATAGAATAGAATAGAATAGAATAGAATAGAATAGAATAGAATAGAATAGAATAGAATAGAAGCTGGAAGGGACCTTGGAGGACTTCTAGTCTAGCCCCCTGCTCAAGCAGAAGAACCTATACCCGTGATGGCGAACCTATGGCACGCATGCCCCAGGTGGCATGTGGAGCCATATCTGTGGGCACGCAAGCATTGCCTTAGCTCAGTTCCCGCGTGCATGTGCACACTGGCCACCTGGTTTTTGGCCGTTCCGGGCCCACTGGAAGTCGGGAAACAGGCCATGTCCAGTCTCCGGAGGGCCTCTGGGGAATGGGGAAGGCCATTTTCACCCTCCCCAGCCTCCAAGAAAGCCTCTGGAGTCTGGGGAGGGCGAAAAAACGGGCCTACCAGGCCCACTGTGCCATCATGTGCCAAAAGCAGTGGGGGAGCGCATGCTTGCACGGGGAGGTGGGGTGTATTGAATTATGGGTGTGGACATACATGCACGCAAACCCCCCGCGCTCCTCCCGCTTTTGGCACGCAACGGCAAAAAGGTTAGCCATCACTGACCTATACTATTTCAGATAAAAGCTGTCTAGTCTCTTCTTAAAAACCTCTAGTGATGGAGCGCCCACAATTTCTGTAGGCAAGCTATTCCACTAGTTAATTGTCCTCACTGTTAGGAAGTTTCTCCTTAGTTCCAGGTTGCTTCTCTCTTTGACCAGTTTCCAACCATTATTTCTGTCCTGCCCTCTGGTGCTTTGTAGAATAATTTGACCCCCTCTTCTTTGTGGCAACCCCTCAATACTGGAATACTGCTATCATGTCTCCCCTAATTCTTCTTTTCTTCAGACTAGCCAAATCCAAATCCCACAGCCGTTTCTTCATATGTTTTAGTCTCTTTGATTATTTTAGTTGCTCTTCTTTTCTGCTCTTCTCTGAACTTTTTCCAAGGTCTCAGCATCTTTTTTGTAGTATGGTGACCAAAATTGGTTGCAGTATTCCAGGTGTGGTCTTACTAAAGTTTTATAAAGCGGTACTAATACTTCACATGATCTTGATTCTATGCCTCTATTTATACAACCCAGGGTTGTTTTAGCTTTTTTGGTTGGTGCTGTACATTGCTGGCTCATGTTCAACTGATCATCCACTAGGACTCCAAGGTCCCTCTCACAGTTACTGTTTTTGAGCCAGATCTCACCTAATCTGTATTTATACAGAGTTTGTATACTCCATGATTATCATTACATACCATTCAACATATCTAGGCCAGGGGTGGGTTCTAATTTTTTTTACTACCATTCTGTGGGCGTGGCTTATTTTGTGGGCATGGCTTAATGATCATGTGACAATTCTTTAGGATTTAGCAGAGGTACTGGTCTACCAGGTTTTTAACTCCTTGCAGAGCTGTACCGGTCTACTCATTTGTTTTTGGAGGCACCGGTCTACCCATTTATTTTTGCAGGCACTGGTCTACCCATTTATTTTTGCAGGCACTGGTCTACTCATTTGCTTTTGGAGGCAGCGGTCTACCACCAAACTGCCTTTTACCACTGATCAGCTGTAGGGCGGCCCTTTGAAGCCCCATGGCAAGAGTTTAAACAGTTTTTTTCCTTCTAGCCAATCAGCTGGGACTCAGGAGGCAGCAATAGATTGGGGGTGGGGCAAATAAAAGGTAAGAATAACACGGGGGAGGGGGTGGGGGGACAGAACCGGTTCTGTGACATCATATCGTCACCGCTACCGGCTTGGCGGAATCGGGCAGAACCGGGAGGAACCCACCACTGATCTAGGCTTGATATAATATTATGTGAGCTAAAGTTGATGTCATGGGACTTGACACTGCTACATCTAGAGATTAGAGCCTCTTTTTCAGAGCCATGATTTTCTTTGTCCTATTTTACCCCTTTGCTGTCCTACTTTGCATTCTCTCCTTCTTTAATTAGCAGTATGTGGCTTATAACTGTAATATGAATAAATTTCAGAGAAGACCAAGAAATAAATCAGATATGCAGGAAAGAAGATAGAAGCTGCAGCAACCAGACTTAAACAGCAGAACCTCTAGCAGTTCCTAGAACAATAGATGTGTTTGGGACTCTATATTTTACTGTGGATTGGAGAGCCATATAAAAAACAAAAGTAATGATCTTCACCTAAAAGGTTTGTCAGTCCTACTTACTGTCATAAAATAGGGAAAACCAGTATCAAACAAATTTGGACTTTAAATATCTAAGAACAACTTTTCAATTTTCTCTGTTTTAGAATGAGATATTAAAAGCTATCATAAATTAGATTCATTGGATTGTCAACCCAATCTTGCATTTTGCAGACAGTGAGGGCAGCAACTATGTTCCCACAGCTATGAATATCTTGAGAACTAAAATAATTAGTTTTGGCTCCCAAATTTGCTTCAATAATGAACTCAGTCCTAAAGATTGATTGATTGCCTCAAAATGTACCCAAATCAATCTTTTATTTGGAATTAAGCCTTTCTTCTATAGGGGCTCAAATGAGATTTTGCTATATTAGGTTTTGGGCCAAACTAATTTTCCCAAAGAATTCTTGTACTTTCCTGGACATTTTTTTTTTTATTTATTTGTGGGAAAATGCATTGACATCAACAACTTTTCTAAGCATCCTCATAGTGACCAAATGACTTTCTCCTCATCATTTTTGTAGTGGAATAACTTTTATTCCAAAAAATTACCAAACATATAGAATCTTTCTCTTTGGTGATATTTAACTATCTGCCTTTTAAGGTATCTGAGAGAAACACATTATCTAATCAAGAATCAATTATTCCTTCATCAATTGGGAGTTATTGAATTTATTATCTACGTTTTATTGTGCTGCCCTTTTTATGTAGTGTGGTGTATAGATTTATTAACTCCCCTGTTGTTAGGCTATTTTGGTCTTATATGGAGGAAGCTTTACCTGGCTGAGATGTTCTTTGAAACATCAAGCTAAATAACTTATAATTATGGCCATTATGAGAATAGATTTTTTAAAGTGTTATATATTGTTACAAATACCTTATGTGCTTATTTTCCTTAAAAAAAAGGGGGGGGGGGGATAAGAAGAATCAATAACAAAGGTTCTGTTTTATTTTTCTATTTTTATTTTGCTTATGTTTATATTTTTTCTATTTCATATAATATTTTTATCTTTCTAATTGCTTTATTTCTTTCATCTCTATAGCTTCATTATTATTTCGTCTCAGAGTATAAATAAAATTATTTCTCATTATTATGATTACATTTTGTCAGTCTAAGCTCCCAATTTGAAGTTTTTCCCCTTACTTTACCTTATTTGCCAGAATTTTTCTGCTGATTTTACTTTATTTCCCAATCTTCCTACTCTTTGTTTCCAAGCCATCTCACTGTGGTTTGTCTCAGTGGTTTGGCCCCCTGTTTCTGATCCTGCTTCTTGGACCTCTCAACCTCCTGCCTTCTATGTCTTATGCTTTTGATTACTCAGTCAGCTTGTACCAAGCTGTTCTGTTCTGTACAAAGACTGATTTCTGAATATTGATCTGGACAAAGCAGGACAATAAAGTTCTGTGACTGAAAGTAGAATTACCATACGACTTCTGAAGTTTGAACAGCTTTCACTTGTGCCTTCTTCTGGATCTTTGATTCTTCAGAAACAATTGGCCAAACTGCATTATCTTTCCCCATTACCTCCTTTGGGAAAATACGGTCATCTCTCTATGTATTGAAATCTCAGGTGTATGCATGCTTTCTCATACTGGTAAAAACTACATAATAAAACATTATGCAATAAAAAATCAGAGGGATCAAAATGCAGTGCACTGTTATGCAGAATCCAAAAAAAGGTAAGGCCTGGTGGAGCCATGTAGAGCTAGATCCAAATGAGTGCATTTTGCAGTTGACATGCACAAAAGGGTTTGACAGTGGGCTGAATGTATTAATCAGTTGCTTCTTTGGAAGAGATGTCAAGCAAAGCTTTGTTCCTTTTAATAAGACATTTAAGCATTTCTAAAACAACTATCCACAACAGATCCATGTCTGGCTTCTCCCAATATAGTTCTAAATATTATTTCAGAAACTGGAAAATAAAAATAGCTCTTATGCCCTATGTGATTTGGATTACACAGTACCTGGAGGGCATATTAATTTTCCATGTAGGCATTTAGATAAAAACCAATACTAAGTTCTAATTAGAAGAGGCATTTTTCATCCTCTTCTTTAAACCTCTGGTTTATTTTCAAATGGACTCATTCCTGTTCATTCATTTAAAAAAAAATCTACTACTGAGCGAATGTATTAGCATATATATATATATATATATATATATATATATATATATATATATATATATATCGATATATATCAATAAAAATGAGGGAAGGTAAATAGATTATATAAGAACAGAGCTTACTGTAGAAGAATCAAGATATCTTTTTTTCAAAGGTTAGATCTATCTCATTAGCAGTTTAGGATTCTTTAAAAATATTAACAATCATATGTAAACAGTACAGCGGTAGATTGCACTTGCATATTCAAAGGGTTTTTGATAAAGTCCCTCATAAAAGGTAGCTTGAGCAAATTTAACAGTCAAGAGATCAATGGACATATCCCATCACCTGACTCTTGGTTAAAGAACAAAGTGTAGAAATAATTGGACATGTCTTATAATAGAAAGAGATGCAGAGTTAGGCTTTCTTAAGAAGTTGTATTAGGACAAACACATTTTAATGAGTACATTAATGACTTGGAGTTAGGAATAAACAATAAGGTGTCCTAGTGTCATCACACAACTCAGAATACTACATAGACTTTCAAAAGGATCTATCTAAACTATCCAAGAGGATGTGTCAGGTGCAAATAACCAGGACCATTCGCTGAGTTCAAAGCACAGAAGAGTTTATTATTGCTACCTATACACAAGAATCTGATCAACTAATGGTCAAAGCTAAATTAGCACTACATAAGGGTCAAGAGAATTCACAAAAATGTTGGCTGGGGCGACTACGGGAGGCAGAGAACAGAAGTGATGGGAAGACTGGCAAATAAACCAGCAAACAGATTATGTTGAGGAAGGTAAGAGCCTGGAAGGAAATATACCAACTTTGCCCTACTTCACCTGTGAGATCTTTCCAGGTTTTGTTTTGGGCCACCAAGATGTTTCAACTTTCTGAAATGATATATTTATTAGAGATTCAAAAAAACAAAACAAAACATAACAACCCATGATTTTCCATTTGGGGCACAGCCCTAAAAAGCATTGGCTAAATTAAATGGTAAAAGAATCCCCCACTAGCTAGATTATTACAAATATTACAAATTTAAGTCATATACATGAGATCATATTTTTATTATAAATTAATTACCTGAGTGCCTATTATTCACACAATTACATTTTGATTTTACAGTCATTGTGACACAGCGCTAACCATTAAACAAAATAAGTACCTGCTACACTTTTGAATAAATGTTGGTATTTGCATTTTTCTCCTTATAACAATGTATTAAAGAATACATTTAAAATGTTGAAAATGTGCATTACCCTAGTTAGAAATAAATAATATGTTTACATTGCTTACTGCTATTTAGTACTAAATATTTTTTTTAAAAAATAAAAAGTTGATATTTAATGTAGGCTCCAGCCTGGGAGATGGTCTGAGAAAAACCTAAATTTTTAGTGTATTATTGTACCTTTGGTACTTATTAAGTCTTATCTTAATAAGTAATGGAAGTGAGAGGGGCACCATTGTTGGACTGTGCTTGTAGGACATCTGTTGGCCTTAAAATCTTGGGTTGAATGGATGGAGAAACCAAATCAATTTATTGTTTTCCAACAAACCTGATCCAAAGAGATTCCGAGGAACTGGTCTACTTATTGGTTTCTTGGTTTATTACTGCAGTTGACAGTTCTGCTTTCTGAGAGCCATCTTCAGTCTGCCCTATCTACCCCAAAAGTTAATAATGCAATCATTTCTCTAAAGAGCCTTAAAGAGAACTATCTTGTGGTTACATTTCAGTCTGGAGTTTTTCTAGGATGTACAGCAGGGTTTGAAATCAATGTAAAATAATGTTCTAGATTTAATGAGTGAGATCAGGGAAAATATATGGAAAAGGTGAGCCTGGAAAACATCATTATTTGGCTCCCTGGCTCAAGGTGAATTATACGTAATCTCTCTGAAGTCTACAACCTTCCCATGGTGTCAAATAGGGATTTAAAAGATTTTTGAGAGATTCTGAGTAGCTGAAAAAGTTTGGGGAGCTACCAGTAATATAGAAATACTTTATGCAATAAATGTATGTTAGTCATCAGTTTAGCCAGAGTCCACATAAATCACAGTTGAAAAACAGCAGGCCAGATTCTCTCCCCTCCCTCTCTTCTGTGATTGTGTCCCTCTGGAACAATTAAGATGTTCACTGAAAATATCTGAATTGGCTCCTTTCCAGTTACACAGGGGAGAGGATACAAAAGGAATATTACCCTGAGTTTGTTGATGGAAAACAGAAAGAGGAAATATATCTACTACTGTCTTTCAACAAAATGAAAAGGGTTATTTCAGTTAGCCTGTTGTTCTTCTGAGATAATTTCCCATCTGCATCAGAGAAACAGCTGGAACAACTTTTATGATAATTAAAATAGCAACTGCCTATGAAGAAAGTTTTTGCAAATGTTATTTCTTGTACATTTGTAAAAGGGGAATATAATAATTTGCTCATATGATTAGATACATGACTGCAACGGTAGTCATTCCGTTGATGGGTTTCAACGGAAACCCATCAACGGATAGGTTTCAAAACCCATCGCTACCAGTTCACTCATGGACATGTGCGTGCTCACGCGCGCATGCAATACTTCTGCATATGTGCAGAAGCTTCTGCACATACGCAGAAGCATCCAGGCAGGTGGGCAGAGCCTCCCGCTGCCTCCACTACCGATTCGCCCCGATCCGGGGTGAACCAGTACCAACCCACCACTGAATGGTATGTAGGAATGATATGGGAGCCTGGGCAAAGAGATGCTGTCAAGAAATGGTCCTATAAGAGATAGCATAGCCCATAGATGGATAATGGGAAGGGCAAGAGACTCAGAAGAGACCCTCCATAATTTCTCAGGCTGTAAGGGAGGCAGGGAAAGAAATCTACTTTTAGAGGTGCAGATTAATGCCAGTCTTGCAGAACAAGCTAGATAGGAAACAGGAAGGTTGTTTCCTATCTAGTTTATCTTGGATCTTTTGATGTGACAAAGGGTGCAAACCAAAGTTTAATTTAAGGCCCTTTATGGCTCAGTTTATGGACTTTATAGGAATGTGTCTCGCTCATTGATTATACCCATTGTCTCTAGTTGGCAGGAAGGGCATACCCCAGATCCCAGCCAGATATGGAGTGCTGGCTGTCAGGGCCCAAGTGAAAAGCTTTTTTTGTCATGGCAACCTGCTTTCTGGAATATCATCCCTTCAGAGATTAGATTGGCCCCATCTTTGTTTGATTTTCATAAGGAGTTGAAGATGTGGGTGTCAGGGTTCCAAGTAACACCCCCAACGAAATCAAACTCTGAGGCTTGAATTTCCTCAAAGCTAACTTTTATTAGAGATGTCATATTGGCACATCTGTGAAAACCCGAATCAGAGAGCTTCTGGGTTTTCCACACCCAAAAGAAAGTTCAAGAGCTTATCCCTCTCCCACATGTCTACCACACATCCAATCAATTGCTGTCCAGAACAGAAGATACCTCCTCATTCTTCTCCACACAGCTGCAAGGCCCCATGGCCTTGACTTTCTATAAAGAATTTTATTGTGACTATATATCTTCTTCTCTCTATGAAATCCACCCTCCCAATTTCCCACAGTAGGATTTGTGGCAGGCCTGAAGCCTGAAGGCACAAAGGTTTTAAAATATGGCTTCCAAGTATGACAGGGGGTCTGTATTGAAACATGGGGCCCTGGATGTGATGGATCCAGTTTCTTGGTTATATTGAATTATTGTGGCTTTTATTATTTATTTTTCCAGCTGTTATGAGTTCTATGTTTTTTTATATGTTTATTATTTTTTAATACTGCTAGCTGCCAAAGTCATGTGTTTGAGATGGGTGACTGTATACACCTAATAAATAAACAAATCTCTAGATTTTCTTCATCCAGAAACTATTCTATTATGTCAAGCTTGTTTTCAGATCACAAGAAGATTAGTTTCTTTCCCAGAGGATGATCATTGAACCCAAATTTCTCTGTGACTGAGTACAGCAAAATTGGAGTATATCCTCCTGTTTCCGTTGACCATCCTAACTCCTCTTACAATTTGCCTTTCTCTTTGTCCTGATTTATAGTACTACTTCTTCATTTTCTTCTTCACATACCCTAGCTTTCCTTTGCTTTTGCTCCTTTCTCCCCACTCTTCTAGTTTTCTCTTTCCCTTTCCTCCCTTTTGTTTTCCTTACTATGACCCTTCACATTCCCAACATATGGATTTGTCAGTGGACTCACAGAGACTCCTCATGAAGGAAATTTAGAAAACCATCATATGTCTACTGTGCCCTAAAGTGTCCAGGGGAAAATATGAGAACTGCTATTCCTGGTGAATCCTGATAACCACTGGACTTGCAGAGAGCTTGAAACAATTGCTATTATTCAATGACTAACTGAATCACTCCATTGAAGCAGAATGATGAATCAAAGGACAGGTGAGATTTCAAAGAATGTTGTAGATTTTTGAACCATGACAGATTCTTGTAACAGCCTCTGGCGTTATTACAGGCAATGCAATGCTGCAACTTTATTTGTCTATATGGAGAATGCTATAAGTAGGGACTGAATCATGTGATGGGTATTCTGACACTGACCAGCCAATCTATGCAATTTATCACTTTAATAAGTTCTCTGCCTCTCACAGATCTTCTAGATGGCAAGCTAACATTACTTACTATGGGCTTCATTCACTTTCTCAAGTCCTGCCTTATAACACTTAGTAAAACACCTGGGAAATTATTCTTCTATATAGATGTTGTCATATCAATATGATTTAGTTCTCTTGAACGTAGCCAAATTTTCTTATACTGCCTGTAAATTTAGGCACACCTTGATTCCAACCATTGAACCCACCACCAATTCTGTCTAGTCTAGTCTAGTCTAGTTGTCTAGTCTAGTCTGGTAGTCCAGTCTACTCTAGTCTTTATTTTTAATATATTTCATTTGTAACTCTGATCTGTGACTATAATAAAATTCTCACTTACCCACTCATTCCTGGAATATCATATTCCTCTATAAGTGTTGCCAACTGGAAGTTCATCTCAGCTTTCAGGACTCAAAATATCTGCTCTACACCAAACACTAATCAGTCCAGAATGTATGCTTACCTCAAACCTTTTAAACTCTGTATGATTGGGGCAGCTCTGATGTCTCAACAATGAGTATTGTAGTTACCAGGCCAACCCTTATTGCATGTACTGACTGAAACATATGCTAAAGGAAACATCCCTTGTACAGTTTAGGTATTTTGGATGACAGTATTAGTAAATCAAATATAGAAAGTCTCTAAGAAAAGGCATTTGGTCATAGCCCTTGAAATAAAAGAATTTGAGGCAGAGGAAGAGACAACTTGCTGCTGTCACTGTATGATAGAAACCAAGCAAGATTTCTAAACTTTACTATGATTCCAATTTCTACTGAGACAGAATCAGTGAAATTCAGAGCCAAGAAATACTTAAAATCAATTGTGTGAGAATAATAAATTCTTTGTTAGATGGGCAGACTTCTGTAAAGTGACAGAAAGTTTATTATATGAGACACTGCACAGATATTCCCATTATTAGGAATAATAATTTACCTATATAAATTTATTTCAAGAGTATATACACTAATATGGTTGTTTATCCCAAAATAAGCAATGATTTGTGGTAGAAGGTGGTGTTACCTCAGGGTAGCTGCTCATAAATATCTATCAAATGAGAGAAAAAAACCTAAGTGGAATACAAATGGAAAACTGCTGTTGAAGCCATCTAAAGGTATCTGAAATGAACAACTCACACTTGCATATGGCTCAAATAGCATGTTAAGCATTTATTTTATTAGCCTTGATACAGAACTACATTAATTAGTTGTAAAACTGCTGTGCCATGCTAAACATATAATCTTTTAATGATATAACTTTTTTTTTTGCCTGATCTAAGCTGTAACAGAGTTGTGTTTGATTAAAAAGAAGGCCTTGCCTTGGAGATTGATTTAGAGATAAATACTCCATGTTTAAGACTCCAGAAACCCATATGTCCCAAGGGGAATAGTTTAAAAAATTCCAAGGCCATCCATAAACTCTTAAACTAATGGCTTAATTATGAAGGCATATGTGCAAGGGCAATCCTTCAAGGAAAATTTCTCACAAACCTTTAAAGTTTGGGCCACTTTTTCTCGGCCAGCCCCCTTCCCCATAGCATGCTTATTTGTTACGATGTTGTATATTACTGTGTGATCCTGTTTCTGCGGCCTTGACTGAGTAATTAATAGAGAATATTTCCAGTGATGATGTTACCTAGCCTGGCAATGACACAAATGAAGGAAAACGACCAAGCTCAGAGAACATTAAGGATCCAACAGCTAAACTGCTATATTCTCTAGTATGAGAATATTTCCAGCAGGCCAGAAATCTAGACGCAATTGAATACTACAGATGATCTGGTCTTTCCCACCAAGGATCAAATTTGTTATGCCAACTTTCCTTATACTCCCAAGATAGCAAAGTTATACTAATGCTACAGCTTTAATCAATACTCAACCCTTCCAAGACTGAGTGGCTGTGGCTTCCGGCGTCCCGATATAGCCAGCTGGTGCCATCACTGGTTATTGGGGGTGAATCACTGGCCCCCACGGAGAGGGCTCGCAACTTGGGTGTCCTCCTGGATGCACGGCTGTCTTTAGAAGAGCATATGACGGCCGTGGCCAGGGGGGCTTTTTATCAGGTCCGCCTGATATGCCAGTTGCGTCCTTTTCTCCCTACGCACGGTCACTCAGGCACTCGTCACAGGCACCTGCCTGGACTATTGCAATGCTCTCTACATGGGGCTCCCCTTGGGGTGCACCCAGAGGCTCCAGTTGGTTCAGAATGCGGCTGCGCGGGGGATTATGGGAGCGACGGGGCGCTCCCATGTGACACCTGTCCTGCGCGAACTGCACTGGCTTTGGGTGGTCTTCCAGGTGCGCTTCAAGGTGTTGGTTACCACCTTTAAAGCGCTCCATGGCTTAGGGCCGGGGTATCTACGAGACTGCCTTCTGTCGCCAATAGCTTCCCACCAGCCAGTTCGTTCGCACAGAGAGGGTCTCCTCAGGGTGCCATCGGCCAGACAATGTTGGCTGGCGACCCCCAGGGGGAGAGCCATCTCTGTGGCGGCATCTGCCCTCTGGAACAACCTACCCCCAGAGATATGCACGATACCAGACCTCCGGACTTTTCGTCGGGCCCTGAAAACACATCTACTTCATCTAGCCGGGCTGGCTTGATCCCATCCTTTCGGTTTTAATTTGAAATTGGTTTTAACTGGGTTGTTTTAAATTGAGGGCTGAAATTATTTAATGTCTTTTAAACTGCTTTTAAATTTTATATGTTATGTTTTATCTCGGCTGTTCACCGTCCTGAGTCCTGTTGGAGAACGGCTGTATAAAAATCAAATAAATAAATAAATAAATACTCATTCTTCTGATTTCTGCCCAAATAGACCTAGTTTTACCATGGTGTCCTATCCAGCTTGGTACCCCAGTCAAGCCAATGTAGATCAAGGTCCTTCAAAACTGTTCTGCCCCAGCAAAAACCATCAAAGCCAATCCTCTTGATATCCCGTCACTCTCAAACATCAGAGGGAGCACTCCACAAGAGCATGTCCTTGGGTACATTTGAACATCATGCCAAGCTTGATGTTCCAGAAAAGCAAGAGGAAAATAATGTTTTACTGCTTATAGTTTTTGAAAATTTTATTTCTTTAAGTTGAAGGAGAAATATTTTGCATTGATGCAGAACAATTTGGGCTCTATGCTGAACAATTTTGATGCTGCTTTGCTGTCTTTCCCTCTTGATTTTTTTAAAAAAAGATTCAGGTTGACTACATCAAAAATATAAAATTCAGCGCAGTGCTTGAAGGTATCCTGTTAAATCTGGGGATAATTAATGTTCTCTAAATACTCTACCATTCCTATTTTTTATTGTATTCTGTCAAAAATAAAGAAGCAGATACAGATATGTCAGAAGTTTCCATTATAACCCATGGATAAAACATGTTCTGAGTTAATTTTAAATTTCTAATGGCTTGAATAATTTGCCTCAACTCTCTTATCACACAATCATATCCAGTAATTCCCTCTTTCAGTACTGAATGTCCAATTCAAACTGAGTCATCAATGCTGATTTGAACAGGCCTAATTACCATACAACAACATTTATTTCATTTTGTATGTTTTTTATATATGAATAAATGTCAAAGCATAAATCATTTAGAAGACCTATAAAAATATAAACAACATAGGCATGTGAACAGACAATATCTGGAGAACAAGGGTTGGTTTTCAAAGAAACAAATAGATATACCTGTTGGGAAGAAGTCGTTCATTTTCTTCTTGTAAATTTTGTAGTCAACTTCCAAAAATACACAAAAAATGACACGGTCCATCTGAAGGGGAAAAAAGAGATTATCTTACCAAGGTGTTATTTTGGCCTTTAAATATCATCATCATCATCGTTAAATGTAACACTCAGTTATAACTTTTGATGGATATGTTTGCATAGGTTCATGCCATAGTAGTCCAAACATCCCAAACAGCACACAAAGATTTATTGTTTGGGTCAAAGGGATCATTTCAAGTAGCAGTATGAAATTTAGGGAGCTGTTTTTCCATTTATGCTAACTCGGTATGCAATACTGGAAACATCTGTTTCTGGAACTGCCATATACACTGATTAAATAAATAAGTGAAAACAAACTTGCCTTCATAAGGCCAATTCCATGTAGAGTTGCTTTTCAACAGATAGCTGGTTAGGAAATCCAGTTTGAACATTTTGGCTCGAATATTAATCTACCTGCTTATCATAATTTTAAAATGCATGGATGGATCCTAAAACAGCTGCCTCTCAGGGATTTGGGTTAAAGAAATGGAACCTCCATTCAAGGTCACTGGAGATGTTTCTGCAGAACTGTTTACTATTCTGGAAAGACTTTTGAAAACCTTCTATACTGTCCTTAATTATCTAAGCCTACCTGCTTTTAAACTAGTGATGGTTAAACAAAATCAAAAAGAGAGAGTAAGGCAGCCAGATGGCAGCCAGAATAAGTAGTAAATAAAACAGTTCATAAAGAGGAAATTCTCAAGTAAAGCCAAGCATGTAAAAAAAAGCACAAACTATATACAATAATTAGCTCTTAACAAGAATATTTTGGCAAGCAATTCTGTGTCAAAAAGTTTTACTCCAAGGATTCACTGAAAAATAAAGGAGGGGTTCAAATTAAACTGTATTTACATATTAAATGTTTAAACCCCTAGTTACCAGCGTCTTATAGTGGCTTACCATAAAAGCATAAAATCAGAGTTAATAAACACTAAATATTCCGTCAAAACCATAATCAATTAAAAGATTGTTTTTGAATTGTTTTGATTGATTGAATGATTGATTGAATGATTGGACAGCCATTTGTCTGGAATTGTACAGTGTCTCCTACTTAAGCAGGGGGTTGGACTAGAAGACCTCTTAAGTGTCAGGCCTGGAATCCATCTTTTACATTGGACCTTGAGGCCTGCCACATTTTCTACTGTGGGAAAATGGGAGGGGGGATTGTATGGAGTATGGGAGATATATAGTCAAAATAACATTCCTTTCTCAGAGAGTCAAGGATGCCTTGCCCTGGCACCTGGAGTTGGATGACTGGGAGGTGTCTCTAGTTTGGACGGTGTATGATTGGGTCATGTGATGGACATGTGGGTGCTGGCCAGGGATTTAAACTTTCACTTGGGTAGGAAAACCTGGAAACTTTCAGGTTCGGGTTTTCCCAGATGTGCCAATATGACATCTCTAATAAAATGGAACTTTGAGGAATCTCGAGCCTCGGAGTCTTCTTTCGTTGGGGGTGTTACTTAGAACCCTGACACTAAGGTCCCTTCCAACTCAGTTATTCTGCGTACAAAGAGGTTAATTATTTCAATTTGATGGACAATTCTAGAGAAGGCTTGAGTCTGGTCCACCAATCTGAAGATTAACTTCTTCAGAGGATCTGAATGAATGGAATTAGGAGGGAATTTGTTAGGAAATGATTCTACCTAACTTGTTGGGTTGGCAATATATAAACCATCAATATAGCTTTAAGACTGCTGTATTGCATCATACTGTGTCCTGATTGGTTAGCTCTGTAGCCAATGTCCTTAAAAGGAAGCTAGAAACCTGGTTTGTTTCTCTTTGATGCTTTTTGCTGTGTTTGCTACTGTTTGCAACTGTTTATTGTGTATGACTACAATGACTGGTAAGAAGACATTGTTATTGGTTTATCCCTGGACTATTGTTTAACCATCTACTGCTTTATATGTGAATGACCTGGACTGTTTATTGGACTGTGCCTTATTACTATTTCCTGAAAGTAAACACAACTCAGTGTATCTCTGTGTTAGCTGTGTTATTTCCTAACTACTCACAATCACTTTTCATGTGTACACCCTTGCTATTCAAGGGTTGCTCTGCAAATTCCTCAATAGAATTATCTTGAACAAACTGTTTACTCATTAACCTGGAGCCAAGCTTTAAAGGTAGCTCATTCAGATATGCACTCACAATCAGTGTGATGCTTTCCAAATAGGTGCAAAGTATTTTTTTTTGGCGGGGGGGCTCACATAGACCAATCTGGTTGCTGAATGTCACATTAAATGTATTTTCTAAATAAAATACAAATGTAGGTTCACAGAGAGCATATTCCTGTAGGTAACAATAGAAGCTAGCAGATGTACAACTGTTTCACATGTCATGCTGTTTCACTCTGAGAAATTTAAGATCAAAATTTAGAAGCATTTCTAGGTTATTTTTGGGGAATGAAACCCCATCTAAAAACCCCTTGTATCACTTTTCTGTAATAATATCCCCCTTCCACTGAACATTTCCATCTTGCGATATTTAGCTTCAATTTATTCTCTTCATTAGCTGACATGCAGGGAAGTTGCATCACCATGGAGATCCTTTTTTTAAAAAAAAAAAAAGAGAGAGAGACTTGGGCTCTTTACACACAAAAAACATGACAATACCCTGTTATGTAGAGTCACCTTATAGAGGAAATGAAAATATAAAATAAAATAATGAATAAATGCACGATAGTTTATATTTATAACCTATTAATCAAGGTGCTACTGGTCACTATGTATTGATAATTGTTTTATGTTGGCCTTTGTAATAAAGATTTGATTTTGATTTCATAATTGTTGTGCTATAGCAAAAGGACTGGAATATTGGTTGACACTTTAGATATGAGCTTGTAGCAAATACAGATACAGCTTGACTTAATAACCATAACTGAGTTTGGAATTTGGGTTGTAAGTCACTGTGGTTGTTAAGAGAGTCACCATGTTTTATTTTATAACCGTTTTTACAAGAGCCATTAAGCAAGACATCTTAGTCATTAAGTGTATTGTGTGGTTGTTAAGCAAACCATGGGGTTGTTATCCAAGCATATCCAATGGACATTTCTTCTCCCCAACTCTCTGTTTTCTGCTGGAATTGCAAATAAGATTCACATGACTGTGGGACACTACAGCTAGTAGTAAATGTGCCCCAAATGCAATAACGTGACTATGAGGGATGGGGTTCAGCAGTTGTAACTTTAAGGAAAGGTGGTAAATAGCTATTTTGAAGTCCATCATAACTTTGAATGGTAGTTAAACAACTGGTTATTAAGGGAGGCATGTCTGTATCAATTTTTAAGTTATGCAATTAATTGTATAATTGAAATTACCCAAATTAGGAAGAGGTGGTTGTATAATTTATTTGTGCATATGATGGCACAGAGCACGTTCATCAAATATAGAAGAAGGGCTGAAAATATGTTCATCTGAATCCAGCCAATGGGTCAAAGGAGATCTATAAGATTCATAAGGACCCAGGAATAACAATTCAACTCTAAGTGAAAAAGAGCAATGAATCAAAAATCAAGAGAGCAATCATAGATCCCAAGTGGATTGAAGAGGACTGATTAGTCATTAACTTGATATTGGATGATGGGTTATGTACATTAACTATCAAATCAATTATGAGTTAAATTGGGCCTTTCCACCAGTCCGGAAAAGTTTTTAAAAGCCCATCAGAAGTAGAAATAACATTCAGCAGGATTACACGTCCCAAAGGGGATGAACCTGGGATACTCCCTCTCAGTCCTCTGCTTGCTTTTCCTGCAAAATGTGGTTTTAAACTTAGACTGACTATCTAGCTGAATTTTACAACTTTGGCAAAGATCTCTGTATAGAAAATATAAGATCTATTTCTTAATAAGGACTAATGTTTTTTTAATCTTATTCTTCATTATACTTTATTTGCTATTTGAAATAAAACATTGAAACTTATTCTGGGATTCTGAATTTCCTTCTCTTTGAAAGAAAGCCATTTATTTTGCCAAATAATGCTCAAATAAATAAATACAGAACATATCAAAAGTCAATCACAATGTGTTTTATTAATTTTAAGCTATACAATAATGGTTACCTGGAAACAAGAGCCAAAGATTTGTTGATGAGTTTCACCTACTGTATAAAAATAAATTCTCATTCCTCTCTATATGTCTATGTCCACAGCTGACTTGTCAGTATGCTATTCATTGACACTGTGTGCCTATACATAGAGATGATAATGTTCTTCCACACTTATATATTTCATCTGAAACTGATCTATCCTTATCCTTATTCTTATCAATCCTGCTTCAATGAGATTCAACTGACTGCCAAAACCCCATTATTTCAAGTGCTAAGAAACATCAACAAAATATGTTAATGGATCTGTGATCCTTCCCCCCTTATAGGTAGTTCTTGCTTAATGACCAATCTTTTGCAACCATTCAAAGTCGGAGCAAACCTCTCTTGAGCTACTTACGACCCAATTTCAAAGTTCCGGTGGCCACATGGACACACGCACAAACATACAGAGACACATGATCACACTGTGGGCACTTGGCAACTGGCTCACATATTCAGGGTTGTTTGCGGCATCCTTTAGTCAGTTGATCAACATTTTTGGATTTTTTTTTTTTTTTGCCAGTTTCCGGCAATTGTTTGATTTCTGGCAAAAAATGCCCATTGGGAAAAATAGGTTTGCTTAACAACTACTGCATTGGCTTAAGAATGTTTGCTTAGCAGCTACTGCAAAAAGGGGTGAAATTGGGTGAGGTCACATGGTTACCTGCTTAATGAGGACCCGGATTTTGGGGGGGGGGCAATAAACTGACTTTGTATAAATATACAAAAAGTATGAAGGCTATTGCTTAACGCATTGTAACTCCCACTGAGTCTCCAGAGAAGGGCGGTGTATAAATCAAATTTAAAAAAAAATAAAATGTCCACCACGACTTTCAACAATAATTCTGGGCTCAATGATGAGTTTAGGTCAGGGGTGGGCACATGTGGCTCTTTTACAACCTGTGGACTTCAACTCCCAGAATTCCTGAGCCAGCTTGGCTGTCTCAGGAATTCTGGGAGTTGAAGTCCACAGGTTGTAAAAGAGCCACATGTGCCCACCCCTGGCTTAGGTCAACTGTCAACCTGTAGAGAGCTCTTATGTGGATCTCACTTCATGATGCCCAATGTCTGGATAGTTGATTCACATTGTTGGAATGCTTTCATTATATGAACAGGTCACATTGGAATTAGGTAGCAAGATTCCTGATTAGACAGCAATAATAATAATAATAATAATAATAATAATAATAATAATTATTATTATTATTATTATTATTATTTTATTTCTATACCGCTCTTCTCCCGAAGGACTCAGGGTGGTGTACAGCCTAATGAAAAGCACAAAGACAAACAAAATTTAAATTTTTTAAAATTATTAAGTAATTGGCTCAATTATAAAACCCCCAAATTTAAAATCCCACATTTAAAACCAATTAAAATCTTTACATTGATACAATGAGTTAGAAGGAAGTGTCTCTAATCTCATCACACATGACCTCCTTTGCAAAGTTTCTTGGATTCTTTCCTCCAAAACAATATCAAACTTATTTCTTTTTTCTTGCCGATCTCATAACTCCTCCATGCTGTTACTTTGCATAATATCATAGCTGCTATGTCTCTCCTTCCCACACACCCACGTCGATGTTATCTAGTCTTCGCAGTTGAACATGTTGTGTTTGCGTTTTTCCTCCTAGGGAAGCATTTTTCTTTGCTACTAACATTTACTTTTCCAAATGATGTTTTTAGTCATTCATTGAATTCTAATATTTTTTCAACAAAACATGTAGAAGACTCCATAGAGACACATTCACGTTTTATAAACCACACTTATGTGCCTATAGCCACTTATATACAGATATTTGGTGAGTCAGTATCAGCTTTTTTCATGATTTTCATTTCCAGAGTTATAGGGAAACTTTTTTTTTAAGAATAAAACTTTTAAAGTGGCCTTTGCATATATAATCTATATATGAATTAATTCCTTCCAAATGTGTGAAGAAAGCATCCTATTTTTAAGCATGCATAAGATGCTGTGATGACAGCTCAGATACTGTGTTTATCTGATTGAATGGCATGTGTTGGCAGATAATAAATTGAAATTAAACTATATTCCTGCATCTTGCCAGTCAGGGAATGTTTTATCCAAGCAAGCCTGATAAACTAGGTTGGCCTTAGACTCTTGCTCTTCATCACTTCTGTTCCAAAACGAAGGACCTAAGTGGTCATAGGGGGAGAATCACTTGGACGGTACCTTAAAAATAGACCAACAGGATTCTTGGTACTGGATTTTGTGATGTACAGCTTATTCCACAAATAAAATCTTTCTGTTCCTGAACTTTTGAAATGCCACATTGATTAGATGCTTCGTGCTCTCTCCTTTACAGAAGAGAGTACAAGAATACAGAAATACTAATTTTGACTAGGCTCATCAACCAGCTATAAGGGTCTCATTGCAATTTCTACAGCCAAGGAAAAGAGGGCCATTCATTTTGGGGAAGCTTAAAGAAGCTAAACCACGAAGGCATTATTCTTGACTGACAGCTTTCATTTGGAGTTCACTATTAAAAGTGTGTTTCCTATCTCCTGTCCCCTTTCCCACTTTCCCTGCAGCCTTGATTAAATTTTGCTAGCTTCATGGCTATGAATAGGTAGATCAAAGAGGCCATAAACGAACAGCACTGCAACAAAAGAAAAAGAAAGTTCAACTGGGTACACTTTTCACTTAGGAAGCACCTTCACAGCTTCAGACAACAGATTTTATTGATCATCTCCCTCCTGGGTAATTCAGAGTCTATTTAAGGATAGAGTATTACTCTCCTGGAGAGCCAGTTTGGTGTAGTGGTTAAGGCAACAGGCTAGAAATCAGGAGACCATGAGCTCTAGCCCTGCCTGGAGCACAAAGCCAGCTGGGTGACCTCTGGCTAGCCAGTTTTTCTGAGCCCCAAGAAGGAAGCAATGGCAAATGTTTCTGAAAAACCTTGCCAAGTAAACTGCAAGAAGTTGTCCAGGCAGTCTCAGAATGGGGGAAGGGGGAAAGTTTTTGTACTCATGCCTTTTTTCTTGGCATCATCAGATTTCAGGAGATTTGATATAACAGGTGGATATAATTTAGGAGAGATAAATTCCCAACTGAGATTTTTAAACCAGCACAAACTGAAATGCACCCTTGTTTGCTGGATTTGATGGCATACAAATTCAATCAATCAGTCAATCAATCAATCATACATACATACATACCAAATAAATTTTCCACAACTCTGGAATCTCTGAACTTCATGCATAGCAATAAATATTTGGCAAGAGTTGAGAATAACACAAGAAATACAGGGTATAATTCAACAAGTTACTATTTTAGCTTTCAAAAATATTAATACGGGATGCTACAGAACACATGAAACTCCTGCCAAAAATGTAAAGTTGTAGAACACATTGTAACTGATATTGTCTGTAAAGGAAGAACTGTGTTGGTAAATCACTAAGATCCAAAAGAAGAATCTAGAAATTTAAAAAAGGGACAAAGAGGGAAAAGGAGATTGCCCAGCAAAGGAACTCCTAACACTATCTCATTATATGAGACTAAACAATCACAGTCTTTCAAAGATATAACAAAAACTAAATGTATTTAAGACGTGCATTGCAAATGTACCCATGTGGCAGACTCCCTGCATGACAAATCATGTAATTCTAGAGATTTACCCTCTATCCTAGATAGTCACTTCAAGATTGTTCTGAGCAGAAAAGAGATGCTCCAGGAATACACTGATGTAAATAGTTTCCCCACTTTTTCCTCCGGTCTTGATCCTGCTTCTTGATTTTTCACCTTTTCTGAAGTGGTCTATTACAGGTAGTCATCGAAGTATGATGGGCTATTTAATGACTGTTCAAAGTTACAACAATCCCCCCGCCCCAAAAAAACTATATATGAACCTGTTTCAAAGTTACAATTCCTGCAAAGCCCCCATCATTCACCTTTGTAACATCACAGAGACACTGTAGTACGTCTACCTGTGTTTACTTTGCAAACCAACTGGGTTCCACACACTCCTCCCACCTCAATCAGTGTTAGCTCACTTACCTTTCAATGATTCCAGAATTCAGGTATCAGGGTAAGGAAGGCCACTTCATTGCTGAGCCATTGCTGGGCCACGTGGCACAATCATGGGGAAGAAATCCTTCTGGTTTTGCTTTCCTCTTATGCTTTGCTCCCCCAGTGTAACTAGCAGGGGAGCAAAGCATAGTGAGGAAAGCAAATCCAGAAGGATTTCTTCCCCATGATTGTGCCATGTGGCCCAACAATGGAGCAACCTTCCCTACTCCGATTTCCTAAGCTCTGGATATCTTTGAAATAAGTGTGCATTTGTGATGGGGTGAAGTAAGAAGAGGCCTATAGAGCTGTGGGGAATGCAAGGAGCAGGAAGCAGAGCATGGGATATCTCAGAGGGTAGGGGGAAGCCCAATGTAGGTGGGCCTGTGCCTATACTAGACTTCCCGTGGTCTCCCCCATCCGAGACAACCCATTCTCTACTTAACAACTGATGCATTCATTTAACGAATGTATTGGGGAAAGCAAGGATGGAGTGGCCATTAATGACATGGTTCAATTAACATAGACCTCAGCTTCGGCAGTAATGGGCAGGTTCCATTACAGTTGTAAGTCGAGGACTCCTGTAGTTAGGGTTATGATTTGTGATCCCTAGTTCCTGCTTGCTGCCCAGATCTAATACTTGGTTTCTTCTAGTTTAGCTCTGTTGCATTATGCACAGTGTACAGTTCTTGTATTGATCCATAAAGCTTATGGTTTCCACATTCTTTTCTTATTGCTATTCAAAGATAACAGGCAGAATAAGTATTGAATATTGCATCCATTTATCAGTAACAGAAAGTAAACAAATTGAGATCCAACAATCATAACTCAATCTTATTATCTCTTGTCTACAGTAAGGGGCTTCTGAACAAGTCATTATACATGGCATAATTTTCCCTTTTAACAAATAACAGGGCATCTGCCTAGCTTTTGAAGCAATCTATCATTAAAAAGAATTCACATACAAACATAGTAAATTTTTTTACTAGCCACATTTTTAGGTGGACCTTACTGGTAAAAGCACATGTCCCTAAATAATTGCTAACTCCAGAAAATTGCTGTATCTCTTTATTTCTATCACATTTATAATCATTTTAGTTCAACGCCTACTGAAGCCAAAGGGAATCTGCTGATTGACTTTAATAGGCCTTGGGTCAGTAGTGATGTTTTCTAAATCTAGGCATCCTGCTAAATTTAGAATTTGTGACAAGCTAAATTATAAAGCATCTTAAAAGTTCATATATTTTAATGACACATTGCAACAACATTTTCTATTAATGGTGGCTCTACCCCTTAATTATGATCAATAATTGGATAGCAGACTACACAAAAAGAAAAGACAACTTTGTAAAAGAAGGGATTTAATTAACAATAAGCAACCTTATTGAATTAGATTTAAAAAATGAAAAGGTGGATGTAACAGTGACTAAGATATAAAACTTTTAATTCTATCTCACCATGAAACATTGGCTGGTATGTAGAACCTTGCTCTAGAGACTACTAAGATTAAGAAAAATAAAATCTATGATTTTCAAGTTAATTTTTTTACCTTCTGAGATAACTTAGTGAAGTTATGATTTTAGCTGTGTACTCTAACTATTATTCTATGAAAAATGAGAGTTTATCGATAGATGACAAGTTCTCTCCTACAATTCCTTGAAAAATATATGCTATGGTAATTTGAGCATGGGGACTGAGTTGCATTCATGGTTCTATTATTTCCTGGGGCATTTTGTATAGAAGGACCAACGAATAAATAATGATATTGAAATATACTTCTAAAACGAATAGCTATTCTTCTTTGTAATTGTTTTTGCCTTTATCTCAAGTACTAGTTGAGGTAATACAATAGCAGTAACAATAATAGTAACAGCAAATTTATATTCCTAAATACACGGAGGAAAAGAGAGAGAAAAATTCACTGCAGTTCTCAAATGGAATTTTTCCTGCTTAATCTCAGTATGCCACATTTGATATGCATCAGAATATAATATTCTATGTTCTTTCTACAAAGTACAAGTCAGCCTAGGAGTATAAGTGAATATTTTGTTTTTCATTATACAAGCATATCTCCAGTGGTCTGCATAAGAACCTTGGCTTCCTACATTTCAGTTAAATACCAGAGGAGATAATTGACTAATCTTTTGGTCCAGGAGGCCTGCCCTTGAAAAAAAAAATTGTTGGCTAATTTCTTCTCCTCACAATTTGAATAGAGAACTTTGAAAGGCCCTGCATCATTTCAAAGATTCTATTTCAGAGTAATACTTCTATGATAACTACTCTTCTAATTCTGCATGAAATTGAATGTATGGATGACAAATTAATTCATGCAGCAAAATACGCTAGGTTCAGTGGTGGGTTTCAAAATTTTTTACTACCGGTTCTGTGGGCGTGGCTTGGTGGGGGTGGCATGGCTTGGTGAGCGTTGCTTGGTGGGCATGGCAGGGGAAGGATACTGTAAAATCTCTATTCCCTCCCCACTCCAGGGGAAGAATACTGCAAAATCCCCATTTCCTCCCAATCAGCTGGGACTTGGGAGGCAGAGAATAGATGGGGGCGGGGCCAGTCAGCATTTTTACTACCAGTTCTCCGAAATACTCAAAATATCCACTACAGGTTCTGAATACCACCTCTGGCTAGGTTGTACAAAACACATCCTAAAATCCTGTAGTGCTATGTATGGTAAAACCCCATAGCATCAATTTCAGAGTATGGCACCTGGTCGGAGCTTTTATATTTCCTATGACTTATGGTATAAATAAGTGAAACAAACAGTCTGGTATGGGGTGCACAGTGGTCAGCTAAATTTTTAAATTTATACTGAAGCCAGGGTAGATCCTGTGCAAAGTCAACTTCTTTTACCATAACTTCCAATTCACTAAGAAATCCCACGTAAATAAGAGCTACACTGAAGCTGGTCTTCTAGTGGGGAAGGACAAATGCTAGGTCAAAATTTAAACTTTAAGTTTATAGCAGGCATAGGACCTCACTTTAGTGGTGCAAACGGGTTCAAGCTTGAAATAAATTCAATAGGTGTGCAGTGATACTTATGCAGGAGTTATGGAGGCAATTAAAATTCATACATATATGCCCAAAAGCCTTCAATATAGTTGCTATAAACTTGTCTTTCTGTCTGATCTAGATAGGGAGAAACTATTTTGTGGAAATCAATATTTAACCTGATGATGAATGATTCTACTACTTTAATAATAAAAAAAGGAAAGATGAAGAGAGAGAAAATGAGATGTAAAATTATGAACATTTTAGCAGGACAGTTGATTCTATGCCTCCATAATGATGAAAGGTGAAAGGCTCTGTGAAAAGTTCGGATGTTATATTTTATCAGGATACTTTTTTTTTTTAGCCCACAGTGAAATATAATTAAGTTGTTGAGGCAAAAAAGGAAAACAATCACCCGGTGTTTATTATGACCGAAAAGATTAATGTGGACCACAAAATCTAAATGGAGTCCTTCAGCTTCATAACAGTCTATAACTATAACAGGATATTGAATGGCAAGGCACTCAGAAATGAAACAAGATAAATGTGATGCATCATGAGTACAACTCCCACTGGCTAATCAGTAATCCTGAAGGCAGGATACTATTATCCAGATCAAATGAAATATCTGAGAACTGATTAACACCATCCTGGGTACTGCACTAGGTCAATAACAAAACGATAGAAACCAAACGAAGCTTTCTGAAATATTTTCTCTTGCAACATTTTTACAAGTCTAAGAACTACAGAGAAAGAGACACATTCTAGAATTATGTTATGTTAACTCATAGTTACTGTATGGGAATGGTTTCCACATGAAACCATAGACAAAGAAAATGTTGTGACTTTCCTTGCATAGGAGAAAACTAAGAGATAACACAACACATAATGCAAAAAGGGACCTGCAATTAGTTGGCTCACTAAGAAGCAAACATACATAGTAGTTATCAGGAGGTGAACATTAACTTGAAAAGAACAGTGGAAAACTGAGAGCAGAGAAGGGTGAAATGAACTATATGAAATTTCTACATAATATCTGATGAGAGGGGGCATGGCTGACTGGGATTATGAACAGAACCACTGTGGTTAAGGAACAGAACACTATAATGTGTTAGTAGACATAGTGGATTCTACATAAACGAAGAGGTGAGGAATTAGCTAATTTTTATAAACAGAAATGGCAGCATCCATCCTTCCTTCCTTCCCTCCCTCCCTCCCTCCTTCCTTCCTTCCTGAATTTACATGGCCATCTATTCATCAGATGACTTTCAACAGCTAACCAGGGTTTTGTCCATCAGCCAAAGCAGAGATTCCACATGTTTCCAAATATTTCTGCCCACATTATAGAAAAAGTAGCATTTCCAAAACTCATCCCCCCCCCACAACACAGCTATGTGGAAATACATCATTTTTTATTCGTGATATTATTCTACAAGGATAAGTACACACAAGCATTTGGATCATCCTTAAGCCAGCTTTTCAGAATTTCGCATGCACACCATTTAAGGATCATTTGATCAAAGACACTTTTATAAATGTTTGTAAGAACAGATGTATTTGTGAATATTCAGAAATTAATTACCAATTGTTAGTAGACTGCAATTAATCATTATTTGATGAGAGCGATGCTATTACTGGAGAATCAGTCATTCTCTTGCTTCCAAATGTTACTAGGGTCAACAGGAAAAAGGTTCCCATAGTTTACTTCTGGCTCACACAGAAATAGTAATATCTTTGTTATGATTATTAGTAATAAAAGACTGAAATTCTTAAGAAATTTCCCCTCTGTTTTTTCTTTTCAGTTTGATGTATTTATTAAGAATGAGGTTCGTTCACTACAGTGTTACTAGCCAATTTGTATTACAGGAGATAATTTGGGCACTGCAATTTGGCTACCGCAGCTATGATAACAAAGAGCTTGCACTAGGCAATTGTTGAAATGTTGCTCCTGCCAGGTCAATACTGGAGGCTGTCTTCCCACCTAAGGGATCAATGCAAAGTTTTTTTCTTTCTAATAAAATATCCCAGTCTATTTCTTTTGATGGCCACTAAAATTCATCAGCCAAGGGGCAGCAGGGGAGCAGCTTAAAATGCATTCATTGTTACCAAGAGATCCATCAGTTTCCAGAATTCATTTTTATACCATACAAACATGATGACATCAGCTCCATTAATCTTTCCAGCTTGATACGCACTGTCTCTTGAAGATGCATGTCGACCTCCATTTTTCATTGTTACCAGTCATAGGGCAGCTGACACAGCCAAGATAATCCTGTATTCAGCGATACTGGGAGAATGAATGGATTTTGATGAATGTAATTTGCTATCTCGGTGACAAATGGTAAATGAGAAGAGACGGTTTGCATGCAAATATTGCTGTGTTAAATATGGGCTTGGGAAGGATGGTACTTTGGAACTATCTGATAGGCAGTTTTACAACAAGCTCATTTTTCAGATGAGATAAGTAATCAACTCCTATTAGGCTATCATTATACTCATATTGTGAATATCTGTTGAGTATGAAAGCAACACAGTACACAATTAAGCAAGTTTTTCAATTCAACAAACTAACTTTTAGCTCTTTTATCCTGCATGATGACATCAATTAATCAGAACAACAAAAATGAAACATGTTGCCATACATACAGAAATCTATACTGTTATGGTAAGACCACATTTAGACTACAAGTCTGTATTAGGTTAGACAGTTTGATAAATTCCACATACTTAGACTTTATAATCCCTAGACATTGACTATGCTTTCTGGGAAGAAGAATAGTAAGAATAGTAACTCAAAACTGACAAAAACCATGGTTCCTAGCCAAGTAATATGGCATAAATAGTTCATCGGCGGACCCCTGGTTCTGAGACAACCAACATCTCTTAACAATCTGATAGGCAGTTTTACAACAAGCTCATTTTTCAGATGAGATAAGTAATCTTAGTACAAAGACAGTTTTGGTGGCCCCACATGAGAAAAGACGTAGACAGTTATGTGAAAAGTTGTACCATCTGTGCCACGATGAAAAAACGACCGGGAAGACCTCCCGGGCTGCTGCAGCCAGTAACTGAACCGACAAGGCCATGGGAGGAGATTGCAATGGACTTTATAGTAGAACTACCGAGGAGTGGTGGAAACACAGTGATCTGAACTGTAATAGACTTATTCTCCAAACAGGCACATTTCATACCCTGCAGCGGGCTATCCTCAGCCTGCCAGTTGTCCAAACTGTTCCTGAAACACATCTACCGCCTGCCTGGAGTACCCAGAAGAATCATCTCCGATCGAGATGTCCAGTTCACAGCAAAATTCTGGAGAGAATTCCTACGGTCCATAGGGTCATCCCAAGGCCTCAGCTCAGCATTTCACCCGAGCACCAATGGGGGGGGGGGGCGGAGAGACTGAATGCCATGGTAGAGCAGTACCTGAGGTGCTACGTGAACTATCAGCAGTCCAATTGGGCGGACCTCCTGTCTTTCGCTGAGGTTGCATATAATAATGCTGTTCACAGTAGCACGGGGTTAACCCCGTTTAAGATAGTGAGCGGCATGGACTTTGTCCCAATGCCTGAGTACCCAAGGGAGCCTCCCTCCTCAGTCAGCTTGACCGATTGCATGGCGACACTGAAAGCAACCTGGGAGAATGTCAAGAAAGCGCTAGCTAAGGCAGCACAAACCTATAAGAAACAGGCAGACAAACACCGAGCTCCCCAAAGGCTTTTTCAATTGGGGGAGAAAGTTTACCTCTCCACAAAATATTTGAGGTTAAAACTTCCTAGCAAGAAACTGGGACCAAAATTGATAGGACCATTCCCCATAGTAAAGATAATCAACCCAGTCACAGTGCAATTGAAGTTGCCCCGATTGTTAGGGAAGATACACCCGGTATTCCATAGTAGCCTTTTAAAACCCGTGGTCGGATCAACCCTGAGGCCACTACCCCGTGAGCCCCCAGGCCCCGTGGTCATAGGGGGCCAGACCCATTATGAGGTGCAGCAAATCCTGTTTTTTATATGAAAAATTTTTACCTGTCTAGGATGGTTTTGTAGTTCTTTGTTTTAATAATGTAATTTTCAGCCATCCTGTTTTAAGCTACACCAATATCAATTTAGTGAACTGATAACACCTTGATATAGCTGCTGGTATACTGATACAATGGTGGCAAGCACTGGCCCTTCATATTTCCAGAAACCACTGGTCTGTTCAGCCACAATCCTTTCTCATTAATTAATTCAAGAATATGGACAATAATAATGCAGATTGGAAAACTGCAGGTTCAGCTCCATTTGTCAACATGGAATGCAGGTTGGGGGCACTTCTCCTATAAGCAGTGGGACATATTCATGGTTTATGCAAGGCAATATAACCCCCATATCCATAAGCTTACAGACATGAATCATATGTAACTGAATTAATATAGCAACTCAATTAGTCAATGGCTTAAAATAACCTTAGCATGAGAAGTTTCAAATGCTATCATAAAACTGAGTAAAAAAGGGAACTCTATCCACATTTTATGTACAGGAATAAAAAAATAATTTATAAAAGTTCATGGACTCCATATGTATGCTAGGATCAGAATCAAAGCATAATAGAGTATATAGTCTACATTTATGCAACACTATAATGCCTAAAAAGACTACATTTATACTTTGTATAAGTGGAATGTGCGTTTTTCATTCTTTTCCTCTTAAATTTCTTTTTAAATCTTTGACATGCTGAAACACAGATGTCATCAGGAGCCTTATGGCAATTTTCTAGGAAGTTCCTCCTTGCAAAACTCACTGCTGCTTTATACTTTCAGTATTGCAACAAAGTGCAATTAAAATATAGAACTAGTTTAATGTTTCATTCAAGAGAACCTGAAACTAAAATGCTAGGAACAATAACTATAAAAATTAAACAGTATTAAACAGAAGTTGGAAGGAAAAGGTTTTTTTTAAAAAAAAAGAATTGTACCTGCATACTACATATTACAATATTATATACTGTAATAACCAACTATTGTTAACAAAGTGTGCCAATAAATTATTATTCTGCACACAAAAAGAATATGATGATCTATTACAGAGTCCAAAGCAGGTGAACTAAGAAACAAACTCTATTGAGTTCTATAGGACATACTCCAGGTAAATGGTTATAGGAGTGCTACAAACATATTTTTTAAAACAATCTGATTTTGGTTGGTTGGTGGTTTTCCCAGTTGCAATGTATGGCTATGAAAGTTGGACCATAAGGAAGGCTGAGCACCAAAAAATTGAGACCTTTGAACTATGGTGCCGGAGAAGACTCCTACGAGTCCCTTGGACTGCAAGGCGATCAAACCGGTCAGTCCTAGAGGAGATCAACCCTGACTGTTCTTTAAAAGGCCAGATCCTGAAGATGAAACTCAAATACTTTGGCCACCTAATGAGGACTCACTGGAGAAGAGCCTAATGCTGGGAGTGATTGAGGGCAAAAGAAGAAGGGGAGGGCAGAGAATGAGGTGGCTGGATAGAGTCACTGAAGCAGTCGGCTTGAGCCTAAATGGACTCTGGGGGATGGTAGAGGATAGGAAGGCCTGGAGGAACATTGTCCATGGGGTCGTGATTGGTCGGACACGACTTTGCGACTAACAACAACAATATCATTTTGATTGGCCTGCTGTAATGGTATACCATATCTCTCTATTTAAAACTAATGCTAATGTATGTGTAGCTATTAAGAAAATTTGCTAACAGATCCAAGAAGAACTTTTATACGTATTGTAGCTCTCATTCCCAAATGTAAAAACTTGATTCTCAGTTTAGTGTTACTTTTTAGTGTTAATTTTCATACTTGACACTCTGCCTCCTTTCCATGCCCCTGTGAGGTCCTGGTTGCCTACATTTGGGAAGAGCTGTCACAAAAACCTTCCCTCACTTGACCTTCTACTGACAAGGACTGCCAGTGTTGATCTTATCTCTAACCTGATTTTACTTCAACTGACATCAAAGGTCCACCAAGCAACACTGTTCAGTGGTTCAATAACAAGTATAAAATGATATCACAAATAATGGAATGATTGTTTATAAAGACATTTCCATTACTCTAACATCCACTGAGTAGTGTATATTTCATAGCTAATGTCTCCAGACCTCCACATCGCATTTGATGAAAACATCTGGAGACACTGATACAAGAAGTTACCAATTACATTTTCCCTCTCTTAATAAATTAAAATATTTAGGGGGGGAAACAGTGATTGATAGCAAGGTTATGAGAAAAAGATATACAACATGTTAACCATCACAAAAATGTAGTACACATGATTTGCTATTGGATTTTTAAAAATATCATTCTGGGGCAAACATTTTTAGAAAGTAGCCATCCTAACCTAGTAGTAGAAACAAAAGATACTAATATTCAAGCCCAGTAGTAGATTTCTTTAAAAATTTCCTATGCTCCTATTACAAACAACATGCAGCTATGAATAACTATTAAGAGAATTTATACAACCAAATAAAATGTATTATAACATTTCTTTAAAAAACAGAACATAGCTATTTGAATTTCTTATTTGAAACCAGAGATAATCTTGTGATCATAAAAGGTAGCTTGAACAGTTGAAAATTATTTTAAATATTAACAGAGACTACACTGCAGTTCTTGAGAAGGTTGCCAAAATATCTCTTTCAAAACGTAGCAGGCTACAATCAATGCAGGGGTCATACGTATTTCCCACGCTACTCATTCTGTTATGCATAATATTTGGACTATGTGACTGAGGTATAATATTATTACAAACGGGGTACACTATCATTAACTGCTGGAAGTTATTACAATCATTTAGTTCATAATGTGGCTCAGTGAAAATTCTCACTGCACAGCATTGAATAATGTAGTGGGGAGGGAATGGTCATGCAGGTTTTATATTCACCTGGGTCAGCACTGAATTAGCACATTTGCCCAGTTGGCATCATTCTTCCCTTTTTGTTTGACAGGAACACTTTACTAAATTAGATATTTAGATCCAATTCATTCTAGAATTATTTCTCTAATAATAGAGAGGGATAAGAACACTCCTACAGTACAAAAATTCAATGCTGTTCCTAACTGATAGTCTAAATACGTCAGCCACTCTGAGCATCAGAATACTTGGAAGAATTTGAGGTTATAGGGTTTTGCTGGAGATAGCAATAGCACTTACACTTCTACATCGCGGGGCTCCATAGTGCTTTACAGCACTCTGAGCGGTTTACAACGTCAGCCTATTTCCCCCAACAATCTGGGTCACCTCATTTTACTGATCTCGGAAAGATGGAAGGCTGAGTCAACCTTGAGCCAGTTAGGATCGAACTCCACGCTGTGGGCAGAGTTAGCCTGCAATACTGCATTGTAACCACTGCATCACTAGGGCTCTTCTGAATCCTCCAAAGTATGAACTTGAATTCTAAGAATTCCCAGGTAGCATGACTATTGTTGGAAATTCCAAATTCCAAATATTTTCAACTATTGTTGAAAATTCCAAATTCCAAATAAATCCAAATTACAGGAAAATGCTAAGATGAAGAAAGCTAATCCACTGGTTAGATTTATGTTGCATTTTTCCTCCAGTAGCCCTCACAGCTCTTTCACTTCTTTCCTGTTCAATAGTAAGGTTCTGATGCTGAGCCTATATTCACCCAGTACGATCACTGAGGCTGCCTTGAACCTGACTTAAACCTAGGTTTATCCAATTTTAGTCTCACTTTACCACATTGGCTGCTCTCCAAGGTTCATTCACACAATTTGTGCAGTCAAAATCATAGCACCCTACTACATGGTATAGGGCACCCTATAGGATAGAACTATTTGTATACAGGGAGGTGAGAATCCTTAATTCTGCAGAAATAGAAATAATCTGTATGGGAAAACAACCCAAAAAGAGTGAATTGTATTTAATGTATGCATATTGAGAAAAATAATTACAAAATTTATGTACTAAAGCTGTCAGCCAAAAGCGTATTTCAAATGATCCAGGGATCAAAATGAAGGCTGCCTATACAATAGTGGCCAAAATTGTGGAAACCTTTTGGGAAAAGTGTATTTTCTAAAACTAGCTAATAACACCACTTTTTTTGGAGTAGTACCATAAAATTATATCTCAATGGAAAGATAATTTAACCAAGAATGTAATGCAATAACTTTTATGAAGGATTTGCTATTAGAATAGCAGTTACAGTATAAAGAAGAAAAGTGAAACATGTAGAAAAAACAAGATATACAAAAATTATCACCACAGAAAAAATGAGATATACAAAAATTATCACGTCAGTTAATACTTAGTTGGTAACCTTTAGCATGAATTACAGCCCTACAACATCTTCCCATGGAGTGAACCAAGTCTTTTAGTTCTGCAGCTGTTATAATGCGAAACCAAGATTGAATGATTGCTTCTATTAACTGGGTTTTATTGCTGAGTCGCTTCTGACTAACAAGTTTCTTTAGTCGGCCCCATAGATTTTCAGTTGGGTTAACTTCTGGGATATTCCCAGGCCATTCCAGCAGTGGAATAGAATTATCTTGAAACTCAAAAAAAAAAAAAAAAAAAAGTGGTGTTATTAGCCATCAAACCTCAAAAATATACTTTTCCCGAAAGGTTTCCACAATTTTTGCCACTACTATAAATGTTATTTTATTAATACTGCCCAGAAGCGTTACAATATCCATCGCCCAGTAACTTTCTCCAGAAGTGTTACCTAGCTAGTAGGATCTGTCTTGTGGGAACTAGGTTTTTTTTTCTAACTCAGATCTTGCCTTCTGTCATTTTATATTTTATTGAATAAAACATGCCATTTTTACAATTGCTGTAAAACATACCCCCTAAGATTAGGAAGCAGGTCAGCAAAAGGATTGGCAGCAGCAGGAAGACATTGTGAAGATAGGGGGTAGGCTGGTGGAAAGATGCTGAAAAGGACAATAGGAGGATGCTAAAAAGATGGGCAGTAGATACTAAAAAAAGGAAGGTAATATATTTTCAATTGACATCAACTTTTCCTTATTCTGACTAAAGGAACTATTTTATTTTGAGAAAGAACAAGAGACTTTCTCAGGAAGGAGAATGCCCAGGAAATTAGTAATTATGGAGAAGGGGCTATTATAGCAATAGGACTTAGACTTATATACCGCTTCACAGTACTTTTACAGCCCACTCTAAATGGTTTACAGAGTCAGCATATTGTCCCTAACAATCTGGGTCCTCATTTTACCAAAGATGGAAGGCTGAGTCAACTTTGACCCCCGTCAGGATTGAACTCCAGGCTGTGGACAGAGTTTGCCTGAAATAGTCCATTTAAGTGATACATACTGTGCTTCTCTGATGAGGTAGAAAGATTTGATTGTCTCCAATATTTATCTTTTTAATTGCCTTCTTGCAAATTCTTGTTAAGATATTTGGTCATTGCCATTGCACTGATAATCCATGTGAGTATCTTTAAATTTGTCAATCTAGTGCCTTGGTGAAATACATCTCGTATCTGGAGGTGATCCAAAGTAAATCAGATTGGGTGCTCATTAGGTAAAAAAAATGGATAAAAACATTTCTTAACTTAATTCACTCATGCCAGAGGAGTAAAAGGGAGTAAAGAAGAATATGAGTCCAAGCTTCATTCTGGACAATATATCTAATATCAAAATATAGTTTATTTTCACATCCAAATGAAGCCATTAGGCCTGTTGTTCTAACATTTGAATTTGTTGGGAAAGTCCCTTTCCCTTCCCTTCCCCTTCCATTCTCTTTCTTTTCCTTTCCCCTTCTCTTCCCTTCCCTTCCCCTCCCAAATTGTACCACATCGTAAATCTAGGTTACTTACTTATTAAAATTAAAAAAAGAACCACAAAATTCCAGGGCCAAATAATAATATACATTAATAAGCAACAGAACACTCCCCAATCAAATTACAGATAAGATAAAACCCCAGTCTAATAACAGGGAGATAATAATAAAAATAAAAAATTATTAAATATTTATGCCGCTCGACTCCCAATGACTTGGTGGCGCACAACATTTATCCAAAGAAATTATAATGAATTCAAAAAAAGTTCAAAAAAATAAAGATAAAAGATGGTAAGCACAATATGCAAGGGGGTCTCACTATTCCTTGCTAAAGGGTGAAGGGCCAGGTCTTCACAGCTCTTGCGGGGGCAGATGAGTGCTTCTGGGGTTCTGATGGATGGCATTGTTTAATTGAAGGTACCTATTTTCTACTGCTGCCTTGACCTGAGGGAGAATACCCTATGACCCATCCTGTCCAAGACGTGTTGGAAGACTAAGATTTTTTTTAAAAAATTGAAAAACACAGCAGGGTCAAGCCATACAGACTTCCTGGAGAATGCTGTTCCATAAGGCAGTTGCATTCAGAGTTATCTTTCTTCTAGTAGAAATTGAGTTTATTCACTTAGGTGAGTTCTGTGCTGCTGAAAAATCAGCTTCTTTGCAAGTATTGGATATTTTCAACAGAAAATATTGTATTTCTAATGGAGTATTTGGAGTTTTTAAAATAAACTCATCATCCTCCTAGCCCCGTGATGGCGAACTATGGCACGGGTGCCACAGATGGCATGCGGAGCCATATTGGTGGGCACACAAGTGTTGCCCTAGCTCAGCTCCAGCGTGCATGCGCGCACCAGCCAACTGATTTTCAGGCCTTCCAGTCCACCGGAAGTCGGGAAACTGGCTGTTTCCAGCCTCCGGAAAGCTTCCGGGGGGATGGGGAAGGGTGATTTTGCCCTTCCCGAGCTCCTAGAAAGCCTCTGGAGCCTGGGGAGAGGGGAAAATGGGCCTACTGGGCCCACCGTGCCATCATGTGCCAAAAGCATGGGAAGTGGGGGGGGTCACATATACATGCACGCGAGGGCGAGGCGCATTGAATTATGGATGTGGGCACAGGCACCCGCGACCCTCCATGTTCCCCCCGCTTTTGGCACGCAACGGCAAAAAGGTTAGCCATCACTGTCCTAGCCTGTTACTGTAGGACTAGTGGAAAATTACCTAGTTCTCTACTTATCATTATGATATCCTGCAGCATGAGGGTCTCGTGGCTTACTAGCTTGTTAATAAGTAATTAGAGGCTTTTGTAAGCTATGAATTAACTTTAGGCAGTGTTATTATTTGTGACTTTTCCTGCTAGAAGTAACATTTCTTTTAACACCTGTCAGCATGAACTAGAGGGATCGACCACAAGCACTCCATAAGCTGACCACAAATGTCTTCTACATAGACAGGCTAACTGGTTGTGGTTTTCACACTCGGATAAAATATCTTGCAAATGAACCCATTACTGGAATCAAGGAAGGTGATATGATATTTAACTTAAGCAATGGTTAGAGGCTTCCGGAGGTAAGCAAAGTTTATCATTAGCATAGTAAAAACCACATCCTGAAGTAGTCAATTTATATGATAATGAAGTAGAATTAAATAATTAATGAAGTATTACGGAATGGCTTTGCTTTGTGCACATGTATGACTGCTATGTAATTTTGTAATCAGTCTGCACCTTTTCTTACTTTTGTTTCCTGTGGTAAATTATATAAAAATAATTGTGTTTGATTTCTGGGGCACTCCTTGAGTTTGAAACTCAAAGGCGTTCTCTTCTGCTTTTGTACAGAAATAAAAGAGTTTTGTCTTTCCTTAATCCTGTGTGGACATTGGCTTCTTCAACCTTCTGTAGTTCAACACTACTATACAGATTTCATGTTTAAGTTTGTTATTTTTCCTGAGAGTTAGGGTTTATCCTGAGGATAAAAATGGAGAGATAACAATCTCCAAAGGATTTGCTTAAAATCAATTTTAATAGATAGTGCTAAAAAAGGCTTCCCCCCAAAAAACCCCAACATATGTTCCAGACCTTCATCAGGTATTAAATTTTCTAAAACATTAGGTGCAGCAAACCTACAAAAAATAATCTTTGAGACCAAGTTCTTACTATTAATTTGGAATATTAAAGGCTGTTATCCGTGACTTTTTTAAATACCAACATTGCTAGTTTCTCCCTCAGGTCACAGCTGAAAAACAGCA
Organism: Arizona elegans; assembly: GCA_022577455.1. Taxonomy (NCBI): domain Eukaryota; kingdom Metazoa; phylum Chordata; class Lepidosauria; order Squamata; family Colubridae; genus Arizona; species Arizona elegans. Next base: position 180,702,154 of record JAKOOJ010000001.1, read on the forward strand.
GTAGAAAATAGGCATTGATTTACATTTATTAGAGAGATAGGAAAGCAGATAATCTCATTTGCATTTTGGCTGCTTGATGCTGACATATCATCCATCCATCCATCTATTTGTTATCAAGGTAGACAGTGCCCCCAAATACCAAGTTGTTGATCAACTGGAAATTTATAAGATAAGCACCAGCTTTTTCCATCAAATTCTCAAAAACACCACAGCATACAAAACTTCTGTAACTGCTTAATGACAAAATGTCTGTGCTAAATGCAGAAAATAAGAATCTCATTTAATTTATTAATCAGTGCCAATTTGCTTACTTCCCTGAAATAGCTATATGCTAACACAACAAGTTCTATTCAAGGGGAAATTACTATTTTAAAAATCATAAGAGGCAGAAACCCCATTATAGGTATCAAGCTCCTAAGGCAAGAATCTTCATGGGCCAAAACTGAACTGATATAAATTGTTTCTGTGAGCTGCAACTTATTCCTAACTTTTGGAGGATCACAGAAGTTCACGATGACATCACAGGAAAGCGCGAGGCTGAATTTAAAGGACCCTTTTTTATGAGAAAGTGTTTATTATGGGATCAGTTACTTCCTTACTGATGGGATCGGTTGCTGACCATTTCCTTTTAATTTCTTTTGCAAAAATGGTGAAAAGAAAGGAGTGAATTGTGCCTTTTCACGTTTGCTATTTTGCTGCTAAGTTTTGCTAGAGCAGGGGTGTCAAACTCGTGTCATCATAGCAATGTCACATGACGTATCGGGACGCTTTTCCCCTTTACTAAACCGGGAGTGGGCGTGGCCAATGCATGATGCTGCATCTGGCCCACGGGCCAGGAGTTTGACAGCCCTGGGCTAGAGTTCTCAAGATGCACAAAGAATTAAGTAATATATACAGGTTTGCCTTATTTTGTTAGAGCAAATATTTCCAAGATGGACCCCCCGCCCCCAAAAATTAGATTTGTGAAAACATTGCACATTAGCTTGTGGGGGATGGGGGGGGTGAGTGCTTGCCCCTTTCCACAAGAAGTCCAAAATACTAATGAAGTAATGTTAACCAGAAGGCCTACCCAATGTCTATTGTTTTCCATTCTGGCTCCATTAAAAGCTTTCAGTCAATCCTAGCCATACACTAACATTTGTAACTAATTGTAGCTCCAAGTCAAAAAGCAGAAATCAGTGTGAGGTTAGGCCTCATTAGTAAAGACTAAATTAGGAAACATGTTTTTTTTTTTTTTTTGTCTGATCATATAAAAATCGTTTAATGTGGTTGGAACAAGGGAGTGACATTTATGGCAGGGGGAAAAAAAAAGACAAAATAGAAGTTCTTCCAGATCTAGTTACACACAAAAAGTGTTTTATTTAATTATGAGTGCATTTATAAGCATATATAGTTAATTGCCAAGAAAGGTTGCAGAACTTATTTTTCAAGAAAAAGATTTCAAAGAAAAGCACAGTGGTTGGGAGCATTCCTACTTCATTCAATAGACTTAAGAAAATGATTGCTTGACGTAATAGCCAGAAATTTGGGGATAATATCCCTGACAATCTATTGTATTGTTACTATTTCTGAGCCCAAAAATTATTGACCAGCATAGCATCTAGTGAAGGAATTAGTTAATCACACATTATGAAAAAAAAAAACACCACAAAATTAAAAAGATCAAAAGCTACATGTCCTTGAAAACCTACACTCTTTTACTCGAGATTCAATTGTTGACAAAAGACATCATGTCCAAATGCTACATGCATCTCTGGAAGGGAAATTTTAACTCCAAAATCTAGGAACATTCTTGATTTTATTTTCTTATATTTGAGAAAGGAATTTTAGATAATAAGCAATGGCTGGTGTGCAATCACATCATTTTGACCATGGGATTTGTCATGCCATATCTTATCCTATCCTATCCCCTCCACCACCCAATTTGATAAGAAGGTTGGAGAGCTTTCTGCAGTAGACTCTGAGCACTGAAGAAGGAGTGGTCAAAAAAAGAAACGGGAAGGAAATCCCATTATAAGACAAGATATATTAGTCCAACAATTCCTCTTTGAGGAAAGATATGGGGAAAGATAGTCTCCCCAACACACATTCAGGTGAACTTAAACCATAAAGTCCTACATTTCTTTATGTACTTTACTATTGGACAACAGTGGGAAAACATGGCATGCCATTTATTTATGATATGAAATAAATTCCAATAGGTGATACAGAGGAACACTCTGTCCGAAGCATCATCTACTGGAAATTGACTAGGGGTGAAATTCAAAATTTTTCTCTACCGGTTCTGTGAGCGTGGCTTGGTGGGCATGGTGTAGCTTGGTGGGCGTGGCAGGGGAAGGATATTGCAAAATCTCCATTCCCACTCCACTCTGGGGTCAGCCAGAAGTGGTATTTGCCAGTTCTCCGAACTACTCAAAATTTCTGGTACCGGTTCTCCAGAACCTGTTAGAACCTGCTGGATTTCACCCCTGAAATTGACCCATCCTTCATATTGAGAGGAAGCAATAATTATTCAAAAAAAAAAAAAAAAAAAGACAGTTTGTTCGGAATTCTCTCTTTTAAATATCATTCCCTTCCTTTCTTTTCTTAAAACCTATTTAGAAATGAAAAAAAAGAGAAGTAAAAATGACAAAACACTATCCATTTTGAATTGCTTTGAACTAACAATCAGAAGTAGAGACTCTAGAAGTAGAAACAGATTTAAGAATGATTCCTGAGCATTTATCATTTCTTGCACAAACTCTTTCAAAAAGAGCAATATCATTCAAATTGTATATGTATATGTTTTCAGAAATATCAAAATGCATTCCCTGGAATGGGACTATGAAGTAAATATTTTCTTTGAAAAAAATCAACATCTTTTAATTTATTCATGTTGTATGCATTTAAATGATCCCATCTGCCTTAACTTTCAAGCAATTTGGAAAGTAAAATACTTGTTTTATTTTGGTTTTTCTGTACTTTGTTTTTTTATGCAGCTAGAATATGAGCACCTATCAAACCAAGCAAGGAACTCAGTGTTATTGTTCTATGTCTGAAATGGACAATTTCATAACATCAAGTCAGAATAGGGAGAGGGAAAAAAATCTAAGATGCAAAAGCTTCATGAAAAGCAATAAAATGAACTGAACCCAAAAAAGCTACTTTCCCCAATACAGATCACAGTACTTTAAACTGTAGTGAGGATCACCAAATAAAATAGAAGTGATTGTGGATTATAGAAGGAGAAATAGCAGAAAGAGTGATGAAAATGCAGTAGAGTAGACAATGGAAGAAATGGCTGATTAACATGTTTAAATTATTTTCAATGTATTGAGGGAATGCATAATGAAAGAATTTGAAATGCTCAAACCTGCAAACAATGCCATCCTAAATGAAGTCAGTAAGTGGGATGGATAGAAGATGCTTCCTTTTATAGGAGAATGAACAGGTATTTCAAAGAAAAGTAACACTGGTTGACTTTGGCCCATCACTTGCACTAGATCCAAACTACCTATCTAAATACATTAATAATTGAGAAAACTGTTGTTTTAGAAGTCAATCATTACCATGGCAGTTTGGTCAGTTCGGAAGGAGAATTGCCATTTCCAGTGTCTGAAAAATTAGTCTGTTGGGGAAACAAGGTGAACTATGAAGAAATGAAAATTGGATCAATTGTTTCAGTTTGATAAATCAGGTTTCAGTGACCACATCATCTTTTTCAATTGAATGAATCTTTAAAAACTATGATAACAACAATCTCTATTTGACTGGCTGGCCAAACCTGTTTTCATTAACGTGCAAAATTTATCTGACAGAAATACTTCTTCTCAGATTCTTTTGGCAATTTTTTTCCAATAGTGTTTCCTCTAAGAAAGAAGTGTTATTGCTTATTAAGAAATTGACCAAGTGTTTATTTCTTCTTATACCCAAAATAAAACAATAACATTCTTAGGAGTTTGGATCCCATCCATCCACTGTATAATACTGTAACATCCTAATTGGGAAATACATGAATGAAATCTATAGAAAACAGCTGATCACTGCTAACTTGGCATTTTTTATCTTCTACCAGACTGAAGGATCTGATCAGGACTCTTTTTCAATGCCTGCCTTAATTCCCCAGCCATTATTTTTTCCTGGCATATGCTCTAAGCAGTTCCAGAAAGATGATCTAATTGGTTTTTTTGTTTTAATTTCTTACAATGTCCTTGTCTTAATGTCATTTTAGAAGATTGCTCCAGGAAAGAGAAAACAGTTGGTAGACTCATTGTTCTGTCTCCTCTTCCAGGTCAGTCTCACAAAGCGCATTGATTCACAAAAGGTCTAACTATAGGGCACTTGGGTCTTCTGAACACTGGAATTTGCCTTAGGTAATTTTAAGCAAACAAGCTGATGACTGGCATGTCTATACCCTTCATTAGGCAACTGAGATATTGTTTAAGCTACTCTAATGAGCATGCATTGAATAAATAACATGTGGTCAGAATATATATTATCTCAAACAACCAGAGGTTTATTTCATTTGGGCTTTTTTTGGAAGAGAAGGAGGTTGTTGCTTCATAAGACTGGACTGTTTGGACTCATGCCAAACCCACGTTTTATTAATATGCAGAACAGTTCTGTATGGACCTTGTTTCCCTGTTTCTGTTTCATATTTGGTGAAAGGATTTGCTTCTGGGCATATTATCTCAACCAACATCAGATTTCTTGAAAAGAAATAGCTGCAGACTTAACTCGGCATTTGCTGCTAACCAGAACATTTAAAATTCACATAATTTTCAAGCAACATATTGAGAGTTAAGGTTGCTCGCCAATTCTACTCTTAGATTAAAACTGAACAGTAGGTTGTATCATCCAAACAGTAATTCCACAATGATTTTATGGATATAAACAATGTATAATCTCATAGGGAGATCATTGGAATGAACAAAGTAAGAGTTGTGGGTTAGGGCACTTTTGAGACTGATACCACAAGATTAGGCCAACCCTGCATATCAATATAGTTATCTGCTCCAGTGAATGTACACTGTTCCCTAACAAACAAACATCTATTTTATTTGTAAACTTGTTCAGTGAAACTGAATCACTCTCTGTTTAGAACTATTCAAGGAGCTGAAGCAGATCTCCCAGATCCCCAAATCCAGATGGCTAATAATTTACAGTAATTAGAATAGTACTTTGGAAGAACTGAAGAATGCCCTAAAATCTATGCATCTGTGCTGACAAAATATCAAAAAATAGGTTTGCCATTTTACATCTTAAGCTGTTAAAAGTACATTGCCTGTTTACCTTTAGGGGCTATTGTGCAAACATCTTGGGAAAGAGAGATCAGCATCATTTGCACAAAATGATTAAAGTAACAGCTTTGATGTGCCAAAGAAGTGATTGCAAAAAAACATTAGAAAGGTCTGAAACAACTAGGATGCCTATATGTCCTGAAGACAGTAGGAAGATTGGTAAAAATGAAACATCTGGTTACAAACCAGTTCAGAGAGAGCCATTCTGATTTAGGAAAACTTGGGAACATATCAAAATCTCAAAACCCTACGTATGATTAGGCTCACTACCGGTAGTTGCTTCACTGTGAATCCCAAGAGCAGATACAACTGTGAGCATCTGACTCTTATCTTTTTGCTTGGATTGGGACTGATCCATCTTCATTCTCTGCTACTGGGATAAAGGAAACATCATAGCATACACATCACAAAGGAGAAATATAATTTACTTTGTGTGAGCTTTTTGCACCAAATATGTTATAGCCAACTCTGCCTAAACAACCCCCAATTAATATGTTCATTCTTGACCTAATGCTAGAAGTAATTCTGGAGTTGAAATGAACTTGTGGTCATTTTAACTGCCCTACAAAAGGAAAAAGAATAGCATATAAGCCTATTTTCTTAGATTTAAAAAGGATATTTTCAATAAAATTCTCAGTGGAAAAAGTAGACAAAATAAATTCTTCCCAGCGCCATCATAGCATTATTTACCATGCTACCAATAGTTACCATGTCTTATAATAATATGGTGATTTCACAAAATAGGATGTTTCTATCTGATTGCAGGCATTGTCTGCTGATTCTCACAATCAGAAAAACTTAAGGTGTCCAGTGACTGCCTCAAACGGCAAGTATATATGGAGCCAGATGACAATGTAGTATTTTCTATGTCATCGTGAATTCATTTCTTTTCTTCATATCATCTTTTTTCAGAGGCAGAGCAAGTGACACAAAACTTGATCAAAATGATTTGGGGAAGCATATATTTTTGAAGATAACTTCTCAGAATTTGAAAATGGAATCATACAGCTTTAATTTTATCTTATCTATTTTGTACAGACAACGTTACTGATACAAATCAGTGTAAGGAATTGTCATGACCTATGCTTTTTATGAAATAACTTCTCTGTTGAGGGTGGCATGAAAGTTCCTAATACGGAGTGCAAGATAGAAAATCCACTTGTTTGAAACAAAACTCTTATTTTCTGCCATTATCGGGAAAGATCAGCCTTGACCTGATCCAATTCACAATCTCAGTTCTAGAGACGAGAATATGTTCTGCACATTTTAGGTACCCCAGATGTTGATATAGGGATGCAGCCACAATCTGAATCACGTTCTGCCAAAATATGGTTGCATAATGGACATTCCAGAACACTGAGGAAATTGCCTTGCATTGAAAGGTCAAACGCTAAATGAGCACAGTGAACCAATTACAATTGCTGCAGAGAGTGGAAGAATTCTTCACAGCAGTCATTTGGCTCGCTGTGATAACAAACAATGTCAGAGCTATAGGGCTTCATCCAGTGGAAATTTAAAGCAGAATTTTTAATAACATAGATATTTCTTTCTATAACTACTTTCAACTGATTAAAGTCATCTCTTGCAAGGGAAATTACCCTATCAGCTTAATCCAGTTCTCTCCTCCAAAAGACCACCCGTTTAGAAAATTATCTATTTGGAGCTGAGAGAAGGAGCTCTACTCCTTCCCCTATGGCGATTTCTCTGAATTGGGAAGATTGTAGTCAAATAATTATTCTTAATGCCCTATGACCACTTTTTCACACAGAGAAATGGTGAATACAGCGAGAATGAAACTGACAGTTTATATAATTATTTTTAACTTCAATTTTATTTAAGAGATCATTTTCAGCATGGAGGACTACTTTAACTCTACATTCAGTCTGATGCTTTGAATGTGTTAACTATGAAGATGTAAAGTAAAGGGACTATGATATAGCTCCACAAAATGCTAGGTGTACTGTGACCTAATTCAGTTAATCTTTTCAGCTGAGAACCCATTCAGGACTCAATCTTCAGATCACATTTTATCTAGACAATAATTGGCAGAATCCACAACATTTTTCCTTGCATTGTGGCATATAGATGACCTGAGCATTTAACATTTATCTATATTTTTAATGTTCAATTGTATTGAAAAATTGAATGTGATTTTCTTTACATTCACAACTAGTTGGGAATAAATAGTTCTGGTTTCACTGTCTTATTTTCTAGGAAATATACTTGGGTCAAAACCTGTTCAAGTCAAAGAGTGGTTGAGTCTTTTTGAATTATTGATTTTAAAAAATAATGTGATGGAAACAACAAGAGAGCAGGAAATACTGCTCAGAACTAGTGATGTGTCACCCTCCTTGACTTGTAATTGGTAAAAAAATTATGAGCATCCCAATAAGGAAAAAAAAAGTTTTGAAATGTTTTGCAAGAACATTGGTGTAAACAAACCACTATGATCATTCATTATACACATGACATACTGCACATCTAAGAAAGACTCAAAACAAGCTACTATTTATTGGTAACTACAAAGCTTCTCAATTTCTGTAGGAAATCAAGTTTTTGGCATATGCAATATATTTATAAAGTCATTTGTTTATTACAAAGTTTTATATGTTGTCTGATTCTGTGAGACTCAAGGTGGTTTATAAAGAAGAAGAGATAACACAGAAGCAAATAACATCAAGTTATCAGATGACAGGTACTTAATATAGGTCTCAAACACTCAGTGGAAAAGCCTGGATTTATTCTGCTTGCAAAAAGTATGGAAGTTTAGGTAGTCTGTAACTTGGAAAGCAAAGCATTCCAAAGCATATGGGCAGTTGCATTCCCTATTAGTCTTTCAAGTCCTGACTGGGGAATGTAACATTGTTCCTCATGTCCTTCTGCTGTCCATAAAGATGCTTTCCTAACCCTCTCTGAGAAACTTATCCTTGTAACTTACATCTCACCATCAACTTAGAATTGTTTCTCACTGCAGAACTGGTGGGATATTCTTCCTTATCCCATCACCAAAACTTCTCCATATGAACAATCTTACAAGATCCCAGGGGTGAGCTGGTGCACTAAGGGACAGTAATCTACCTAATCACAATTAGCTCAGCATCTCTCCTATAGGATTACACCTTTCCCATCCAGTCTCTGGACACATCTCCATAGCCATGTTGGGTTTTGCTCTAAGAGAAGCCATACACATGGTCTTCTCTTCTTCAGAGTGAAGTCTCAAATGAGATAATAAATCTACCCGCCAGAATCCTGTTATTTGGAATGTGTATACTATATGGTAGGTGTTCATGTATATGTCTTATACCAGTGGTGGTGAACCTTTTACTCACCGAGTGCTGAACAGGTCACCGAGTGCGTGCGTGTGCCATCCGTGCTAACGCGCAACTCCTCCATGGGTTACACATGCAACTGCACCATCTGTGCATGCACACAGCTTTCATGCGCACTCCCACCGTGCGCTGTGTGCACAACCACACCACCTGCACATGAGTGTGGTTCTCACGCATGCAATGCACATGTTTGAATGTCATCTGCGCACGCACGCACTGTGCACCAATACTCTTGTGCGCATGTGCAAATGCAAGTGCATGCGCAGAACAGCTCCAAAGACCAGCAGGGTCCCCTGACATGCATGCATGCGCACCAGAGACCTAAACACCAGCTGGGGTGTGCACACATGTGCAGGTGCAGGTGAGTTGGGTGACAGTTTGCGTGCCCGGAAAAATGGCTCTGCGTGCCACTTCCAGCACAAGTGCCATAGGTTCACCATCATGATCCTATACATATAGGGAGATTGTAAAGTAGGAAAAGCACATGACACATATAAATACCCAACTATGGAATGATGATTAGGAAAGAGAAGAGGCTCTTTGCCTGCCAAACATATTCATCAGGGGAAACTGAGTTTAAGTTGGAGGAAAAAAGTTCCATAGGCAAAATAACACTTATTGCACTCTGGGTCAGACTTCTCTCCTTGAATTTCCAATAACTTCTTTACTCAGGAGGACTTTTTTTTTTTCCTTGCAGGAGTGATGGTGATTATGGTGTACATCCATCCATCTTCTCTGAATAGAAGTCTTCCAGAAGAGTGACAGTCCTACAAAATTATTTGATGGAGGTTTCCATCTAAAAGTTTTCTGTTATAAAACACTACTTTAGATGGTAACATCTATGAAAACTTAAAATATCAGTATCCCAGGAGATTGATGGTCCTTTCAATGAGTGAGTGAGTGAGTGAGTGAGTAAATATTTGAACCCCCAAATCTGCCCAGTCACCACAGATTTGGGAGAGTGGCTGGTGACTACTTTTCCCACTGGTAGCTATTCTGGTTGAGAAGACAAAGATGGCACAAATGGTAGAAGCATCTGAAACTTCTGTTCACCCCCACAGGCAAAAAATTTCACCTAGGAATTATTCTTATTGTCCGAGATGATTCCTAGTTCTATTATTTTTTTATCATTTTCATTTACACTCACTAAATAAGATAATAAATACCCTGGATGGCTAGTGAAGCTTTAAAGCTTAGAGAAAGCTATAGCTTTATTAAAACACTTTACTAAAAAGAAAGCCAACATAAAATTTCCAGTAAAACATGGACCTAGTGCCAGGTCCAAAAATTAGTGTATTCATCTTGCATCAGAAAGAAATAGATACCAAGTGAATTTTAATGCATGCTTACATAATCATTGATTTATAGTCAAAAAGGCACTTTCCAGGCTGGTTCTGGAACAGTGCCAGGAATTGGTTCAGTCATCAATGTTTTTCATACTTGATTTTTTTTTCTCCTATACATCTCAACTAGATGTATTTTACATGTCTAGGTCAAAAAGAAATAAAAACAACACCATTTTTTTTTTCAAAAGCTGTACAACACTTACCATATTTTTCACACTATAAGACCTTCCCCCCGCCCCCGCTAAAAGGGGGTGAAAATTTGGGTGCTTCTTATACAACAAATGTAGTCCCGCCCATCCACTGGCCGCCACCCTTTGGCCTCTGCCTCCCAGCAATTTACCTCCTTGTAGCAAGAAGAAACAGCCCACTTCAGCTTCAGCACAGCCTAATTATCACAATTTGATTGTCAATTTGATCGACCTCCCGACTCTCAGCTGTTTCAGGCTACAGGGATTCCCATTGCCTATTGCTGCGTGGGCCTCTGCTGCTTGCTGCAAGGAGGTAAATTGCTGGGAGGTAGAAGCAGATTTCTTTTTCTTGTTTTCCTCACCAAAAAAGGTAGGTGTGTCTTATAGTCCGGAATATATACTCCAGCTTTATTTGGAACAGCTTACATTCTGTAACAAAACCTATAACACCTGTCAAGTGCCAGGACTGTCAAGTGCTTATACTCCAAAAAATACGGTAACTTGAATTCTGTGTGAAAGAGGGGCCACTAAGCCATATCCTCAAATTCGCAGCTGCAGACTTTAAGGATCATTCTCCTCTCTGTATTTGGCTTTCTTGAAAGGATGCGCCTGATTCACACAGATCCTAATTCCTGAGCCGATGCTTAACTGTATAATAAATATCACAGGGTATCTAGTGATCTTCATTTATCTCAAAGCAGAGCCACAGTTAAAACCTGAATGAGACACTACCAGAACTGTGAAGTTGAAAAATATCATAAATGAAAGCAATATGAGACTCCTACTGGGAGTCTGGCAGCATATAAATGTAATAAGTTATTATGGTTGTTCCTACAGTCAGCCAGATGTTTAATTTGGATTTGGCATTTTTATCCACCTAATGAGTCCTTCCCAAGGACCTGAGATAGGCAGATGTTCTTGTTTTTCAACTTCACAGTTCTGGTAGTCTCTCATTCAGGTTTTAACTGTGACTCTGTTTTGTAGATGACCAGGCTGAGCCCAAGGGAGGGGTCAAACGTGTCATCAGTCACAAGTCCCTTTGGGCCCACAAGAAATATCTAAGTCCAGCCCACCTTGAATTCCTTCTACTCTTATCTCCTGTTAATTTCTCTTGGCCGTTAGTAATTCAGTTTCTTGTAGCGAGCTCAAGCTTACAATAAATCTTTATATCAATTTGAACTGTCTAAATCGCCTGATTTTCCTGGCACTTGACAGGTGTTATAGGTTTTGTTACAGAATGTAAGCTGTTCCAAATAAAACTGTCTTCTGCAATTGACTGATGGAGATTTGGTCAATGTCAATGATATTCAAATGGTGCTTCAGATGTTTTGCTATTGCATATGATGGTGGTGCAATAATCAAGTGCAGTATTGCAGGCAACTTTGCCCACAGCCTGGAGTTCAATCCTGATAGGGCTAAAGTTTACCTTAGTCTTTCATTCTTCCGAGGTCAATAAAATGAGGAGCCATATTGTTGGGGGCAATATGCAAATACTGACATGTAAACCACTCAAGGAGTGCTGTAAAGCACTATGGGGCAGTATATCAGTCTAAATGCTACTATTACTATTGTTACTCTATTTGCTTTCTTTTGTCACAGTCATTCTACTTCTATTTGCAGGTATTTATATTTGGTGGATTTTTTTTCAATTCTTTCTCTTCCATTCTGCTGTCTCCAGACATGTCCATTATCCAGACTTTTTTGTCTTTCTTTTCAACAATTGTTAAGTCTGGGGTCTTGTGTGGTGAGTGGTTGTCTTAATTTTAAATATTAGTACCACCGCCACCACTACTACTACTACTACTACTACTACTACTACTACTACTACTAAGCCATTCCCTTCCAGTGGCCAAGTCATACCCATCCAGTGACCAGCATTTGAGTTTAAATTGAGGAAATCTTAATTTACTTTATGTAGTAATACTTTTAAAACAATAAATAACCTGTTGAGTTGTGGTTGATTTAAATTAGGAGTTGTTCTTTGCTTATTTAGTTTTGGTACAAAAGCTGAATGTTTCTTTTCTGGGATGAGCAATTGCTGAGCCATTTTTGATTAACTATGGCTGTGGAGTTAAAGCTTGAAAAGATGTACTGTATGCATAATTTCATGGATGTTGATACATTCTTTGAAAAATGTCCCGCATCTTTTTTACTTTTGTATCTAGCTGTTGTCTGCTCAAGCGGTTATCATAATAAAATAAAGTTTCAGTGCTTCTTGCATTGCTTCCAGGTGTCAGATTTTGCATCTGGACTTAACATGAGACTGAGCACAACAAGTACTGTTATTGCTACCCTTTGCTCATTTGAAACTGTCATGCATAGTTGCTCTAGTATGAGATCTGACCTTGTATTTCAGCAGCTATATCGGAAGACATTAACAGTTATTTTTTTCTGCTTGTTTTGGTTGGGTGCCTAACTCTTTCAACTATATCTTTCAGCAGAGACGACCCTGGTATTCTGACCTCCAGCAGATGTGACCTTTCCAGAGTTGTCAAAAAAAGACCCCCTCCCCAATAGTGAAGATTTGTGCTTCTAAAGACAGGAAAGACTCTGTGAGCTTGCTATGCCCTTTAATTTGTGCTGTGATAGATGCAGAAAAGAAGATGATTAGTTTCAAGTATAGGTCAGCTGCTTGCTTTAAGACAGGATGGTGAAAATGATAGTTCCATGGCAATGGGGGTGAGGATAGATGTGCACTAAATAATCCCAAATTCTGCAGAGAACTCACATTTTGGAACATGATTAATTTATGCTGTGTCTGTATGTTTACTAAGAATAGCATGCTGTATCTAGATCATACTCTTTTACCTGCCCCAAATAGGTTAAAAGAAGGAGAAATGAATTTTATTTAAAAACACACACTGTGGGATTACAAGAGAGTTCTGAAGAGAAATTAGAAAACCACAGGAGGAAAGGGGTTATTACGAAAAATTAAAAGATCATTTTAGAAGTCCTGATTTTAGACATGTTTATGCCATTGTTTCAGAAATCAACAATTATTACAGCAAACAAAAAGATGATTTATCCTTATCATTTATAATTTGGCAGCCTGGATCATATAACTACGTCACTTGTATGATTTAGTCACTAAGTCATTATGTATTGTATTCAAGCAAATATAAAGAGATGTAGTATTTGTGGCACATGTGTATTGTGGTTGTTGCTAATTACATTTATAGAATGCCAAATCCCTAATGACTCTCGGTGGTTTAAAAGAAAAACATAAAAGAAGCAGTATATAATAGGAAGGTGTACAAATAAATCATCCAGAACAAATGATAACACAGAGTAGCATTAACCCTACCAAAGTAAGATGGAGCCAAGATCCAAATTCCCTCTAAAAGAGCTGTGTCTTGAGTGGCATCCATCCCTCAGGGTGGGATACTAGATGCCCTCTTTAGTCCCCCTCAAAGTGGAGCACTGATAACAGTTTCTTTCAGATAGATGAACTGGCCCACACTTTTATAATGGGAGAATGCAGTCCCACAGATAACTTGGTTAAATTGCAACCCCAAAGCCATTGGCAGCTAGTGCAAGGACTGCAGTAGTGCTCTAATGGGCTCCCATCAACAATTCCTGGTCAGCACTGGATTGTTCCACTCTGAAGCAACTGCAGCTTCTGAGTTGCAACACAGTTCCCCTAGTCTCACAGCCAGTCCAGACGGATACCATGACTGAAGGTCCTGTAAATTGCTGAGAGGATAACTTCTTCTGTAGAGCTAAAAGGACCTGTATAGATCCACCTTTTCCAACCAAGTATTGACAAAGGCCACCTATTTAGGGCAACCAGTGCTCCCTATGATTAAAAAGTCTGATGAAACAATATGGGAAGGGATAAAACAATGACCCTAATCAAAGTAAACATAGCAACAGCAGCAGAAATTAACTCCCTGCCCCAAATGCCTTCAGCCAGGGGTGAAATACAGCAGGTTCTAACAGGTTCTGGAGAACCAGTAGCGGAAATTTTGAGTAGTTTGGAGAACCGGCAAATGCCACCTCTGGCTGGCCCCAGAGTGGGGTGGGAATGGAGATTTTGCAATACCCTTCCCCTGCCACGCCCACCAAGCCACACCCACAGAACTGGTAGGGAAAAATTTTGAATTTCACCCCTGCCTTCAGCACCCTACAAGAGGCTAACAGGATTGGAAGGGGGCATTTGGATTTCAGGGACAATGCTATTCTATAGGGCTGTCACAGAGAATATTGATTAATCTAAATCAAAATGTATTGTTTTGACAGCAGAGTTGGGTAAAAAGCCTGTGAAAGGAGATTTCTGGAGGGAAAAAAAATAATACTGGCTACCTTACAACCTGCCTAATAAATGTTTTCGGTAGAACTGGGGATAACTGGTCTTTTGAAATTCTTTTCCAAGTTTATAAGCACAGATTTTGAGAGAATAATTTCTTTTAATTTCTCCAGGGAAGAAGAAGTTGTCTAATGATGTTTCAAGGGCAAGCCTCTCCTTAATCATAATACTGTAGCAGCACGATCTTGAAACAAAAAGAAACCTCATAAAATGAATCCCTTCATAATGTCTTCCCTTGCAATTTAAGGGTGAAAAGCCGGAGAAGCTGCAGACCACTAGAGAGAAGATAGGACAAGCAATGGCAGAGCTTTCACAGACAGCCCCGTGATCATCTTGTACTAAACTAAGTGAAAGATCCACATTCTACCCAGGAGAATTTTCCTAAAATATTTTCTTTTCATTTTTTCAGAAGGAGAACTGCTGGGAAGAAAAGTTGGCTACCCCACCACCCCCGCTAAACAGCTAATACAATGCCATGCCTACTTTTATTGCAAACTAGTGGTTTCTAAGACGGTGCATTATATTAAAAGAATGCTTCATCAATATAGTTTTTTTTGTTGTTGTTTTTTAAAAAAGAAACTGTTCCACTTGCTTTGCCTTTTTTCCAGGCTTCTCAGAATATACAATATCTGTCCACTTGATAAAAATGTAGCTATATTCACACTGTGCTTATACTGGTAGATATTGGAAAGTACTTGAGAGAAGCCGGAAGGCCACCTAGCTATTTCATAAAAATACTTCTGCCAGGATGATAACAATGAACAACTTCTACTTTAAAATTCTTCTTTATATGAAGGAGATTTAAGGAAAGATTTTGGTTGCAGCCTTTGGGAAAACATTCTAAATTGTTACGGCTGGAAAATAATATTTGAACACACAGTGAATTAATATCTAAATTTAAATTGTTAGACCTTCCAGATGTCAGGGTTCCAAGTAACACCCCCAACGAAAGAAAACTCCAAGGCTTGGATTTCCTCAAAGCTATAATTTATTAGAGATGTCATAATGGCACATCTGGGGAAACACAAATTTGAAAGCTTCCAAGGTTTCCCCACCCAAAGGAAAGTTCAAGTCCATCACACGGTCCAATCATAGCACGGGCTCAGCTGGATAGGCCGCCCAACTCTAGCCTCCCCAGTGCAGGACAAGATGGGCTTGACTTTCTGAGAGAAGAATGTTATTATGACTATACATCAACCATGCTCCATACAATCCCCACTCCTGGTTTCCCACACTAGGAAACGTGGCAGGCCTGAAAGCACAACGGCAGAAATGGCTTCCAGGCCTGACACCAGAGCAGCAGTGGGCAACCTGGTGCCAAAAATCACATATGTCCCTCTATGGCCTGGTTCCTTTTCAGAAAATGATATCTATGGCTGAAAATATCTAGGTATCTGTTAAGTTGGGTGAATGAGGACACAGAAGCCAGGTCGTGAGTAACAACAGCTCTTTACTTCATGATGTGAATCCAGCAACTGTTACAGTAGAACAGCTCTCTTTATATACTTAACAGGCCAGGGAATCAACCAATCAGCAACAAGCATTAACTGTTCAAACTTCCCGCCAAAACTATATACATTACAGTATCTTGAAATAATTAATCCATGACAACCTCCACAAGTTTAACGTAGCAACAAAAAGCAACCTTCCACTTAGATGTCTGACATTAAAGTGGGAATTCTCACCTGGCCAAGCTGTTCCTAGTTGCCAAAAACACTTCTGGCATAAAGAAGCTGGGGTTTTCTCCCAATAGATCCCTGTAATTGAGGCATTCAATGCTAACTGGTGTAGATGTATACAACCACATTTCCACTGTAGTGAAACTGCAAACACACAAAAGCATGTACAGGAGAATTAAAGAAGACCAGGCTAGCAGGGAGTCTAGATAAGGCCATTCCTTGGCATTCATTATTTCTACACTCTGACTGCTTTGCAACAAAATCACTCATTAATTAAACCTTGAAAATGTAAAAAATCATTTTAAAAAAAGTATTTTACATTTGTAAAGCAATAAACAAATGAGCACATTGTCCTGTGCTGCCTAAAGGTGAGATTTTTAAAAGAAACTGTTTGGCAGATCTAAAGATCTCAAATTTAAATGCCCATATTCACCCTCATTACTAAAGGAGCATTGAGTTAAGTTATGATATTTACACAACCTGTGAAGGATAACAATTGAGGTTGAAACCATAAATGTAAGGGGTAAGTATAGTACACAAAAGCTACATTATATGGGAACAATGAGAAGAGTGAGTATTGGCAATGAATGAAAGTTTACATAATTTTGAAAATGCCACAGCCAAGGGGAGTTGACTACCTACCATTTTCTCGCTTTTGCCTCTTGCTTTGTGACTGCCAAGCTCATTATAGTTCATCTCTACTGTTGCTCTAAATTGCTTACAGATTAAACCAAGGCATTGTAAGTTTTCCAGTCCTGCTTACATGATGCAAAAATAACGTATCTATGCTCTTAACTCTTTTTCTTATTTAAATATTCCAAAACTTTCTTAGAATCCAAGAACATATTGTCAAGAAAAGATTAGCATGTGGAATTTCTTCCCTACAGGGCTAGTTCAAAACTGCTCTGCTTCTTGATTTAAAACCAAAATAAAACCAGCTTTACACAGTCACAAGGCAGCTTTCCTTTAAAGAATTAAATTTGGAGTTTCGCATATCTTTTTTTCAAGATCAAATATTACATTCTTATTATTATGCTATCCTGGGGGGGTGGGGGCGGAATCTTACTAGTTTCACATAAAATGCTAGAAAATGATTTGTTTCCCAATCCCGCCCCCAAGTCCTGTTATGTTGCTTCACTGGGTTGGTGGGAAGATGTTCCTGGAAGAATGAGTAAAGTACGCCTGGGGAGAATACCAAAAGAATATATTCCCCAGGGGAATTTGTAAATATATGTGTAAGCATTTTTATGCATTATTATTGATTGATTGATTGATTGATTGATTCGATTTATATGCCGCTCTTCTCCGGAGACTCAGGGTGGCTTACAATGTGTTAAGCAATAGCCTTCATACTTTTGTATATACCTGCTTAGTAGGGCTTCCACCCCCCCAGCGGTGTTCTTTTAGTCAGCTTATTGCCCCCACAAACCGGGTCCTCATTTTACCTACCTCGAAAGGATGGAAGGCTGAGTCAACCTTGAGCCTGGTGAGATTTGAACTTGCAGTAATTGCAGGCAGCTGGTGTTACTTAACAGCACTTTAGTCTGCTGCTCCACCAAGGCTCTTTTAAATATCTTGTTTAGCTGTGTTTTGTTCTTGTATATTTTTCCTTTTTTGGGGGGGGCGGGGAGTTTATATTTTAACTTTGTGAATATAATAAAAAAATATTTTTAAAAAAGAATACATTCCCAACAGAATCACCCAATATATGAAAGTCACTCCACAATGAAAGATGAAAATAATTGACCATACATTGACAGGATAGAAAGAGTCATGATGCTTTTGAACTTTGGCGTTGGATAAAACTCTTTGAGACTATTATGGGTAGTCAAGGAAACAGATGGAGAAATCAATCCAGAATTCACTTGAAACACAAATGACTAGGCTCATATTATCATATTCTGGACACATGAAATGAAGACCCAGCTCCTTGAGAAGTCCACAACACTGGGAAAGAAAAGAAAAGATATCTAGCAGCAAAGCAGATGGACTCAATTATGGGTATATTGTTGGAGACCAGAAGAGACACTCTGGGAACAGATCATCTTGGACCAAGTGTGTGGTTGTTCAGAGCCAATACTGATTTAATAGGCCACAATAATTAATATTTTAATAATAATTTACTGACAAAACACACACACACACATTGAGTTTATAAAACATGCAGACTATAGAGTATTATAAACTGTAAATCCTCCATTCATGTAACATAAGGGAACAAAAGCAGTCAAACCGGGTTATGTATGGTGTGATTCACGAACCCAGTTAATGCATTAACAGGAGAACAATTGAATGGTATGTTCGTGATTAAAAGGAAATGGTTGTGAAAGCTGAAACAAGTTTTCTTATTTAACTGATTCATTTCCAATACTAACAGTCCATTTGATAAAAACTGAACAGTGATTTATATTTAGAGGCAAAGAAGTGCTTCAGACAAACTGGGGACAGGTTGAATGGCCTTAAACCAAGAACATATTTTTCCCCTCCATCATAAAGCATTAAGAACTTCCAAGCTGTGTTGCTTTTGGGTGCCCCTGTTTTCCAACTTACCATCTTGTTTTCAGTTCTGAAATGCTACAAAGTCTTACTGTGTATGTTACAACTGTTCAGCGATTAAGGCTATCTATTTAACCATGACATATTTTACTATGGTAGAAATGCATGGTTTCACACTTCCAAAATTAGGATGAAGCTGAGAATCAGGAGATATAAAACATGAGCCAGGAGAATGTCACAAAGATACTTCACTTTGGATATGATGGTCAAAGAAGCTGGGAAGTTAATACTGATCTGAGCAAGTTATGTAATGCTAGTGACAAGAAGCCCTGGAATCAATTATTTCATAAATTGATAAAATTCAGTCCAGCATCGAACCTTCTTGCACTTTAAGTGCAAGTGAGTTCTTTAAACTAAATCAGATACTCAAAAACAAAGGGAGTTTTTCACTGGCAGCAAACACAAATATCTCGGAAAGCTGAGAAAATTTAAGACAAGCTCATAGATAAACAAGGAAAGGTCATCATCTCTTATACATACATTAAATCTCATATCTGTTATAAACTGTAAAAGCTTGTGGACAGAAACAGAAAATATACTTGTTAGTCCTTCTTTTACTACAAAGTCTCTAAGGAGACATCTATACTTAGATGGCAGGGGTGAGGGCTAGCAATGTTTTGTTTATTGTCTGGCATTTGTCTGAATTGAACCGGCAGATTTTGTGGCAGTGAAAAGAGAAGAATTCTAAGACTTGAGTGACAAAGTTTGCTATTCATGTTTCCCATATCCTGCATTCTGTTTGTAGTTGGATAGTAATTACAGCATCTATAGGAAAAAGTTTACACCTGTAGTGTCTGTTTGCCTAACTGATTGAACTAAAATGCATTTTAAAACAGAGATGCAGGAATGGGGATTTTTAAACCAATGTATATGCAATGTATATATAAAAACAATGATGCATGGTGTGAGACTATGACCTAAGGAACAGTACTACAAATTCTGTGTACCATAAATGTGACTTTTTATATAAACATTGGAAAGAGTAGCACACTGCAGAACTAACAGAATCCAAAATATTTCAAATACTACCTATAACCTTGGTTGAATGAATATATGATCAAGAAGACAAAAAATGGATTTAGAACAGGGCATGAGAAGAGATCATCCAGTTTGTTTATGGAATATATTCATATGTATTCTTCCTCATCCAGAAAATTGCCCACTCGGCTACCATATCTGATACACAGTATGAAGTTGAGACATAGAAATAGATCTGTAGAAATGACTAGGAATATGACTTTCTACCTCCCATTTCCACTGAGACACTATTAGTTATGTTGAAGATTCAGAGATTAAGAATTATTGGATACCTAGACATCTCCACATGCAGAGAATGAGCTCCATATCCATTTCCAGAGTTTATAAGTGCTCATCCATCCATCCATCCATCCATCCATCCACATTACAGATATTTTTAGAAAGCTGGTTTTAATGATTTTTAAAACATATTGCTTACTTTCAATTCCATAATATACTGCATTTTACCACGAATGCTAACCTTCCTGTAAAAGTGAAATTCAGCCGTAACCAACTTATTTTGAAGTAAAAAAACTGGCTGTAATATTAGAGCATGCAAAGGAAAAAACTTCTAAAGTGGCCGTTATTATTACTTTTTTTTTAATCTTATAAATTGCAGCTTTCCATTCTAACATTTGTTTCTGGTTTCAGATGAGTAGAAATCTAATTTCCTTCTCCTCAAGAGCAAATGTCAGCACAAGTGGGATCTGAAATTTGTTGCTTGACACCTGCAGCTATGAACTAAATTGAGGGTAATATTTCAAAGGGGTTCTTGGGAGGTACACACTTAAATTTAGTTAAGAGGCAAGAGTGCAGATATTTGTATCTCCTGCATCATGCTTCTAAAACTATCCCAAATGACTGACTGATATAAGGCAAGGGAAAAAATGTTAGTCTTGACATGATTAGAAACATGCAGGTGGAACTCCAAAACTTGAGGCACTGTTATGATTCTCTTTTACAACAGCACAGTTTCATGGGTTCTCCCACCAAGACCCCAAAAGTGGTTATTTGAAGAAATTGCCTCAGTTTCCTTCAGTAAAAACTTCCAATTTCTCCACGTATTAATGTGTAAAGCTGGAGTTTACATTTTTGTGTTGTTCTTATTAGACAGGAAGTCCATAACCTGGAACCTCTTAGCACAAAGTTCTGAAAGACCTGCATGTGGCCCCAGAGCCTCTCCAAAGCTTACCTCCAAATTATAATGTTTAATTTGAAAGAACAGGAAAATATTAAATATATGGGGAAAGTTCAGATAAATTGCATTTAGCTGATTTGAGAGTAATTTATTATACCCCAATGAAAATTTATTTAAAGTAATTCTCTATCCTAGCCCGTTTATTATGTGTAGATAATCTACAGTTAGAGTTACAGTTGAAGTCTGGTGGAAATTTAATAATTCAAGTCCTAACCAAGGACCTGAACTTATTAAGATAAGTGTCTAAGAATTTAGGGAGTTCCAAGGAGGAAGTGTTTTTGTAAAATTAGGGCATTCAGGTCTGATAAATTCAATATTTCCAGATTATTACAATAATTATTGTTGCTGCTATTACACCATAGCCTGGAATGTCACTTAAATAATAAATGTGATCCCATGCCTTCCAGAAAAAAGTGTACCTCTGGTGCACTAGATTATTCCCCATTCCCCTTTCCATATGCATTTCCCTACACTGTATGCCATGAACAGCACATGCATTAATTAATTAGAAGTGGGTTAAAAGGTTAAAGAGAGTCAAGGCAAACTACTAGCCTACAAATGCTGCTGTATTCACAGGACAGGAAACTATCACTCTGGCTATATATCAAAAGTGGTTTTTATTTTGAAAGGGTAACTGGACTGATTTTGAGGAAATCTTATGAAGCTTCCAGGTTAGGAAGCGAAACGTCTTGTTGTTCCTCAAAATCAGTCCAGTTATCCTTTCAAAATAAAAACCACTTTTGATACAACTATGACCTGGATAACTGAGAATCTTCACAGACATATCACTCTGGATATTTTTTAAATTAATTATCCGTATGTTGCCTTTGAGAGCCAGTTTAACGTAATGGTTAAGGCATCAAGCTAGAAGCTGGGAGACTGATTTCTAGTTCCGCCTTAAGCGCAAAGCCAGTTGGGTGACCTTGGGGTAGTCACTTTCTCTCAGCTCAGGGAAGGAGGCAAGGGCAAATCATTTCTGAAAAAACTTGCCAAGAAAACTGCAGGGGCTTTTCCAGGCAGTCTTGAAGAATTGATTGAATGGAAGGGAAAAAAATGCTTTTAAAGATAAAACCATTTCAAGATGGCTTACTAACAAGCATTACACTCAGAAAGCACTTTTGACACTCACAGAGCTCTCAAAAGACAGCAAACTAGGGAACTTGTTGGAATTCAGAAGTGGAAATTTCTAAACTGAGAGCCACAGTTGGAAAGACTCGGAGTTTGCCAATCTCATCTTTACTATGGTTGACCAAAAAGCTCTAGGTTTATTTAGTCTGCACTTCCTACAAGAAACTTTAAAACAGGAATTTAGAAAAGATACGTAATGTAGGGACACCATTTGAGGTGGGTTCTTGCAGTTATGTTGAATTCTACCTCATTATCTGAAGTGCAGCAATTGCATGGCCCTTCTCTAAAGGCAGCTAATTTGTCACTGGGAGCAGCTTCCACAAGACTTATTTTAGCTCACAAAACTCTTTGCAAGCCAGATTAGGCTGGAAGAGCTGGGTCATTAGCTTTAAATGGGCTCCTCTTCTGCAAAGAAGACTGCCGACTTTTGAAATGAGCGCTGCATCAAGTTGTTCAAGTAGCAATCATGCTCTCCTCCCTGCCTTGGATTTACTGTCTCTGGAGAATGAGTGATCTGCTCTCCCACATGGACTAATTGGGCTACTCTAATGAACTCCGTGTGGATTTGCAAAGGGAAGATGAGACTAGCTGCAGCCCCCCTGAGTCCTAGAAAAAACACCCCTGGGGAAGCTCTAATCATTGGCCAGATTTAGAGTCAATCCCTTTATGAGTTTAATCACTCAAAATAGGCTGGTTCCTCCCCAAGAATCGAAAGCAAAGGCTGGGAAATTCTGCCAGGAATACTGGCCTTGAGGTAAATTCACTGAAGATACCTGCTACTTCCTCAGCAGCATCTGCCACAAGCTGTGATAAGGATTTGAAAGGATGACATAGGGTGCAATGATGTCATCATACATATGTTGGCATGTACTCCCCACTGCCCCCCCCATCTGCCCAATGATTAGAAATGCCCTGAATTGTTGTTGTTGTTTTATTTCCCTTCCTAAATCTGCAGAAAGTCTCAGTATCAGAGGATGGCAGCTGGGATGAAAGTTCCTGACTGACTTTTGTGCATGGTGATTATGAGAGCCTTTTCACTCCTCTCTTCTTTAATGCCCCATTCTCGCAGAAGAAAGCTGAGCAATTGGAGCTTTTGTGCTGCACCCATCAGCATGGCTCTGAGTCATTCAACCCCAGGAGCTTCACTTCTGGGCACATCAAATGCTATTCAAGGGGGGAATGTTGTTGGCTTCTCAAAGACTCCTTGGAATCAAACTGCTGCCATTACTCCCGAGGATAATTTTCCTATCTCACCAAGAATCCGTACGTATGGCATGGGGTAAAGTAAGAGCATTTTAAAAGACGGCTTATATAAAAAAGGAAACTGCTTTTTCCATCAAACACCTACAGAAATAGTGTTATTATTTTTGAGTCAATTAATTCAGCTTTCCTCAAAGTTGAGGTCTTTCCTTCTTTCCCTATCCTCATTAGCTGTGACAAACACAGGTTACTGAACTTATTATTCTTTCAGCAGCTCATTAGGACTGGAACTCGTTAGTGCTACAAAATGTTAAGTTCATGAATCAAGAGTGCTTTTAATAAAGCTATGTTTTTAAAATAACTTCAATATATCAAATTTTCAGGGCTGCACTAATAAAGTTTGAAATAACTGAAAACACAGTTTCTTCTGCCAATAGATAGAAACTAATATATCTTTATTTGTGTCAATATATATTGTTTGTGTGTATATATATGGACGTGCATGTGTATATATATGCACACATACACATTTTATCAACTCAAAAATAATAATATTATTTCAGTAGTATGTACATATGAGAGAGAGGGTGGGAGGGAGAGAGGTTGAACCTGGCATGATCTTCATGTGCTTATTTCCCTCTGCACTCAATTTGCAATTCAGCTAATATTTACTGTGGCAGCTTTGTTTTAGCACAGAAAATTTTACAATTGCTACAATTGCTTTTTTAAAGTTTGGATAAATCAGAGATAATAACTGTTATGTAAATAGGTTTGTTTGGCGGGAAGTTCGAATTAACTGACCCTCAGCTGATTGGCTGACCACCACAGCTGCAAGGTATATAAAGGGAGCTGGCTCCCCAGGTCAGTTGCTGGAGTCTCACCCTATAATAAAGAGCTGTTGTCACTCACTACTCTGGCTTGCTGCGTCCTCATTCACCCAACTTAACATTGGCGACAAGGATGGGATTTTGAGGCCAGAAGCAGAGGAGAGCTGAAGCCACACTCAAAGGAGCTGAAGCCACATTCAGAGAAGGGGACCCGAGACCGCATCCGAATCCAGCCAGGCGAGCGAGCGGAACACAGGAGAATCCGGAAACGATGTCTGCCTACACCCCGCCAGCGCCTTTCGACCCCAAGGAAGAGAAGTGGGGATCCTACATGTCCCGGTTCGAGTGCTTCATGGTGGCAAACGACATGCAAGGGCTACCGGACGTTCGGAAGAAAGCCCTGTTCCTGAGTCACTGCGGGCCAAGGGTCTTCGACACAGCCGAGGCATTGTCGGAGCCAAATTCGGTCCACAACATCTCCTGGTCGACACTGCAGACCCTGCTGAAAGACCACTATGCGCAAACGCCATCGAAGTACGTCCAGCGCTACGACTTCAGGCAACAGCTACAGCAGGAGGGCGAATCGATCAGCGAGTACTTCACCGCCCTGCGTAAGGCCGCAACCCAATGTGAGTACCGAGACCTGGATGAGATGCTCCTAGAGCAACTAATTTGCGGAGTGAGAGATAGCCGGCTCCAGAGAAGACTGCTTGCGAGGTCAAACCTGACCCTACACATCACGCTAGACGAGGCCAGGGCGCAAGAGTCGTCAGTAAAGGCCGCAGAGAAACTAAAGAGCTCCCGCCTCACCAGAACAACGCAGAAGACGGCGCCTGTGCACCGAGAGGCCGTAAGCACCGCCAGCGAGGGGGAGTCTGAAGAAGAGGTCTACCGCACCGAGCAGCCCCGCACAGCCCGCAGAGAGCCCAGAGACGGATGCGCCAGCTGCGGAGGGCCCCACTCACGACAAAACTGTAAGTTCAGGGACGCCGTTTGCCGTTCCTGTGAGAAGAGGGGCCACATCGCTAGAGTCTGTAGGTCAAAAACACACCAGAGCTACAGACCACGTGGCCAAACGGCCCAATCCGAGACGGCGCCACACCGAAGGCCCAACAGGGATGGCGGAAACCGGAAGGGCGCGAAATTTGAAGACGCTGGGGCCTACACCATTCGCATCGCACGGACCTGCACCTCGCCCGGAGAAAAGACCTACACCACAGTCGAGATCGAGGGACGGGAGTGCCAGATGGAGATAGACACGGGATCGCCGATATCCATCATGTCTTGGGAAAACCTAAAGAGAGTCATCCCCAGCGCACACAAGCGACAGCTCCAGCCACAGCTTCGCAGACTGAAGGATTACCAAGGGAACCGCATACCCGTCGAAGGCAGAGGCGAGTTCCAAGTACAGTATGGGGAGTTTACCGAGAAACTGCCCCTCACCATCGTCAGCGACAACCTTCCCAGCCTCCTGGGCATGGACTGGTTTAGAGCCCTAGGCATGGGATTCACCGGAGTAAGGAATGTTCGAAGCACCCTGAAGGAAGACCTGATGCAGGAGTTCCAGGACGTGTTCGACGAAAGGCTTGGCAAGTGTGTGGGGACCCCGATTTCATTTAATCTAGACCCCAACATCGCACCCATCCGTTTAAAGCCCAGGCGGGTACCATTTGCCCTGAAGCCCAAAATAGACATTGAGCTGGATAAATTGATCAAACAAGGGGTGCTCGTTCCAGTCGACCACGCCAAATGGGAGACCCCAATTGTCAAGCCGGACGGGTCAGTGCGCATATGTGCTGATTATAAATGCACAATTAATAAGGCCCTGCAGCAGAGCGCCTATCCAGTGCCAGTCGTTCACCACTTACTGCATTCCCTGGGCCCCGGCAAGATATTCGCAAAACTCGATCTGGCGCAGGCGTACCAGCAGCTGCCAGTAGATGGCGCTACCGCAGAGGCACAGACTATCGTAACCCACAGAGGGGCCTTCAAGTGCACCCGTTTGCAATTCGGAGTAAGCGTGGCCCCCGGACTGTTCCAAAGTACCATGGAACGGCTTCTACAAGGGATCCCTGGGGTGGTGCCCTATTTTGATGACGTGCTCATCACCGCGGACAATGAGCAGCAGCTTCGAGAAAGGCTGAGGGAGGTCCTAAGGAAATTCAGGGACGCGGGACTCAGAGTAAAACGCAATAAATGCATGATCGCAGTCCCCTCAGTCGAATTCCTGGGATATAGAGTAGATGGAACCGGCATACACCCCACAGAGAGCAAGATCAGGGCAATCAGAGAAGCACCCACCCCCAAGGACAAGGCAGAGTTACAGGCCTTCCTGGGACTATTAAATTTTTACGCCATCTTCCTCAAAGACAAGGCAACAGTGGCAGAACCCCTACATAGACTGTTAACCAAAAAAGCCATTTGGAAATGGGGGAAGACTGAAGACAGGGCATTCGCCGGCATAAAAAAACTACTATCAGCTGAAAGCTTCTTAATTCAATACAATGCAACGCTCCCCCTTGTCCTAGCATGTGACGCGTCCCCGTTCGGGGTGGGAGCCGTCCTGAGCCATAGACTCCCGAATGGCCTGGAAGCGCCCATCGCATATTACTCCCGAACTCTATCAAGTGCCGAGCGAAATTACAGCCAGCTCGACAAGGAGGCCCTCGCCGCCGTTTCGGGAGTAAAGAAATTCCACGAGTACTTGTTCGGGAGGGATTTTGAGCTAATCACAGACCATCGACCACTTTTGGGTCTCCTCGCGGGAGATCGACCAACCCCGGCAGCACTGTCGCCCAGGATGACACGCTGGGCCATCTTCCTCGCAGCATACTCCTATCGCCTGGTACATCGACCAGGGGCGAACATGGGCAACGCGGACGCACTCAGCCGATGCCCACTACCTGACAGCCTAGAAGACCCCACACCCGGCATCCCCATCCTGCTGATAGACGTTTTGGACTCTGGGCCCATAACATCAGCCGAGGTTGCAAGAGCCTCAACCAAGGACCACGTGATCCGGACAGTCGCAAGTTGGGTCATGAGGGGGTGGCCGGAAAAGATTGGGAGCGGGGAATTTAAACCGTTCACGGGAAAACGAGACGAATTGACAATGCAAGGGGGTTGTTTACTATGGGGCGATCGGGTTGTTATTCTCTCATGCTTAAGGGAAAAGGTTTTAACGTTGTTGCATGAGGGGCACCCTGGGATTGTGAGAATGAAGGGGCTAGCCAGGAGCTACGTCTGGTGGCCCAGCATGGATGCAGACATTACAGAGTGGGTGGGGAGATGCCAGCCCTGCCAAGAGTCCAGATCAGACCCGCCAACGGCACCCGTGAGGGAGTGGGAAAGGCCCCAGGGACCCTGGTCCAGAATACATATTGACTTTGCAGGCCCATTCCATGGACAGACCTTCATGGTCATCGTAGACGCATTCTCCAAATGGCTGGAAATCAAGCTAATGAAGGCCACTACCACCGATGCAACCATCAGAGAGCTAAGACAGTTATTCGCCACACATGGGTTACCGGACATCCTAGTGTCAGATAACGGGCCACAGTTCACCGCAACACAGTTCGAGGGGTACTTAGCGGGACTTGGGGTCAGACATGTCCTTTCTGCCCCGTTTCACCCGGCTAGTAATGGACAGGCGGAGAGATTTGTGAGGTCAGCAAAGGAGGCCCTTTCACGCTTAAGCCCCGGAGACTGGCAGGAAAGGGTAGACAAATTCTTAATAGCCCAGCACTCCACACCCTGTACAGCCACAGGCCGAAGTCCGGCCGAACTACTAATGGGGCGGAAACTCCGGGGAATACTAGACAGACTCAACCCCAACTACTCCCCAGAGGTCTTCAAGGGGGGGGAGAGGAAACTTAGAGAGTTCACCATAGGAACACCGGTACACGCTAGAAACTATGGACAGGGCCCACTCTGGGAGGCCGGAACAATCACAGAAATCACAGGCCCCAAGTCATACAGGGTAGACATGGGGGACGGGAGAGTTTGGCGCAGGCACATTGACCAATTAAGAAAAAGAGTAACCACAGACACCGAAGATACATTAGACGACCCCATCTCCGACCACGACTACCAACCAGAAGCACAAACCACTAGCCCAAGTAGAGCGGAGGACTTAGCTGAGGACTCTGGTATCCAGCGCCGCCCCGTCGAGGTAGTCCCAACAGCCGGAGAAGTCGCCGCCCACGAGGAGGCCCCGGAGGCCTCATTGGAGGAGCAGGGAGAAACAGAAAGTCCCTCCGACCTGCTCAATGCCGCCCCTCCGACTGAACTGCGCAGGTCAGCTAGGACTCGCACACGCCCTAGTCACCTGAGAGACTATATATGCAAATAACACCCCAAGTGACTTCTGGAAGGGGAGGAGTGTTATGTAAATAGGTTTGTTTGGCGGGAAGTTCGAATTAACTGACCCTCAGCTGATTGGCTGACCACCACAGCTGCAAGGTATATAAAGGGAGCTGGCTCCCCAGGTCAGTTGCTGGAGTCTCACTCTATAATAAAGAGCTGTTGTCACTCACTACTCTGGCTTGCTGCGTCCTCATTCACCCAACTTAACAATAACTATCTTAATATTGGACTGCTAATAACACATTTAAAGTTATTAAAGGCTATCTATCTCAGAAGCTGAACAGGATGTAGATAATAAAGTGGTCTTCATATTAAAAAAAACCCCTAAAAAATGAAAATGAAAACTACTAGAAAAAGTGTTTTCAGAGAGGCTGATAGGAAAAGAGCTCTCTGCTCTCAAAGTTTGCTGTGCACTGAAATTTAGCAGCAGAACAAAATCATGTTCGCTGTTAGTACACTTTGCATCAAAATTAATATCAAGACACTCCCAGTTCTTCAGAGATAAAGGCTGGCTTTAAACAAAATGATTCCATGTATACAACAAAAAACCCATACTGTGCTATTAGAATATAAGATTCACATCTAAACTCACTGATCTACTGAATCTTTCAATTTAGAAAGACTATTTTGTCCTAGTGGGAGATTATGCAAGCCAGCCTTTAAGTTCACAAAGTAGATTTATGAGAAGCATAAACATCTTTATTTAAATAAAATCCTATTTTCTAAAGATTGCAAAGATTTAAGAATATGGATGAGGAGATTTGCAACACAGGTGGAGGAGTATAAAACTTCTAATTTTTTACGTGTGCCCATGAAGGAAAAAGAAAATCACTGTCCATAAATTCAACACAGCACACGGTATTGGACATGGAGAATATTGATTAGGACCAGTTTCATTAATCTTTGGAAAGCATCATTTTTTCCCCTAAAAGGCACAGATGTATTATTCACTGAACTAAAATATTTTTTTTAATGTTAAAAGAGAGCTGAATAATCCTTTGGAGATATCATTTATACAATATTGTCGCTCTTTTATATTTAATAATGCCACTATCACTGGGTTGCAGATGTCCTGAAAAAACAACAACCCAAAGACTATTTGTATAGTCAACATTAGGCAGGCAATAGTGTTTTTGCACGTACAAAAAATGAACAGAGAGTCCAGAGGAAGGAACCTGGTCACAGTCAGACAAAGAATATGACCCAGGACAACCAAAAGGAAACATAAACAAAGTTCTAGTTCTTAGGTATTACCTGGTATGATCATCAGTTCAGGGAGGAGCAGACTTGTAGGAAAGAAACTCTTAGGAATACTCATCCCATAATCAAAAGAGGTTTTAAAGAGAGTAACCTGTTGGGCCCCTCTAGGCTCCTCACATAATTTAGAAGCCCATGCAATCAAGGGAAATATCTGTACCTTATACACTTATAACAACCTTCCTTCTAATGTGTACTGTTTGATACTGCAACATAGAAAAATGCCATTGTCTCACAGTGATTGCTTTAAGAGACAACCACGGTACTCAGAAATTGGAAAATCAGTTTGTAAAAGAACCTCCATTAATTCAAGATGGTGTGATATTAATAGTCGTGTCATCTTTGTTCCTTCATGGCTGCCTTCACTATGTGCTTAGAACAGTGTGTGAAAAAGACAGGAGCCCTGGAGACCAGCTTTGCCCCAATATTCCTATCCCTGTAGCAGTAAGATTCGTGTCTTAATGTCATTAGCACAAGGATAAAAAAAGAAAGCTCTTCAGCTGGCATTGTCAGGATTCCTGGTTACTAATAAGCATGATCAGCTAGCTGAATGAGTAAAAAAACAGAAACGCTCCAAAATATTTGACAGTAAGTTAAAGTAGTTAATCCCTTATCATCAGTTTTCTCCATTTGTTGTAGCCAATGAGGATCTGATTACAGAGGATTCTAGAATGGACATACAGATTTTATGCAAAAGAATTAATGGACATAAGTGTGACATCCAGACTTAGAACAAGGACATGTTAGCAGAGGATTTTAACCTCCAAGGGCATTTCATACTGATGTCAAAGAAGTTATTCTAGAGGAAACAAACTTCATCACCACAGTTGAGAGACTAACTCACATACATCAAAATGTTTCAGCCTATTTCAGAAGGTCTAAACAAATATAATGAGATGGATTTTTAACGTATTATATTTCTTAATTGATAAATACTTGTCAGATGTCTCACACATAAGATGGGTTATATATAATTACACTTTCCCCCATCTCACAATTTAAATCCTGAATCTCCCTTTTTATGACCCTGTATTCCATATTCGGAGTAGACTTGGGCGACAGGATGGAGTTGAGCTTTACTAACTGAATGCTCTTCCTGATGCCTATGTTGAGTTCAAAGCAATATATTTTTCTTTGCATTCTAGAAGAGAAACATCTGCAACTACCTAGTATTGAACTCTCAACCTTCTGAGTGGAAGGCGAGCATCTTTATCACCAGGCCACCACGCCACTCAATTTAAATCCTGCATCAATTTAGCCATTTTGATGAAGTGAACCATAGTTCATGAAAGCTTATGTTGTAGTCTGAAAAGAAGCTTCCAATTTTTTTTAATTATATAGTATAATTAACTATATAATTAACTATAGTTCTTTTTATAAAAAACTATAATTTTTCTGATTATAGTAAAGAGAGTTCCAAGTATCAAACAAAAACTCATGCACAAATACATATAATAACATAAAATCAATCTATAATGCTACTTAAAAGTTTGTGAACCCTTTTGAATTTTCAGTATTTCTGAACAGATATGGCATAGAATGTGATCTGTTTTCCACACAAGTTCTACAATTAAATGAAGAGAACTCAATTAAACAAATGAATCAAAAGTATCATACTTGTTTGTTGATTAATTTAGGAAAATTATCCAGATACATATTGGTGTGTGGCAAAAGTACCATATTTTTTGGAGTATAAGATACACCTTTTCCCCCCCTAAAAGCAGCTGAAAATTTGGGTGCATCTTATATTCCAAATGTAGCTTTTTTCAAAGCTTTTTTTCAGCCCTAATGAGGCGCTAGCAAGGTGCTAGCGAGTGAAGTGATCTTCCCAGCTTTGCCTGCTCCCTAGACTTTCCACTGTGCTTTAACAAGGCACAAGCGAGTGAAGTGATCTCCATGCTTTGCTCCGACTCTCAGCTATTCTTTAAAAGCTTTTTTTCAGCCCTAACTAGGCGCTAGCCGAGTGAAGCAATCTCCCCGTGCTTTGTCTGCTTTTCTCATTGCTGCTTCCTCTCAGCTGAACCTTAGAAGCTATTTTTTATCCCCAAGCAGGGGATAAAAAAAACAGTAAAATAATGCACTGAAGTTGACCAGACTAAGGACACTAGCCAGATGAATACCTGGTAGGCAGATTTTTCCCCCTATTTTCCTCCCCCAAAACTAAGCTGCGTCTTATACGCCAGTGTGTCTTATACTCCAAAAAATACGGGATGTGAATGTTTGCTCTCAGTAATTAGTATAATTGCAACTAAACTAAACTTTTAAGTATCACTGTACAATACTTGAGATACGCCTGGATCTGTAGATCTAATTTAGACAGAAGCAAAAGCCAGACATGTAAATTGGAATTTCAGGGTTTTTTTTTAATTCCTTAAATTACATAACCACCTTTGCAATGACACCCCAATTTTACAAGTGAGCAATAGTGGAATGGAGACTATTTTCAGGAAATTCAAGTACACGGAATATGTTCAAAGTTGTTTGGACTGCAGCAATTATATTCTATGTTAAAATGTAATTCCCATTTTCAAATCAGCATGTTTTACAAGGTACATTTTTAATGGTTTGTTAATATTGACTAACTCCCTTAATCATGCTGTTACAGACGTCCTAAAATTTAGCAGATTTATGAGGTAATTGTGACTACTTCTAAAAGAGATGTTACTGCCTCAGAGCTATAAACTATTAGTATTGCAATGTACCCTGATTCAGCAGTTTGCTCGCAGGTGTAAAAATTAATGCAAACAGGGAAAAATGGTTTCATCAATTTCTGTAGAAACAGTAAAAAGCTTTGCACAATTACATTTCAGAAATATATAAATATCTACCTTCAATTTATGATTAAATATGGTAGCCACAGTTTGTGTGCCACTTGTTAACATGATCTTCTAGAAGTCTCCTGTATCTAACGTAAAAGATTTTTTAAAAAAAATAAAAATAAAAATACATGGAAAAATACACTTGTGCATTTTTGAGTTGTTATGAGAACCTGAGCCAAACCAATGAATCCAATTTCACAGAACAGCCTAGTTCTTTTCACTAAAGAGCTTCAGCATGAAGGGTACTTCCATATTTCAACAGAAATAACTACAGACAAAAGTAGCATGTACATCTTTTCTTTTATAATACATGAGGTGATGGCTTGTATCTAGTCAGCTGTATGTCAAGTGCAGGAAGTATCTTATGATATATATACATTTCTGACTTTTGCCTGAATGCATTTGTGTGATCCTATGCAAAACAGAGTCATGAGTCATGAATATCCTCAGGAAAGTCATTTTCTCTCTGTATCTACTGGAGGTACATTTGGAGACAATAACAAAGTATCTGTCTTTCTTTCTTTCTTTTCTTTCTTTCTTTCTTTCTTTCTTTCTTTCTTTCTTTCTTTCTTTCTTTCTTTCTTTCTTTCTCTCTCTCTCTCTCTCTCCCTCCTCTTTCTTTCTTTCTTTCTTTCTTTCTTTCTTTTCTTTCTTTCTCTCTTTTCTTTCTTTCTCTCTTTTCCTTCCTTCCTTCCTTCCTTCCTTCCTTCCTTCCTTCCTTCCTTCCTTCCTTCCTTCCTCAAAATGCTTCAGTCCAGTGATGGCTAACCTCTTCCAGACCAAGTGCCCAAAGCGCCCCTCCAAATGCAATTGGCATGTCACCCCATGCATGTGTCCCGCCGCCATGCCTGCACCTGCACGCACCCTACACCCCAGGCATGCACATGCGCCTCCCCCCATGCGCGGCAGAGACCCGAAGACCAGCGGTGGAGCTGAACTGGGGCAATGGCTGACGTGCTCACAGAGAGGACGCTGCGTGCCTCCTCTAGCATGCGTGCCATAGGTTTGCCATCACTGCTTTAGCCTATCTCAGATGGTCTTAACAAATACACTGAGATGGGTTTTTAATGTATTGTTAACAATTTTTAATTGATAAATACTTGTCAGTTGTCTCACATGTAACCTGGATGTACATAATCATGCTTACCTCCATCTTCCAATTTAAACTCTGCATCAATTTAGATCTATACATATAGTTTCCCCAAAGAGTTAATAGTCCAGACATGAATGCATTTAGAACCATTTACACATTCCAAAAGGAACTATATAAAAGTTGCTGCTGTCACCTCACTAACTTTTTTCCTTAGCATACATTGAAAAGCCCTTCAACAGTACACTGTTATATGTAGCTCAAGTATTATCATGTTTAATATGGTAACCCTTCACTGGCTGATATGCAAACAGTCATTCTCTCAATCCTCACCCTACCCCTAAAGTGGTAAAATGTTTACATGATCTGAAAAATGGCCTAGCAGTATGATTTTCCCCATACTGGGGGAAAAGCAGGCTAGTTGGCTGAAGCGAAGAGATATTGACTAGCCCACAGCTATTCAGGCGTACTTTGGACAAAGATACTCATTTTACCATTTACACTGCAGCTGCATACATTTTCAGCCAGCATATTATATATGGCTTAAGGTCACTGAAGACTAATACAGTACAGTTAATGTAAAACAGTGTTTTAATTACACACACTGTGTTATTTATTTAGCTCTTTCAACAGCTCATTAACGTGATAAATGCTTTACGTCATTAAATCAGCTTTGTTAGTGGAACAAAACACAGCATGTGGAGGAAGTTGGCACCTTCTTCTAATATACAGCCTTACATTGATTTTTCTTTTTCTTTAAATTATGGGCACTGCTACTTTTTTTCAAAACTTTTCTCTTTCTCCCTGGAGAATACAATAACGTTGCTTTGGTCTTTCATATTGCTCCTGTACAGTGTATATACAAAACATGTCTCTGTGCTGATGTGTGTCATATAAAATTTGCATTGTTTATATTAACTGGGTATATTTGCATCTTATTTAAAACCACTGTGGTGAGATTGAAGGAATAGTCTTACATGTATATTGTGCATTGTTATCAAAGGAGAAAATGAAAAGGCAGTTTCCAGACAAAAGGGCCCGAGGCAATATTAATGACTATGAAATGAGAAAAATAAATACATCAGGATATAAACTTGCATAACACCCTGATGAAAAAAAGCATTAACATATTCCAAGCTGAACCTGCATTAGAAAGAGAACCCCTTGAAAATTTGTAAGATTTAAAACAAAATACATTTTTAATATTCTGTATCAACACAGCAAGTTATTTGCTGAGCGTTTTCAGATCTGGGATCTGAAAGAAATAAAGCACTGGGAATTTTTCTGCTAATAGTTTTGGTACAGTTGTAGCATGACATCTTAGCATACTCAGAAGTCAACTCAAGTGTTTTTTTACTGTGTAAGCAACTTCAAAACTGCAGCTTAAAAGAGAAGCTGACATTTTTCATTTGCATACTTTTGTCTCAGGGTTTCATAGGAAACGTGTGATTATCATGGGGTCCAAGAGTGTAAAACAGAGTCAGAAACTTGACTTTCTTGCACTCTCCCCTCCTACTGCAGTCTCTGATATCATCAGAATGGGAAGTGTTTTGGTCCAAGAAGATTGCAGACAGCCCCGAAGAAGCCACCCTGAGTCAGAGCCTATTGCAAAATATCTTTGTCATGAATTCAGTAACTACTGGATTTTGTTACTTTATTTTTAAGTCTCGATTTTCAGCTTCCTACTTGTATTATGAAGATAATAATTTTGGTGTGCATATAGGCTCATGTGAAATTATTAAAACATTCTGGGAAGGCACAAGCGTTACATAAAGAATAAAGTAATATGCATTATTAAGGGACTAAGTTGGGGAAAAAAGAAGAGTCTTCCAGAGTTCTGAAACTTGCACAGTCTTTTTGCAAATCTGACACATTCCCTAGATGATCTTTGACAGATAACTAGCTGGCTTCTATTTGAAGACTTTCAATGAAGGAAAATGCACCACTTTGTGTGGTAGCCTTTCTACTGACTAATAGCTCATAAATCAAGAAGTTCTTCTTGATGTCAAATCTGAATGTGTTCCTTTATAGATTTAATCATTTGTTTGGGTCCTACCCTATGAGGCAATACAGAATAATTCCAGTCACTTTTCCATGTGATAATCCTTTCAATATTTTAAGTCTATGGTTTCCCCACTAATAATACTTCCTGTAGGCTAAACATACCTAGATCCCTTAAGAGTTCCTCATCTTCTTGATAGTCCTCCTCTGAATCATTCCAATTTCTTGACTAACCTACTTAATGCCCATAACCTGATATACAAGTGGAATTTGAACAGGGCAGCGTATAGAGGAATAATTAAGCCCAAAAGAACATTTGCTACGTCAGTAGTATCAGCATCACTCATGTTTAATTTATGGTGGCAAAGTCACAAAGATCTTTTTCACATATACTACTTATTGTAAAACAAAAGTTTTCTCCATCCTATACTGGGGCCTTTCATTTTTCCCCCCTTTGTATCAAATTCTGTCCTATTCATTTTAACCCAATGCTTAAGTTTATCTAACCTTTTAAAAATATTTTCTTTCATCTAAAGTATTAGCTACCCCTCCCATCTTAAATTAATTTACAAATTTGATAAGTGTCCCCTCAAGTCTCTTATCCAAATCAATCTGACAGGACTCAGGAAAGTTTTAGCCTGCCAAACCAGCCTTAATAAACCCCATTCCTTTCGCCTTTTATTTTTACCAAAGTCCTTTCAACAGGATTTTCATATTTTAATTATTGAATTTCTATCCAGCTACTGTATGTATGAATGTGTGTATATCTGTATTTGTGTCTTAATCAAATTTATATAGTTGCCCATCTCACCAAAGGTGACTTTCAACGTTACACAAGAAATGGATGAAACCATGTATAAAAAACAAACATGGAAAAATATAAAAATCGCTTTAAAAGTAAATATTATAAAACACAGAGATACAAATCCTAGGCAAAGAGAAAATAAGAATAACCAGCCCAGCAATGGAGCCACCTAAGCACGTGTCTGGTTGCTTGGGAGTTCCAGGCCTAATAATATAACCAGGACTTGAGGGTGCTCAGGTTTGTTCACAGTTGTGATTTGTTTCTACCATGGTTGATGGTATCAAAAGCCACCGAGAAGTAGTTCCCACATCCCACCCTCACCAGAAGTTATCCAAAAGCACAAGCAATGTTACTTTCAACCTATACTTGTGTCTGAATTCTAACTGAAAATAATTCAGATAATCCACTTCCCCTAGGACCCTCTAAGATTTGCACAAGCATCTTCTCAAGAAATGGAGGTAAGATAATGGACAAAAAAATAGTTCAGTATGACTTTTTGGGGAGGGTATGAACCAAAGCCTTGTTAAAAGGTAAACGGACCCCCTCCCTCAAAAAAAAAAATCACTGCCAGGAGATACACTACCAGGTGGCCAAGCTCACAGTCTTGAAGACTCTGTCCACTTCCTTAGGACCAACAGGTTCAGATTGTTCTCAGATAACCAGGCAATCTCCTCCCCAGGCATCTTCTCTGGACCTTCAATGACACCAGCATCCAACCAGGAACGAATCTAAATGATTTAACCTACAGATGCCATGCAAATTCCTACAAATCACTGTTAAAGGTTCACCTCACTTCTTTTACCAAGAGGGCCTGTGTCATCCAAAATAGGGCTGCAGGATGGCAATCTGTGAGCGCAACAAGGGCACAGAAATACTGATCCTTCACCACACTTACTGTCACTAGGTATG
The DNA here is from genome assembly GCA_022577455.1 of Arizona elegans. Lineage (NCBI taxonomy): Eukaryota > Metazoa > Chordata > Lepidosauria > Squamata > Colubridae > Arizona > Arizona elegans. The sequence goes on from JAKOOJ010000001.1 coordinate 180,739,453, forward strand.
CCTTAATAGCAGCTCTAACCGCTTTTCAGTCAAGTTCATCTCCTATTGAGTGCCAGCAAAACTCTAGGTGCCTTTTCTCCTATTTAATCTCTCTCAGTTCCTGCTTAATCATTGGGAATTATGAGATCCACAAGAGGAGAGAAGTCTCATAGGTATGATCAATCAAAGGCTTCAGCTGCCTCCTTATTCTAAGTGGCAACCAAGGCACCAGACCAAAATGAGGACCCAGATTGTTGGGGGCAATATGCTATTTAGTATTCTGTCTTTGGTGTAAGCCGCCCAGAGTCCTCGGAGAGTGGGCGTCATAGAAATATGAATAATAAAATAAATAAAATAAATAAAAATGTATAACCACAAGTTCCTTCTAAAACCATTCTAGGGGCATCAGTTGCTGGGGGCAAACCAATCTAATAGTTCCATCGATCCTCCCTGCAGAGAATGGTGCTGATAGAAAGTCCCTTAGAAAGCAGGGCATGATCCAACCATGAGTAAGGGGACCGGAAGCTCCCCCAATTTTAGATCACATTGCCATTGCTTTGAGAGGAAGACAAAATCCATACTGTGACCACTGGCCCAAGTCTGGCTGCAATGGAAGCCGTGAAATCTTGAGCTGCCTAGATCCTATTCTTAGGGAAGGCAGATTGGAGTCCTCCAGAACCAAAAGTCTGAGGAACTCCAAAGCCAACCCAGAAATGTAGTCAAGATGCTCAGCAGGGACATTGCTATGTAGCAGGAAGGTTGGTGAAACAGCAGCAATCCCAACTGATCCCTAGATTCTAGCTGGATGAACAGGATCTCACAACTGGAGACCTGTGGTGCAAAGCTTCAGAAAGCCATAAGAGATTCTCTGTTGACAATTGCTGCATTCCTATCACTACCTAAGAATTGTGTGTGTATAGGATAACCACAATACAATATCTCTGCCCTTTCTGTTGCATCTTCTTCTTTGAATAAATTATAGTCCAGCTATGTGACAATCCCACCTTTCTTCACATCATTAAATTTAGTTTTGGGGGCCAGGCAATGTCAGCTAGGTGCTACCACCTCTTGGGTGTATCATATTTTATGTACTTGCTATTCCTTCTTTGAATAATAGCTTGACTCACTTTATTGGCTCAAGGCTGCTTTGAACACATAATTCTGAATCCCACATCTTAGACTATGAGAACAAATGGTTTGATGTATATCAATTATTCTCTAGATTTCATTACCTATTTTTTCATACAGACTATTTCTATGATGAATCACAGAAGCCAAGTGAACAAATTCCTGAATAATATTATGTATGTAATATGATTTTTTTAAAAAAAATCTTCAAAAAAATGCACAGAGAAACTGAAACTGGCTGACAGATGTGTGTTTGCTCTATTGATTTTGCAAATTAAACAGCCACCAAATGTCTTCCTATTGTGCCTTTATATCAGATGTTTACTCAACACAGCCACATTGAGACCTTATTGGGCCAATTGCAGCATCTTAACAATTTATAGAAAGGGTGATGCTGGAAAAGCTCTTTGAAATGAAAATAGGGTACACCTTTTATATGTATATTTTCTAGTCCAAATTTGCCTGTTCAAAAGCACTGCTTTGTAACATTATTAGGTAAGCATTAATTATACTTTTCATTCCTATTCTACATGCCATTCATAGTTATTTGGCACCAGATTTGACCCCGCTTTTTCCAATTTTGAAGTGGCAACCAGTTATGATTGAAACAGGTGGAAACAACTTTTTAAACATCATAGAAGAGTCAGCAAGTGCCCTAAACTTTATCTTTTTATCTATCTGAAGTTTTTACAAAAGGACAAACTTCTGATAACCGTTTCCAATAACACAATGAAGTGATTTCTTTACAGGTAAAGATCAATACTACAATCTCCCAGCCCTCCAGGGAAAAATGACAATTGGAAAACAGCCTCATCAATTAATCTCAAGGATTATTATGTACACAGTGAAGGGAAGGTCATATTCTGTCTTTATGTTGCTGGCGGCTAAAATATCCTTTAAACTGTAAGTTTAGATTAATGAAATTGCCATATGGATATTTGATCCCGCTCTCTACTTATGATTAGGCTTGCTGCACTTTATGCTAGGGTTCAAAATCTCAAAACCTTGCATAAAACCAATCTGCATGAAGTGAGAAACAAAACCAGTTTTAAAAAGGAGGTTTCTGGGATATTGGGTTAAATTTTGAACCCCAAGTACATTGTAAATGTGCTCACAAATTGTCAAGTGCCTTATTCTTACACACTGCAGGTAGTCCTCAATTTACAATCATTCACTTAGCAACCACTTAAAGTTATGACACAATACTCCTTATAAGCATCCCAGCATCCCCTCAATCATAGGATCCAGATTTGGGGGCTTGGCAACTGTTAATGCATTTATCATGGTTGCAGTGTCCAACTGTCATGTTTCTCACAAGCAAAGTCAATGGAGAAGACAGCAGGGAAGGTTGCAAGTCGCCCATGTAATCTCTCGCTTAATGACTATTGTGATTTGCTTAATGTGCACAGCAAAAAAGGTTAACAGATTGGGCATGGTCATATGGTACTTATTTAACAACCATGCCATTTCATGTTGAGTTTTCTGGTCCCTACTGTCATCAAAAGTAGGACTATTTATAAATTTCTGAAACATGCTTTCTTCCTTCTTTGCTGTTCTATGCACAGAGAAAGCAGTTTCCTCCTGTTTTTCTATGGCTGTATTTCTATTTTGTGTGGTTATCATGGCAGACGTGTAGAATGCATCATAGCACCATAAATTTTATTACCATTCTTCACTCTGTTGTGCCCAGAAGATTCACTGAACTTAAAAGCTTATCCTATGGCTGAGGATCATGCACTAGTTTCAAAGTGATATAGAGCATTCAACGTTGTTTCTAATATTAGAGGAGTTCTTTTTCTTTTCACTTTGGATAAGAGAGTTGGATAAGATGGTAAAAATGATGAAAAGTTGTATTACCAATTTTTACATAATGAAACAAAGCCATTTCTGCCAGAAGACTTGTGAAAATGAACCTGAAGTATTATGGTAGCCAGTTTCTGAAGCTTAAAGAAATAAAATAAAATAAACCAGCTTCCATTCGAAGTATACGTAGTGATGTATTAGTAAAAATGAATTAGTAAAAATGAAGGGGGGGGGATCCTTTGTTCCCTAGAAGACTGATCTAGCCATCCATCCTTGTCTACAAATATAAAGAATATTGCTTTTAAGAAATAATATATCTTTACATATTGTTCAGCACTTTATGAGAGAGGAACTAGATTTTAAATGCATGAGTTAACAATTCCAGTTCCATTCAAGAAACGAAGGTGGTTGAGAGAAAGACACAGTATGGAGATGCAATCATCTCCTATTCAAAGAGCACTTCTAGAAATACATGGAGTCATTGATAGCATCATGCTGGGATGAACTTGACAGGAAGGTTCCTAAGGAAGCTGAAGTGCAATCACAGTAGCACTTAGGGGCTGAACAGACAAGAAAGATTCCCACATGAAGGTTGTCTATTGCCGGAGTGGAATTTAAGCATTTCTAAGTTCAAGATGAATTAGAAAGCTTTCCAAACTGGAACTCCACACAGCACAGATAATCAAAAGAGTAGCTTAAAGGGTCAAACATCTTTTAAAATTCATTTTTAATTGTTATAGGCTATTAAAAAGAATTTCACAAACACCGTGCTTATGGCATCTTTACTTTTGGACACACGACACCTGTGTCAATTCCTTTGCTTTGTGTTTCTTGAGTTACAGTTCAGAATCAGGCCCTGTATCTAAAGAGCTGGGCACTTCATACAATAAATGTTGGGGCGCTGCAAGCTTCCAACATTATTTGGAAGAATTGCTTTGGACCCTGGGTACAAACAGGATTTCTATGCTCAGAGGCATTCAGGGAGGAAATGAAAAAATGTATACATCATGATCAGTGGTGAAATGTAAAATCTGTTACTACTGGTTCTGTGGGCGTGGCTGGTGGGGGGGGGTAATGTGATTGGGTGGGTGTGGCCACCTTTTTTTTCTTTTTTCTTTTAAAAGCATTTTTTCTACAACCTCGAGGTTGTAGAAAAAAATGCTTTTAAAAGGCTCTGATGATACCAGCTGAGCCACAAGTTCATCAGAGACTTTGTTTGTTTGTTTTTAAAAACATTTTTTCAGCCGAAGAAAATATGCTTTTAAAAGTAAAAAAAAAAAGCCTCTGATGATCGCGCGGCTCAGCTGGGCATGTGGGGAGGGCAGGGATTTTTGCTACCAGTTCTCCGAACCACCCACTGCCATCGCTACCGGATCTGGTGATCCGGTCCAAACTGGGAGCATTTCACCACTGATCATGATTTGATAATGCAATTCGTGCCCTTTATGTAGATGCAGGAGACTTCACAAGTACAAAAACTTGGGTCACGTCATGTCATTATATACACATATTTTGGAATCATTCTGGTTAGAAATGAATGCTTACAATTACAGAAGAAAGGAGATTGAAGAATGGAAACAATTCCATATTTAAGTAGCATAGACACCTACAGTTCCTTGCTGCTTTTGTCAAAATGTTAAAAGCACTGTCTGGCTTTGTGCTACCTCTATCATATGTGTGTGAGATAATATATATGCAAAAAAAAAAGGGGCAGAGCTTGCATTTTGATAGCAAATCACTGTTTTATTCCTTCTGCCTGTTTGATTGCAGTGAGTAACAAATCTAATAAATACACAATTTGTGGAGAAATAACCTAAGTACACATTTATTAGAAGCTGGAGACTAGTTAGAAACTGGAAGTATTTTATTTTCATATAGAATTTCCACTTTTGAAAGTCAATTAATGGGCTTCTCAGAACCTGATGTATTACAAGTACTAAGATATGAGCTGTGATGGCGTGGTTGTTAGAATGCAGTATTGCAGGCTACTTCTGCTGACTGCTGGCTGACTGCAATTTGGCAGTTCGATTCTCACCAGCTCAAGGCTGACTCAGCCTTCCATCCTTCTGAGGTCGGTAAAATGAGGACCCAGATTGTTGGGGACAATATGCTGACTGTGTACAGTTCGAGAGCACTGTAAAGCACTGTGAAGCGGTATATAAGTTCAAGTGCTATTGCTACTGAACATGTAATATTTATTATGAGAACAATGTACATTTTAGATCCTTGATAGGGAGATATAGACAACAGAGTAACTTAAGTACTGTTTTCTTTGCCTCAGTTTCTATGTGAGAGGAATGAAAAAAAATCATACTGAAATGTAAGTTGCTGTCCTGAATTTCTAATTCTCTGAAATACAATCTATCCCTTGGCCAGCTTTGTTTCTTACATTGGTAAGGCAACTACAATAGTCAGAAAACTGCAGAATTACAGTGTCTAATGTCAAGTGACATTAGAAACTAACCGCTGTTCAGAGCAGATTCTTGATCCTTAATCTGAAACAATTTGGATTTTTATTCTCTTTCTAGCTTTATATCCTCTTCTTTCGTCGAGTAGTTGAATTCAGGTTCATGTTGCATTTGTTCTATTCAATAAATGGCTTCAACCTGCTTCTCAAGTTTTTAGTTCTCTCACATTGCTTCCCTGCAATGAAATCTTGGCAAGCTAACTTTTTTTCTTTTTTCTTTTTTGGAATCCACACCCTCTCATCCATTATGTGGCATGTGCTCTGCTAGAGGAAGTAAAACCCACAAAGCAAAATCTGGGCAGAATGAGCATTAAATGTAATGTATAATTATCAACCCAAAGCAGTTTCTTATAGTTACAGTGTTCCCTGGAGGTATGCAAAATATTTGAGTAAGAATATCTTTTAGCAAAAGATTTAAGGTTTCCTGTAGAACAAAAAAAAAAACCCCGTAGTGAGTAGTTCTGAATGGTACTTGCTGGCATTTAGTAGGAAAATTACCTCATACATTATATCATTATAGTTTGCTCAAGGCAAACATAGAAGGATATTACAGGCTTTAAGGTCCATGAATTATTTATCAATCCATACACAAACCAACCTTTATTCATCCATATTAGTTACAGATCCTTTTAATTTTTCAGGGTCAGAAAAACTAGAGGGAACTGAAACATTGATGGCCCTTGTCATATAATTTGGAAGATATTAGAATTATTACACCACAAAACTCATATTCTCTTTCTTTATCTATGTAATTATGGCTATATTATCTGTTCCATGTAGTAAAAGGGATAAATATCAAGAACCACAACTATTATTCAGATGCATCAGGTAGAAATGGCTGCTTTAGCCAAAAATCATAGTTAGCCTCAGGTTTGCACATTTCCCTTTCCTGTTCTCCACCTCAGGCTTGAGCCAGGGGTGGGTTCTACTTACCTTTGAGCCAGGGGTTTGAGCCAGGGGTGGGTTCTACTTACCTTTACTACAGGTTTGCAATTGGCCGTGCATGCGCAGAAGCTCCCTGATGACATTTGGGGTCAGTGGGTGGAGCCTCCCACTGGTTTTACTACCGGTTCTATAGAACTGGTCCAAATCGGGGGAAACCCACCACTGGTTTGAGCCATATAGCATGTTAGGCAGAAGAAAAAGGCTGGAGAATTCTAACCAGAAATAAACAGCATATTTTCCCCACTTCAGCTTTTCTCATGAATCTTTTCATATGTAAATGAAGAAAAATAAGAAAAACAAGTAAAGTGAAAAATTAAGTATCTAGAGCAAGGGTGTCAAACTCAAGGCCCGGGGGCCAGATTCAGCCCGTGGGGTACTTAGATCTGGCCCGCAGGGCTGCTCTGGAAACAGCGAAAGACCAGCCCGCAGTGCCTCTGCCAGCGAAAACAGAGCTTGGCAGGGCTGCGTGCGGCACTCCCAAGCTCTGTTTTCGCTGGCAGAGGGTTGCAGTAGGCCGTCACAGCCAAAACGGAGCTCAGGAGCCCATTTTCACTGGCAGAGTGCTCAGGCCGCCACAGGCACCTCTGACACAAGTGACATTGAGCTGGCCATGCCCACCATGGCAACGCCCACCCCAGTCCCCCAAGGTCAAACACAGGCCTGATGTGGCCCTCAATGAAATTGAGTTTGACACACCTGATCTAGAGTAAATTGTAAACATTTTTAGAAACAGAAAAATTCAATATAAGAACAAGAAATAAAAAGGAAGTTTTTATTTGTTTCATTTTTAATGCTGCCTGATTTCAGCTGACTAGGGAAACTACAGATGATAGTGCAGTAGTATAAACAAAGTTGGGTAAGAACTGATTATATTTTTTGACAGTTATTTGGACTTTAAAGAAGCTGGCTAGGAAAAGTATTCAATCTTTTAAACTCTGGTGTTCAAAAATACTCCTGAGAATAACAGACAAGAAAAAAGACAAATGGATTACTAAAGAAATGGACACAGAATTCTCGCTGAAGGCATAAATGACTACACTCAAATAATCATGTTTTGAGCATGTTACGTAAAGACCTCTGGAGAAGGCCTTTAATGCCGGGAAAGGTGGAAGGAAAAAGAAGAAGATAGCTAGCAGCAAGGTGGATAGACACAATTACAGTGGCAATGGGTGCATCATTGGAAGCCCTGAAAGATCAGATTAGGGATAGATCATCATGGACAACATCTATTTATGTGGTTGCTAAGAATCAACAATAACTTGATGGCACAATCAATCCATGAAGATTCTATTCCTATCTTAAGCAGCAGTGAAATATGGCCGGATCTATCTGGTTCGCATGAATCAGTAGGGCTGGCGGCGGGAGGCGTCATTATGTCCCATTTTTTAAACTCTGTGCATGCGCAGAAGAGGCGTGTGTGAGCGTAGCAAGCGCACGTGCACGCTCACATTTCCAAACCAGTAGTGAAGGTAAGTGCATTTCACCACTGATCTTAAGGGAGAATTATCCAGCTTTGCCTCTTCTCTTCCATCTTTATGTTGTCACTATAGACCAATGTTCTGGTCTCTCAGGCTCCAAATACCTCTTGCTTTTCTATTTATACCAATAGTTCCAATGACCAGTCTAGGTTTGTGAACATGTACTAATTCAGCACCACATGATTTGATATGTTCCACTTTGCCAGCACAGCATCATCTAGAAGTAGGGAGTGAGAAGTCAATAACTTCCTAAAAACCATTATGAAAAAAGTTATTTCTAAAAAGCAAAATTTTCTAATTTTGCTGATTTCTGTAATTTTTGGACATGTATCTCAGACACATTTCCACTACAGAAACTAATCCTAACCATCAAATGATTTTTTTCCCTTTATCCTACTGATAAATGAAAACCTTCATAAAAAAACAATAAAACAGAATGCCATATGAATGATTGTAGCAAAGATGAACACAAAAACCAAGAAGCTATCAAAATATTGGACCAAAAGCATTTTCATTGAAACACAACTGTTACTTCATGTGCCAGCTGGGATCAGAAAGAGGTTTTATTAATGCATGATTTTGCGCTTTAAGTTTATTGCATTTATCTTTATGTAGAAATAAATGAGAAACAGATTTAAAGACTCATTTACACAGCCTGAAGTAAACACATGAATTCTGCTATATGTGGTATCCAGAGAGCAAGAAACTCATTCATTATTTGTGTCACTTGCATTCACAAGACAGCTTTCAGCCCTCAAAACAGAGTGAAAGAACATCACTGCTGTAGCCTTGGATAATAAGAGACAACAATTATTTTGCCATCTGTTCCATGCCTAGGCCTAGAAAATAAATGGATTTTTAGAAGCAAACCATGAAGTTTCAAACAGCAATAAATCAATACCATTTTATTAAATACCTGTATATCTATTCTAGACAAAAGATTGTTGTAAGACAAGGCTCACTGATTACAAATTGATATTGGGACACACTTGCCTTTTTCACCATAACTTCTCCTGATGGTACCTTTTTAAAAAAAGTTATTACATGTTGTGGAAAGAAGCGTCACAATCTGAATGCAGGCACTTGTCTGTTTACTACAATCATACTGCTTCTCCCCAACCTATATTTTTTTCTCAAGTGGAACAACTCTAGACGATCACTCACATGTCTATGTATACAGTATGCCCTAAAAAATCTGCCAAAATGAATAATATATGCAAGATCTTTATGAATTGAGCAGAGCTTTGCAGAAAAGCAATTGTTGCAGTTTAGTTATATATACGACATGTAACCAAAGTCATGAAGTGGTTTTGCATTCTTCTGAAGAAAAGCCTAATCTGACAAGCAATCTTCAGTTTCAACTCTTTACATACCCTATGACAATCCAACACGTTTACTATTTTTTTGCACGTCTCTAAAAAAGTGTCGTGATAATGTAATGCAGTAGCAAAATGCAGGAAAGCCAGTTTAGTATACTGATATGCTTCATTTCACAATGGATTCAGCTGCCTGAGATAAACTGTCTCATTCAACATAATGCTGAACAATTGATTGTTAACCATTCAAATAAACATTTTAGCCATAAACATCATGGCACAAATAAAGGGATGTAATGAAATAAAATGTGCTTAATATGGATTTATAAAACATAAAACAAGGTGAAGATTTCAATAGGAAAGAAAAGCAATCCAAACGGTGCCACAAGCATTGGACTGCAGAAGCCTAAAGTTGTTGAATTTAAATGTATTTGAGAATTACGGGCACTGAATCTTCTAATCTGTTTAAGAAAATAATTCAAGACGGCATTGGCAGCAGCTAGTTAATGCTAGTTTCAAGACACTCCCAAGGGTCTCAATAGCTGCTTTGAATTCAGCATGGCAGCTTTTCCGTCCAGTTGATTTACACCCAGCTAGCTCTTCCTTCAAGCTCCAGCATAGCTTTTTCATAATTCCTAAGAATGAGAACAATGATTTTGCTACTAATATGTGTGGAATCCAATAATAAATTTCTATTATTGGGATCAGTTCTTCTGATGGAGGACAAGCAAAGAAATTTCCCTTCTTACTATATTTGCCCCATCTGCATTCAAACCAGTGGTGGGTTTCAAAATTTTTTACTACTGGTTCTGTGGGCATGGCTTGGTGGGTGTGTCTTGGTGGGCGTGGCAGGGGAAGGATACTGTAAAATCTCCATTCCCACCCCACTCCAGGGGAAGGTTACTGCAAAATCTCCATTTCCTCCCAATCAGCTGGGACTTGGCAGAGAATAGATGGGGGCGGAGCGAGTCAGAATTTTTACTACCGGTTTTCCGAACTACTCAACATTTCCTCTACCAGTTCTCCAGAACTGGTCAGAACCTGCTGAAACCCACCTCTGATTCAAACTCTCTCAACATAGAGATTTAAGAGGATAAACTGTTAGATAAATGGAAGTCTACCAAGGAAACAATGGATCCCATTCAAATATTTTTAAACAATAGCTTTTCTCCAAAACTAGGGATAGGCTACTCTCAAATTCCATGTTTTGTGCCTTTCAGTATCCTCTCTGTCTAGGCCTGTTCAAAATTATACATACGATATAGGAACAAACTTGTGGTTTGAAAGACTAAATGAAAGGTCTTTTTTTGTTCTATTATTTGAGGGGAAAAAATTCCAAACTCAAGCCGAATCACATATATGTATTGTGGCTTCATCCAATTTCAATAGTGGAAAACAGTAAGGTTCTACATTTAGGCAAGAAAAACCAAGTGCACAGATATAGTATAGATGGTATCTGGCTCAATAGTAATAATTTTGAGAGGGATCTTGGAGCCCTAGTGGGCAATCACTTAAATATGAGCCAGCAGTGTGCTGTAGGTGCCAAAAAAAAGCCAACACAGTTTTAGGCTACATTAACAGAAGGATAGAATCAAGATCACGTGAAGTGGTAATACCACTTTATAATGCTTTGGTAATGCCACACTTGGAATACTGCATCCAGTTTTGGTCACCTCGATGTAAAAAAGATGTTGAGACTCTAGAAAGAGTGCAGAGAAGCACAATAAAGATGATTAGGGGACTGGAGGCTAAAACATATAAAGAACTGGGTATGTCTAGTTTAATGAAAAGAAGGACTAGGGGTGACAGGATAGCAGTGTTCCAATATCTCAGGGGTTGCCACAAAGAAGAGGGAGTCAAGCTATTCTCCAAAGCACCTGAAGGCAGGACAAGAAGAAATGGATGGAAACTAATCAAGGAGAAAAGCAACCTAGAACTAAGGAGGAATTTCCTGACAGAACAATTAATCAGTGGAACAACTTGTCTCCAGAAGTTGTGAGCGCTCCAATACTGGAAGTTTTTAAGAAGAGATTGGACAATATTTGTCTGAGATGGTATAGGGTTTCCTGCCTGAGCAGGGAGTTGAACTAGAAGACCTCCAAGGTCCCTTCCAATTCTGTTATTCTAAATGTTCAAGTTCTCAGTTCCCCAAAAACGTTAAGTTAGCTTTTAATGTCAGTGAAGATTCTCAGTCATCCAAGTAGCGTTGTCTGGCAGTTCAGTCATGGCCACTGGATTTCTTTTCTTTTTAGTTTGAAACATTTTGCAAGTTGTTTCTTCGGTCCTTTAATCAATTTTAGCATTTAATCGACAAACAGGAGTTTAATAGCACCTTTTCTGAACTCCCAAATTTATTAAAATGCTGCAGCTCACTTCATCACATGCATGCAATGGCTGTGATGTAAGTTTTAAGTTGTAGTGTGAGGGGAGAGAAAGAAAAACAGGTTAGTAAGGCAAATGCAGGTTACATATGAGCTAGATTATAAGTACCTTGTCAATTAACAATTAAAATGTGTTGCACTTATATTATGCTTAACCAACACTCTTTTGCTAAATGACCTAAGATGCATCAACACTAAATCTATTCATTCCATCTTATTTGCAAATATACATTCAGATGCTATGCTTGGCAGAAAACACTCCCTTTGGGTTTGATGACAACACAACAACCCTATAGGAAAGTCAAGCTTAGTTGGGTTTTTGTGAAGCAGCAAATTCTCTCACCAGCTGTGAATTCAGTGATGGGGAAGACAAGAATGGCTGTATAGCTCTTACTTGTGAGTCAGCCTCTGTTGGTATTTTAGTTGCTTGGCAAATGAAGACTTGATAAATTAAAATGCGAGGGGAGAGTTGTCTTTTACTTATCTTTTACTACATCTATATAAACAAGTCTTTTACTACTATAACCACTCATCTCACATTTGTGATTCTGGGCAATCCACAGGAATAAAAAAACCGCAAAGCCAATCAACATAATTAAAACAAAATCAATCAAATACCATCTCCAATTAGTCACTTTAATAACAGTCACCATAAAAGAATGAAGAGGAAATAAATAAAAAGTGCTAGGTTTTGTTTCCTAAACTACAGTTTGCAGAACAGGATTGAAGCCTTCTTGTCCTTATCTTACTCTACACCACATTTCAAGCTGCTGCTTTTATGTTTTCTCAGCTTATTTTAGGCTTGACAAGTGGATTCTGGCTGCAGGAAATATGCATAAAAGTAAGAGAGATGGAACATTCTGCTTGATCCATTTGGCTACATTTTCCTGTCAGCATTGTTTTCTATGTGAACATGACAGAGCAATAAATGTCACCAATATTATCACATCTGGCCTGCAAAAAAATGGAAGGCGCCTTGATGGCAGCAAAGTGAAATAGAAAACTCTAACTCTTTGCTGCCATCAGTTGTTCAATTCAGATTTCTGTAGCCCAGATGTGAAAGTCCCAATAAGATACAGCAGCTTTATCCTATCCTATTCAGCATTCAACGAGCTTTTTGGATACCCCACTCTTGAATAATACCAGCATAACAGCAGGGGCATTTTCTGTTTTAGTACAGCAAATTGTATTTTATGTATTGTTATCGCAGAGCAAGCCCCAAATTTCCATATAAGCCCCATTAAATTCAATAGCTTTATAGTACAGTATGATAAAATTGAGCATGTGGCACCCAGACTCAAAACGTAATTATTTATAAACAATTGATGTGTGTCATTAATTCATTGACAGCACGTTATCCTTTTGTATGGATACCCTACATATGACAAACATAATGCTGTGAAATTAAAAAAAAAAACAACTTTAGTCAGCACCTTGGAGATAAATATTTTGAGAAGTGCTGAAAGATTAATGATTCAGGTCATATATATAAATCTCTCACTCTCTCATTTCTCTCCCCCCACTTCTTCTTCTTCTTTTAAAATAGTATAGCTGCTTAGGTCTCATGAAAACTGCATCTATAAATAACGGGAAGAATTTCATAACTTGATTTCATCAGATCAAGCATACATTTATTGAAAAATATAGTCCAATATGAACTAGTACACCTTAAGACAGGGGTGTCAAACACAAGGTCCACGGGCTGAATTCGGCCCACGGGGTGCTTAGGTCTGGCCCACAGGGCCGCCCTGGAAACACAAAGGACTGGCCCACGGTGCATCTGCCAGCAAAAACAGAGCTAGGGAGGACCGTGTGCGGCCCACCCAAGCTCCGTTTTCAGCTGTGACAGCCTCCTGCAGTTCCATTTTCGCTGGCAGGGCGCTGCAAGAGGCCGTCACAGCCAAAAATGGAGCTCGGGAGGGGTGCCCCTGACACGAGTGACATCAAGCTGGCCCCGGCCATGCCCGTCCAGCTCTCAAGTTCAAATACAACCCTGATGTGGCCCTCAATGAAATTGACATCTCTGCCTTAAGATGTCTCTGTTAAGGAATTTGGTTGAACATCTAAATAAACTACCTAGCACTACTATAAGGTTTATTAAGGTACATTAGTCATTAATAACTAGTTATGATGTCAGGAAAAGGAAAAACAGACAAATAAAACTACAGTACAAAAATAAGTTTTGCAATTTGAATCATTTATCACGTTGCAGGGATTGGCAAAAAAATAAAAAAACAAACCCAATTATATCTACTTCTCATGGATATTTCCCGACTTGGAAAATGAGGTTTGCCTGTTCAGGACATTAAGGGTTGCATGAGGAGTTTGGAACAGTTAGGTTCTTTTGCCGATGCTAAATTTAAATGCACATTCAATTATCATTAAAAGGCAACTTCTATTCTCTTTTTTCCTTTTATCCTGTGAAATGGGGGAAAATCATTGCAGTATTTATTTATGTTGCAGAAGCATAAACATCCATCGTGGAGACACATCGCCGAAAATGATAAAAACCGACCCAATAAAACTGAAGAAAAGAATAATGCAGAGTTGCAGAAGCGGCAATTGCAAAATCATTGGAGGCAGCTTTCCCCTTAGGTGCTCCACAATTTTTCTCCAAATTAACCTAACCTCCCTAACTATGTTGGCAAGCATGAGCAGCTTCAGCACTAGAGAGAGCTTGTATTTGAATAACTGTTTACCAGTACGTTCCATTCCAGGTTTTAGCTTGCCATCAGGAGTACAGAGTGCATGATGACTTCTTTCTGAACACACCCAGGGATCTTCGGCCAGTATTTTCATGTATTGTTTTAATATTTTCTTTTATTCCTCTTCCTCCACTTCATAGTTTCAACACAACTCGAGATATTACATTTGCCTTCATAGACATGAAATCCTTTACACCATGTGTCAAACTCAAGCCCTGCAGGCCGAATTCAGCCCATGGGGTGCTTAGATCTGGCCCGCAGGGCTGCCCTGGAAACAGCTTGAAGGCATATAGACACACTCTCACCCACACTCTCACCCCCACCCCCACCCTCACCCAGAAGACAAAAAACAACTCCAACTGTTTGTCAACGTTTTGTAGGCCAGAAATGGTAATTTCTAATTTTTCTAACCATGGCCAACACTTTTGCTATGAATTAACAGCGAAGGCTACAAAGGGGTGGGGGATGCAAAGAAGGGATGAGTAACACATAATTATGGACATTGATGATCCCAAAAGATGGCAGCTGAAGGGCACTTCCAGCTACTGTGAATAACTGGCACCTGACTTGTTTGAAACTCCCTCTTGTTTGCCTTTCCCTTCCTGCGTTAACATTGAAAATGGCTTTAAAAACATATACTTTTTCCCCACATGGAGGTTAAAACAGCACGGCTTGTTTAACAGCAGAGAAGCCAGTTAAGTAAGGAAGCGTTTGTTAGCACTCAAGCACTTGAAATATGTTAAGTGCTTGGCAAGTGGTGCAACCTGAGCTCTGGACAAAAGTGCGGGCAGGTAGTTGAGTGCCTGACAAATGGAATTTAGACATACACGTTTAACAAGGATGCACTAATGCAGCTGACTGTCAAAATAGAAAGGAGATACATCACCCCAAGAAAGGCAGGTTTTGCTTGAAAATATACTGCAGGAGATATATACATACCCTGTCCCCCCCCCCCCCCCCCGGAAATAAGACATCACCTGATATTAAGCCCAATCAGGCTTTTGAGCGCATGGCAATAGAGCCAAGCACTTATTTCAGGGTTCAAAAAAATATAAGACAGGGTCTTGTTTTCGAGAAAACATGGTAGATAAATAGATAGAAAGAGATATACTGAGATAGATTAGAGCATGAGAGACTGGAAAGACAATCTTGGTAACTGCATGCAAGCACACACACACACACATACACACACAACAGACACAGATTGTTTTCTTTTCAAGATTCTTTTAAAAAACCTACAATATTACAATTTGTTCTTTCAAACCATCTCAGTACTATTTAAAAACTCCACCTGCGTTTTATTATTATTTACATCCTACCTGCATCATGTATAAAATTTGATAAAGGAAAATTAGAACAATCACATTTGGCATGCATAAACATCTTCAACACGCTCCCTCTGGAAAAAAAAACCCTGGATAAGCAGCAGAATAACAATATAGAAACCTCTAGCAGTTTTCTTCCCTGTGGCAGGAGTCCAGGTTGTGACAACCCAGTTATAGTAGGTTTTGGGAAATGATTGTGATCCCAATCTTGTTAAATAAAGGGCAAGGCAGGTGGGAGGCAGGATGGTGATGGAGGAAGACAAGTGAGTAAGGCGTGACAATTTGAAGGCAAAAGAAACTGCTAAGTTAAGTGATACGATATACTTTACTGATTAGTCAATTGACCATATCAAATAAGAGCATCAGCAATAAGCAGTAAAATGCAATAAGATAGAGCAAAGTGAGATAAAATATGTATGGTGAGATAAAATAGAATAAAAGCCATGGTAGCACAGGGATTAAAATGCAGTATTGCAGAATAACTCTGCCCACTGCCAGGAATTCGATCCTGACTGGTTCAAGGTTGACTCAGCCTTCTGAGGACCCAGATTGTTGGGGGCAATATGCTAACATTGTAAACCACCCAGAGAGTGCTGTAAAGCAGTAGGGGGTGGTATATAAGATTAAGTGCTATTGTAGAAAAATTAATTTGATTGACTGTATCAACTATATATAAACTTGATACAAAAATGCAAAGAAATAAAAAGCAAAGAAAACTTCATAATAGGTCGACCCCCTACAGTTAACTCCAGTGTGATCAAGTTATTATATCCTCTCTGAGGTGGCCTTTGAAATGAAGGTGCTGGTGATTACCTATAAGGCCTTATATGGCTTAGGCCCGGGATATTTGGGGGGTCATCTGCAGCCAGCAACAACTGCCCATCGCCCGGTACGTTCCCACAGAGAGGGCCTCCTCAGGGTGCCGTCAGCCAGACAGTGTCGGCTGGTGACCCCCAGGGGGAGAGCTTTCTCTATACCCTTTGGAATTAACTGCCCCTGGAGCTCCGGGTGGTCCCCGATCTCTGCTCTTTCCGTCGCGACCTGAAAACATGGCTGTTTCGTTTGGCTGGCCTGGACTGATGGGATTTTAATTTTTAACTTGTTAATCTTAATTGCACTTTTAACTGTTAAATTATGAGATTTGGATTTAATTTCTTTTTAACTTTTTCATTAGATGTTTTTTACTGTTGTGAGCCGCCCTGAGTCCGGCTGGAGATATGGCGGCATATAAAAATAAATAAATAAATAAATAAATAAATAAATAAATAAATAAGAAAGAAAGAAAGAAAGAAAGAAAGAAAGAAAGAAAGAAAGAAAGAAAGAAAGAGTGTGGTCTTATTGAGTATGTGCAGATTTGTTGCCTGCAATAAGTAAGGTTAAGTTGGGATCTTTGTTCCTTTCCAGTTCTGCTCTAATTGATGTCTTTGGAAGAAGTGTTTGTAACACAAAACTATTTTGCTCCCTATGCCAGTAGACTCCACAAATATAGGCATTAGCTGGCTGCCTCTTTATTAGGTCTCCTCTCAGTACACTCTCTCCACAGAGTCTGCATCCGCAAAATCCCTTATGTTTATGTTCCTTTAGATTTTAATTCTTTTTCTTAAATTAGATTAACAACCCTGTTTCTCCTTCTGGAAGGGATCCTTTCTGGCTAAAACAATTCCTCCCCTGGCAAGATATCTGATAAACAAGTTAAAAAAACAACAACACTGTTCTGTTCTATACACATATACAGTTTACAATTTGTTGTCTGTTTGTGGAAAGTCCAGTTACTGTTGAGAAGTACTCCAAGAAATTGATTCATGGACCTGCATAATTTACTTGAGCCATTTCAGCAAAGATGGTCAGTAATTGTTACAAGTCCTTTATATGGGTTTTTCCTATAGTTTTCACGACTTGAGATATTTTAAAAGAGATGCTCAACTCATGTTTTTCATCTTTAGATGAATTCAATCCAAGCTGCACTCTTGGAACAAAGCAACACAACTTGACATCTGTTTCCCAAATATAGTAATATAACGTTTCCAAAACTGTAGGCTAAGAACTATGGGTTGTTTGCAAACTGCTCATGTTAAGCCAAAGGTTAGTTGAGCTCATCTGTAGTTGCTTTTTATATAGGCACAGATTATGGCAATAGACACATTGACAATATGTGATTATATATGTATGGGTTAAAGTATAGTTTCAAATTTAGATTTGGAATGAATGGTCTATTCTGGACATGTTTTTATAGATTTTTCAAAGTTGAGTAATTGCCTATAATCCAAATTTTCAGAATTGTTCTTCTTAGTTTAAAAATGAAAGATGAATAGAATGTGGATGGCCTGAAGCCTGATTTTATTCCTTTTATGAGAAAACAAGGTTATTATCTGATAATACCTTGGCTATGAGAGCAATATTTTCTATGCATATTATAATTAGGAAACTTTTGTTTCATGTATTTTTGTACTACTTCCCATATAATTATCTCAAAGTCCTGTACAAATGATAAAATTTTAAATGATCAAACCACACAATAAGATTACTATAATTAAAAATAATTAATATAAAAAGTATGTGTTGTAAAAGGGGATGGAAAAAAGGGGAAAGCCATACAAGCACAGTATTCAAAAAGAGAAATAATGTTCATATGATATATGTAATGGCACACTATCAAGCCATTTCTTATTAGAGTGTGCTGTAAGGAGTTCCAAATTTAAACCTAACGTGGGGTATAAGCAATTAAATCAGGCTGAATTCTAGACAGGACAAGTATTCAGAATAATTTTACTGTGTGTCAAATTGTTGTAGAAGTGATAAATTTACCAAATTTGCATTAGAGCATCAAATTATTTTATTGTTAAAAAAAACATGTCAGACAGCAGGTGATAGAAACCATTTACCCAGAGAAATAAATGATAGGTAATTAGTATTTGTTTCAGTTCAGAATCAGAAAACAGACTGCTGCAACATTTCCTTTTAGCTTTGTTCTGTGGACCACTAATGTTCCCCAATAACTTGAAGACATTCCATAAGATAGTCCTAAAATTAAAATGGGCAGGGGATGGTGGTGATTGGAGTCATTTGGTTGCAATAGCCAAACAAGTCTTCTATTGATGAATGAAGACGTTGACAGGTGTCACATTGAAAGAACTTAATCAAAACAGAACCAAGACTGCATGGAAAATACAAGACGAAAAAGCATTGAAAATCCTATTTTAGTTCTCCACATGTTTTCTGAAACTAAATTTTTCAGCATTTGTTACAACAATGACCAATTATCAAAACAATTTTAATGCTATACCAAACCTGATTTTATTTAATATCTATTATTGCAAAAACTACTATTAATCGTCTCATCGTTCCCATCACCCATCTCCTTCCACTTAAGATTGTATGACTAACTTTGTTGCTTGTATCCTTATGATTTATATTGACTGTTTCCTAATATGATTTGATTGCTTATTTGTACCCTATGACTATCATTAAGTGTTGTACCTTATGATTCTTGATGAACGTATCTTTTCTTTTATGTAGGCTGAGAGCATATGCACCAAGACAAATTCCTTGTGTGTCCAATTACACTTGGCCGCTAAAAAATAAAAAATTCTATTCTATTCTATTCTATTCTATTCTATTCTATTCTATTCTATTCTATTCTATTCTATTCTAATAAATATATTACATATAATCCTACATACATATTCCAGTATTTTTTTTTATTTGTATAGGTTTTTGTGGTTAGAAAGAAACTGTCATATTAATGAAATTGACATGCATCTCTTCATATTCAGTTTGGTGTAGTGATTAAGGCGTTGGCCTAGAAACCAGGAGACTGTGACTCTAACCATGCATTAGGCATGAAAGCAGTCATTCTCTTTCAGCCCAATCCACCTGAACAGGGTTGATGTTGTCGTGGGGAAAATAGGAGGAGAAATGAGTAGTTTGTATCAGGCCTAAGGAACCAAGAAGGAGGAGTTACTTCAAAGTAATTTTTTTATTGCTGCTTGTCTATAGACAGAAATCCTGCCAGACTAAAGCATTTATCTACATAACTATTAGATATACCCTGTGAACTGTTAGAAGGGGCTCCATCTTCATGCTGCATACCAAACATTCCAAGCTATGTTGTCTCTTTGCTCCTGGGGGAAGGGCTGGTACCTCCTGCAACACTAGACTACATTGTAGCAATTCTCAGTTGTCCAGGTCATGGTTGTCCCAAATTGCGTAGCTAAAAGCCTGTAGCGATTTGGGATGAACACCCTTCGAATAGTGTGGGAGGACGAATGGATTTCCAGAAAAAAATGCAGATTACAGGAACCATTAGCGCTACTCAGGTGACCCTGAGGACATAGATAAACATCCAAGTGCTTCAGTGACCCTCAAAAAGGATGCAAATTACCAGCTGTCTGCAAGGAATATGAATCCTTCCATTCCCCACCATCCAGTCAGAGCTGAAGAAGCTTCTTGGATGAGAAGCGAAACGTCTTCAAAGAAAAAACAAGGAAGTCCAGTTGCCTCATGAAAAAAGCATCTTTGGATCTAGACTACATTCCACCACAGTTTGCCATTTTGTTGTTCAATCATTAATCATGTCTTACTCATTGAAACCTTATGAACCATAGCACCTCAGGCATCCCTGTCCTGCACTATCTCCCCAAATTCATGTTCATTGCATTGATGACACTCTCTAACCATCTCGTCATCTGCCATTCCCTTCTCCTTTAGCCTTCAGTCTTTCCCAACATCAGGGTCTTTTCCAATGAGTCCTTTCCAATGAGTCCTTTCTTCTCTGTTGGTATTTGAACTTCAGCTTCAGTATCTGTCCTTCCAAAGAAAATCAGAGTTGATTTCTTTAGGATTAGTTGATTTGATCTCCTTGCAGTCCAAGAGACTCTCAAGAGTCTTCTCCAATGCCACAATTTGAAAGTATCAATTCTTTGGCATTAAGCCTCATTGTTTTGGTAATAGCAATAGCACTTAGACTTATATACTGCTTCACAGTGCTTTACAGCCCTCTCTAAGCGGTTGACAGAGTCAGCATATTGCCCCAACAATTTGGGTCCTCATTTTACCCACCTAGGAAGGATGGAAGGCTGAGTCAACTTTGAGCCTGGTTAGATTCGAACTGCCAAATTGCAGTCAGTCAGCAGAAATAGCCTGCAGTCCTGCGCTCTAACCACTGTGCTGCTGCAGCTCATAGTAATGTACAATGTTTTGCCTATCTCCATCAAGGACATCTATCTCCCTCTCACTCCTTCTCTCCCTCCCTCCCTCTCTTTCTCTCTCCCCATCTTCCTTACTCTCTTTACAGACACACATACACCATCAAAAGATAAACAATGGAGTGACTACTTTTTAAATAAAGGCTAACCACATTTATAAGAAAACTATCAAGAAAAGGCTGGATCTTATATGTTTGAAATTCCTTCATCTGCCACTTTTTTTTTAGATCACCCACTTATGCCCTTATATTAAGCTTCAAGGTGCCTCTGTACAAGAGAGAGACTTCATTTCTAGTTTGCTTTACAGTTTTGATCCATGGCTATCTACATAAGGTGTAGGAGCTTTATTCTTTATTTTGCCCTTGGGAGATGCCATTGAATTATTAGCCTATTCTTGAAGTGTTTTTGTCAGAGAAAAAGGCTTAGCAGTCTATGGATCAGGATTGCAATATCAAGATTTCCTTAAGCTCAGGTCCCAAGAGATGTGACTCACTTCTGCTTTTTGTCTGAGAAAAATTCAATATCCATTCCATTTTTTATATTGCGTTTTCCAAAGAAGCTTTCCAATACATAGAAATTAAATGTAAGAAAAACTACATATATATATTCATACATACATATACATACCTACATGCATACAGTGTATACACACACACATTACTACATTACATAGTATCGTAGCAGTGAAATGCAGCAAACTATTAGAAAACAAAGGGATGTAA
Organism: Arizona elegans; assembly: GCA_022577455.1. Classification (NCBI taxonomy): domain Eukaryota; kingdom Metazoa; phylum Chordata; class Lepidosauria; order Squamata; family Colubridae; genus Arizona; species Arizona elegans. The sequence goes on from JAKOOJ010000001.1 coordinate 180,760,906, forward strand.
ATCCACTGTTCCAAACCCTCACAGCATAAATATACATTATTGTACTGTCAGTTATTTTTCATCATTAATGAGGTAGAAAACAATAATAAGTTCTGCATAATTACTGCATAGCTATTACAATGAATTCTCTTTTTAAATACTTTGTTTGTTCCACTCGTTCAAGCTAATACATATTTTCTTTTATTTTGCAAACTGTCAACCATGCTATGTCGGCAAAATCAACAATTACTGTATGTAGCTTTACAATAGTTTTCCATAGAACAACATTTTCTTATGTATTAATACAAATTAAATCCACTGCATTAAAACTACCTCAGACAAATAGTGACACTTGAAACAATATTATTTTTTTGAGTAAAGAGCCCAGTATAAATTGAGGACCATATAAGGTTAGGGTTAAAAGGATAGGTTATTTCATCTCACAGTGCTATTTAAACATTTGTTAGCTGGATCAAGTTTGGCCATTAAGAAAATAGAAAATCTTTCTCCTTTCATGGCATTGATACCCAAAGGCTCAGAGGTGGTATTCAACAGGTTCTGACCAGTTCTGGAGAACCGATAGTGGAAATTTTGAGTAGTTCGGAGAACCGGTAAATACCACCTCTGACTGGCCCCGCCCCCATCTATTCTCTGCTTCCCAAGTCCCAGCTGATCAGGAGGAAATGGGGATTTTGCAGTAACCTTCCCCTGGAGTGGGGTGGGAATGTAGATTTTACAATATCCTTCACCTGCCACCCAGCCACGCCCACAGAACCGGTAGTAAAAAAATTTGAATCCCACCACTGCAATGGCTGCTTCTTACTGAAAGAGACATGAAACCACATTTGAGAACTCTAGTCCTCTAGCTCCTTACATCCCTCCCCACATTTTTCTAAAAGTAATTCCTGCACCTTAAATCAGCCGGTCAGGGGAAAGGGTCACAACACTTCCCCAAGCATGAATGGAACTACACTCTGAGACCTTAACAAAATAATGTAAAGGGAAAAGTTGATGGCATTTGTCAAAGAAAGCAAAAACAGAGAATAAGGTGTTTTTTGAAAAAAGTGAAATACATTGTTCATACCAATAGACTCGAGTTCCTGCCCAACACCCAATATTTTTCCTTTCTTAAAATCTAGTAATGCAATACCTCTCTTCTGCTTTACATGGATTGTTAAAAACAAAATAACTAGACTCTTTTTGGGCTGTTAGCTATGTGATATTGACATTACATTCAGTAAACAAATGAAAGAACCTCTTTTACTCGGGTTTACAGTGAGCATATAAAATGTTTGCAGTTTTCATCTGTGCTTCAAAACTTCAAAGCTTAAAAAAAAAAAAGCTGTAAATACTTTTTGAAATATTATGATGACTTTATAGCTCTTACAGTTTACCATGGTCCTTCAGGTCAATACTGGAGTGGGAATGGATGCATTCAGACAGATATTCAATAATTGTAGCTTCCGATTTATGTGTGATGCACAGTGTTTGCATTTGAAGCTCGAGTGAAGATTGCAAACAACTGGTATTCTGATCTGACATTAAACCAAGCGAAAGCGGCTGTCCAGAGACGCCTCAAACTGCCAGATGGGTGGAATATATATTTAAGAAATAAATAAAAACATGGGCTGCTTACTTTAGAATGACGACATTGTACACAGTAACCCACAATGAGCTGTACACATCACATATTCAAAAGATCTATCTAATTTCAGTTGGATGAAGTTGAATTACACGAAGGAGTTCAAGCACAGGGACCTACTAAATGGGGAATTAGTAGCTGAACAGGACAGGGTTTTTATCTCCTGCTTTTTCTTGAGAGCTGGCCAATGCATAGCCACACCTAAATCTTAGAATAACAGAGTTGGAAGGGACCTTGGAGGTCTTCTAGTCCAACCCCCTGCCCAGGCAGGAAACCCTACACCACTTCAGACAAATGGTTATCCAACATCTTCTTAAAAATTTCCAATGTTGGAGCATTCACAACTTCTGGAGGCAAGTTGTTCCACTTATTAATTGTTCTAACTGTCAGGAAATTTCTCCTTAGTTCTAAGTTGCTTCTCTCCTTGATTAGTTTCCACCCATTGCTTCTTGTCCTACCCTCAGGTGCTTTGGAGAATAGCATGACCCCCCTCTTCTTTGTGGCAGCCCCTGAGATATTGGAACACTGCTATTATGTCTCCCCTAGTCCTTCTTTTCATTAAACTAGACACACCCAGTTCCTGCAACCGTTCTTCATATGTTTTAGCCTCCATTCGCCCATAGTATCTATACAAAATCTACTTGCAGCGGTGAAATGCACTTACCTTCGCTACTGGTTCGGGAATGTGAACACGTGCGCCTCTTCTGTGCATGCACAGAGCCTTCTGTGCATGTGCAGAGGGTCAAAAACGGGACCTAATGACATCCTGGTGCTACCGGTTCGCACGAACCGGATAGATCTGGCCAGATTTCACCGCTGCCTACTTGTTGGAATAATTAAATAAAACCAAATGAAGCAAGTGAATGGCCATCAAGCAATCGTACAATTATATCTTCATCCATTTGGTCCCAATAGGGAAAATGAAAAATTGCTTTATCCTTTCTGCATTCCCAAAATTCCTAACACTTAATTTGGAATGCTGTTACGAGGAGGGTGCCGATAATGGATTTTAGAATACATGGATGGAAGTGATTTATTCATTTGATGAACTGCGGGGGGGCGGGGGGGGCTTCTCATAGAGAAACAATAATACAGCCTAAGGAACAGCTCAAAATGGACAAACAAATTGAAAAACACAGATGTGAAACAAGTTACCTTCACTTCCTCCACCTGACACGCAGCATGTTACTACATAAAGGTCATATAGCCTTCAGAGAACACAACCTTGATTAGTTGCTTTGTCTTGTCAAATGAAAAGTAAAGTTAGGCACTGCTGACCTCAAGGACTATTTTTTCTAAACGGTGGTAAATGACCACAAGGTAAAGACCCTTGAAGGGCACATAAAAAGGCTAAATGGAGGGAAGGAAATAATGTATCATCATTACAGAAAAAAAGCTATAAACAAAGCATAAGTGTTTCATTTAATCTACTGATCTTGCTGTTTTATATATAGGAAGCATTTTTCACATGCAAGTTTTTGCAGAGAGATATCTACTAATTCATTTGCTGTTCTTAATGTTTTATTCCTCCTCTCTTTACTAAAAAAAAAAAAAAAAATCTCACAAAATATTAAGACTGATCACAGGTGAATCCTTTTTTTCCCCTAAAGGTAAAATCCAAAATCCTTTAACCTTTAAACATTGTTAACATTGCAGAGGCAGCCCAGGCTGTCATAAGAAATAGCACAGAATCTCCTAGTAGTCACAACCAGGATCTATGTCAAATTACACACGATTTATTATATCTGGTTAGGTAACCTTTATTGTTTACAAATATGAGAGCCACATCTCACATGCAGGCAAGATGGTGATATGCCTGCTTTGGGGTTTACACTTCAAATGTTAGGGGTTTCCCAATTGAAAATGGCAGGAAATAATGCTGTCAGCTTCCAGCAATCATGATTAGAGGGCTCCAAGGATTGCAGAAAGGGAAATCAAGTTGCCCATCGCTGCTTTAAACAAGAAAGGCCTTGTTTGGGGCCTACTTGGAATTAGTAAGAGTGATTTATCAGCCTGGGAGCCACTATCATTTCCCAAAAACAGTTTGTCAAGATTTCGAGGCAGCAGACATATTGCTGCTACTGCTTTTTTCTATTTGTACCATATGTCTGCACCAAAATATGAAATACAGACGAGAGACACCTATCGTACACAAAACCGAGGCAAAATGCCCTGGGTTGTGATTACCTGCTTTTCTTACTTGGTATCTTGGAAAATAAAATTGGTTTCTCGTGAGGCAAGGAAAGCTACTGACTGCATTTTCTCCATTCCATGCGGGCTGCAGTGGCATTTCAGCTGAAAAGACAGTTGGATGTGAAATCCAGATTGACTAAATTCTCTCTGGAAGAAAGGGGAAGTTTAATTTTCTTACTATCTTTTTTGGAGGGGAGATTCCCCCCCCCCCCCCCACATTTTGCATTTTGCAATATTCTTGCATTAGGTTTCTCTGTAAGTTTTATTTAATATAATTCTTAATAAGATTAATGAAAAAAATATAAAATTGGCACTTAAGGATAATACTTCAATAGCAATAGCAATAGCACTTAGACTTATATACTGCTCTCTAGTGCTTCACAATCCTCTCTCTAAGTGGTTTATAGAGTCAGCATATTGTCCCTGGGACCCGACAACCTGGGTCCTCATTTTACCGACCTTGGAAAGATGGAAGGCTAAGTCAACCTTGAGCTGGTCAGGATCGAACTTCTGGATGTGGGCAGAGTTAGCCTGCAATGCTGCATTCTAACCAGTGCGCCAGCAGGGCTCCTTCAAGCATACTAACATGATATACTATATATTTTTTAATAAAAAATCAGGAGAAATTAGGTGTTTAATTTGGGAAGGAGGAGACAATGTGATGATGTGTACAATAATAGTGGTACAATCTTAGCTGGCAATTATATTGAGATTCGAATCTCTACCTGGAACAAGGTGATGATATAGATCTATTTCTGAATATTCTTCCTATTCTAAGCATCTGAAGATAGTATAATGGCTAGAGTACTGTTGGAAGAAACCTTGCTATGAAAATGACCAAGACAAGATACAGCTTAAGGTTTGAATGCTGATCTTTCTGGGATGGTGAAATGCTTGCCTGGAGTGATGGAACCCTTGAAAGCTATAATTGACATTACATGCTGCAGATACAATGGATCACATATACATTAAATTTCATGTCACAAGGCTGAAGATGTAAGGAGTTAGATGACAATCTGTCAGTCCTTCAAAGTAAGCAAGGCCAAGAAATAGGCACAGCAGGGATTCCAAGAATGCTCTTTATCATTCTAGGGTAGAATAATAGAATTTGAAAGTCTCACAAAGTTTCTCTCTACTCCATTGTATTCCAGAAAAAAACATTAAGGCAAAGTTATTTGGAGTGCCTTTCTCAACTTTTTTCAGAAGTGAGCAATCTTTTCTGAACTTTCCCTTTCCTTTGGTAAATGATTTTCTCATTCATTTCATGTTCCAAAGCCAAGTCTATATTCCTTCACACCATCTAATCAGCTAAAGGATACTTTTAACCTATTCCACCCAAGAATATGAACAAGGGGAAATGTCTCTTGAGAAAAAAGTTTGCTCATACATTTTTTAACAAAGATTTATGGCCTTCAGTTAAGGATTTGATAGATAAAATGGATGGAACTTGAGACATTTTCGTTTACCCCAATTTCTCTTTTGGGGCAGAATTAGAGAGAAACATGGTTTTGCCATTACTTTTGGAAGATACTGGTTATATGGAATCATTCAGGTCTTAGTTTTACCCTTGTTTGCCCTGTTAGATGAATTACATTAGGGATTTAGTGGTGGAAATATAAAGCCTCACTGAGTATGGTATCTTGCTTGTGTCAGAAGACTTGAGTCATTATAATGTTATGCCTCCTAAATTTGATCTGGATGTAGGTGGTGTTGCATTACAGTGGTTCTGGTTCTTCTTGAATAGCCCCCTAAAGATTTTGATTTTGGGATTACTACATATTTCACATACTCTTCAGCGTCATTCTCTGTGAAGTCACTGATAACATCATCTGAAGATATGAGTTGCCTTACTGGATGATGCCTACTTGTCTTTTCTACTTCAAATTTTATAGAGGCAAGACAAATGTTGCTAAATTTGATAGAGTTGCTATTCCAATTCAGGATGGACTACAATACTCTTGAAAGACCAGCTCCACAGTTTGAGATTTCGGGAATTTAACCACTGTTTCAAATAGGGCAATTAACAACATGAATCACCAAGAGTATATTTAAGGATAGACTCTTATGAGAGCAACAGCACTATCTGGAGAATGGTCTGGCCTCAATTAGTGATTATGGTCTGCCCTAATTATATCCAAGATGGATTATTTGGATTGCAAAGGGGATTAAAAATGCTTTCTCTTAATTGCACTGACGACAGGAATAACTTTGATAACGTGTTGATAATGACACCTTAGGCATGAAAGCTGACTGGGTATCTTTGGGCCAGTCACTCTCTCTCTCAGTCCAATTCTCCTTACAAGGTTGTTGTTGTGAGGAAAATAGGGGGAAGAAGTAGTATTAGGTATGTCTGCCACATTGACTTATTTATAAAAATAATAAAGGTACCGTTTCCCCCAAAATAAGACATCCCCTGATAATAAGTCCAATTGGGCTTTTGAGTGCATGGCAATAAGGACAAGCACTTATTTCAGGGTTCAAAAAAAATATAAGACAAGGCCTTATTTTTGGGGAAACACGGTACCGTATTTTCCAGCGTATAAGACAACTTTTTAACACAGGAGAATCTTCTCAAAAGTCGGGGGTCGTCTTATACGACGGATATAAGCCTACCTGGGCTGGTTTGACAGACTGACGGAAGTGGTAAGAGCGGCTACTACCATCTCTAGTCATTGCTAGAGATTTCTAACCCGAATCTGAGTTGCTGGCGCTGACTGATGATGCTACATGACCGCTGACAACATTGAGGGGAAGCTGTGCCGATCTCGTCAAGGCTGCATGCCGCTGAATGCTGGACCCAGCTGGTTGCTGCATGGAGCTTCCCCCACTATCCCAGGCATCCAGGTGGATATTACCAACGCTCCGACTTCCCCAGACCCCCAGTGATGGCGACCCCCAGCTGTCTGGGGAAGTCGGACGGTGGGGGAAGCTCCACGCAGCAACCAGCTGGGTCCAGCATTGAGCGGCATGCAGCCTTGACGAGATCGGCACAACTTCCCCTTAATGTTGTCGGCACTCCCGTAGCGTCATCAGTCAGCGCTGGCAACTCAGATTCGGGAAGCTGTGCCGATCTCGTCAAGGCTACATGGATATTACCGACACTCTGACTTCTCCAGACCCCCAGTGATGGCGAGCCCCAGCTGTCTTGGGAAGTTGGACGGTGGGGGAAGCTCCGCGCAGCAACCAGCTGGGTCCAGTATTCAGCGGCATGCAGCCTTGACAAGATCGGCACAGCTTCCCGAATCTGAGTTGCCGGTGCTGACTGATGATGCTACAGGAGTGCCGACAACATTAAGGGGAAGCTGTGCCGATCTCGTCAAGGCTGCATGCTGCTCAATGCTGGACCCAGCTGGTTGATGCGCGGAGCTTCCCCCACCGTTCCAGGCATCCAGGTGGTTATTACCGACGCTCCAACTTCCCCAGACAGTTGGGGCTCGCCATCACTCGGGGTCTGGGGAAGTCGGAGCGTCGGTAATAACCACCTGGATGCCTGGAACGGTGGGGGAAGCTCCGCGCAGCAACCAGCTGGGTCCAGCATTCAGCGGCATGTAGCCTTGACACGATCGGCACAGCTTCCCAAATCTGAGTTGCCAGCGCTGACCTGACGCTACAGGAATGCCGACAACATTGAGGGGAAGCTGTGCCAATCTCGTCAAGGCTGCATGGGTGACAGGACATGGGTGACAGGACAGGATGACAGGAAAATAACCTGGTACTAAATAGCCCTCTTGCCACTACACGTGGCCCGTTACCTTGACAGATGGGCAGCCTGGCTCGTAGGTATCTGTACCGGTTCTGTTAAGAAAACAAACAGCATGGCAGCTCCCATGGGTTTATTGTCTTATCCTTCCTTTCAGCTTTAGAGTGAATTAGGAAAAGTTTAATCCAATTGCACTGTTTTATGTTTACATGTTTGATGACAAACAGCCTTATGTTTATAAGTGACAGTTTTCCTGCTAAGTACCTGCATGTCATAAGCATTTGAATTAAAATTACCATATTGAAATCAAATCTGATGTTTTTTAATTTTTATTCGGTGTGCGTTGGAAGAGGGGTAGTCTTATATGGCGAGTATAGCCCAAACCCTATATTTTAGCAGGAAAAGTAGGGGGTCATCTTATACGCCCAGTCATCTTATACGCCGGAAGATACGGTAGGTTATTTTTAAAAAGCAAAAAACAAATAAGCTAGAAGATATAGTTAAGGACCACCTCTGGCCATATGATTCAAGCTACACCTAAAATCTTAATTGGAATCTTATTGGCCTAACTGCTTCTACAGTTAGGTTAGGCAGAGAAGCACAAGAGATAAGATCTGCAGATATTTATTATATTACAACAGTTATATCATGCTGACCGAAGTATCTTGCAATAGCTTTAATACTTAAAAAAATATCCAGGAGTTACAGTGTACAGTGTACTGCTTTTTTTCCCCCCTCCATCAAATTGTTCACAAAAAGTAGCATATGCCAGGAGTGTGCAACTGTGGCCCTTTTACAACCTGTGGACTTCAACTCCCAGAATTCCTGAGCCAGCTTGGCTGTCTCAGGAATTCTGGGAGTTGAAGTCCACAGGTAATAAAGGGGCCATATTTGCCCACCCTGGCATATGCAATAGAGAAGCTCTAGTTGTGGGGTAATGAGCTGGTTTCGTTGTGGCATATTGCATTTAGAAGCAAAAGTGGATGTCCAGAAAAAGCTGGAAGGTGCAAAAAGGCCCATTTGGTTTTTTTTAAATTTAATGGACTGTTTTCACTATCATTGGATACATTTATTTCTAATAACAAAACTGAACAATTGTAGACATGGGGTAATATTTGTATGCAATGCATCATCCATTCATCATTATCAGCATTATTCTTGTCCTGGCTCCAATTTGTATATACAGGTAGTCCTTGACTTACGATTACAATTAGGGTTATTTTCCATTGCTAAGTGATGTGTCTATTAAGTAAGTCGCACCCAATTTCATGACCTTTTTTTGACATGGTCATTAAGTGAAGCCAGCTTTCCCTATTGACTTTGCTTTTCAGAAGCCCCTGGGAAGGTTGCAAATGGGAATCACTTGACCTCAGGATATTGCAGCACTAATGTGTAACACTAATATGATAGGGACAGTGCACTGGTCATAAGTGTGAGGAACAGTTGTAGGTCATTTTTTTCAGCGCTTTTGTAACTTTAAACAATCACCAAATGAATGGTTGTAAATTAAGGACTAACTGTACTACACTATATACAAAATGCTGATTAGCATTAATACAGACAAGAGATAACTAATGCATGGCACTTTATCAAAGTATATATATATCATACCATATAGTTAAATTACATTGCTTATATTATGTATGCTGGGTCATAGGTCCTTCATTTTACAAGAAAGATAGCATTTATTTTTGACAAGATAATAATTATTTAGTAGAATATTAAGCATTCACTTCTAAGCAAGCAGTTCAAGCAGAAATAATTAGTCTAGAAAAATGTCACTACTAGCTGGGGAATAATGATAAAGTGGGATTGCAATGAATTCAGTACATTTCAATTCCCTTGGAACTGAGAATTATTTTAATCATAGAGGTTGAATATATGTGTGTGTGCGCGCGCGTGCGCGCCACTATTCTTCTATTCAAAATTATTCTACTAGAACTTAAAATTCTGACATTCAAGTGGCAGGTTTCAATCACAAAAAGAATAATTCAGAATTCATATAATGAACAAAGAGAATGCATACTTATTATTTACATCGCAAGTTCCCAGACATATATAAAAGAAGGGCTCGAAAGTCTTGACTAGCAAGAATCCAGAATATAGAAAAATGTTCATTATTTCACATACTAACCAATTAGCACACTGGCAAAGATGAAGCTTGCCAGATTGATAAAAGTCAGACAGTTAGAGAACTGAACTGCTGAATTGCTAATGCAGCTCCCATTTGCGTGCTAAATTATCTGAAACTGTGATCACCTTTGAGTTCCTTCTGCCAGGACTTGAAAAGAATTATCAATGAATGGGAGCAGGGAGAGAGAAATTACAGGTATAGGGACTGAAAATGACTTCCAAGCATATTCTGGTGCTGTAATTTTCCTATCTGTTTGGTGGACCCATCTGTTTGGTGGACCCATTGTATTTCTGCTGTTCCAAAAGGGTCATGCTAATTTTTTTTGTTAATTATATATAATTAGTGGATCAATAAAATTAGTATTCATACATAATGGCAAGAGACTTCACAACAATTCAAAGCCGGAATGGCAGAGTAGCAATACAAAAAAATGGAAGGTTATCCTAGTTGATAAAGTCCCTCACTTCTGGCACTCGGTTGGCTTATGAAATTGCTGGATTCCTGTAGTAAAGCAAGATTTGATGGTCTGGGATAAGGTTGCACTTCACCGTTCAATTCTGATGTGCAACTTCCTGGACTTTATAGTCACACATGCAGTGCCAAGATACAGGATCTTTAGCATGCAAATTTTTTTAGGGGTTCACTGATCCCCTCAGATCAGTGGTGGAATCTATTTTTTTTTTACTAGTGGTTCTGTGGGTGTGGCTGGGTGGCCGTGACAGGGGAAGGATACTGCAAAATTTCCATTCCCACCCCACTCCAGGGGAAGGATACTGCAAAATCCCCATTCCCTCCCCACTCCTTGGGGAAGGATATTGCAAAATCTCCATTCCCACCCCACTCTGGGGCCAGCCAGAGGTGGTATTTGCCGGTTCTCCAAACCGCTCAAAATTTTCGCTACCGGTTCTCCAGAATCTGTCAGAACCTGCTGGATTTCACCCCTGCCTCAGATGTTGTGCAAAAGACTGCAGAATCATATGAAGCCCTTGATGTTCCTGAGCATGATGGTTTGCTGGTAGATGCTTCATTACCCAACTAGGTAATATCATTACTGCAGGTGAATGTGAAGTTTTCTCCCCTTGTATACAGTAGTTTGCCTTTCCAATTTCTGAAGTGGGTGTCATTTTCTTTTTGATGTCAATCAGTCAATCAATCAATCAATCAATCTTTTATTATGGTCAAAGACTAGAATAAAAAATAAAACATTAAAATAAAATAAAATAAAACAGAACAAGACATAACAGTGTATTACAATTAATGGTGGGTTTATCAATGGGTGGGCAAAGTCTGCCAAATTTTGCAGTATATTCTCCTTTGGTTGGAGTCCTTGATAATTCTGGTAATAAAATCAGGTGGAATACTAAAAGCATGTGGAGTATTTGATAATTCTCTTCTATTGGAACTGCAGAGTCAAGAGGACCATTTTGACTGAGTTCTACTTTCTTCTAGCAATACATAAACCTTTTATGTGAATATAGAGCAATTCCAGTTTCCATAAAGAAAGATTTCCTGCCCTCTTTAAACACTGTTTTGTGAAGCACAACACTTTTACTAAAATATGAAGCTGTTGGGAAAAAAATTCACCTTCCCAATAAACTCAAGTGCACTGTGTTCAGTCATGCCTGACTCAGCACACACACCTGGACACAATTACACAGGTAATGTCTGCAAGGTAAGTCAACTTTCTGGTGTAGAAGCAGCAAAGATATCCATAATATGAGCCTCCTTGTAAGTGGTTTTATTGGCTTGCAAAATGTGTGTCAAAAATGGGCTGTTTGTGGTTTAAGAATAAGCTGCGGTATATAAAGTAGAATAAGAATGCTGAGTCACACCTAACTCAAGGCATTGTAACTATAGTATTCAATCCGCTGCGTTTTGTGCAAATTGTCCTGTAACTTTTTTTAATGAAACACCATGATGATAAAACTGATTTTGATGCTCATGTTCAATTTCATTTGGAGATGATTTGGGATTCTTGTTCAAATTTGAATATAAATTTAGGATTCCACATCTACTTTTAAAATGGGGTAGTATTAAAGAAAATCTCTGAAAAAAATGAAGGCTCTGACACCCAGAAACCATTTAGCCTGCACTTTTCCAGTTGAAATCAAAGTTTAGATATCTTTGGGAAATATATCTTATCATGTAATCAGATTTAAATCAAATGTTTTTGAAGCGTGTACAATATCAAGCTTCTTTTGCTCATGTGCAAAATAGGTGCTGTGTTTTGTTTCAACTAGATCTTTTCCCAATATCTTTTATTAAAAAATTAATAATGGCCATCTCACAATTACATCATAGCAGTACTGTAAGCCTCACCACCTTACAAAATAAACCTCACAAGGGAGATATAGCTGTCTAATTGTTCCAAATGTGGCACAGTCGTGCTTTGAAGAAAAAGACTCACAATTCGATAAACATCAGCATTTACTCCAGCCAAAGCCCATTCTTGATGATCAGCTATTTTGCAAATCACATTAATAAGACAAGGGAGACTACTTGGGGCTGCCTAGAACAACTTCCTTTTAATCTCATCTTTTTATTTGCTGGTGTCTGCGAAACAAACTGCTCTTGTGTTTTTAATGGACAAATGAGCAACAGTAAAATACTGACACACCACATATATAAAGCAGCTGGATCCCATAACATAATTAGTAGTAGGGGAGAACCCCATGGATTTACATACTACTTTCCTTTCCCTCTTCCCCTCTAAAATGCAATGTTATCTTTGGCCATCAGTCTGCCTGTCACACACCTCTCCTAATTGTACAATTAAAATGCAACAGAGATTGAACAGCCTGTCTGACTCCATTAGGATACCAGAATACTTATGGGCATAGGCACATTGATATGTTCACAAGCCTATGGAGCTTGCAACACATCAGCATTTGCCTTCTGGGCCAATAGTTGAACATCTAGTATATCAGTCAATCAGTCCTTGATTGCTCTCCAGTTATATAAGTATTTTGTTTTGTTCCCTTCACTTTCACATTCTTCTCTAATGTTAAAAAAAAAAAGTAAAGTCGTGGCAATTTTTTGGGCACCGTAGTGCCATGCTGGTTTGATTACAGGTCTGTATTGGGTCCCTATTATTACCCAGCCTACTGATTCACAAGAACAGTGGTTATTTCCATTCATGGATCAAACTGATCTCAGCTTGATTCAATATTGAAGATTCACCCTGCTCCAAAAGAACCCTTTAAAGTTAAACAGCTTTCATCAGAACTGGTGATTTTGATAACCATTGTTAGGTTGTCAGCAGGAATCCTGTACAGATAGCAATCAAGCACATTCATAAAATAAATAGAAAAGGTTCACAATTGTATAGTACCTGCTGGCCAATTCTTCTTTTTTTTTTTTAAGGAATGCTAAGGTGTGTACATCCCTGACTTCTTCAAAATGTGGAACTTATTTGCCTACTTAACTTGTTCTGCTTTGTCATAAAACATATATAACACTGATAGCATCTGATTATCATTTTTGTCTGTGGTCTGTGAAAACAGAATTTGGTCCTAGCAATAACAAAATGCCCCAACCTATCTGACTATACAAGGATATGGATTGCTGATCACAAGTGGACTATTTTATGGGAAGTTGCATATCAACAACTCAATTATCCAAGAAATAAATATCAGAATAATAAGTGAAAATCAGAAGTGTTACTAAATACAAGATATGCAATATCTACTTTTTCACAGGATAAAGCAGCTCTCTCGACCCAAAAATAGAACAATTTTTTTTCCACCTGAAAATGTCACTCTCATCCCATGTGCACAAATTAAAGACACTTAAGAGGCTGAAAAGAATGACATATGCCTAGGCATTAAAAACAAGTTAGTTGTCACTTTTGCTTTGACTGAAAGCTGTGCCAGTTTAATGATTTAATTTCCTGCCGTTATATTGTACTATAGCAGGGATTACTGTATTAACAGTACAATGTTGTTGACATAAGCATTTAGAGATAAATACTGGAATTTCTGAAGTATCCTGCAAGTAAGATTATGGGTTAGTTGGTCCCTTGTACATCTATCACTTAATAAGGGAAATATCAGTGTGAGTCATTCTACATAAACTAGTAATGGGAAAAGCAAGCACGGAATATGTTTTGACATTGTCTCTTAAAGTCAGTAGTATAACATTTATTAGTCAAATTTGAGATTGGCAAATGGGGAGGGAGACAGGGTTATAAATGGTTGTCTAGTCTCTGCTTGAAGAGATTCAATTAAGAGAAGCCTACCAATTCTACTTAGTTCTTGGCTGGTTTTTTTTTTTTTTTTTTACTATTTTCTAACAGTCCAACAGTCGAAATATTTCTTCATGCTGTTAACTCTATGATTTAATATCTTGCATTGAGAAATAGCAGAGAATAGAGTACAACTTTCTGTATGATATTATTAGAGACATCTGAGGAATTTGTTCATATTTCCTCCTTGGTCTTGTCTTCTCAAAGGCAAACATTCTCCTCCACTCAGTTTTTTTCCCCCTTCAAACTCCCTTCATAGGATTTAGTTTCCGTTTCCCACATTATCCTTAAAGCCCTTTTCAGAACCTATTCCAGTTTGCCTGAATTGTTTCCAATGTTCAGGTGCCAAGATCTGGGCAGAATATTTGAGACAGGATCTGATCAGGACAGAATAAATGAATATTTGTTAAATTTTAAATATTTCCTGTGCTATGAAAATTGTGTTTTTCCTAATGCAACCTAAAATTTGATTTCCTTCCATCCCCCCCCCCCCCCCGCAGTCATGTTACATGGATCACTCATTTTTAATTTGCTACTATTCAAAAATATTTCCCAAATTATTATTGCCAAGCCAGTAAAGCCATTCTGTATCCATACATTTGATTTGTGCTTCCTCAGTGCCTAACTGTATTTGTCTCTACTAAATTTCATTCTGTTATTTTCACCATTTCTCCAACTGTTCAAAATCAGTTTAAATTTTATTTCTGACTGCCACAGTGTTACTTCTTCCAACTAATTTTACCATCTGCAAATGCAATAAGCATTCCCTCTACTTATTCATCCAAGTTTGCAATAAAAAATGTTGAACAGTACAGGCTCAGAACTAACCCTGTGGCATCTTGCTCCAATGATGAAAAGCTACTGATGTTTGATGAGCACATTTTCATTATAATTGTCATGCCATCCAATCACAATCAAAAAGCTTGCTTACCAGCATGCCATGGAGCACTTTGCTGAAATCATGATGCATTGCATCTACAGCATTTCCATAATGTGTTTAGGAAATCACCCATTCAAAATGAAATAATGTTGATCTTGAAAGATTTGCTCTTAACAAATCCATGCTTACTATCACATCATTTTTAGGGTACTTCCAGCTCAACCTCTTTAAAACACACTCTAAAACTGACCTTCCTTTTTCTTTTCTCTCTCCATTACTTGTGTATCACACTTATGTATCTACAGGCAGCTCACAAAGCATAAAAACAGCAAAACAATAAGCCTCATTATAACACTCATTAAACACAATACAAAATTAAGATAGCCCATTGCAAAACGGAAGGCAAGCAAAAAGCAGACATTAACCTCCAAAGAGTTGTTGGAACAGCCCTGTTTTGACAGTTTTCAGAAGATATTTAAAGAACCAACTTCATCTTTGGCAGAAGCTTATTATTCCAGAGAGCTGAAGTAGCAACGGAGAAGCACTGCTTCTATGTCTCTGCCCCTTTCATCTCCTAAACTGAAGGAATCTTAAAAGTAGAATGAAGAAGTCATTAAGAGTCAACATGGAGGAGACATAGATATTCTAGGACCAGAGCCTGTGGACTTTATAGGTTAAAAAGAGTATCCTGAATTGGAAGCCACTACAGAATTGGTATACATAGGTGTTATACTACTGAACAATCTGACATTAATCATTTTTGTCATCGTGTGCTTTCTTCAGTTATCTTCTTGTGCCCTCTACATTTTTTACTCTTTTATAGCTTTTGACTCTTACCAAAAGTCTGTTTCCAGTATCTGTATGTGAATTGTTATAAATGGACAATTGCTCTTTTGTTCAAACAAATGGTTTTGGTTATCACCAATGGCTCATTTTTCCTGGCAATATGAAATGTTGTAATTACAAGCATTCCAGAACACCACCCTTGCTTACCCGAACAAGCAGCTTACATAAATGCAAATTCAGTGAAACACCATACTGACATACCTACTGACATTTCCTGTAGTATGCATGTGACAGAATACTCTCTTGTAATATTGAAGACATATCATGCTATATTATATGCCTTGGCACATCTAGCCAAAATAT
Source organism: Arizona elegans (assembly GCA_022577455.1). Lineage (NCBI taxonomy): Eukaryota > Metazoa > Chordata > Lepidosauria > Squamata > Colubridae > Arizona > Arizona elegans. The sequence goes on from JAKOOJ010000001.1 coordinate 180,776,826, forward strand.
TAATTTTGGCACGGCTGACTGTAATAGTAACATAGCAGTTCTAGTTTGTCACAGTTGGTAAAGATTTATCTGCTGGCACTGGAGAATCTAATAGTTGGCTGGACCTAAAATACCCATTAAGGAAATAGTTGTATTACATTTAATACTTTGCATTGGAGTTAACTGGTTTCTCTAAAATGATATTCAGGGTATACAACCAATTTGTCAGTAAACCAAGAGAACAATGACATGCATTTAAATCCATTTAAAAACAGAAGAGGATCACAGAGGTAGTGTTTAATATGTAATAATAATAACAACATCTACCCCAAGCCTAATATATGAAGTGCCAGATAATTATTCACTCTTATCACTGAAAGTACCTTGAACTGAATCCCACAAGGGTTTGATTCATTAAGAGAAATAACTTGGAGCAAACCTTCCCCAATAGTCTTGTAGCATTTAGAAATTCTTAAATTGCTGTTTTCCTAGAAAGCTCTTAACTATTTTATTTATTTATTTATTTATTTATTTATTTATTTATTTATTTATTTATTTATTTATTTATTTATTCTAGATAATGTTCTTCTTCATAAAATCTGTCTGTCGTAATAATTGGGTGTTATTCATCTATATTTTCTTCCCAATCCAGATTGTGAGAATGACCAGACTTGAAGCCTGTCAGAAAGATGATATAAAATCCTTACAGCATCTGTTCACAGTGTCATTGCTACTGGGCAATACTATTTCAAGAAAGGGGATATTTGAAAGGGTATCACCCGCTGTAAGCCGATCTTGGAAGAAAAGCTAAAAGCAACCCCCCCCCACACACACTTTTTTTGTCTTCGCAAGAAATACATTTAAAGACACTGTAAAGATGCACGCACAACATGACTATAAATGAGGTAGGGTATATAAATGTAAATGGGGAAATGTTTGTGCTTTAAGGTAGAAAGCTGCCCCTCAATTGCCTAGGGTCCATGTGACAGACTTAGGAACAAATTTGAATAAGCTACTGTTGTTTATTAAAGATGGATGTGATCATGATAATATTGGATATTCTTCGGGGGAAAAACTCCAAGCAATGCTTCAGAAAGAAGAGCTCAGTCCAGTGACAGAGATATGCTTTGTGTGTGGCAGATCTCATGTTATTGCCTAGTAAGTAGAATCAAGTACAATAATACATAAACCCAATCCATTACAGCCTCTTTCCATCGTGCATTTCCTTTCAAGTTGATTTTTCTAATATGAAAACTGGAAACTCACCTTTAATGTCATGACGAATCTACACAAAACATAATGAAATTTCTGTTTAATCCCATTCAGTTGAAAGGCCCATTACAATGTCTTCCATATCCTGTAAACTTATTTTTTCTTATTATGCAAGAAGTGGCCATCTATAAGACAGGGCCCTGCCTTCGTTTTCCTGTTCAGATTCTATATTTTAAAGCTATTGCTATGTTTCTGCATGAATCACTTGCTAAAGCAGGAGCTTGCAATGAACTTCTTTGGAATTCTAGTATAAATGATAGTAGCCCAGCCTACCTAGAAGCTGCCCATTGACATTTTACAAGACTTGTTCTTCAGAAGACAGGTTCCCGCAACCATCATTTTATGTATTTGTTCCACTTATCCAAAAAGAGAGGCAATAGACTATAGTCCACCTTAGATATACAGATTTCCATTGAATCCCAGTTCTTTTCTCCATGCATCGTCATGTATGTCCCAAATCTGTTTTAGTCTCTCAACACTTTGAAAGCAAATTTGGGATCATACATGAGGAGAAGCTGGGGGGAAGGAATCCATTTTGCTGGTAGGATTAGTGGAATGACATCATTGGATATTGTCCAGTATAAGGATTAAAGCAGAATTGTGATTTTTTTAAAAAATAATATCAAAAGATTTTTGCTTATGAAGGTCATGAGTTCCTTGCCAGATAGGATGATTGGCCTTTTTACTGAGTGTGCTTGCATCTACTAAATGCAAACTTTGCTTCCCAGCAAAACAATCATATGTACTTGTCACACATTATAACCAACATTATGGTTTTGCACACTTTTTCCATTTTTCTTTTCTTTTTCATGCAGAATTGGAAATAAACCAGTTGAGCACACACATTCAATTTTAAAAGGCCTCTAAGAACAATTCTATCAGATTTCAACATACTGCACAAATTCACTTGTGACTTTGTCATCAAGTCCAGCATTTGACATAGTTTGCTCTAGGAGTAATCTTGGTATTTTACACAGTTTAGCCCAATACCCTTCATCTGCACGCAAATATCTTCGGTATGGTTGGTTCACAAATCATTGCAAATACATGATTTTTGTTAAACCATCATAGCTAGATTCATATATTTTGCAAGCCACAAACAAGCAAACCACATTATAGCTTAATAGAACACGTGATGCCAAAGTCCATGTATATTTAGATCCAAACGTATCACCAAATCTAACTTCACAGAAATATAACTTATATGGATAGATTCACTGTCCTTAGTGCCTCACACAGCTTCTTTTATATTCATGCCTAATTAGCTCAAAATTAAATCTGTCTGTAATGTAATTTGTAGAAAGAAGAAACAAAAGCATTAGGAAAAGAGTGCTTTCTGATAAATAACTGCTTACAAAAGCAAATGCATTCTCTAAGCCTGGACGTGTAATTAAATGGGTAATTAGCAGGTCTTTAAAAATGCACTTTAAACATTGCAAACTACAGATGCCTATGGCAATAATGTTCATTGAGCGGCTCATTGGGGAAATGGCTCTACTTTTTCAAAGAAATAAATAATTGACCAGCCCAGATAATGGATGCCTGCCATTGCATATATATTGTATTATGTTAAGATTATTCATTCACAATGTTGAATCTGTTTCGATTATCTTCTCAACTGTATAAGTAACACTCTCACTGTCCTAAATTATTCAGAGAAATCAAAATCAAGAAAACTGAGAAGGACCCTCACACACAAAAGGAGTAGGACTTTTATGCTGATGCTATACATCTTCAAAACAGCTTTTTATGTATACTTCTGGCAAAAATACTGCAATGCTTTAAAACTAGTCTAATATAAATTTAAACATGGGAGATTAAATGAAAAAAATAAAAACTGGCAACCCCTCCCCAAGAAACAAAATATTAACTAGCAGCACCCCAACACTGTGAAAAGTAAATTAAAGTGTGATACCTTATAAAACCCAGCACAACCATGCTTTAGATAATTCAATTAGAGAAATGCCTGAGGGACAATAACCTTCAGACATTGCATATTTTAGAAAATGTGACCATGATCAATCAAAATGGAGTCACTAAATTGCTCTCTCGCTTCCTTCTAAGAGGTTTCTCAGGGTTTTTCAGCAAATATGGAGATCTGGATTCCCACCAGTAACCCTCACCCATCCTGCTGTTGCCTTCCACCAAAATGATCCTTCTACTTGCTATACCTGCTGTTCCATCTTTGCCTCTCCTATCTCCCACCCCACAAATTCTTCCCCTTCTTCTGTTTTTTGTTGCCCCTCTATATTTGTGGAAGCAGTGCCTCCAGCATTGGCAGAATCATATGCACCAAACTTCTGGTATTAGAAGAAACTGCATTTGGTCCAGACAGAGGTGATGGTTCACTGCTGCTTGTGCTGCTGCTCTTGGGGCCAAATGCAAAGCCATCCAATGAGCACAGAAGAAGGGAAATGAGGAGGAGGAGGAGGAGGAGGAAGAAGAAGATCCATACTTGATAGGATGAGGAGAAGGGCATACACCAAGGGGCATACCAGTGGTAAGTTGCCCCCGGTTCAGACCGGTTCACAAGAACCAGTAGTAAAACCGGCGGGAGGCTCCGCCCACCAACCCAGATGTCGTCAGGAAGCTTCGGCGCATGTGCACGAGGTCCCATTGCGATCCAGTAGTAAGGGTAAGTAGAACCTACCCCTGGGGCATACCTCTTCCCCTTCTTTCCTTCTCACTCACCTAACTGCTGTTCTTATTTGAAGACAGAAATTCCTCCAGCCCCATTTTGGAAGCACAGGAAGACTGTGCAGGCAGAGATTTCCTAAGCACCATACTTTCCGCCCTTCTCAAAGAAAGCAGGGGGCTATGGGGCAGAGTGCTCCATTGGCTCACACATTTTGGACAGGCCATTCTGAACCTTCCCTGAATGTAGAGGCAGGACTCGGACTGATCATTTAATCTCTTAGTGGTGGAACTGAGCATGAGTGAGCCACTGAGCATAGGCTTAAATGGCAGCTACTTCTCCCCACTCATTGTCCCAAAGCTCAGTCAGATACTGATCCTTGCTACTTTGCTGGCTTGGAAAACACAACTTAAACAGCTGACAAAACTGAGAAACAAATCATCCTTCACAAAATAGCAAGCAGGTCACAGAAATCAAGAGTCTCAGAAGAGTACAACAGTTTTGTCTTCCATTCAGAACTAGAGCACTGAGACAAACTACTTGGAATGAACGTTTCGGTTAGAAATATCCGTACAGCTGTTTTGAATATTGTGCAACCCAATTAATTAAAATAATTTAAAAATATGGAAGAAAAAAGCTTCAAAGATGTCTCCTGATCAAGCCTACCTGAGACTTACAGAGAAGGAACACTTCAGATCAGATCCCTCCATTTATCCTGGAAAATGGTATAGATTCCAAGAACTTGTAAGTGATGCTCACTTTTTAAATATTGTTAGCCATGTACAAACATCCAAAACTTAATGAAGAATTTGTCAGATGGGGTTTTCATACATTCCTCTCTCTTCTCCCCAAGTGAGTCCTGAAAAGGAAGTTACACTTGGAAATACCATGCAATTTAAGAGGCAAGCTACTAAAAGAGGGTGGAATTGAAGAGGGGGGGGTCACACTTTTGCTTGTTGTCTCTAGATCAAGGGCTGGATCAGATTTGGGCTGCCCAAATCCAGATGACCATTAGACAGCAGCAAAGAGTGATGATTTTCTGTTTGTCCTTCTTCCCATCAAGTGGTCACCTGGATTTGGGCACTCCTCAGTTGGTAGTCCCAAGCCAATATTTTTATTGGTATCCAAGCCAATATTCTCATCTTCTCATCTTTCTTACTGCCTTCTTCTATTGGTAGTTTATGATTTATCATTTGTTGTTTGTATCTTATGATTCATTATCATATCTTATGATTTGTGATCTATGACTTATCACTCTGTTGTTTGTATGAACACTCTGAGCTTATCGTACCGAAGGTAAATTCCTTGTATGTCCAATCACACTTGGCCAATAAAGAATGTTCTATTACATATTTAAACTCTTCTCCTTTGGCAGATTACCAATATTTTAAAAGAATCAACAAATGTGGTATGAATCTATAATTCTAGGTTTTCTTTCTCATAAAAGGAACTAATGAGGGTTCAAAAAGTAATCTTGAGCCTGCAAGGCATCCTATCTGTTCACTTCCATTTTCAATTAGTGGTCATGTGCTTTCAATAAATATGCAGCTTAATTTTGCTTTCCCCAAATCCTCCATTGTTTCCTGCCAATATCCTTAGCTGTAGCCTCTATCCAAAAAACTCTACTCCTCTATCCAGGTTCACTAAAAAAAGAAATGCCAGGATACTCTAATTTCATTTTTCAGTAACAAGGGCAAAGTAAAACAGAGTGAATTCAGCCAAAGTCCTTTCAAAAGACTCCATTTAACAAAGGAGACTATCAAAGAAATCTTCCTTAAATTACACATAAGGCAGGAAACGCTAATACCATTTCAGCTAAATTTGTGCTAGTAAGGTTGTTTAGCCAACAGAGTATGTCCAAATCCATTTCAGTAATACCTGGGTCAGTTGGTTGCATTCATTTAGCAGATTCAACTCTTTTGTTCCGATTGAAGGTAGAAATCCCAGCTAAGGCAAGCCAATATTATCTTTCATTTTTCCCACCAGTGTGTTGCATTATTGATCACAATCTCTGGATAAGCTTACCTAGGTCAAGGCAAATCCTAAGAAAACCTAGCTGTGTCCTTTATAACATACATCTCTCTCCCCCCCCTCTCTCTCTCACACACACACACAGGATATGTATGTATGTATGTATGTATGTATGTATGTATGTATGTATGTATGTATGTATATTTGTTTTCTGAGGTTTTCGCGGTGTTTGTATGTAGGTCTTTGGTTATTCGGGTTTTCTCCTGCGTAAAATTGGAAGTGTCTTGGTGACGTTTCGACGAAGTCTCAGTCGTCATCTTCAGGCTGGTGTTTTCAACTTCGTGCTTCTAGGAGCAATCTGTGATTGCACATTGCTCGTGTTTCTAGGAACTGCGATCACACATTGTTCCTAGAAGCACGAAGCCGGAAACACCAGCCTGAAGATGAAGAATGAGACTTCGTTGAAACGTCGCCAAGGCACTTCCAATTTTACACAGGAGAAAACTCGAATAACCAAAGACCTACACACACACACACACACACACACACACACACACACACACACATATATATATATATATATATATATATATATGTTTTCTCAGGTTTTCGCAGGTGTTTGTATGTAGGTCCTGGAAGCACGAAGCCGAGAACACCAGCCTGAAGATGACGAATGAGACTTCGTCGAAACGTCGCCAAGACACTTCCAATTTTACGTGGGAAAAGACCTGAATAACCAAAGACCTACATATATATATATATATATATATATATATATATATATATATATGTGTGTGTGTGTGTGTGTGTGTGTGTATGTGTGTGTGTGTATATATATATACATATACATATACATATACATATATATATATATATATATATATATATATATATATATATATATATATATCCCCTTAGAAAAATAAAAACCTCATTAAATGCTAGTACATACATGAAATGCTAGGAGGAAGTGTTCCATTTTAAGTTTTTGCTTTCAAAAAAACCTCTCCCTCCAAGTAAGCTTTCAGTGGTTCAGAAATATAGAACAACGATGTCACTCACATTGTTTAAATAAGAAATGCGAGGATGTCAAATCCATAAACAGATGTTAATTTCTGTACTATAGACAATCTCCACATTGTCAATGTCTACTGAATTTAGTGAGTAGGGATGGAATGAGGAGAAAAGAAGGAAACTGCAGGGTAAGGTGAATTTATAATTATGTGAAAGTAGCTCCAAGCTGTTGAAACAAACAAATTCTGTTTTTCTTGTACATGTGCTTTCTTGTCACTATTCCTATTCCTTTGCCTTACAGTAAATTAGGTCACTAGCTCAATCACCCCTTGCTGCCTAACTAGCATCCTCCCTTCTGTATTTAAACTGGAATCTTTCCCAGCCAAGTTTAAGAGTGGGATATTCTGTATGCAAGGCACATCCTCAACCACTGAGCTTCCTTTGTAAAGAGTAACAGTAAAATCCATGAGGAGCATCTTTTGCAGTGGCAATGGAGATAAATAGATATATTTAGCCAGGGTTTGGAGCATGTGGTGGAATGACAGAGCAAATGCTATTTTCACACTGTTAGTTGATGTCTTTTTTGCCTCCGGTTAGCATAATTTTTACGTTACTTTTATTACTGCAAAAATGCTCCTAAAATTGCAAACTTTGTGGGGGTTTTTTTTTTTTTTTTACTAAACAGCCAATAAAACGAACATATTATTTAATTAATTTGCATGCCACCCATCTCACTATTCAGGGTGACTCTTGGTAGCTTATTCTAGCTGTTCCTTCTTTACAGGTAAACCCGGGAGAATATATTTCCACCTAAGTAAATCCTCAAGGGCTGAATCCGAGGAATCAAGTTGTAAAAAAGCTTCAAACCTAAATTATAAACTATGTGGAAGAAAAACTTACTGATGTTTAATCTAGGTGAGACTACAATCATTCCTGATCAAGGTAAATGCAGTTTGGGAAGAAAAAAAAGCAGAAGAATTGTACCAAATATTAAAGAGAACATTTCATATTTGTGTAAAGAAAGCCCCATCCTTGAATGGTGAAAGCAACTGCATCATCTGGAGGGCACCGCTGCTTCTAAGGTCTTCTCTATTGTCTACTTGTGTGCACTGACATTAGGACTGCCAGCACAGTGTTGATGTTTTCTCCACCATCACAAAACTCCTGCATATTTAATGGAGGAGGATCACAGGATCCAATCTGGCTTGGTCACTGGGATCAGAGGTTTTGTCTTCCGAGCCTTTGGACTCATGTTGGAGCCCATCCTAATGGCGCCCATAAATGGAGAAGGATCACAATATGCAACAGAATTGGTTCTTGAATGGTTAAACCTAAAACTCAATTAGCAACCTAATTGATATCCCCATTGTGATAATGATTTATTAGGAATCCAATAGAAAGAGCAAGTTGTTTTATCATTACAAGCCATAATTTGTACAAGTAAATTGCTTGTTGCTTTGCCTATTTTTGGCTCCTTTTCTTTGGTTGTTGTTTTTTTATGGCCTGTTCAAAAGCAAAGTACCATTTGTTCTAGTAACTGTAAAATCAGAAGCACAAACCTACACCACAGTTTTATTAAAGGTAATTTATCTCAAATATGTCAAGAGACAAATAAATATATGGTTTCTCAAATATAAGATTGATTGGCTAGGATTCAAAAAGCAACTTTAGACGTGCCTCCAAGGTTTGCCTAAAAGGAGCTTTGATTTTTGTCTATTTAGCTGCAGACTTTTATCCCACACTAAAAACTATTTGAAATTCCCACTTTTTTTGGAAAAGGAATATTGGATGGAAACCAGAGCTGTTGTTTGGAACCCTGAGCTCAATCACACATACGGCACTCAGAAATAACTGGATACTTCTTTGATCTCTGCTAATGGCATCCTGAAGCTCTGCCAAAGAATATCTTAACCTGTCAGCCTTAAACCTGACAATTTAACTACCTATAAAAAGCTGCTCTGTATTCATATTTCACAGGTAAAAGGGAAGATTAATGCATCTTTCCCCCACCCCTAACCATTGTCATTTGAAAGATAAAACCACAGTCTTGTATATACATAAAAAAGCTTAAAAAAACAGTAAGAATGAAAAGATGTTTTATTCAAAATCAAAAGATAGGCAGCTGTCAAAATACGTCTTTAGTAATGAGCTATCCTTCAGTTGAAAGAGCCTTCTGGAAGTTTCTGCCTTTGCTTTAAGAGGCATTTTACAGAAATATGTAATTTCAACTTTTTATATATGCAGAGAACAACCTTTCAACTCTTCTTCCTGAGTCTTTGCATAAACCAATCTTGTCATCTGAGTGAGTTTTTTTCCCCTGATAATGCACACATTTTTAAAATATTAAGCAGGCGTTTGTCTGTCTCAGGTGACCAATTTTAAAGACAAATAGCTGGTGGCATATTCCCCATTATGACAACAATCCATGATAAAACAAACTCTGTTCTTTGGTGGACTTGTCTGCCAAAATAAAAGGAATTTGTTAGAATAAATGTACGAGTTAAACTATGATCAATTGCATATACTTTTAGTAAACAGAAACATGACAGCTCCTAATTATTGGATTAAAATAAACATGTAGGGGAACCATATTCTCTGTGCTGGAGGATTAGGGAAAAGAGAAGGGATGGAGATCATGCTAATATGCTATCCCACTGGATGATCCTGATTGTCTATTTTGGTATGATAAACACAGCTAAATATTTGATAGGCTTTAGCTTTGAAGATACATTCTCCAGAAATGGATTAAGTATTGCAATTATATCATTTGTTTCTATATAATATATATAAAAATAACTCCCTAAGCATCCTAACCCTGGAAAGGTCATAATCGGGGACTAAAGGGAAAGTCTTTTCAGTTGCTGTCCCATTCTCTGAAACAACATTCCTCAAGGTCAGCTAGCTGCAACCATGGATTTTTCAGAGGACCATTCAAGCTGATCTCTCCCAGAGTGCTTGTTATTTGGTTCTTTGATTGCATCCTAGTGCATAAGGTAAAAAACATTACTTTGAATATTATATTTAGAGTTCTTGGTGCTTTCTGAACTTGGCGGTTTTCTTGTAGACATTTCATTGCCAAACTAGGTAACACTATCAGTGTTACTCTAGCAAGAAAATAACCAAGTTCAGAAAGTACAACAGGTCCCACAATTCAACCCAGATCTACAAATATTGTCTTCTATCAATATTATATATTCTTGATCTTGAAGTTTAATCTTGTTACTGAAGTTAGGAGTGTAAATCATGCAGTGCCGTATGTGATTCAAGTGGTAACGTTCCTTCAGTACATTCTAAAGTATCAATTCAAGATCATATAGTACTTGCACATGTAATTGCTTTATTACATGGGATTAATCCCTACTGATATCAGTCAGTATCAGTCTGAAGGAGAACTAGAGCTGTCCAACTCTCATCTCTAAGACTAGACTGAAAGCAACTGGAAATGGGGTATCAGTATGCTATTGTATCAAGCGCAGATCAATTTGTGATAACTGCTCTCTTAGCTATAGCCATGAATATAAGTTCAATTTATTTGGATTGCATTACATCAGGACATTAATCAAGAGGCATTCTTGGCCAACTTGGCCAATGCCCTCAAACTAGCCAAAGTTCAAGATTTTGGCAAGCAACTAATCTTATAAAACTGTCAAAGTCACACCAGGTTGGAGATTTTCTATCGCTCAAAAGCAGAAACACCTCTTTACAGTCAGCTTCAACAGCCGTTAAGTCAGCCAAGACTAAAAAAATGCTGTGATAAGACTGCAAAAACAGTGCATCACTTTAAGTTAAATAATTGACTCAAGAGCTAGTAGTATGTAGCAAAAACCAGTCAGATGATCCTTTTGGTGCAGAATGAAGGTGAAACAACACATATCTCTGGTGGTCTCTGATCCATTTCAAGATTCTCTCAGAATAAAAGTCTCCGCTGTTGAACTTTAAATTATAGCAGCAGCCTATAATTTCTAAATATGTGTCAGGGTAATGATGATTTAAAGTTGACCAGCCCTTTAAGACTGAGGATGAGTCAGCAGGGTTATTGCCCTTTAAGAAGCTGTCTATATAAAGGAGGCCATTAGAGGGTGTCTCTCTCTCTCTCTCTCTCCTCGTGTACCATTCTCCTCATGTATCTGCATTGTAGTTCTCCGTGTAGAGTGGAAGAAGACTGATTGCTTGTCTGGTTTGGCCTACCACATGTATGTCTGTATATAGAAGTCTTGTATATAAACCACTGTTTGTAAGACAAACCTCTGTGTACTTTATTTTGCTCCTGGATTGTTTCAAAATAGTAGTCACACTGTAAATATGTTTTCCTTGAGACAGAGCCTCCAAACTTGGCAACTTTAAGACTTCTGCAACTCTCAGAATTCCCCAACCAGCAGAGCTAGCTGAGGAATTCTGGGAGTTGAAGTCCACAATGGAACTTCAAAGTCTACAATGGATATCAAAGGCAGAAAAATGACAGAAAAATCCTGGATGCAATCTGGTGGCTGCCTGGATTTTTGCATCCCATAATTACAAACTCTGAAACCTTTGAATTTCAGAGACAATGAAAAATTGCCACATCTAAAGAAATATTGCACACACCTGGCTTAGTTTTTATGTGCCAGGTCTAAGAATAACTCTCATCTCTCTCACAGTTAAAAGTATAATTTCAAATACACATGAGCCTTGCTTAACTCACAGCAGCTGAGGTGCCTGATTATAGATATTAGAAAGAATCAAAAACTGAATATAAGCTTGTACATCAATACTTCTCTCTAATGTACAAATCACTTTGAAGTCAAAGCTTTTTCCAGATGCTGATGTCACCTTTCAAAATGATTTTTTCCAAAGGAATAGAAACTTGTCCTTTAAAAAATTAAAAATGACAGCTGAAATCTTTAGAAAATGAAATTCTCTGTTAAATATTTAATTCCATTAAAAGAATGGTACCAAATTGTCTGTCTCAGAAGACTCAGACAGACACATATATATCTATATCATTATATGGATATGGATAGGAACATATACCCCAAGTGTTACAGCATACAGCATTCACAATAATGCTTTAATATGTGACATATCTAATATAATTAAAATCTAGCTGTCCACAAACAGTATCTGGCTGATGTGGAGCCTACACTATTTTCTTAGCTTGTCATATAATTGCTGAATGTATCAAACAAAATACTGAAAGGGAGAAAGAAAAATAATTATTACTAAGAGTGGATGACATTGACCACTACAGTATTCCAGGCCATTATAACTTTTTCTTATGCTAATGTTCTCATATATAATAAATATATATATATATATATGCCCATTGGGAGACTAAGATAGATCTATTTCGGCCTTACAAGGCCTCATCAGTTAGCCACACCCTCATCTCATGTATCCTCCCTGTTAAAGGTACAATATTTGTTTTTCTTGCCCAATGGGCAGCAAAGGGTCTGCTGGCTGCCAGAAGAAAAAGAAAAAAAAGCCCAGAAACTAGTGAATTGTGAGTTCACTGAACTAGGGCTGCATAACATCTTGGTTTACATAGGTAGAACCTGGCTAAAGAGACATATACGTAAAACCTACGAAAAAGAAAGAAAAACAAATATTGTACCTTTACAGGGAGGATACATGAGATGAGGGTGTGGCTAACTGATGAGGCCTTATAAGGCCGAAATAGATCTATCTTAGTCTCCCAATGGGCAGCAAAGGGTCTGCTGGCTGCCAGAAGAAGAAGAAAAAAAAAAGCCCAGAAACTAGTGAATTGTGAGTTCACGGAACTAGGGCTGCATAACATCTTGGTTTACATGGGTAGAACCTAGCTAAAGAGACATACACATTCCTCAACCAGGAATTCTGGGAGTTGAAGTCCACAAGTCTTAAAGTTGGAGACCCATGCAAAAGAAGGTACAAGGCAGGCAGGAAGGCAGACAGGCAGATAGAGCTGCTCACCGATGAGCTTGATTGCAGGCAGGGAGATTCAGTTGCTTGCTGATGCAATGGATTGCAGGGATTACAGCAAGGCGTTGCAACCAGCAGCTAAGGTAAGCAAGCTGAAGGCTGGGGTGGGGGACGGATTTTTGCTACCGGTTAGCAGGTAACTCAGCTGGGATCATCAGAGCTTAGCTCGTCAGAGCCATTTAAAAGAAAAAAAAGGCTCTGATGATCGTGCAGCTCAGCTGGGCATGTGGGGCAGGGGCAGGGATTTTTGCTACCGGTTCTCTGAACTGCCCGCCGCCATTGCTACCTGCTTGCCCAAGACGGTCCAAACCAGGAGCATTTCACCCCTGATTTGGGGTGTAGATACTGTATATCAGAACATACACAGATGGCATGCACAAATTTATTGGAGAGAAGGAACTGATAAAGTTTGATTCAGGCGGAATGGCCAACCTCCAACTAGTAAAGAAGCCATGCATTGGATTTTGTTGTTGTGCATATTCATGAGTGTGTATGTGTATTTTTCTTTTGGTGCTGGATCATCACATATTCCAGATTATCTTTCTTTTGAGAAAATGTGGGAAACCAAATTTTATGCTAACCTGGGTATAAAATGGATGTGTTCTTTAAAAATGTACAATTTTCTTTTTAAAGTACACAGTCTGGATTAAGGCAAGTACTAAATAAGAAATAGACATGCATGGAAATGCAAGCCTGTAATAAGTTTGATCTGCCTACTCAGGAATAAGTCCCACTGAGATCTATAGACTAATTTTCAGGTAAGGAGCTGTAAGACTGTATGCTTAATATATCTTTATTATAAAATATTTAAATAGTAAAATATGTACAATAAAATATTTAGCAGGTTAAGCAGGAAGCATACCACACAACAAGTTCATCAAATAAAGGGACTGTTTTATAGTCCATATGATCAGTTATAAAATTGACCAAGTAAATTGGTCTTAAAATATTCATTTTGTAATCCTATATAAGTGTTCAGCTTAGCATTTTAGAAGTACATTCCCTGCATCTTGCATATATAGTTATATATTATGATAGTAACATATTCAGTGGTTCAGCTAGGTAATTCTATGCCTTGGACTTCAGGCTATCCTGTCTCCCTCATAGTAGATAATAGCAATGGACATATAGATTAAATATTACTGCAATTCACTGTCAATAAAAAAAAAAATCACTAGAAGCAGCAACAGAGTCATACTTATTTGGTTGGTCCCCTAACAAAGAATTATGTATCAGTTGCAACTTTAAGAACCAGGGTTATTAATCATAAGATAATTGCCCCCTGTAAAAAAGGATTTAGCTTGCTTTTCCTCAAATATGCATTAACTAACATATTGCTGATGCCATCTTGGCTACAAGTTATAAATGAAATTGAGCAAGGATCCAGAGAACCTGGGGAAGAGCCAACAAACCTGGCTCTTCCCCAGCTGTTGGGATAGTTTGAAGTCAGAGTGGAGAAATATGTGGGTACAGCAGGAGAAGTGTGTTTGTGGCACACATTTTTCTGTTTTCAGTTTTATAGCTGTTGGTATTGCATTGTTTCATACTGTCAGCTGCATAGAGTTGTTTTAAGATGGGTGGCTATATGAATATTTTAAAATACATACACAAACCTTTGAAGATGTTGTTATAGAACTCCTGGAAGACTTAGGAATTTGAACCCTTCACAGTAGCACGGACTGAACTTGGAGGCCTGCTGTTTTATAGTAAGAATCACCAAAGCATTAAGTTTCAATTGGCATATGAGTCAAGTTTCCTTCTACCTGCAATTTAGAAATCTAACTTGCTGGTCAACTCCTATAGTTCATTATTATATCATGGAGCCAAGGGAAAGGGGGAAACTTAAATCTGAGATTAAGTAGACTTCTCGGTTATTAGGTAAATGTTCTGTAGACTACCTCAACAAGACTCATAGGCTATGGTTTTGAGAACTTTTGTCACGGAAGGACTTCATTTATGAAACAATTGGTTCTATTAATTTTATTCATAAAACAAAGTATGAAAAACCGGCTTCAACCAGAGCAGAACAGTGAAATAAATACATAGACCAGATTTAAATATTAACCTTTGAACCATGATTTCAGTTTTAGGAAACATGGATAAATTACTTTCCACTCACCCATAAAACTTTAAAATGAAAAAAATCAAAAGGTGTCTTAAGTTGTACTTGCTAAATGAGTTATATTTTTGGTTTAGCTGGGACAGTTTAAAACCAGAGTCAGGCCTATTTTAGATTAGATTTACTGCAATCAATGAGTCGTACTGTCCCACTGAAGAGTATGATTACTTACGCATATTTGTATATACATGCACATAATTGAGCAGGAGTACATCTAAAAAATAATCACATTCATAAGATTTCCAATTCATTTACTAAACATTAAGTGATTATCAGCAACAGAATTTCATAAAAATATCATTAAACAGACTACATACAAATTCTGTTAAAACAAAATAGAAATTATCTTGGTTATTACATTTCAGCTAATAATGGAAATAAGTGATGAACAGAAAAGGGCAAGTTATTTAAAGCCAGATTAGCTACTTGGAATCTCTTGAGCCATAGTAGCTATCTAGTCACAAATGTTCTTAACTTCCTGGTTAACTTCCAATTTTACTAGACAATTTATGCCTGACATTTAATTAGTGACCCAATTATACTTTTGCTACTTTCATTTTATAGGAGCAAAAAACCATAAAAATAGATTGTGAACTAAACGATACCTGTTTAGTTTGCACAATATATTGGGATTTTTTCCTAGAATGGGAAAAAATGTAAATTATTTCATACCTTACATTTCCTGACTTAAACATTATTTGGAGACAATTTCATTCATATTAATTTAGGGGAAAGACCTTATCAAATGGCATTAAATAATACTATATTTTAAAATTTAGTTTGGAAACTTATGATCAGTCAGAAATAAATTATGCATTGGTTTTGATACCGGAAAAAAAGAGCACAATGAGAAGAGACTTCTATGAATAAGAAAGAAAAATAGATCCTTGGGCAATTTAGATGTTAATTCTACAGTGCCAGCAATATAATTTTTAAGGAGAAAAAATATGTGAAATATCAAAAATCATGCACTGTAAAACTGAGCTAACAGAGTTTCTTAAATGAGATTTTAAAGTTAACTTCATTTTGAAATTAAACATTATTTTAAAATTAAATATTGTTGTTTTAATTTCACCCATTTTTTCTTTTCTCCTGATGGCCAAAAAAATAGCTTTGAAGTCATACAAATTATTAAGAGCTTTAAAAAAGCAAATGTGTTGGCTGTAGAAAGCATAGTAGGGTCAGCATTTCACAGACTTACTGTATGTTTTTGTAGTATAGTGATTAGTGAATTAAAAAAAACCCTATGTGATAATATGACACTTCACTGTGTTCTCATTACCACTTTTCTTTTCGTTTTATCTCAATCAATCCCTTAGTACCCATGGATCCAATCTTCCTTTTGTTTATAGTTAGCCATTCTGTATTAAGCTGAATTTACCCACATTTTCATGAATACAATAGCCCACTGCAAATACTGCCAATTAACAAAATATATTTTCTTTTTTCCAAATGCTGATCCATTTGTTGGTGTTTTCAAAGTGTTTTGTGAGGACTGCGGGTCCAGTGAGGAGATACCAGAAATATCTGAGCTCAAAGAACAAGCATTACAAGTCCCAGCTCTCCATCTATCTCATTGTCAACTTCGAAATGACTTCAGCCAAAGTCATATTTACTTTTGCTTCATTTCTTAGCTGCCAGTCGTTGGGGGGAGTTAGGATGGACTGGAATGTGGTGTTTTACTCTGCTAGACAAAACATCAACCAGACGCAGCATGAGAACCAAGGTTGTGGCAGCGAACATCTGCTGAGACCGAGGGAGAAGCTACTACTGGACTGATTAGTCAATGTGAGCCAAGACACCTGAGGGGGGGTGAGGTGGGAAGTTTCTATTCTTTTCTCTTCTAAGATCCTATTTACCTGTTCCAAAGTTTGAGGGTTGAAGTTGACAAAGCCCAGAAGCAAAGACCCTGATTTGAGACATGGTTGTTATCCAAAACACATGCAAGTATCCTCTGCTTCTAAGATTGATAAACGAGCTGCAAGAAGTTCTTTGCCATATAAGGACAGGAGAAAGAGATTTAAGATTGAAATCCTGGGGCTGTTTACATACAAAGGGCTGGATTGTTAGTTTCTGCCCTCACAGATAGTCTTTCTTATTAGGGCTTGATTTTTCTCCTTGATTCATTCACTGCTAGCTCCAGAGTGCTCCTTCAGTTTCCAAGACAGATTCATTGCCCTGCCCTGCCTGAACCTCTGGCAGCATGGAAAGAACAGGTCTGCCTGAAACAAGTCAATCACTTTCCAGACCTTCTTTGTCTCTGCAAAGCAACCCTTTTACCCTCTATGCTTTAAAAGAAAAAGTATGTGAGATTTTCGATGAATGGCCTTGATAGTACAGTGGTTTAATGCACCCTGTTATTAACACAGCTGCCTGCAATTTCTGCTGGTTTGAATCTCTCCAAGGCTCAAGGTTGACTCAGCCTCCCATCCTTTCTAAGGTAGGTGAAATGAGGACCCAGTTTGTGGGGGCAATAAGCTGACTTTGTATAAAATATACAAAAGAATGAAGGCTATTGCTTAACGCATTGTAAGCCGCCCTGAGTCTCCGGAGAAGGGCGGCATATAAATCAAATTATAAAAAAAAAAAACAACGGCCAAAAGAGAGAATTCTATTATTTTTGCCTGTTTAACACTGGCACTGATCTGCCCCACCCCCAGATCTAAAACACAATCCAGAACATTTTACTGTGCGATATCTGTGCGAAACACAGCATAAAGGAAACAAGAATAATAACCCAATCCCATCTGTGTAGATTTAAAATGATGTTGAATGTTTGAGTTAGCAAGCAGATATATTGCTGGAAATGGATGTCAAATGGTGCTAATTATATCAAGTATTTGTAAAAGGTGCTGCTGCTGATGTGCAATCACATTCTATGTAACAATAAAAAAATTAATGTTGGCATAGTGAATTATTGATCAAAATATTGAAGAAATCCCTTATATTATTAACTGCTTTTCTAATTTTTCCTAATTATTTCCAGGGAGTATTTTGTAATTGTGCTGCATTTTCCCTTTCACATTTTTTGTTCCTCCAGTTTAATCAAGTTTTATTACCTTCTCCTTGATTGCTGTTTGTTTCACTCGGCAACATATGTTTAATTAGCATTTAAAACTTTGTCCCTTTGCTTGCCACTTTGTAGGTATTGCAATTTAATATCAAATTGCAATCGGAAGAATTATCAAGTTATTCCTTCACCTTCATTATGGCCTTAATTATACTACTACAAGTTCTCTTCTTGGTTTATTGCCCAATTTAAACTGCAATACAGAAGTAATTCTACATTATTGTTTTACACTGTGTGCTTGGTGGCACCAATGAGTTAATAAACATCTGGAACTTCAAAGACTGCAAGCATATTTAAAAATGCATGGGACTGGGGAATTACTTGATCTATTTAAATTAGTAAAATGTTTAACAATGTATTGCAATGGTCACAAGATATACTTGTATATTTTGTGGAATAAATTATTACCAGCTGCAAAAGACAATTTCTACATTTCCCCCCAAATAATTACATCTTCACAAAGAGGGTTCTATCCATATTTCATTGACCCAAAACTAGAATAATACAGGTACTGTGTTTTCCTGAAAATAAGACCCTGTCTTACATTTTTTTGAACCCTGAAATAAGCCCTTGGCCTTATTGCCATGTGCTCAAAAGCCCGATTGGGCTTATTATCAGGGGATGTCTTATTTTGGGGGGAACCAGGGTAGTCATTTCCTTAGGACCAAAACTGATTCAAAAATATCTGTGCTAAGCGAGACAGTTGATAAATGAGTTTTGCCCCATTTCTTGCCACAGTTCTTAAGTGAATCATTGCAGTTGTTAAGTTAGTAACACACCTTTACTTAGATCACCTTTTGCAACCTTCTGACAAGCAAAGTCAGATTCACTTGACTTTGCTTGTCAGAAGGTTGCAAAAGGTGATCACATGAGCCCAGGACATTACAACCTTCATCATTATGAGTCAGTTGCCAAGCATCTCAATTCTGATAACAGGACTATGGGTATGCTGCAATGGTTGTAAGAGTGAATAGCAATAGCAAAAGTACTTAGATTTATATAGTAGTACCACTCCATAGTGCTTTACCATATTGTCTGAGCACTTTACAAATATCAGCATATTATCCCCAACTATCTAGGTTCTCATTTTACTGACCTCAGAAGGATGGAAGACTGAGTCAATCTTTAACCGATCAGGGTTTTTTTTAAAAAAATATTTTATTGAAAAGACAGTGCAATGTCAGGATAACAATGCAAATAAAGCACAACCAAAGAGAGGTCAATGATAAATCTTAACATACATGCTAATAACTATAACTGTACTATGTTAACAGTAATTGTAACAATACAACCAAAAACAAAAACAAAAAACAAACAAAAGGAAATAAAAGAAAACTTCAACTAAGTTTCTACTTATATTAGCTTATTTACAAATTTTTCCATATTATATCCATAGTTTTATACATCTTTATTGTACTGAAATACATAAACTCCCCTCTCATTTCTACCTCTTGTCTCTATCCATTCATAAAATTTATTCCATGTCCTGTAATATTTCGAGTCTTCTTTATCTTTAATTTTTAAAGTTAATCTGTCCATTTCTGCACCATCCCAAATTTTCCTAATTATGTCATCATCCGGTGGGATGTTCACATTTTTCCAATATTTAGCATATGTAATTCTAGCTGCCATCAATATGTGTAACACTAAGTAGATGGTTGCTTTGTCATAACTTTCTGGCAATATACCTAAGAGGCAGATTTCTGGTTTGAACTCAATATGTTGCTCAGTTATCATTTCTAGCCATTTATGAATTTTCTCCCAGTATCTCCTTGTTTTCTTACATGTCCACCACATGTGGTAGTATTATCCTGGAGTCTGGTTGCATTTCCAACAATTGGTGGAGGAGTTCTTATACATTTTGGCCAATCTTGCTGGCGGCAAGTGCCACCTGTAAAACATTTTGTAAAGGTTTTCTTTATATGCCACGGCCATCGTCAGTTTGTAGTTTCTCTCCCAAATTTTTAACCATTTTTCTAATTCTATGTTGTATTCAAAATTCCTTGCCCAGGCAATCATTGTTTCTTTAAATATCTCTTCCTCCATTTTATAGTTCAGTAAATAATTATATGTTTTTTTAATCAATTTTTCATCCGTCCCCATTACAATTTTGTCCAATGCTGTTTGTTCTTTGTTTACACCAAATATAATTTTACATATTTTTTGTGCCTTGCTTGGATCTGCAAATATGGCCACCAAGATAAGTCCAACCCCTGCTTCTGCAATTGTTGTCTGAATTTAAGATCCCCCCTTTCATCTAAAATGTCCTTGTAACATACAATTTTTCCCCAATTTATAAGATTTGGATATATTATTGCCTCCATTGGAGAGAGCCAGTTGTAGTTTAATTTTTTCCCCAATGTTAAGTAATGCATTCCTCACATAATGCCTCTGGAAATATTTGTGTGCCATATTTCTGCCATACCAGAGAAAGGCATGTCAGCCTAATTGTAAGTCGTGCCCTTCTAGTAATAATATTCTTCTGTTATTCAAGTTTACCCAATCTTTTAGCCAGGTGAGAGCTGCAGCCTGGTAATATAATTCCCAGTCATGGAGCCCAAAACCACCATTATTCCTAGAATCCTGTAATACTTTCAATTTTATTCTCGATCTTTTCTCTTGCCAAATATTGCAGTTATTTTATTTAGTTCATCAAGAAATGTCTTTTCTAATTTTACTGGTATGGTTTGAAATAGAAAGAGTAGTTTTGGTAGTATGTTCATTTTCACCACTGCAATTCTCCCTATCCTTGATAACTACATTCTTCCACCTTTCCAAATCTATGTGTCAGCTTTGTATAGTTGTCCTCTTTGTCCCACACCTAGCTGTTAAGAAAATATCAAGGTATTTAACCCACGGGTGGGTTCTACAATTTTTTACTACTGGTTCTGTGGGCGTGGCTTATTTTGTGGGCATGGCTTGATGGTCATGTGACAATTATTTAGGATTTAGCAGAGGTACTGGTCTACCAGGCTTTTAACTGCTTGCAGAGCTGTACCGATCTACCCTTTTATTTTTGCAGGCACCAGTCTACCCATTTATTTTTGCAGGCACCGGTCTACTCATTTGTTTTCTTTTAACACTGATCAGCTATAGGGCAGTCCTTTGAAGCCCTGCGACAAGAGTTTAAACAGTTTTTTTTCCCTCTAGCCATCAGCTGGGACTCAGGAGGCAGCAATAGATTGGGGCTGGGGCCAAATAAAAGGTAAGAATAACACGGAGGATGAGGGGACGGGGGGGCAAAACTGGTTTGGTGATGTCATATCGTCACCACTATCAGCTCGACAGAACCGGGCGAAACCGGGAGGAACCCACCACTGATTTAACCTTTTTTTCTATCTGTAGGTCAATTTTTTCTGTTAATTCCTTTTTCTGTTTGTTGGTGAGATTTTTAACTAATATCTTGGTTTTATCTTTATTTATTTTCATCCCTGGCTCCTCTCCATATTCCTCAATTTTCTTTATCAATTTAGGGCCAGTTTCTATGGGTTCTTCTAATATAAACACTAAGTCATCAGCGAAAGCTTGGAGTTTGCACTTTTCATTTCTAATTTCCATTCCTTTAATCTCTGTATCTTGTTTTATATTCCTCCTCAATACCTCTAATGTTAAAATGAATAATAATGGGGAGAGGGGACAACCTTGCCTTTTTCCTTTTTGTATACTAAAGCTTTCTGTTACATCTACATTAACCAATAATTTTGTGTTCTGTTGAGTGAAAATTACTTTAATCGTATTCCTAAATTTTCCACCAAATTCCATAAAATTTCATTGTTTCAACATAAATTGCCAATTTATATTGTCGAACACTTTCTGTGCATCCAGGAATATTAACGCTAGTTGTCTTTCATAGTGTATTTCGTAATATTCTAGTACATTCTAGCACATCCATGATTATTCTAACATTATTTTTGATTTGTCTTTTAGGTATTCATTCATCTGATCTGGATGAATGAATTCATTTAAAAAGCTTTTTAACCTTTCCGCAATTATTGATGTGAAGATTTTATAGTTTGCATTTAGTAACAAAATCAGTCTATAGTTTTTAATTTGAGTTATATCCGAATCTTCTTTGGGGATCCAGGTAATATAAGCCTCTTTCCATGTGTTTGGAATTTTAGCTTCCTTTAACACTTCGTTATATACTTCTAGCATTGACAGACTCAAGGTATCTTCTAATTCTTTATATATTTCTACTGGTAGACCATCTGGTCCCGGGGTTTTATTGTTTTTTCGTTTTTTGATTGTGTTCATTAACTCTGCCATTGTTATTCTTTCCTCCAGCCTATTCTTAACCGTTTCTGAAATTTTAGACAAACTGGCTTTCTCCAGATTTTGTATTAGTCTCTCCTCTTCTATTTTATCAGCTTTGTATAATTTCTCATAAAAATAATAACCTATATTTTCTTTTCAAGTTGGCTATGTAATATGCCTTCCTCATCCTGTAGTTTTATTATCCAATTCTTCTTTTTTTCTTTTTTCAATCTATAGGCTAACCACCTTCCCGGTTTATTGGCATTTTCAAAGAAATTTTGTTTTGTTCTTTTTATTTGTTGTGCCAGTTCCTCCTTTCCTATAAGATTTAATTTGTGTTTAATCAGCTCCATTCTATTTCTTAAATCTATTCTTTGTGGCTCTTTTTGTGATTTTAATTCAAGTTCCTTATATTTTTCTTCCAGGGCCTTTTGATTTTTTTTCTTTTTCTTATTTTTCTGTGTTATATAGTTTATAGTTAATCACTTCCAGTTGTCATCGGAGTGAGTGACAGCTGAAATCCATGGGGATCTGAAGAAATCCGTGGTAATCATCTTAAAATTCCTCAACCAATCAGGATTTAATTCCTAGCTGTGGGTAGAGTTATCCTGCAATACTGCATTCCAGCCATTGCACCACCGCAGCTCTTAAAGAAGGTCATAAGTCACTTTTTTCAGTGCCATTGTAACTTTGAACAGTCACTAAAAGAACTGCTGTAAGTCAAGGACTACCTATACTTATGAAAAACAAGTTATCATAGATAACCATAAACTGCTTATTGTTCCCAACCACATTAATTTCTTAACCAAAGATAATCAGAGATGAACTTTCTCGCTTGTTGCACGGATGTCAAACTCAATTTCATTGAGGGCTGCATCAGGGTTGTGTTTGAAGTTGGGGGGCGTGGCCAGGCTAGGCATCACTCATGTCAGGGGCGCCTGTGGTGGCCTGAGCACTCTGCCAGCAAAAATGGGCTCCTGAGCTCCGTTTTCGGCTGCAACGGCCTCCTGCAACCCTCTGCCAGTGAAAATGGAGGTGGGGAGGGCTGTCCTGAGTTCCATTTTCATTGGCAGAGGCACCGCAGGCTGGCAGAGGCACTCCTTTGCTGTTTCCAGGGCAGCCCCGCAGGCCAGATCTAAACACCCCACGAGGCGGATCCAGCCCCTGGGCCTTGACATCCCTGGCTTGTCAGAAAATATCTTCTTTTTTTTTACAGAATATTTCCAGTCTTCATCAATAAAGTGATTTTGCTACCATAATTTTAATAAAAATAATAAGATAATTCAATTTTTAGCCAATGGGGATAATAGTATGTAAAAACCAGTAATTTTAGTGGGCTTCTGAAATTGCCTCTTGGGCTTAATTAAATTGAACTTTAAAGAGCACAATTGTGCACTGGTCTTGCCTTTGGCCTCAGAAATAGACTAGGAAGGCAGCTGAGAGAGCCGTGCTAAGTAAAGATAAGATTATACCTTCATCTTCATGTTTTTTTTTAATTCTACTGAGACTGTTACCAGGGAAGAATGCAACTGGTATTACCTAATATCAGCAACTGAAGGAAGAAATATTCATTCTTTCCAAAAGAATGTAAAAATTGACTATTATAGACCATTATGTTTCATTTTGTTGCTATCCCCCGAAGCTTACAATTTGTTGCCTCTCAAAAGAAGCAGATCATTTCAGAATTAGTTTATAATCGTTAGATTTAAGACCATACAGTGTATCATATTAGGCAGTTCAAGATGCTGCTGCATTCCTGTCCTACTTAGTCTAAATGAGGAAAAACTTCCTCTGTTTTATAGTTTTCATTAGACCATCAACACAATTGGAAAAGAGATCATTTTGTAATATATTTCCCCAGCAAACCCCTAGCAGGCTCACTTCTGGGTTTTTTTTTCCATGCTTATAACAGCCAAATTATTACCACTACTTTGCCAAAAGAATAATTTTTTTTCGGTCAGTATATACAGTATATATGATACATTATATGCCATGCATTATATGAAACATAAATCCATGGAACCTGCAGTGTCTTTGGGCCAACTGGAAATTTGTTTCTTTTCAAAAGCTGAGAGGATAATTCTAATCTTAGAAAAGGTTGACCATTATCAGGCCATGCATATACAATAACATCAACTATATGCTAAGTGGGGAATTCTGGGAATTGTCATCCTTAAAAGTTTGCCAAGTTTGAAAAAGCTGCTCGAAATGCTCACACTTAAAATTAATAAAGGAAGAAAATAAAAGAAAAAAGTTATTTTCATGCTCACTGGCAATTAGCTGGCCATCATCATTAGAATGATCAGAATGATTCAGCCATAGAGTTGCTTGTTCATCATATACATATATGCATACCTCTCTATGTGTTTTCTTGTTTATATTAACTTATGGAGGCAGCGTCAAAATGTTGCATGCAACGTAAAGTCATATACTACTAAGTTGGAAAAAAAAAAGACTTGATGCATCTATAGAAGGGAGGGAGGGAGGGAAGAAGGATGGATGGATGGAAGGAAGGAAGGGAGGGAGGGAGGGAGGGAGGGAGGGAGGAAGGATCTGATAAAGGACAAAAAATCCAAGAATATTATCATAAACTCGAGCTCCTATAAACTCATGGAGTCTTTCAACTGTTACCAGTGAATTGAGATTGTTAAACCAAACCAGATTTTTGTTCTTGTCCTTTCATTAAATAGCATTTTGCACAATATTCCTGATGTTCTTACACTATCCATTCTATTCATTTTAATCCTTTGACTCAGTAAACATACATTGTATGTTTTGGTTAATTGTTCCTCGTCTCTATTGAAGTTGTTCTTGAGTTTTATTGTTTGCAGTACCTTCTTTGATGAATTTTGCTGAAAGTATTGTAATTTTCCTTTTGTTTTCATTACTTCATGTTAAGGCATTTGCACAATTTTGTAAGATTGAAACATTAAATTTTGATGTGCAAATGGTCTTGGGAATCTTCCATTTTAAAATCTGGGTAAAAATAGCAGGGGTATGCATTCTTCACACAAGTTTATTAAAGCAGCTGCACCTTTTTTTCCAAGTTTCTATGTAAAACCACCCCCTTCCCCCCAAAGTACAGCTGCTTTGGTGAAATGATTAATGTTATAAATGAATGCAGTATCTTAGTAAAGCAAAACACATTTTTATTTATTTTATCAGTTATTTATTTGTAACCATCTGTTTACTTATTTTAACACTCCTTTTCCTTTTTTATGTGGTTAACTTGGTAAAATTTTACAGATATTTTATGGTCTCTTACATCCTTGTGTAGTGTTCTGGAGATAGCCGATACAAGTTTACCCTGCTTCCTTCCATCTTTGTTATATTACAACTGATTACAACATTTTCCTTTCATGTCTAATAAGAGGCTAATGATAATATTCTTTTAATTTTAATATTTTATTTAGATGCACTTGAGGAACATATTTTCCATTCGACTTGCCAGATTTGGAACCTGCAAGGAGAAACTGCTATCAATCCCCAATGCTTCCCATGATAAAATTGCTGAAGTTTGCAGATGTTCTTTATCTGGCCCTATGGGATAGCCTCCCTTGAAAACTTCAACTGGCTTCAACATGGTTTGTTTTTAAAACTGAACCATTTTGGACCTTTGGGGAGGGGGGATTAAAGTGATGCCATTCACTTTTTACATTTGCTGAACAGTTCTTGTTGTTTATTAGATTAATATCCCATCTTTCATCCAGGAGTTCAAGGATCCATGTATTTTTTTCACATAACTAACACCCTATGAGGGAAGTAGGGTTGAGAGCAATTGGCCCCAAGTCACCCAGAAAATTTCTGTAGCTGCACACAGACTTGAACTTGAATTCATCAACACACATGGGAATCATTTAGATTTCTACTAGACTCTTGGACTTCTATCCCTTCTCCACTACAAGAAAGAAATTGTAGTACTGTACTGTGTACTGTATGCTACTCCCTTTCCTCATCAACAGCATGCAGGAATAATCCTCCGTTTTTTTAGCTTTTTCAGTCAAATTCCGAAAGATCTCCTGTATGGAGAATTAGTGCAGGGAAAGCATCTCAGAGGGAGGCCACAGCTGCTATATAAGTATATCTGCAAGAGGGACCTACAGGCCCTGGGAATGGACATTAACAACTGGGAAACCTTGACCTCCGATCGTTCAGCTTGGAGGCTAAAGACGCAGTATGGCCTTCTCCAATTCGAAGAGACACTTGTTTGGCAGGCTGAGGCAAAGAGGCAGTCCCGGAACCAGTGAAATCTGGGGCTGGGCAGGCTACAGAATGTATCTGCCCTCAGTGTGGAAGGGATTGCCACTCTCAAATTGGCCTTTTTAGTCACACTAGATGCTGTTTTAGGACCTCTTTCCAGAGCACGATACCATAGTCTCATGAGAATGAAGGATGCCAATGCCAATGCCATTTTGTTGTATATTTGTTATTTCTGTTTTGATTGTCCCAAAAGCCCACTTCATCCCTTTATTGTTATCATTTAATTTTTTTTTTTTTTTGGCTAATAATCATTTGTTATTTGTTAGGTTTTTAGATCTTTAAACCTATTTGTTTTCACTGAGATAATTTGTTCTTTGTTTTATATCAAAACTTTAACAATTCAACTGCATAGAATCAGGCCTTCAACATCCCCAGATTTGCCTTTTGCATTTCTGATGTAAATTTTCTGCCTAAAATATCCCGCTTTGTTTGCTCCTTAACTGCAGAAAAATATAAATCTAAGACATATTCTTGAAGGGTCCTTGGCGCTTGATTTGTTTGATGATCCATTGGTTTGTTTGGCTGTCCATAGTATCCTCAGGAGTCTTCTCCAACACTAAAGTTCAAAAGCATCATTATTCTTCCTATTCTGCTTCTTTAAAATCCAACTTCTGCTTCCATAGTGTGTTACAGGAATAACAGGGCTTGCATGATTCTGATCTTTATAATTATAGACACATTGTGGCATTTGAATATCTTTTCCAAATCCTTCTTGGCTGTTTTACCGAGTGTTAGTATACAGCATATTTCCTTTATTCTGTTGGTAGTTTCTAAAAGGCAGATATTCACTTCAATATCTTCATTATTAATTCTAAGGCAGGTTGTTCTGTCTGTTGTCATTACAGTAATTTGATTTTCTTTATATTTCCAGATGTTCATTGTGCACTTTGACTTTTAGTACTAGGGCTAGCAGATCCTTTGCATTTTCAGCTGTCAGGGTAGTGTCATCAGTATACTGTACCTCAGGTTATTGGTGTTTCTTCCCCCCAATTTTAAAACCATGCTCATCTTCTTCCATCCAGCTTTTCTTGGTGTATGTTCTTTAATATATATTTTGAAATTAATATGTATTTGTTAGCAGTGTGCTAAGTTTCCATAGCTGAAAAATATGTACTGAGGAAGTGCTTTTCTGTGTTATCTTATGGATCTCTTCTCTCCCTGCACCTCCTTTCCATTATTGATCCCTAAACTTACTTGTCTCAATTTGTCTTTCACAAGCAATGAATTCCTGCTGGGTTACAAAGAAATATGGGCTTAATGGATCAGACTGAAAGTAACCTTTACTTACATATTTATTCGGAAACGATTTTACACTGCATTTCTCCCAAAAAGGTTCTTAAAGAAGCTTATAATTGCAAGTAGCCAGGCATACTCTATTTTAAAGTTAATAAGGGTAGGAAAGAGGAAGGATTTATACATAAGAATTAGAAGTATGATATAATTTATCATACTTCTGGATTTTCCATCAGTACTGTGGGTGGGAGGGGCAGATATGGAGGGAGCAGGGGGCCATATCGTGTTGTGGGAGTGCGTGCTCGCTGTCTTCAAGTGGTGGTGCGCTCCGGCCCCCAATGCTCTGCCCATTCCCCGGGTTGCACAGATCCTCAGGGCCTGGACCTTCAGCTGATGTTATATAACGCCAGGTCCGTGGTAAATAAAACCCCCCTCATTTGTGATCTTGTTCAGGAGGGGGGAGCGGACCTGGTGGGTATTACGGAGACCTGGCTGGGCCAGGAGGGGAGGTCCTCCTTGTCAAAATGTGCCCACCCAGTTTTCGTGCATTTCATCAGCTGAGGTCACAGGAGAGGGGCGGGGGATGGCAGTTGTTACCAAAGAAGGTCTTAGGCCGAGGGAGGCCACTGTTCCTCAGACTGCCGGATGTGAGTCCCTCCTTGTGAAGTGGGGTCATGGGATACAGATGGGCTTGCTGATCACGTACCTGGCTCCCTGCCACGTGGCAGCAGCCCTGCCCAAGCTGCTCAACGTTATAGCCACAGTGGCGGTTGATACCCCCAGGCTCATGGTCATGGGGATTTTAACATGCCATCCGTCAGTGAGACGTCTGAGGCAGCTCGGGAGTTCATGGCTTCCAAGACGGCTATGGACCTGACCCGGTTAGTTCATGGCCCTACTCACACGGGGGGAAATACGCTGGACCTGGTTTTTGTCTCTGGTCAGTGGATGAGTGATCTTGAGATAGGGGATATAACAATTGAGCCCTTGTCATGGTTGGATCATTCCCTCCTTCGCTTTGATCTTCGAACCGCCATACCCCGCAGCAGGGAAATGGAACCGATGAGATGGTTCCACCCCAGGCACCTGATGGAACCTGACAGGTTCCAGACGGAGCTTGGGCCATTCCCCTAGGCTCTGGCTCATGCCTCAATGAAGACCTAGTGGCCGTCTGGGATAGGGCAGCCACTGGAGCTTTGGATCGGGTCCTGCCTTTGCGTGGCCTCTGACCTGGCGCCAGTCTCACCTGGCTCCTTGGTTTACCGAAGAGCTGAGGGAGATGAAGCACCAGAAAAGACTCCTGGAGAGCAGTTGGGGGGCCAGCCTTTCTGAATCTGACCGAACACTGGTAAGGTCTCATATTAAGACTTACCTAGTAGTGATAAAAGCGGCAAAATGTAATTATTTTGTTGCTCTTATTGAGTCATCAGATAATCGCCCGGCTGCCCTGTTTAGGATGACCCGCTCCCTGCTCCACCAGGGAGCACAGGAGGACCCCTTGAGGGTAGAGCTGAGGACTTTGTGCAGTATCTGTATGACAAAATCGCTCAGATTCGGGAAGACTTGGACTCTGACTGGGTAGACTCAGGAGGGATGATGGGGTCTTGAGAATGTTATCTGGGAAGTGACTCCCAAAGATGTGGACAGGATTCTGGGTAGACTGAGTGCAGCCACATGTTTATTGGACCCGTGTCCCTCCTGGTTGATACTGGCTTCTCGGGAGGTGACATGAGACTGGTTCCAGGGGATTATAAATGCTTCATTGAGTGAGGGTGACTTTCCCGCCCTTGAAAGAGGCGATGGTGAGGCCTCTCCTCAAGAAGCCTTCCCTGGACCCAGCAGTGTTAGTAAACTATCATCCAGTTTCCAATCTTTGCTTTATGGCGAAGGTTGTTGAGAGTGTGGTGGCGTGACAGCTTCCCCAGTACCTGGATGAAACGGTTTATCTGGATCTGTTCCAGTCAGGCTTCAGGCCTGGGTAGAGCACAGAAACGGCATTGGTCGCATTGGTTGATGATCTCTGGAGGGCTCGGGATGGGGTTGTTCCTCTGTCCTGGTCCTATTAGATCTCTCAGTGGCTTTTGATACCATCGACCATGGTATCATGCTGCACCGGTTGGAAGAGTTGGGGGTTGGGGGCACCGTGCTGTGGTGGTTCTCCTCCTTTCTCTCCGACCGGTCACAGTCTGTGTTGGCAGGGGGGCAGAGGTCGACCCTGAGGCGCCTTATATGTGGGGTGCCACAGGGGTCAGTCCTCTCGCCCCTTATGTTCAACATTTATGAGAAGCCACTAGGCGAGATCATCCGTGGTTTCGGGGTGAAGTACCATCAGTACGCTGATGATACTCAGCTGTACATCTCCACCCCGGACCACCCCAATGATGCCCTTGAAGTGATGTCCCGGTGCCTGGAGGCCGTGCGGATCTGGATAGGGAGAAACAGACTCAGGCTCAACCCATCCAAGACTGAGTGGCTGTGGTTTCTGGTGTCCCGATATAGTCAGTTGGTGCCATCACTGACTATTGTGGGCGAGTCATTGGCCCCCACGGAGAGGGCTCACAACTTGGGCATCCTCCTGGATTCACGGCTGTCTTTAGAAAAGCACTTGTTGGCTGTGGCCGGGAGGACTTTCTATCAGGTCCGCCTGATACGCCAGTTGCGTCCCTTTCTGGATCGGGACTCCTTACGCATGGTCACTCATGCCCTCATCACTTCCCGCCTGGACTACTGTAAGCTCTCTACATGGGGCTCCCCTTGAGGAGCACCTGGAGGCTCCAGCTGGCTCAGAGTGCGGCTACGCGGGTGGTTATGGGAGCGATGTGGTGTTCCCATGTGACACCTCTCCTGTGCAAGCTGCACTGGCTCCCAGTGGTTTTCCAGGTACGCTTCAAGGTTTTGGTTACCACCTTTAGAGCGCTCCACGGCTTAGGACCAGGGTACTTATGGGACCGCCTTCTGCCACCAGTAGCCTCTCACCGGCCAGTACGTGCACATAGAGAGGGGCTTCTCAGGGTGCCGTTGGCCAAACAGTGTCGACTGGCAGCCCCCAGGTGGAGAACCTTCTATGTGGGGGCACCTGCTATCTGGAATGAGCTCCCCCCGAAGATACAGAGGATCCCAGATTTACGCACCTTCCGCCATGCCCTCAAGACCTATTTATTTCCACAGGCTGGCCTGGCCTAACTTCCCTTTTAATTGTAACTTTTAAAATTGATTTTAAAACATTAGGGGTGTTTTAAATTGTTTTGGGCCAAATTATTTAATGGGTTTTTATATTGTCTTTTAAATTTTGAAGTTTGTGTGTTTTATCTTTCTGGCTATTCACCGCCCTGAGTCCTTCGGGAGTAGGGTGGTATATAAATCTAATAAAATGAAATGAAATGAAATGAAATTTATTTATATGTGTGTGAGTGTGTGTGTGTGTGTGTGCACATTGTATATAGTTATACTTCTTATCTTGAGTAACTACCATGATGTCTTTGAAATTGGTTGCCTGCTTGTGGTACACTTTTTTTCCCCAAAAAAATTCTTACTGTTGACAGTGTGTTGCTAAGACAGATTGTTTCAATTTGGATTGCATCTGTTCAGAGATGTACCAAAGCTGGAGAAGCCTTCATCAAGGAAGACATATTTTACTACTCTTTTCCTAATCTGGGCTTTCCATCATTTCTGATTCTGGGAGTCAAACAGTATACAGTTTTGGTCCACTGAGATCCTTTTCTCCATTACATTTGGTATAAATGTCATGAACATTTCAAACAAGCCTTCACTGCCTCAGAAAACCAACAGATAAGCAGAGAAGGCTCATATTGTCAGTTCACCGTGACATGGACGAAACATCATCCTATAAGTACAGATAAGCATTCAATGCTACCCCCAAAATACAAGTCATTGCAAAGCCATCAGCCATGCCACCTCCAGGCAATGCCATTGGCAAGAAGCAAGTCTGCTACCCCAAAAAGCAGTAGCTCCTGGTGCACAGAGAAAATGTACATCTCTCATCTATGGGATTTCTAAGCTACTTTTCATTATTTCTCTTTGATATTTTATTATTATTATTTCATAAGATTTCTTTTGCATTTGCTACTTTTTTGTTCTGCACTAAAGACTGTTCTCTGTTCTGGATCTATTTATAGCAAAAATACTGAGATTGGCATGTTGCTTGCATTTCATGGAAGCTGAGATCTGAGGCTAATATCTTAATATGGGTGCTTGTCTACATTCTGATAAAACAGAATTATGTACAAACTTAATATGGGTTATTCAATCTAATTAAAAACTAACACTTTAAAAGACTTGGGTCAATGTTGAAAAACATTCTATTAAAATTAGTGGAACTATTTTTTTTAAATCACATATACCTGGAGCTGAACCCAAAACATTCCATATGTATGTATGTATGTATGTATGTATGTGACAGTTATTTATCTTTTTAAAGGACTTCTTTGGAGGATAGATTATTCTGGGTCTCCATCTACTGAGATTTTCTGCTTCCCTGAAGCTTTATATAAACACAAATGTACTGCCTTTTGATATGTAATTCTGAAGAACCCCAATTAAGAATCACTATAGTAAAGGGTCATGATAAGCAAACAGTTTGGCAGGGGAAAATCCCATTAATTAGATCCCAGCAGGAATTTTATGTGTCATTTGGCATAATGCATAACGTAGCCTGTACTTGGGTATGAGAAACAGCCTATTAAGAATGAGTCTGTGTCATAGCAACAAAAGGCCACTTGTCCATAGACAGAAATTACCCTCTGCATTCATCACATCATGCTTGTTTTATGTTCACTGTTAGTGCTGTTCATTTTTTTATCCTCATGATATGAAGGTTCACCAAAACATATTACTTTGTCTCTGAGAATGAATGTATATTAACTAGATGACTATAGCATAGTCTAATGTCTGAGCAAAAGGGAAAAAAATAGTGGGGTTTTTTCTCCGTATAAGAATGAACGGGACAAGGCAAATAGTTATTAATGGTAGGGTTTTAATACAAGAGAGAGCCAAGGTAGCAATTACATTCCAGGGAGAAGCAATGAGATATATAATTCCTGATGACTACATTAATACCACTAGAATATTATTTTGAAACTGGAATTCAAAACAAACAATGTTTTTTGCCCAATCTGAATTTTTTTAAAAAAATATTCTCAAACAATTCCATGGATTGTTTCAACAACAGGTCTTAATTGAGAATATAATGGTTGAGGAGTCAGATTAGGACTCAGGAAATCTGGGTTAAAAGGGTTAACAGAGTTTAAAGACATTATTACCTTTTTACTTTTATGACTGTAATTAGAGGAGAAGATAGAATATAAGATGGAGTGTTTGGATGGTTTGATTTCTCCCCATAAAGCAACGAAGAGCCCCACTCTTAAAAAACAACAACACAGAATTTAAAAATACTTCTGAATTACATAAACTATTAAACTACTTCAACAGAGGATAATTTCTGTCCAATCATGTTAATCTTCCATAACATGGCCTGGTTGCAAATACTTGTGGGAGTTTTATTTAATAAATGTTTACCCAACACATCTGGATAGCCTGAAGCATTATGAGATATATCAGTT
Source organism: Arizona elegans (assembly GCA_022577455.1). NCBI lineage: Eukaryota > Metazoa > Chordata > Lepidosauria > Squamata > Colubridae > Arizona > Arizona elegans. The sequence goes on from JAKOOJ010000001.1 coordinate 180,810,149, forward strand.
CCCAGATATAACTAGTTGATTGTCCGTTTTACTATTTAAGCTTTTTGTTTACCCAGTAATTTCCTCCTGTTACAAGACCTGCATTTTTGCAGTTCAATGTCTCATCAGTTTTAAATTTTCATTCACTTTACCACTCTTTGTTCCAATTTTAATTTATTTTTGCTATCTCCTAATTTTTTTTCTCTTGATGTCATATTATTTGCACTTTCCTATTTCCTCCAACTTACAGTTAATATTTAGAATGAGATGTTCCTATCTGACGAAAACATATACAAGTGAAGGGACTGGAGGGATGCTGCGAACAATAAAGCAATACCATGAGATTTATAAATAAGCACCACACTGGAGTTTCCCTTGAATTGATTGTATAGAGTAGTGATGTGGTGTTTTGCCAACTGCTTTTGTTTTCTAGGATTGAAGTTGGTGCCCTGAGAATCATGAAAGATGCTGAAATTGTAAGTAATTTTTAAAGAGAAAAGGAGTCTGCTGTGAACACAGATTCCCTGACTTAAATGCCCTTGTACATTAGTTTAAATACTAAGACTGTATTTATTGTCAGGCGTTAATCCTCCCCTATCCTAACCTTGGTTCAGAATTGAAATTAATCTGTTAATTCATTGAGTCAGTTATTCATTCTTTGATCCCCGGAATACTTTTGATAATCTTATTAAGGGCCAGGCTTCCTGGCATACTTCCTAGAATAAATAAAGATATCTTACCTTTCACATTTTTCATTATCTTCCACGGAATTACTTTCGAACATGTCCTTTAAAGCCACAAGTTTCATAAGAATTCATATTCTATTGTGGAAGCATTCTCCATCAAAAGCAATGCACAAATAAATGAGAACTTAGATTAAATTAGAGCCGAGGTGGCGCAGTGGTTAGAGTGCAGTACTGCAGCTACTTCAGCTGACTGCTAGTTCAGCAGATCAGTGGATCAAACCTCACCGGCTCAAGGTTGACTCAGCCTTCCATCCTTCCGAGTGGGTAAAATGAGGACCCAGATTGTTGGGGGCAATATGCTATTTAGTACACTGTCTTTGGTGTAAGCCGCCCAGAGTCCTCGGAGAGTGGGCGGCATAGAAATATGCATAATAAAATAAAAATAAACTACAGTATCCATAACACTTAAGAAGTATATTTTATGAATATTCTTTTGAGCAGAAAAGCTAAAAAATGGAGCACAAAGATGAACATAATATATTGAACATGAATGAATTCTTTAAGATTCTTTGCTGTTCTGTTAATTCTCAAGCAAAGGTATACTTTTGTTTTCAAATGTTTTACAATTTACAGTAATTCCACAAAATAGTAATAAACATCAAAATGGTTTCTGAAGAAATTACTGCAGTTCATTCTTCATGCAATTAATTTTATAAACTTCACCGCCTTCTTCATCACTTCTATAATATTAATTCTGCAGGAAAACCACACAAATTTCCTTTAGTGGATGTGTAATGATATGTGGGGATGATCTTGGCAGATGGTGGAAGCTTCCCTACATTGGGATGTAAAAGGATTTGTTTTTTTGAGACTTGCAAAATTGATGGTAGTCTTCCTAGGTAGACTAGACAGAAAATGTGACCAAATGAGCTAATTCTATTTTATTGTAAAGTTACACTTACAGAATCTTGCAATCTAAAAGTACAAATCTCCTGCCATCTCTTTTCCCAACCTAATAAGTTAGGGGGCTGCAACATCTACCTCGGATTCCAGAATGGTGGACTGGTAAAATAGGAATCTTAATACTTTCACATCATCTACATGAATGGCTTTTGAACTTCCTATCTTATGCACACAGATGGAGCATAGACATCCATGGCTAGCCACACTGATACTAACATGATGAGACTTGCATTATGATTGTACAACACAACTTTATCTCTTTTTCTGCTTGCATTTTGAGATAACTGGCAAGTCCATAAAAGACAGAGGTTGCATCAAGATGGTGCAAGACATTTTCATCACTTGCCCCTTCCTTCACGAATGTGTAGAGAATTGGGAAGGAAAATATGAGAGACAATACAAAATTCTTATTTCTGTCCAGGAAAACTCCCCTGCAAATTATACCTCTGTCCGGTTCTTTTATAACTTGGAGGGTGAGTCACATTTAAAAAGAACAACTGCAATTGAGTATTCAGTTCATCCCTTTTGAAATAAGATATGAAAATACTGCCATTTAAATTAAAATGATATTTTCAAATTAGTTGGCAGAAGTTTATCGAATCTAAATGTCACCCAAAACTGACAATGCAGTATTATTATAAGTATCATCAGCAATATCGTCATAAATTAAGTTCAGTCTGGAGCTTAAATATTGAATCCAGCTCTCTCCAAATCTTTAACTACTGTTGCTATGATCAGGGCCGGATTTTCCTATAGGCTAACTAGGCTTCAGCCTAGGGCTTCAAGATCAAGAGGGGCCTACATGCAAATTGTTAGCAAAATTTAAATTACACTTTCACTATAGGTGAAAGGGCCTCATAAGTGGAATAGCCTAGGGCCTCTTTTCATCTAAATCCGGCCCTGGCTATGATAGTTTAAGAACGTAACTTTTCTTGTTCTCAAAAAGCAAGAGTACCTTGAATGGTCTAGGAATGGTCTAAATTGTTCAGCTAAAGAATAAACTGACAGCCCACGCATGGAGAAACACTTTAGAGAACAGATCTGCCTAAACAGTTCAGGCACAATATGCACATTTTAATTTTAGATCAAAGTTTTTAAATGTTCTGCAAATTTGTTCCTCAAAACTTTTAAAAGTAAAATGATCATTTATGAGATTATATGTGTTTGATTTATTTTTTGGAGAGAACCAGTTTTAATCAGTGAATAAAATGCTCTCAAAAAAAAAAGTAGAACTACAGAATGTGCTGCCTATTTCATTTCCTACCCCCCCCCCCAGCAAATGTGCATTGGTATATTATTATTATTATTATTATTATTATTATTATTATTATTATTATTATTATTATTTAAATTTCTATACCGCCCTTCTCCAAAATAGGACTCAGGGTGGTGAACAGCCAAAGTAAAAAACAATATATACAAAATTATTGTCTAGTATAAACACTAGACAACCACAATCCAAAAAGTAAAGGCTGATAGGTGGACTATGCTTTTGTTCCCTAGCAGGAGGGAACCGGTTTATATGGACATTAAGTATGCAGCTCCTGAATCTAATACTTCAAGTATAATCAGCTTTGGAATAACTAATAAAAAGATAAGCAATGCCCTCCTGGATTGGACTCTTCGCCCATCTACTCCAACAGTACTTTCACAATGGTCAATCAACTTCATAAGGAAGCCCACTAATTTCCCAGCAGATGTCTTTTAGAGGCAGCCCAGTGCTATCAAGGCTAAGAGCCATTAATTCTCCATGAATTGGGCCGACCCTGTTTAGAGGCCAGCTGAACTGCTGACCAGCATCACATCTCATAATAGTGAATTTGAATGTTTAATTACTGTTAAATAAAAACAAACTCTTTAGCCCTGATTCTTCCTGGATTCAATGTTATCAGACAACTTCTGATTCTATATTTTGGGAAAGGGAACGGCATGTCTACTTCTTCCATAACATGCATAATTTTATACACTTCAATCAAGTCCTCTCTCATTTGTCTTCCTCATTTGTCTTCTTTCTAGAGTAAGAATGGAATGGAGTGGAGTAGAGTGGAACACGACAGGACAGGACAGAATAATACTGGCTAAGTATGATTGGCCACAAAGGAATTTGTCTCTGATTCATAAGCTCTCAGTATATACAAACAACAAAGTGATAAACCAGAAGATACCAATAGGAGAAAGTAGTAGGAAATATGAGAAGGATAACAGTAACACAGCCCAACTACTTAAACTTCTAAACTATCACAATTTTTTCTGATAGAGTAGCTGCTCCAGTCCCTTGATCCTCTTAGCTGATCTCTTCTAAACCTTCTCTAACTTTACTATATTCCTTTCAAAGTATGGTACCGAGAAACTGTACAATATTTTAGATGTGGTGCACCATTGATTTATATAAGAGCATTATGACATTGGCATCCCTGTTTTGAGTATCATTTGTTATTATTCCCTAACCTGCTGTTGGCCATTTTACAATGGATGCCCACTGAGTTGACACTTTCATTGAACTGCTTGCCATTACTCCATGTATAAATATGAAAATGGTATTTGTACAATTTATTCCAAGACAATCAAATGAGATCTTGAAAAGTTCCACTTAGGGGATTCTCCTATATGAGCACAATACATGAAATAAAAGTTAAGTTAAGTACATTAATGTGAATAAATCATGAAGTTACTATGCAAATGTAACATTCCACTAATAGCTATACTTGAAAGTTAATTCCATCATAAATTGGAATATACAAGACTTTTGTTCCAAATTGAAATATTGTGGACTACAGTAAATATTTGGGATCTATCACACTAGAGTTATAACAACTGATGTATTGCCAGCACTGTAGGACTATTGCAATACAGTAAAATTAATCTACTTTCAACCAAACTTTTTTTAATGCTTTCTGAGCTTAGTTGTTGCTTGGAGACATTTTATTCACTGTAGCACACAAATTAATTAAAGCCAAAATGTTTTACATAAACCAAAAGATCTAATAGTCCAAGAAATTTAAAAAAAATAGGAGTCATCTACAACATACAGGATAAGAACTGTTACAGCCACTATGTTGAACAGAAGACTAGGCAGAAAACTAGTAGAGCGCATCCATGAACACCAAGTAGCAGTCAGAAGACACCAATCATAATTAACTGAAATCTATCTAAACCAGTATCATAATGAACAGGATGGACAAATCAAAGCCAGCCATTTAAAAAAACAGATGCAAAGGTTACAGTTAATATAAGGATCCTTAAAAGCACATGAAAACAGACTATCACCCCTACCTGACAGCCAACTTCCTGGGCAGAGTTATATCTACCCTCTTTAAATTCAGTCTGGTACCCAGAAACTTCCTTCCTTACTGCCAGCCCTACAACCCTCATATGACTTTTAGCTTGTAACATTATGAAGGTTCTTTGTCACTTTGTTAGCTCACTATAGAGATATATCACGGGGCAGGCTTCAGAGGATGTAACTTAAACAAATGTTATCACAAGAACTTACATCATTTTATTTTCTGCCATAGTTAGAATAGAATAGAATAACAGAGTTGGAAGGGACCTTGGAGGTCTTCTAGTCCAACCCCCTGCTTAGGCAGGAAACCCTACACCACTTCAGACAAAGGGTTATCCAAGATCTTCTTAAAAACTTCCAGTGTTGGAGCATCCACATCTTCTGGAGGCAAGTTGTTCCACTGATTAATTTTCTTTTTCTTTGTGTTGGTTTGGTCTCAAAAGATAGTTTCAGAACTTAAGAAATGGCTCTTTGGAACTTTTTTCTAATCTACTTTAGTATTAGAGGTAAGCAGTGGCTGGCAGCTTTGCACATTGCCCGAAGGCATAACATAGTTTATTTGGTTTGAGTTCAATGCCATGTAAGCCCAGCCCAGCACAAATGACTCTAGTATTTCATCACAAACTGTGTTCTTGACTCGCTATAGATTAAAGACCTAAATTGTACTTATTATACCTTATTTTTTTTATCCTGTTTTATTGTCTACGCTGCTTAGGGATTATTTGAAGACTAAGAAGTTTAGAAAGTCTTTAAAATAAATAAACAAAGCTATCTTTTTTGGATTTTAATTGCTCATGTTTGGCTGCTACATACCTTGAGGTATACACATGCCTTCTGAGGTATACATTGAAATAATACAAAATTAAATAATGGCTACAGAGAAAACAGCAGTAGTAGAAATGAACAAGCACTTCAAAGTTCAAAGCACCATATTTGGAGCAATGCCAGAGAAGTATTTTTTGTTAGGCAAAAAAATTCCCTCCCTTGAATACCAAACACTTCTCCCATAATTATTATTTCTTAATATTTTCAAAGATTCTTCTCAGGGTAAGCGCAGAAGAGCAGGAGGCGCTGAAAAGAAAGAGAGCCCCTGTGCAGAAGTTGCTAAATAGAGTAGGCTAGGGAAATGGCTGATGGATTGAATTAACATAGCTAAAACAACAACAGGGCAAGCTGTGTAATGTAGTTATCTGTTTTAGAAGGTAGAACAAGAAGGGTATAGGGTTAGGTGGGAATAGACTGAGGCAAAAAAAAAAAAACTGATTCCAAAATAGGGCACCAAGGTGTTTTATATAAAGTGCAACCTGAGATGGAACTGGGAGGGAACAATATGTCCTCCCTTAGTCATGGACTCAAAAATTGCTGGATAGGATGGGAGAATAAAAATCAATCCAAAAGACACATGTGATTTATTAAAAGAAACTTTGCATCATTGCAGTTAAGGGGCATGATGGCTCAGTGGTTAAAGACACTGAGCTTCTCAGATGGAAAGATTAGATTAGATTAGATTAGATTAGATTAGATTAACAGAGTTGGAAGGGATCTTGTAGATCATCTAGTCCAATCCCCCCCCGCCCAAGCAGGAGACCCTACACCACTGCCAACAAATGGCAGTCCAATCTCCCCCTGAAAACCTCCAGTGATGAAACTCCGACAACTTCCGAAGGCAAGCTGTTTCATTGGTTGATTGTTCTCGCTGTCAGAAAATTTCTCCTTATTTCTAGGTTGAATCTCTCCTTGGTGGCAGCTTGGGTTCGAGACCTAAGCACCGCATGACAGGATAAATGCCAAGTGTGAAACATTGGCAGTTATGTGCCTCTTCGTTTCTATTTGTCATTAGAGTAAAGAGGGGGGAGGAGGTGTTGATTATGAATGGGTTAGTTGGGGAAACAAAACTTCTACAGGTCCACTTGTGAAAGTCTGGAAACTCTTCAAGGACGTATCAACAGGTGTGAAGAAGAAAGCAGACGGTTCCCATAACAAAGAGAACTTGTTTACATGGTATATGTGGATGCCTGGTGGTTGGATTGGGAACTTCATTGTTTAATACTGTGAACTGTTGCCTGAGAAATTCAGAGTTAGTTTTACCTCACCATTACCATGCTATGTATTTGATAAACAGTAAGCTTTTCAGAAAAGACATGATCCTGAACTTCTCTTTGGATATTCAAGCTGGATGTTGACATTGAGCTCCTATTACTTCCTCAGTTCCTGCCCACTTAGCAACAGTAACAGAGTTGGAAGGGACCTTGGAGGTCATCTAGTCTAACCCCCTGCTCACGCAGGAGACTTGTACTAGGGATTTGAACTGCCAAATTGCCGACCTTTCTGATCAACAAGCTCAGTGCAATTGTGAGTAGATAAATAGGCACCAGTTCAGTGGGAAGGTGACAGCATTTCATATGCCGTGGTATATAGTTATGCTGGCCACATGACCATGGAAATTGTATTCTGACAATGCTGGCTCTCTCAGCTAAGAAATGGAGGCGGACACAACTGAACAGGGGAAAACTTCACCATCACCAATCACAATTTTCAATGCTTAAAATATCAGATGGCATATTAAATATATTATACATAATAAATACATATAAAACGTGCAACCTATATGTCAGATATTGAAGGAGAGGCATCTCAGAATGGGTGGTAAACATACAACAGTTTGTACTGACAGAATGTTAGTTTTTACAGCTTAATTTAAAAAAAAGAAAAAGAGGGCAAAAGGGAGATGAAGATCATTATTTTTTTAAATTGTTTTAAATGCCATGTTCTTAGAGAGCAAAAACTTTATTTGCAGCCACAAATATGAGTGACAAGCTTGGCCGATAAAACGAACAAAAATGCCTGCTAAACTCTGAACAGATACTCATTAAGCATTGCAAGTGGCTCACAGGCAGTTCAGCTTCAGTTCTTCCTGTGGGAGGGCACAGCAGATGATCAAAGACAAAAATGAAAAATAATGAGTGAAAAATAAAACTGGCTAATATGACAGCGAAGGCTGGATGGATCGGAGAGATCAAGAATGCTCCTTAAGACTCTGGAAGTGTATTGATGTCACTATTCGGGGCTTTCTGCTCAGTGGAAACGAACGCTGCTTTTATCCAAGTTGCTCTGAGCAATGAATCTATCTGCAAAATGATGGCTATCACGGCTCTTGTGTGTTTGCTTTTTTGCTCAACAGAACAGTCCTTGTGTTTTGGCTGGAAAAGGATGAAGAATTAAATAAACATCAAAAACCAACACGGCTAGGGGAACAAATATGACTAGGTTAGTGAGGCTGAGAAAATCTAGGGTAATGCAATGGATGTGATAAGAAAAAGGTTAGAACAACAACCGCCGCCAAACATCGAGATAAATTCAACAATTTGGGAGGCGGGGGTTTAGAACAGAGCACACAAAACAAGAATAGCTCACTCTTTCCCTTTTATGTTCATCACCATTCATATGGAAGAATGAAGAAAAGAAAGTGAGAGTAATGAAGATGCTGGACTAGAATCGGGGTTGGACAGCCCTTCAGTCAAATCGAACTTTCAGAGTTGCTATTATAATAAACTAAGATAATAAAATAAGATCTCCGTATGAGCTGCTCTTAGGAGAAAGGCCAAATGTAAATCTTAACAAATAAACATAACAAAACTGCAAAAACAACTAAAATAATTATTTATTTTTTTCCAGTACTAAATAAAAGTGATGCTCTCAGCTCTGGTCCGCCAAGTAGGTTTCCCACTGAAATCAAATGATGATTATGGGACACAATCAGGGGTGAAATGCTACCGGTTCGGACGAACCAATAGCAATGGCGGCGGGTGGTTCAGAGAACTGGTAGCGGCGGCAGTGCGAGGTTCCGCCCACCCGTCCGATTCTTGTTACTTCCTGGTTTTAACCAGGAAGTAACCTGTTTTTTACCCTCTGTGCATGCATAGAAGGGTTTGTGATGTGCAGAGGGGCCAAGCGTGCACGTGATGTGGCACATGCACTTCCAAAAAGGTAGGGAAGGTAAATAAATTTCACCCCTGGACACAATGCTAATCATTTTGATTGGGAAAAGGAGAATAGTTTTTTTCAAGCTGCTTAGTCTAACAAAGGTGAATGAATTAATATGAATGGGGGGGGAGGGGCACAGAGAAAAACCTCAAAAGTAGTAGCTGTTTAGGAAGACAATGATCTCCTATTTATAGTGTATCAATTTTCCCTCTCTAATCTGAAGGAATCCTGGTGAACTCTGTCCCTCTCGTTAAGCCTAAATTCTACATATTAATGGACACAGACCGTCTCTATCCCATCCCATTACCATTGTTAAGAGTGTATTTGTTCTCTCTCTTGTTTGACGTTTTGCTTAGTCACATTTTCTTCTGCTGCTATAACTGGGCCAGGATATTACAAGCTTAATAACTGGGTGGCGCCATGGCAGAAAAGAAACCATGCAAGGCTGCTATTTACACTGAGAAATTATCTCAAATTTCCTCACTGTTTGTTTCAACGGGAACATTCAGGCCCATTCAATCAACCAACCATCTAGTTCTTAGGGCATTGCTTGCTGCCCAACCATGTCAACCACTGATAGTGTACAGCTGCTTCCTTGCCCTGCTCAGATCTTTCATTGGCTTACCAAATCTCTATCTGATAACAAGACATAAAGGACTTTATGAGTTGCTCTGCAGAATGAGATGGGTGGCATATAAATTCAGTATACACACACACACACACACACACATATACACCAGAGGTGGGCATCACATACCTCAACAACCGGTTCACCTGGAACCAAAAATGTGAGTGCATGCATGCGGCATTGAAAAACCGGCAATTATAAAGGACATGATAGTGCCACTGATTGGAACTACTGATTCACCCGCACTGATCCGAGCTGGCAGCAGCCCACCACTGATATACACATACACATATACACACATTTCCTAGGAGTAGAACATATGCTACTAGCCATGTCTTTATTATGTTGAGTACACAGGTTTTATTTTTATTAATAAATATACTTACTTAGAAGCAGTAGAAATATAAACAATTAATTCACTTTTGCACTGTGTTAATAAATCACTATGTCAGTACAAGCCTATAAATTTACATGTGCAACCTACCACCTTCTCTAGAAATTTTACATATATACAAACATATGCATGTACATACATACTTTATTAAGAATAAGACATAAAGGGAAAAATCTATTTTATATATTATACTAATCAATAGTTACTGGTTTACTAATAAATACACTCTAATATAATACCAATAGCACTAGCAGTTAGACTTGCATACCGCTTCATAGTACTTTACAGCCCTCTCTAAGTGGTTTACAAAGTCAGCATATTCCCCCCAACAATCTGGGTCCTCATTTTACTGACCTTGGAAGGATGGAAGGCTGAGTCAACCTTCACCCCCATCAGGATCAAACTCCCGACAGTGGGTAGAGTCAGCCTGCAATATGGCATTCTAACCACTGCACCACCATGGCTCTATCATTACAAAATATTATTACAAAATTTCACAAAATGCTTCACACGCTGGCCACGCCTACGCCCAGTTTACGAAGGTGAAAAAAGTCCCGATACATCATGTGATGTCGCCATGATGACATGAGTTTGACAGCCCTGCACTAGAATATGCTCAAGATGGAAAAACCACCAGTACTGCAAACTGGGAAAACCAAATTCAATTTGAAGTCAGGAAAAAGTCACTACATAACAACTTGCTGATCCTGGCTTTTACTGAAATTTTTCAATAGAAAGTCTTAACAGCGATTTTCAAAGTAGAATTTTTCCAGAATTAAATATTTACTAGTGTGTTTGTCAAAAGTGAATATATATTCCAATATAAATAAACTAACTAAATATATTTCAAAGAAATATATAAGTATATCTTGAGGCACATTTAGTTCTTATTTTAGTAAATCTAAAATAAGACTTACTTCTTATTGTTTCATATTCTTAGGTACTGGTTTCATATTCTGGTTTCATAAATCTGGTTTCATATTCTTAGGTACTTTCCTTCTTGCACTAACAAGAAAAAAAATAGAGTTGACAATTCTTCTGCTGAAATATGCACAATCAAACAAAAGTTGTAGATGAAGCAAGAATTGGGACAGAATAAACAAATCTAACTATATTATTATTGTTATTATTAATGCAAATTAGCAATTCAACCCTGCATATGTGTACTCAAAAATACCTTTGAGTTCAATGGGGTTTATTCCCAGATTAAGTGACCAAAGGATTATAGCTAGATAAACCATAATCTCAATGAACTATTCTCCTTGCTTTCTAAGTAGAACAAAAATAACATTTATTTATTTTTACTTTACTATTTCATGCCTTAGAAGTAGTATGCCAAAACAGAGCATAGAAAATTTGGGAAAGAATGTTATGTTAGACCACTTGCATTGGGGAATATAAAGCTTTATAGCATTGTATGGATTGGTTGGAAAATGAAAGATGAATGCACTGGGGCACATCTGTTGAGAATTTGGTGGTGGGCTTCCATTACTTGGACAAGTATGAAACCTACCCGCAGCACATGTGTTTTCTGGTAACGAATGGTTATATTTAACAAAAGTGGCTGAATATGTATTATTCAAAAGCTGTGGGTGATCTCAGATATTCAAACAGAGAGCATAGTGTAACCTTCTGATACCTCACTATCAGATCTTCAGGCTTGAACTACAAGGAGCACATTTCTCCAGGACAGGATCACTTAGGCTGCAGGCTGGACTTTGCTTGCTTGAATGCTTCCTATGTCCTGTCAATGGAATGGGGTTGGGGGTTGGGGGTGGGGGAGGGACATGGCAAGGAAAAAGGTTCTGAAGTAGACTTTTCTCTTTTACATGTATTGTTATAAGAATTACCTATACAGGAGTTACTGCATATAATTCCTCAGTTCACTCTGATATGCAGCAATCTGATTCTGATGTATGTACAAAATTTAGCTGGTCTTCTATTTCAGGAACAGCAATCTTTATAGTGACCTGTTTAAATTATATGACTTTCCATCAATATACTAAGTATGAGAAGTCTGCTGAATTTAATAACACAGGATTTGTTTTCTGGAACGGCGCATGAAATACACATTTATATAAGAAACTATTATGAATCCATTCAAAATGCAAAGCTTTTCAGCCTCTTTTTAAATCAAAGAATGGAGTTAAATACCTATTATGAATTCTGGACTGGTTTCAAACTCTATTGTCTCCCTCCCACAAACGGAGGGGCCCTTTCTATACAGAGGGAGTTTTTAATCTAAGTAGCGGAATGGTAGATGTGATAATCTTCACTAATTTTCCATTTGTCTCAAAGCCTGCCCTGGAGAATTGGGGTATTTTTAGAACACAGGGGTGACACAATGGGTGTAAACTGAAGCTGATGAGATGAGAACCAGCAATTTCCAGGGTAGGGATAGATGGTAGGTAACCATAATCACAACTAAGTGTAAGACCACCAAGCACTATGTCAGACATTCATTGATTCAGAAGAAGAAGAGGAAGAAGCTTTTGAATTTAAACCTTCAGAAATATACTTAAAAGTTCATGATATCTTTCCATCTTTTTCCAGCATTACGCAAATAATATAATTCTTGGCTGCAGTACATTTGATCTATTCAACCCATCTTAGTGAATTTCTTCCCAGTCAAGCCAAGACATGAAATGTGTTGGGAGATTGGTGATTTGCTGCTGAGCTCAGCTATGAACCTTGAGGGTTGCAAGGATACAAGGATGAATATTAGCTTCTTCTTCCATTTTCTCCAATGGAGGTCCCACAGATCAATGACTGTGATGTGTTAATTTCCTTCTAGAAACCTTTTTATACGAGACTGCCTTCTACTGCATAGCTCCCAGCGACCGATAAGATCCCACAGAGTTGGTCTCCTCAGGGTCCCGTCGGCTAAACAATGCTGGCTGGTGGGCCCGTGGGGGAGGGCCTTCTCTGTGGTTGCCCCAGCTCTCTGGAACCAGTTACCTCCAGAGGTCCGGACCATCCCCACCCTATTGGCTTTCCAAAAAGCGGTGAAGACCTGGGTCTTCCGGCAGGCCTGGGGCCATTGAACTTGCTGTTGTGATTTGGTGAGATCCAGCCATGAATGGTGTGAATGGGTTTTAATTGTTTTTAATGGTTTAACTTTTAATGTTTTATATATGGTTTTTAAATGCATTGTAAGCCGCCTTGAGTCTTTGGAGAAAGGCGGCATACAAGTTGAACAAATAAAAATAATAATAAATAAAATAAATAAATGTACTAATGGAATAATAAAATGGCCACTAAAAATACTGCCCCCCTACAGCAGCACCAAAGACAAATTCAGAGAGGGATACCATCATCTCTGTTATGATCTTTGTAAGGTGTAGAAAGTTTAAAGCCCTTCTGAAAGAAGAACGCTTGCACGTGACTCGTTGAAACAGATGCAACATCGTTTTTAGATCCTGAAGATTGCTAAAGCATTTTTTATTAACAAGCAGATCGATAAAGTGCGGAATGCTCCATACTTCATCATGACAAGCACATTAACTGCAAACGTGCTTCGTAACAACCAAGCACTGCAAAATGGCTTAAAATAAAAGAAATAATATAGCCCGTAAAGATGAGAGGCAGCTGTAAATGTAATTTTAGCTAATCTTTCATATTAGCAGTATGCCTGAATTTTCAGGACTTTGATTCAATTTAAGTCAGTGTACACAGAGCTTAGATATCCCGACACATCTGAGAATAACCTCCTGAGTTGTTAAATATGCTTAATTTGGAGGACAGTGCTACTGAAGAAGAAGAAAATATATTCCATCCCATGATTTAACATATAATGCTGCTCTTTAATGAAGTTTTCTAAACAGAACAAAAACAAAATGGGCTATAAATCAAGATGGGCTGGTTCAGTTATTCTGTGGACGCTTCCTTCCTTCCTGCTATATACCAGATGTTTTGGGACTAGCACCAAGAATTCCCAGCCAGAGAAGGAGAGCAACTTCAGCATGAAAAAAAGCAGTTTTTTTTAACTTTCTGTCTCAAATTAAATTTCTTATGAACAAATCTTGCATAATTTGAAACTTCTTACTCCCTCCTCTCCCTCACGCACAGAGCAAATTTTAAGGAATGGATTGTGATTTTCGCCCAAACTCAGTTAACAGTATGCATTTTTCTTGCAAGTAGTTTAACTTTTTTTATTATTATTATTTGATTTATATGCCGCCCTTCTCCGGAGACTCAGGGCGGCTTACAATGCGTTAAGCCTTCATACTTTTGTATATTTTTACAAAGTCAGCTTATTGCCCCCACAAACTGGGTCCTCAATTTACCTACCTTAGAAAGGATGGAAGGCTGAGATTCGAACTTACTAATTGCAGACTGTACTCTACTATATGCCAATGGACTTTATTTTTTCTCTTTGTATTAAATAAATTGTGTCAAATTGTAATTGTATGCCTTCCAGTCATTTCAGAACTATTTGATCCCCCAAAAAATTGTATGTAGGCAGCCTATAAAGCAATTTTAAAAGCACTTAATGATTATGCTTATTAGTTAGTCCCCTTGTTTATGTTAAATGAAAAGCAAGTCCAAATATTAAGCAATAATTGCCTGTAATGGAGTCACCAACACAATATAGAATCGCTGGCTTTTCTGTGGTTCCCAATTTCTATCTGGTTTGACCTTATCTTCCTGTAACCCTTATTGGAATTATCTTTCACAAACTTGTAGAAATGAACTACAACTCATAAATGTACCAAATACTCTGAGTCTGTATTTGGTGAAAAGTATTACCACTTTACAAAAGTTTACCAAACCTGGTTTAATGATGGAATAAACCTAAACTAAAAACTCCTGTGGCTACTCTCATAAGTAAGCCAACCATCTTATTACCTTGAACTCCGCTCATACTCCACCCCTTCTCCTGAAAACACATTGGTGGGGACAACAGAAGTGGGTGTTGATAGCTCTCTTCTAATGTGTTACTAGATCAACAGTAAAGGAACCCTGAGATACAGGCATCCCTGGAGAATTACATTTCCAAGATTTACTGGTGGGGATGCTACCTCTGTAACATTACTGTATATTTATCAAAGAGGCCTCACCTGAACTGAAGAAAAAAAAGTGGGTAATGAGGTTTAGAACATCTACAGAAGGTCAGAGAGCACTGAAGTTGTTAAAAGAACATGTATTTCACCTTCATTGGCTTTGTTAACACCTCAGTAGAGCCTTATAAATTGATATTGGACTAAGAAAATACTAACTTTGTGGAGAAATAGCTCAGTTAAAAAAAACCTTTCATACCTTTTTGCTACTCTTCTGCTACATAGACTCTAAGACTAAAAATAATTCGCAATACATCGAGAGAAGCCTCTGAGCTTCTGAACAATTTAACACAATAATAATTTCATCAGGAGAGATAACACCCTAACAGCTTACAGAAATCTCTCTCAGTGAGTGGTTTTATATTCCACACTTTCTTGTACGTATTAGACGAGCCAATTTCCTTCCATCTTGAAAATTCTTCATGAAATACTTGATAAAATTCCATGCATTTCCTCCTAAATGTTGTGAACAAACTATTCCTTAGTTTAATACTCTCAAATAATTTAATTCTATTGCAAGTACTTTTTGATACTTCTCAAAGTAATACATTTTTGATACATGCTGAAAAAGGAAGTGCCCGTGATAGAAAATATCATTTTCAGTTCAACGGTTCAATGGTAGTGATGATTTTTAAAGAGGATGCTTTCTTTGTGAAGCTGAGCTGGGGACCTGATGCTATTACTTAAAATATTTCAAAGAAATTATTCATTACTTGTTGGTTTTACTATTATATTCTGAAAATGATTAATTACCATCTCTTCTGGTTACTTACAGTATAGCAGGAAAGATTTACTGGATAAGTAATAGGGGGTGAGATGATGGCAACAAAGTCTTGATTTATGGCTTTCAAAAGATGAATAATGTGAATTATTACCAGTATTCAGAAGGCTGAAAAATGACAGACCTTATGAAATAAAATAACTTTCATTTTAGATGTGCTATTTTAAACAAATGATTTCTTTTAAAAACTCCATCATGATAAACTGGTGTTAAGTCATTCACAGTACACTGATGTAATATAAACAGAAGAGTCTGCTTAAATAGTAGCTGACAGTAATACATACACACATACAACCACACAATCATTTTTTCTACAGTACAAAAATGTGAAAATCAAATCTTATGAGCAAATATTAAATGGCAGTCAGGTAAGGATTTTCAACTGTTAGTTCTGTATAACAAGTTCCTACGAAAATCAAATGTTAATTTAGGTGCTATAAGAAGATGCTACAAATTGGCTGTGAAATAGGTCTATAAACAAATACAATTTGCTTCGTAGGAAACTTGTAGAAGTATACAAACTTTTCAGTCCATATAAACTCTTATAAACTGAACATATCTACCTCTGAAGCTTATACTATTGAGAGATAATGTTCTAATTAAGTGTATAAAACAATTAAAAATAGAAAAAAACAGTTGTAAAACTATAAACATATACATAAACATATACATTATAAAAATGCTTGGGAGAAGAAGAATGTATTACTGGAGCAACTAATGGGCTTTATTTAGCATGGATGCTGGTGATATCAGCTTGACTTTTGATTATATTTCTATCTTCTAGTTCTTGACGCTTGTAAGGCAATCTCCAATGTGTCCAAGATGGCATGATTATTTTGCAGTGTTTAATTCAATCTGTTTAATTGCACTAGACAAACAAGTCCCTATCCATGAAGATCTCCTCAAATATCACATTGTAACAATTGGGGGGAAAGTAATTACTAGAAGACTTTTGGATGAAAATTAAGTTAATGTGAGATTTTAAATGAAAAAGCTTTGACTAACCAATTACCTTTTTCTTCATCATATAGCTAGAAACTGAATATTCAACATTAACTATAGCTAAAACCAAATGTTGAAGGAGGCTGAATGTTATGCTGACTCTAAGACTTTCTTACAAATTATGTCACACACTGATGAGGTTTGCCAGCATATGCAACTCATACATCCTGTTCAAATTGTAACTGATTGTAAGGGAAAATATAAGGGAAAACAAAGAAAGCTATTACAAGATGCTTTGTTAAAGAAAGAAAGAAAAACAGCCATAAGCATTTCAGAATTTTTACATGTTTTTCATGGTCTTCATAGCTTTCAGAAGTTCTGTGTCTAATCCCTTTGATTATCAGGTTTAGTGTACCATTAAACCTGGTTACAAGCCTGATATACATCTATAGATATATATTGGCAGACAGGCATTTGATGTTAGGTTAATCTTTAAAGACCTTCCTATTCCCAGAAAGTATTCAATGAGAGTGTCAGTTGAGATGCTTTAGGGCTGGGATATATAGCTTTGCCAATTCTGTACTGCTTTACCACACTGAGTGCAACATACAATTCATCCATAAATTATAATACAGAGAAGGTTTTAATTAACAAAGAAACCATCTACCTTCCAAACCAAACAATGAGATGTGGTTATATTTTAATAAAACTAGAAAGTCAATGAAGAAACAGATACAGCACTATTATATTTTCCCAGAACAGGAGTTTCTAGTTTTTATTTTTAAAAATTAAATAAATAAGATGAAGCTTTCCTGTTTTCCATGTGGTAACTATAAATGCACACACATATACATATTGGATTAAAAAAATGTCATTTATGGGGGGGGGAATAGATTTACATGAGAAAAAAATAGTTTAAAGAATCTAGAATAAGATGGTCAAATGATGTCCACACCAGATCATAATGTTGATTATGATTATTAATGATGTTGACTGATAACCTTGATTCAGTTTACACAGTCAGCATCTTTCCCCCAACAATGTGGGTCCTCATCAGATTGGTTAGGCCAGGGGTGGGCAAATGTGGCCCTTTTACAACCTGTGGACTTCAACTCGTCTCAGGAATACTGGGAGTTGAAGTCCACAGGTTGTAAAAGGGCCACATTTGTCCACCGCTGGGTTAGGCGTTGCTACGTAGTTGCTAGCTTGGAAGGTCACCACAGGTGATCATATGTCCAACCCCAGGACACTGCAACTATCATAAATATATGTTGGTTGCCAAGCACCCAAATTTTGATCACACGACCATGAGGATGGTAAGATGGTTGTGTGAGGACCAGTTGCAAGTCACTTTTTTTCAATACTGCTGTAATTATGAATGGTCACTAAATGAGCAGCTATAAGTTAAGGACTACCTGTATAGCACACTTCAGAAAGCAATAGAAAACAAATTCAAAAAATGGTCAGTAATACACAGTGTAAATACCTCCAGTCCTCAGTTTTACCTGTTTATTACTCCTTGTAATAAAACAAGCATGAAATTTATAGTGTATACTTGAATCAATAATCAATGCAAGCATCAACAAATGGATTTTAAATTATTCATTTATAAACTATTATTACAAATATCTACTGTTCCTATTTTTCACATATATAAAAAGTTCACCAAGTATAACCGGCAAATTTATGTATCCTAAACAATATTGGAAGTTTGTCTTGGACCAAAGTAAAATACAGCAGATTAATAATCTATTTAAACAATTAGTTTATTTTTGACAGCAAGGTAATTCCCTATCTGATTCCTTGGAAAGGATAGATACATGTTTGCTAGAGTCAACAACTTTATTATTGGGATTAACCAAAAGTCTGGGTAAATTATAACATTAATAAATTACAGAGATTTGTACTTTTCAAAA
The DNA here is from genome assembly GCA_022577455.1 of Arizona elegans. Classification (NCBI taxonomy): domain Eukaryota; kingdom Metazoa; phylum Chordata; class Lepidosauria; order Squamata; family Colubridae; genus Arizona; species Arizona elegans. Next base: position 180,828,765 of record JAKOOJ010000001.1, read on the forward strand.
GTAGTTACTATTTTCCAGATTTATTAGCTAAAACTTCAAGGGTCTGTCTTAAAGTTAAATAAATGAGCAAGGAAAGCAGTATAAATACTTAAGTTTGGCAGTTCTAAAATGCACTGTTTACAAGGAAATGGAAGATAGCAGCATTACAGTACATATTTTATATCTAGCCGGCAAAATGTAGGAACCAAATAACGCTGATAAAACTGCTGTAAATGAAACCCATTTCTAAAAGAAGTAATATATTATAGCTGAATCAAGTCAAAACATTTTATATGAATACAGATGACCATGGCTCATTCTATAAAAAAAACATAATCAAAATGAAGAAAATCATGTATGTGGTTTACATCAAGCCTCTTCCTTGCACCTGTTTAACTGACTAGCATTAGTTTTAAATCATACTGGCCATTTTCAGCTTCACTGTAAAAAAATGGTATACAGGACGCAGTTGCATATATTTCTATAAACTGTTAGGAAATAGACTTATCACTTGTTATCTGTTGTAAGTGTATTTGTATAGAGTTTCTATAGACACTTATTTATAGTGAGTCTCTACACCAGTATGGAATGTGACATGAAATCCTTACTTATAATGCATAGAAGATTCTAAACTACGACTTAAAACACAGCCTACCTGATTCATCATAGCTTGTATTTCCTTGCTCAAAAGCAGCTAAATAGGCCAAGATACTAGACCAGCACTTTTCTATCCTTTCCAGTGTACAAATGATTCTATTACCACTAAAAATGTTTGAGTTTCAACACCTAAGCCAGGGAACGCAACACCGTCTCTGGAAGCCCCATGGTAAACACAACCTATGTCAAGATTAAAAATTATTTAATTTTACTAACAACTGAAAGAGCCATTTTGAAGAATGAATATATTTGTCATTACGATTCTCAGATAAAATTAGCAAATAAATAAAACTTGGAATTTGAACTCTTAATGCTTACAACATGGACACGCTTGAGAAGCCCACAATTTACTACCTGTGAAAATATTGATATCTGTTAAAGAATCCATGGGAAAGAATATATCAAATTATATGAAACTGGGGTTTTTTTAAGATTTTTTTTAAAAAATATCTCTTTTACTATTTTTATAAATAAGGAAGCAACCATTCCTATTTACTCCTTCCTCCTCCTATTTTCCCCACAACAACCTGTGAGATGAGTTGGGCTGAGAGAGAGAGAAAAAATTGGTCCAAAGTCACCGAACCAGCTTTCATGCCTAAGGAGGAACTAGAATTCAGTCTCCTGGTTTCTAGCCTGGTGCCTTGACCCATAGATCAAACAACACAACCATATGTACTTTTTAATACATTATGTTGACCTCAACTCCAATAAGACTTTTGAAAAAGTCTCATAGATAATTTGTAAATCTATTTGTAAATCTATATGACAATACCAAAAATATTTTGGTACTAATTTTTTGCACTTAGCTTGAAATCTATACAGCAAGTTTCAAATAAGAATTTACCTGTAATTGCAATTTATGACCCTGCCTTAATAACAAGTATTTAAAACAATAATTGAAATGGAAATGGGCTGGTCACATAGCAAGAAGAACTGATGGCAGGTGGCCCAAGGCAGTCATAGAATGGACCCCACTTGATAAAAAGCATCCATGAAAGAGACCTAACACAAGATGGACATCAGCAAGTAATGCGGGTCCGATTGGCAAAGAAAAGCTCAGGACCATGTTGGTTGGAAACATGCGGAAGAGGCCCTCATCCTCCAGTGGATAGGCAATGGCTAGAATGATGATTTAAAATGACCATATGGCTTAAAGGTACCAGCATTTCATATACCATTTGATATTCTAATCACTTTTCTCAACACATAATAAAAATAATTAAACTCAACATACTACTGAAATTTTTATATGGAGTAAAAACAGCCGCATTGATTTTACTTCTCAAAGTAATGGAAATCATTAATTAAATAAAATGGATTTCAATTTACTTTCTGTAATTATTATTATTAAACTGATTACATATTGATCATATGTAATGTGACGCTAACTGCTTAAGGCCATCAAAGGCACTATAAATAGCCCAATGTTTCCAGGAAAAAAAAAGAGGAAAAGCAGATACCGAGGAAATTAGAGAATACATTTGTTTGTGGCGTTGACACTCTTCCCTTCCTCAAAGAACTAAAATGTTAGCTATAAATCAGTTTGGTCAATTGTTGGCTTTAACACTGTACATCATCTGAAGATTACCAGCAAACAAAGAAACAAATCATATTTAAACCACTAAAACTTTAACAAGGGGCTAGACAGCAGTTCCAATCACTTAGTACAAACAGTAGTTTAACTATTAAGTGCAATTGTTTTATACCTGCAGTCTTTTTTCTGAATTTTATGCACCACCACAGGGCAGGTCTTATCTCTGCCATTCACATAGTGACTTTAACTCTTCTGTGTAACACTTAAAAAAGCAGGGCACACATCGACTTACTCTGCAGCTATAGGAAGAAAAAAAACAGATGGACCTTTTCTCCTACTTGCAGGGAAAGGGGACATTGCTCAACACTTCCTGAAAATGAGAACCTCACCAACTTTCAAGATGACAGTAGCACTATTTTGAGAGGAGGGAATAAAAGTGCCGTTGGAAGATGCCCTTTATGACATCTCACCTGCTCTTAAGATTTCAAATGCATCAATCTGTCAGAACAGTTGGGGACCTTTACCATATTCTTTGCACAAGGAAAAATAGGTTTAGGTTTAGGTTTATTAAATTTGTATACCGCCCTTCTCCCGAAGGACTCAGGGCGGTGAACAGCCAAAATTAAAATACATACAGTATAAAAATTAAAATAAATTAAAACAGAATTAGATCAGTTTGGCTTCCCCAAATTTTAAAACCCTTTTCCCCGTAAAATAGCCCATTAAAATTTTAAGCCAGCCTGGCTTGCTGAAATAAGAAGGTCTTCAATGCTCGGTGGAAAGTACGGAAATAAACTTTATAAGGAAATCAAATGTAATTCATAGATTCAATCCTTTCCTATTTACAAACCAGCTAGTAGAGCCAGCTGGGCATCCCCCCTACAAATGAGAATAAATCGCTATAGTTTTTTTTTAAAAAAAATCTGCATTCCGATGTGTAGATATTACACATAAATATAGGTGCACATATACCCGTGTTTCCCTGAAAATAAGCCCTACCTTGAAAATAAGCCCTAGCCTGATTTTTAAGCATGCACCTAATATACAGTGAGTCCCATCCCAAAAATAAGCCCTGGTGATGGTGGGTGCGCATGAAACACTGGCTCCCTAAGCTAAGAAATGGAAATGAGCACCACTCTTTAGAGTTGGGCATATCTGAACAGGAGAAATCTTTACCTTTTTAGAAGTACATTTTACAGACAAATACATTATATATCACATTGCGAGACCCAACTTCCCACTCAACCACAGAACTCCACTGGATGAATTTTGGCAAACTGTCCTTTCTCTCAGCTCAGGGTTGCTGTTATGGTAGAGAGCCACTTTGGGTTCTCTAAGGAGAGGTTGGATATAAATTAAAAAATGAGAAGACAATGTTCACCAGTAAGATTGCTCAGTATGCTGTTGAAGTAGTAAGTGATAATGGGTCACTTTAAAGCTGCAATACTCCATTCTTAACCATGATGAAAACTTGAAATAAGGGTTTGACAGCCCTTCAAACAGATGGCTGCATTTCCTAAAATAGGACATATGGTCACTCTAACCTTTCCTGCTCTTTCTATATATTAAACTGAAGTTCCTCTAACATAAAATCACCAGTTAATAACAAGAAAATTTGAAGGATTTATACATTTTTCTATGCTGAAGAAAAATGACTTCTGTTTTAAACTAGAGCAATAAATTATCATGCTCCACATGATTCTATTGGCACAAAATTAACCAAGGTCAAGGCTGTTGCTTAAAATAAAACCGGCAGAACATCTTGCCAGTAATTACAGTAAAATGAAGATTATGGTCTTCAGGCTTATTGCCTTTCCTCCCCATGTTATTACTGGATGGCCATTCCATTTATCAGTCTTATTCAAATTTGGATCTTTTCCCTCTCTCAACAGAAATCAGCAGGCACAGGAAAAGTGTATTAAGATTGTTGTCAGTTTTTAAGCCAAATGACCATCCCCTTCTTCTCCCGCAGAAGATGAAAAAAAAAAATAAAATAAAAAGCCACTTGTAGCTCTAAGAGATTTTGAAATGCTTAAAACGCACTCAGTTATCGTTATTGTCTCAGTTTGATGGACAGTACTATTTAAACAGGATTCAAAGTAAATTATACTGTATTTGTTAGCTCACTTGGAGTGTGCATGGACACACAACTCATCATTTATATTTCTATCAGAAATTGTTAACATGTTTAATGTCACCTAAAATTGGTTTACTAAGGGAACTTATTAGTTGAGGTTTCAGTTCAAGAGGAATTCAGAACTGCTCAAGTTATATTTAAGTATGCCAGTCTTATGTTTATTCATTTAATAATCATATTTCCAATTATTAAGGCTATGTTGATTTTTAGCAAGTTAATCTTCTCAAAAGGCCTTTGTCTTCAAGCAAAGTCAATGCAATGCAGCAAGCTTCCATGATTTCCCCATCTATTTTTTTTCCTTTGAGATATTTCTTCAATGGAGGTTGGGTGAGAAGTAGCATGTATGGGGGAGGGGAGGAAAGAATGACAACAGCAGTGCTATACTATTGGGATGGATTTATGGTGGGACACATTCATCATTCTGATGAAAGCAGAGAACTTCTGAAGATGCCCACAACTAGAAGGATATTGCTAAGTACTTTCCTTATCAGGATACAGGAGTCTGTAGGTTGACTTCAAATGTTTTTTTAAAAACTGGGTAATAAAGAGCATGCATATTTATTCTGTTTACAAATAATGAACATCTCCTTAGAAGTTGCTAAAATCAGAAAAAAATTGCAGCATGCAATCTGTCAAACCACAAGGGCAATGATAATTTATTTCCCTGCTTTGTTTTTACAAATATATACAGAAGGCTACTACTTTAGGAAAGTTAACTACAATATAATTTGAAAGTATAAAGATTAAATTCTTCTTTTTTTTAATTTACAGTATAAAGCAACTCTATGCAGCACCTCTATCCAGGGAATATTTACTTTTTAGGACAAAAAAAATGACCTCTAGCAACTAACTTCTATAAGCAGATTTTGTGAATAATAATCCATCAAGGGCCAAGATTTTCTTCTTGAGCTCCCCAGACATAATACTCCAAAAATCACAAGTATGGTTGACATATTTTACCGTCTGACTGGAAATTAAATATTTTTGTTTCTTTTACTGCTGAAACCCTTATTAAAAGGTACTCTTGTTATTTTGGATAATAATATATCCATATATTATATATAATATAATAATATATAAATAATATATCACAGATTTTTATTTTGTGTATATATTTAAAATAAACCCCCAGCAACCTTTTCTCATATTTTCCCCCCTAAGAGTCAGAGAGATGAAGTTGGCCCCAAAAGAATATTACTCAGTATTATTACTATTTATTTATTTAGTAATAATACTGAGTAAAGTTTATGGCTATATATACTAAATAAAAAGCACAATTTCAAAAAATTGTAATCTGCTATATTATAATTAGCAGAAGAGCTAAATAAACAAATAATAATAACAATAAACATTTATTAAGGGCATTACCATCTTTAAAACAATTAGGGCTAACATAACATTCCCTTAAATTCAAATAAAGATAAGGAGTTTTGAAAAGCAGTTGGTTTTTTTTTCAAATAATCACTGAAATATAGACTCCAAAGGAAGAGAAAAACAGTGGTGAAAATGGAATGTACATGGAAATATAATATTGAATTGCCTAAGAGGCAATAACCCATAAAATAAAGCACATTGTACAGAACAAGTTGTATGGTTGTCTGTCAATATCATATCCTACATCATTAGCCACAGTGTTTAGGGAGCTTGGAGCAATTTGTCTTCACAGTGATAGACATATGAAAGAGACCTGAATAAAAACATTATACATTTATCTGCAAACAGTATGCGGTGTTTTGGGGGGCAGGGGATTCTTATTTATTTATTTAGCTTGTTCACCTACATATATTTTGCTGTGGTTCACATTTCTTTGGGAGAACACAATTCCTCTAAATACATCTGACTAGCAGTCAGAAAGTCTATTATTTCCCCAGTGAACTGTAGTGGAGGAATATAGGCATTGCTTTTGTGACGTACTATTATGAATACAATTATTGACATAATCAATATTCTGGATTTCAATCAGCTGATACTAAGTATTTGACAAATGGATGCATTGCTTTTTGCCATTTTCTTCAAGGTCAGTCTAGCATTTGCTACAAATCACTTTTTGCAGAGATACAGATAAAGATGGCTAAAACACATTACTCAAAAGGAACATAAACAACAGAGCAAAAGAATTGCACTCCTGCTCAGAAATTTAAGTGAATTAACTTGGCAATACTGTAGAGAACATCTTGCACTACCATAAAAGGAGGAACAATTAAAAGCAATGCTACCTACTGTCTGATCTACTATTGATTGCCCAACCAAGAAGATTACGGCAAACCCTCCTGTTAGGTTCAGCTTGTAGCTTACTCCTAACTTGTTGGTCAGGCAATATATCTGTTTCTTTAAGAAACAACTGTAATTAGGCTACAGTGCATAAATAAGCAGCGCAGAGAAGCGTTCTTTGCTCCTGATTGTTCCTGTTGCTTCCTGCGTTTTGCTGCTGATTGGTGTTAGACTGGATTGTTATATGGTACTGTATACTGAGAGTTACTAAAGTCTGTTTGCTTTGGTAACGGACGATACTTACTGGACTGATTTACCGTTTATGACCTTGGACTGTTTTACCTACACCGAGACTGCTTATTATCTTGTATATAAAGTATTTTTCTCACACGAGCTGCACGTTTATCTCCTTCCCTGTGTGTTTCTGCTCTGCTCGTTGCACAAGCAACAAATACTTTTTACACACACCCTAACATTGGTTATGGGCCCAGAACGTTCCAGGGCTCTTTAATTTGTTTTTGCGGAAGTGAGAAGTGCAGGTAGTGGGTGTAGTAGTCAAGATGATGGCTTTTGAGCAAGGTACAAGTTATTCTACCATAACCCGGTTGGATGGTACAAACTATGTTACCTGGTCCACAAAATGCTGTCTACTTTTGCGAAAAGAAGGACTGTGGGACATGGTTAATAATCCACCGGACATAACTGCATTGAATGCTGCTGACGAAGAAGATGCCAAAAAGATAGCGAAGTTTCACAGGGACAACGAGCGTGCTTTATGCATCATTGGCCTGACACTGGGAGACCAGCAACTTGTCCATTTCTGGGGCGAAGAGTCTGCTGCGAGGTGTTGGACAAAGCTAAAGAAGCTCTACGTTCGTGACTCTGTGGGTGTCCATATCTACCTGACACAGAAATTATTTCGCTTACATCTTCAGAAAGGAGGAGACATGATGGCTCACCTAGACTCCATGACAGGGCTTTTCCAGGAGCTACATGAGAAAGACCTTGTGTTTACTGAACTGCAGCAAGTTTATATTATTCTTTCATCGTTGGGTGACAGTTATGACTCTTTTGTTTCATCATTAGAAGTATTGTCTAGAGATGAACTAACATTGGCCAGTATAACTGGTAGGTTACTGGATGAGGCCAAACGTAGGCAAGAACGAGACCAGTTAAGGATGCAATAGCAACCAAAAGTGGAAGCTGAATATGAGAATGTCAATATTGTTAAACGCTGTTATGCATGTGGGGCTAAGGGGCACATTGCAAAATATTGTAAAAATAAGAAAGTGTCTGCTAGAAACTCTGCTAAACCCAGGAAAGGGTGTAATTTAGCAACCAGTTCATCTATTAATATAAGAGATGATTGGTGGGTGATTGATAGCGGTGCCTCTCAATCCATAACAAAAAACAGAAAACTGTTTCTAAATATGAAGAAAAGTACTAAAAAGGTCAAATTAGCTAATGGCGGGAATGTGACTGTTGCTGGGGAGGGACTTGTTCAATGTTCTATTAGTAAGCACCCTTTACCCATGCTTTATATCCCTAGTTTGAAATATAACCTTTTATCTGTAAAGTCATTACTATATTCTGGGTTTACAGTAACTTTTAAAAACAACAAATGTTTGCTGGAATGTGAAGGCACTGTAGTTACTGCAGAATTAGAAAACGACTTATTTGTCATTAGGGATAAGTCATTACTGTTAGTTCAGTCAAAAGCTAAATTTGGAAATGTAAAGCCGCATGATGAATGCGTACATTTACTACATAGAAGGCTTGGTCATTTGAATTTCAGGTTGTTGCATTCGACTGTTAAGCAGTCTAAAGGCATTAAGTTAAGGGCTTGCAGCAAATACCTGAACTGTAATACTTGTAACCAGCATAAAAGTAAAGTTACACCTGCAAACTGCTGCAACGGGTTTAAAACAACTAAACCTTTGGAGGTAGTCTTTTTAGACTTAATAGGGTCAAAGAAACCCAGTTTAGGGGGAGCATGCTATATTTTGAGTATAGTTTATCACTTTACCAGATATGGTTTTTGCTACCTTATGAAGTCCAAAAGTGATACGTTCCAATGTATCACAAACTGGCTTCGTTTTGTAGAAAGGAAGCAGAGGTTTAAGGTGAAATGCATTGTTACTGACAATGGAACTGAGTTCACTAACCATCAGTTGGCTAAGTTTTTGAAGGATGCTGGGATACAGCATAAACGTTCTGCCCCTTTTCGGCCGGAACATAATGGATATATAGAACGAAGAGGCCAGACCCTACAAGCTATGACTAGGACTATGCTGGCTGATGCTTGTTTACCTGATAAATTGTGGGGAGAAGCAATACTATGTGCCAATCATATTTTAAATAATGTGGTGCACTCCTCTACAGGAAAAATTCCTTTTACTTTATGGCACGGGAGGAAGCCTGATTTAAGTTCTATACATACTTTTGGTGCACCAGCCTGGGTGCATATACCGGTTAGTCAGAGAAGGAAGGACCAACAGAGAGCAAAGAAAATGATTTTTTGTTGGCTATGAGGCTAACCATAGGTCCTATAGGTTCTGGGAAAAGGGAACAACAAAAGTTTTGTGTAGCACTAGTGCTAAATTCCTAGAACATGAAGGCTGGGACAGGTTAGAAAAAGCAGACTATGGTTTTACAGATGTGGATGTTAAGGTAGACCATATTCCTGATGATAGTTCATCTGAGATGGATGATAAACCATCTATTAAGGTTGAAGAACAGGAACAGGAATCAGGGTTAGGGGAGGATGAACCCAATATACCTGATGTTAGTCCTGTTATGCCTAGACGATCTTCCAGGGACCGGCATCCACCAGATCACTATAAAGCCACAGTGGTTTGCCAAGCAGATATCAAACCATCCAGTTATCATGATATAAAATTATATCCAGAAAAGGAGCAAAAAGCCTGGCAAGAGGCAATGGATAGAGAAATTGATTCATTGAAGAGGCTTGGTGTCTATGAAGTTGTAAGAATACCACCAAATGAGAAACTTATAGGCTGTAGGTGGGTCTACAAGGTAAAGAAAAGTGTAGATGGGGTAGTAACCCATAAAGCTCGGCTTGTTGCACAAGGGTTCTCACAGACAGATAGAGACTATGATGAGGTTTTTGCTCCAAGTTTACGAGCGAGCACTTTGAGAACGATGCTTGTTTGGGCAGCTAGAAATAAATGCCCTATTACTCATATATATGTTGAAACAGCTTACTTGAACGCTCCGTTGAGGCATACAATATATATGAAGAAACCTCCTGGTTATGATACAAGGATAGCACTGAGTGTTGGAGGCTACAAAAAAGCCTATATGGTTTAAGGCAATCAGGTTACGAGTGGAACCAATGTATAGTGCAGGAATTACATAACATTGGGTTCTATGAGGGCGTAGCAGATAAATGTCTGTTTAAAAAAGAACAGGATGGATGTGTTTCATTCTTGTTACTCTTTACAGACGACATTGCTATAATTACCAGAACTGACGCTGAGGCCAGAGAAATTATCGGTCAGTTGCAAACAAAATTTAAACTTAGAAATCTAGGACATATACGGCATTATCTAGGGCTGGATATCCTGAAAACATCTAGAGGATTTAAAATTTCACAATCTAATAAAATCTGCAAATTGTTGAAAAAATATGGGATGGAATTATGTAAACCTGCCAAGACTCCTATGACACAAGAATTCCAGCAGGATACTTTGCAGAGTCCACAGTTCAGTAAAGAACTTTATCAATCATTAATAGGCAGTTTGTCGTATTTGAGCAACTGGACACAGCCTGATATAGCTTTTAGTGTTAATCAACTAGCACAATATAGTTCAGAGCCTACTGATAGGCATTGGCAAGCTGCAAAACGTATTCTTAGATATCTTAAAAAAACGTTACATTTTGCTATGTATTTAGAACCAAATGCCAATATGGTGTTAAAGGCATATGCTGATGCCAGTTTTGCCAGAAAATCTACATCTGGAATAGCAATCATGTTGGATAACTGCCTGATTGGATGGAGATCAATTCGCCAGAAACACATCAGTTTGTCTACCATGGAAGCGGAGTTTTCTTGTCTATCACTTACATGTACTGAACTGATTTATTATAAACAGTTGATGGAAGATATTGGATTCAAAATGGACTATCCTATTACGGTTTATGAAGATAACCAGGCAGCCATTACAATGGCAACGACTCTTGCTGTAAAGACAAGGACTAAATACACTGATATACATTATCTGAATGTTCGGCAATGTGTTAAGGATAACATGATTACACTGGAATATTGCGCATCAGAGGACAATATTGCCGATAATTTTACCAAATCGCAAGGTGCCATTAAACACACCAATTGTTGTGAAAGATTTGGATTAAGAATCTGAAATGTAACTGATACCACTGTACAATGTATGATTTGGATGTGTATTTTTGTTTCTGTATCTATTGTGTATATTGTCCTGCCCAATGGGGAGAATGTTAGGTTCAGCTTGTAGCTTACTCCTAAACTTGTTGGTCAGGCAATACATCTGTTTCTTTAAGAAACAACTGAGCCACGTAATCAGGGTTTGCTGAACCCTGTAATTAGGCTACAGTGCATAAATAAGCAGCGCAGAGAAGCGTTCTTTGCTCCTGATTGTTCCTGTTGCTTCCTGCGTTTTGCTGCTGATTAGTGTTAGACTGGATTGTTATATGGTACTGTATACCGAGAATTACTAAAGTCTGTTTGCTTTGGTAAGGGATGATACTTACTGGACTGATTTACTGTTTATGACCTTGAACTGTTTTACCTACACCGAGACTCCTTATTATCTTGTATATAAAGTATTTTTCTCACATAAGCTGCACGTTTATCTCCTTCCTTGTGTGTTTCTGCTTTGCTCGTTGCACAAGCAACAAATACTTTTTACACACAACCTAACACCTCCAAAAGCAGTTTGCAGCTTGTTCAAAGTGTCATTAAGAGATGGGGGATCTCTACATTTGTTGGGAAACTAAAACTGCCAAACATTGGTCCTTCCAGATAATTCCCAGTTTGTCTTTCTGATAATTTTCCCCTTCAGAGGATGGAAGAATGCAAAAGTGAGGATCAGCTACCCTTGATCTGATACTAACCAATGAGGAAGACTTAGTTTATGAAAAAGAAGTGGCACGATTATTTAGGGAAATGACTTTGCAGTATTGGAATCCTTGTTTTTAAGGGAAATGAAAGCTATATGTGGTATCTTGAACTTAAAAATTGTTTTAATTATTTAAAGAAATCTAATGAGATTCCATGACAGAAGAAACTGTTGGGAAAAGGATCTCAAGAGAGGGAATTATAATACTGGTATTAGAGTTGCTATTATAAAAGGAAAATAATAGCAACATAATTCCAAACAATTCCAGTGAGGAAAATAGTAGAGGAAAATTGAAGCCAGTGTATGGATAAAAATTGAGATTTAAAAACAAAGAAATAACATTCTACACTCAGAAACAATACTTGGTGCAAAATGCATGGGCAATTCATGTGTATACATTATGATCATATTATACCCAATTTGTAGACCCCGTATTCATTACCAATACATTTCTAGATACAATTCAAAGGTACTTCTAGAATCATCTACTCCAATCAGTGTCAACCATTTGAAGAGATCTTCTTTGGAGATGCTGCTGTAAGTATCCCATTTTCATGAGTTACGGGGAGCTAACTCTAGAAAAGTCTATATTCAAATATTCAAATTCAAATATTCAAATATTGCAACAAAACTTTAGAGAAGTTTCCCTCTAAAAGCCAGATTGATCCTTTCTAGTAATGACCTCCCAGAAATTAGTGAAGGCTAAATACTTCCAGAAGGAACTTTAATTGTTACCCTTCACAATATCACTTTTTATTAGATTTTTTGTTTTTATTGTTACTGTTTTCTTGGGTGGGTGTGGGAGTTAGTTCTTTGCAGTTCTATTGTTATGAAAGCTCTAGATTAAATTTTTTAATTGCCTATTTATTTTCCTTTCCCTATCACCAATGTTTTATTTTATTATTTTTCTCCTTTTAGAGTGAATGTGTCAATTGTATTTCATTTTGTAATCTCCTTGGTGAGAGAATGATTTGGTGGCATAATGATAAACAGCCAGGCCACCATAGAGGAATACATGCAGTTAACTTGGAACTGTCACGATGGTGTCAAAAAAGTCAAAGCTCAGAATCTGCCAAAGTTGATGAAGGATGCTAGGATCAGCAAAAAGGCCTTCTGCAGATACTGTATGTTTAAAATAAACAGAAAAGGGAAGGATCAGCTGCTCAAAGCAGAGAAGAGCTATTTTAATTCCTATACTGTTTGGTTTTCTCTCTTGTTAGAGAGAAAGTTCCTGAAAGTTCCATCCAGAGATTGAGAGAAGTTAAATGAAGGATAGTATTGAAGCCAGGTGAATTGCATCCTAAGGCACTGAAATAATTATCTCAATCCTTATCTTGTCTCTATTGTCATGAAAGGAAAAAGGGGTGATCCAGTGAGTTACAGATCAGTCAGTCTGACATAGGCATCTGGAAAAAAATCCGGAGACCATACAAACTGATCAGCAAATACCTGAGAACAAGGCAGAAATTATCAAATGTCAACGTGAACTTTGCAGGAGATTGTCTTGCCAAACCCTATTTCATTCTTTGGGAGCAGCTAATTTCCTTAATAAATTGCAGAATACAGAAGACATAATATAGCTTAATTTCAGCAAACGTTTTAACAAAATATCTCTTCCTATCTAGCAACGTTTTTAACCATTTCGTATAAATGAATCCCATAATTTATTATATTTATCCATATAAAATCTATGTCTATTGACAATTTGCTCATGAGGAGCAAGTTCAATCAAGTCTACAATCCATTGAATAAATGGGGTCACACCTTTATCTTTACAAATGTTGCAATATCAGTCTTTTAGCTATAATAAGGGTCTGGAAAATCAATTTACTTTGACCAGTTGTCAAGTTCCACGAGCTAGATATGTAATTCAAAAGAAAATTATCCTCCGAAAATTTAGTTTTGGCTGCACAGTCACATTTATATAGTTCACTACTTTCTCCCAAAACATAGTAAGTATAGGACATTGTAAAAGCATATGTTTTAAGGAAACCTTCTTCTTAAATCTCCAACAAAATGTTGTCCTAGATTTTGAAACCTGGCTATGTGTGTGCTTTAGCATCCCATTTATCAGCAGGTTAGCTAATTTGGGGAATTCTCCAGTTCTCTTGCTGACCAGCTCTCAAAACTAAAGAATATTTTTTCACATCTGCAATGCAGGAGGAACATGTATATATTCCAATCGTGTCATGTTTTGCAAACTACTGTCCTCTTTCCTGTGCTCTAAGAAGTGAATTGCAACTACCTCTATACCACGGGGGTCAAACTCGGGTCGTCACTGTGATGTCACATGATGTATCACAACTTTTTTCCCCTTCAATAAACTGGGCATGGACATGGCCAGCGTGTGACGCATCCGGCCCATGGGCTGCGAGTTTGATACCTCTGTCTTAGACAATCCTTTCCTGTAGAGGCGTAATGAAATTCAATATATTCTAAATATTATTTTTTGTTGTAAAAGTTATAGTTTAAATTCCACTGACACTTTTGCTATAGAAGTTAATACACTCTTCTATTGTCTAGAAATATAGGAATCTCTAATTCTTTATTCCATTCATCTCTTAACTTTTGCATATCAAACTGATTTATTGATAACAAATATCTATTAAAAAAGCTAATATTATTTTTTTTAGTTTTAAAAGATTTAACCAATTGTTGTACTATCTTGGGTATTGCAGAAGCTGAAAATTCTGCTCGCCCAAACAATGTTAACAAATGTTGTAGCTATAAATATTGCCACTGAGTTACGTCGGATAGATGATGTTTGTCTCTCAGTCCAGCACACTGTATGTTAAAAAATCATCCTCATCATCTTTCAATTGGTCCAAAGTTAACATCCCTACTTTCATTCAGTTTTTTTGATGCCACCGTTTTCCCTAAATGTTTAATATTGGATTTCCTCATAAAGTCAAATTAGCATGGGAAAAAGGAATGAATCTATTGTTAATAGTTATTACATTCCATAATTTTCTAACTTAAATAATTGTTTTGAGATAGTAGAGTACTATTATATTTGAATTCTAAATCTGTCCATCCAAACAAATGTACTTTATGTGCCTAGATGGAAAATGAACACCAATTTTTGGCTTCCTTATAAAATACAGCACTTGACAATAGGTAAACTTGATATAATATAGCTTCCAGATCTGGAAAACCAAATCCTCCCTCATTAACTGGTAATTGCATTTTCTGTAACGATATTCTTGGAATCAAAGAACCCCCAAAATTTTTCTAGAATATATTTTCTGGAAAATATTTTCTGGATATTAAAACATGATCGTTATATAAATATATTAGAAATGAACACACACACAAACACCTGCAAAATGTTTGCATTAGATAATTATATATTGAATTATAACTGTTTGGTATAACAACATATTAGTTTTGTGTTTTGCTTTTTCTATTTTATGTTTTCACTTATTTTTAAGCACTTGCTTACCTTCTGGAGATCTGCAGAACTCAATATTGTGGGCTCTTCTTACTGGGCCACATGGAGTAGCCATTTGCAAACTGACCTTGGCAAAGCAGTACTTCCCCTGCTTTTTGCCTTTTTGCATAGCCTCTTTAACTCAAAACAGCACAGTTTGTGCTTTGCTGTTTCTATATTTCCTCATGAAAAAAAGTTTTAAAAGGAAGGGAGAGAAACAGAAGTGTAATTCAGTGAGATGAAGAACAGACAATGAAGGGTTCAATGTATTAAGGAATTTGCAGTCTTCTTACCAGTCGTTGTAGTCATTCACAATAAACAGTTCTTCTGGATTTGCAAACAGTAGCATACAGAGATATCAGAGAGCAAGAACAGCAAAGAAAAACAAACCATGTTTCTAGCTCCCTCTTAAGGAGATTGGCTAACCAATCAGGACACAGTATGATGCAGTACAGCAGTCTTAAAGCTATATTGATGGTTTATATATTGCCAACCCAACAAGGTAGGTAATACTCATTTCCTAACACAGTGTTAAAAGAGTGATGCAGAGGAAGGGGGAAGAGCAGCTTTGCCTTCCAGGTCAGGTTTCAAAACAGTTCCCTCTGGATCACTCTTTTAACACTGAACCTGTTCTGACCTAGGCTCCCTTAAAAAGCAGGAAGCAGAGTCTTGGTCCTGGCAAAAACTATTTTATTTACACGATTGTGAATTCCTTTCATTCACAGTCAGCAAGCCTTCCCAAACAGTTTTTCAAAGGAATATTTATAAACACAGACCTTATCTCGCTTAGAAGGCTGCCAGGTATTTCCAAATGCAGTACAAGGCAAAACTTGGCACAGAATCTCTCAGAGTTATGTAATGAACAAATTGTTTCCTGCAAAAGCCCACTCACTGTTCACTCCTCTTTTGTTTCCTATGGGAGGAGCCAATTACCTGCAAGGTGTGGCTTTAATCCCAAATTGACCCTGCTTTCTGAGTTGTTCTTGTCTTCTGGCAGCTCTGCGGATGCAGACACTGGGAACAGGCTCCAGCTGTTCCTCTGCCTCACTGCTGTCTAGCTCCCTCTCTGCCTCCGATGCAGAGCCCTCATCCAAACTTTCCCCAGCCCCTAGGACTGGCCCATGTTCCTCCTCAACCTTCTCACTGTCCAGCTCTGCTGCCAGCTCTGCTGGCTGCTGAAGGTTCACAACAGAACCCTTCATTGTCTGTTCTCTATTTCACTGCACCACTCTTGTTTCTCCCCCTTTCTTTTAAAACTTTTTTTTAAAACCAGGAAACATAGAAACTGCAAAACACAAACTGTAGCTAACTATCCTGTTTTGAGTTAAAGAGGGGGAAGGGGGAAATGCTGCTTTGCCGAGGTTAGTTTGCAAATGGCTGCTTCACATGGCCCAGTAAGAATGGCTCACAGTTCTACAGATCTCTGGAAGGTAAGCAAGGATTGTGAAAGGTGGAATGGGGGGAAAAGTAGGTCCAGTACTTTTGAGGACCTGGCAGGGCAAGGATGGGGTGGGTGGGGAAGAGATAGGTGGGTGTGCTTCTGCATCTCTGCAAAATTATGAAGCCACCCAGTCATTTGTAAGTCCGAATGACTGGATAACTTTTGTAAATTTTTTATCTTCGAATCATGGTCGTACATGGCTTTGGGGAGGTGTGTTATAACTTTGAATGGTCACTAAATTATCTGTCCTACCTTGAGGATTACCTGTATCTCTTATATATTGGCGTCAATGTTGTCTTCTGACAATTGCTTGGACACGCCCCTGCAATTTTCTGGCTAAGATTTTTTAGCAGTACCTTGGTATTGTTATCTTTATGGGCTGAGAGAGAGTGACTGGTCCAGGATCAACTAGCAGGCTTTGTGCCTATGACAAGACTAGAACTCACAATCTCCCAGTTTCTAGTCTGGTGCCTTAATTACTAAACTGGCTCTTTTACAGTGCAGTCATAAAGCCACAAAGTGATATTAATCTCAAAGCAGGATTTCAGCATAGCAGAGAAATAATGTCAATTTACATTCACAAGTACTTAAAAAGAATTAAAATGCCGGACTAATCAAGACATGTTCCTTTAGATACTTATTTCTCTTTTTTCATTATCTACATGAACCAGAGCCTCAGAGGCTGACCTTAATATTCAAGAATGTTTATACTGAAACCAGGCATACGATGCCTATTTGCATGTCATAAAAATTAGGAAATACTCCACATAAAAGGGGAGAAAATGGGGCATACATTTACATAAGCTTTTCATATGCTAACTATCTGTATAGAGGAACATTTAGAGATAAATGTGAAACTGAAATAGATACAATACATTTCATCATCCTACTGAAAAAGACTGAGTAGATAACCTTTGAGCCACCTCACTCTGCTTTCCGCCTAACATTTAGCTTCAGGTTCCTACTCTCTCACCCCACGTAGTTTGTTACCTTTGGAAAAAGGTGAGACTGTTGAAGCAGTAACCAGCAATTCCCAAGCTAGAGAGAAATGTTATATTACATTTGTCAGCTGCCCCTCAAAGCCTATAATCAACTAGCCAAGTATCCATTAACTTAGAAAGATAGGAGGAAAAAGCCTGGAGTTTAAATTTTGAAGCACAGACATATACATATCTTCTTTGCACTGCAGTGGCCAAATCCAATGTGTATAATTTATTTTTTAAGCTTCTAGTTCATCAAAGCTGTTTCTGAGAATCTTCAACTCAGTCTTTTTCTTCTATGTTACACATATATGGAGAGACAAGATGTACAGCTATGAAGTATGACAGCTTTAAACCAGATTAGGATTGGGCATTGATCAATCAGGCCTTCCAAAATAGCTGCTCTTCTAAAAATTAATACACCTGACTATTCTAGATATTTCAGATGGTCTAATCCTAAAATATTTGGGGCTTTTTAGACCAGCACCAATCATTTTCCACTCTTGCCCTTTGGCACCAAGGTCTGCATGGCCTTGACCCATTCTCTTCAGGAAGACCATTCACACTTAGTATTTCTAGGAAGCCCAGGGCTAGAGATTTTGTGAATTTACTACAACGCTATAACTTTCAAACTTTGTATTCCATAGTGGTTCTTTGTTATTATTTTATTGCACTTTCAGCTTTTCTGTATGCTGCCTTGAGTTATGTGACAATTTGGAAACTTTACAACGTACATGTGTACTCCAAAAAGGGTAAGAAGAGATGCTGCCTCTCATGTTGCCAATAATTAGCTAATTAGTACTGATAAAACAGAGGTGAGAATAACTTTACTAGGCTCCTTTTTTTCTGAATTGGTCTGCTTTTCTTTGTTTACGTCACTTTTCCCCCTCTCTACATAACTATACAATTCATTAAATATAAAACACATACCAAAGATGAGCCAAAAACAAAACCACATAATTTAAAATGCAGATGAAGTGAAATTGACCACGTAATTAGGATGCCGCAAACAGAACCAACTTTGAGTGGTTATTTATTAGATTTATATCTTTCATTGATTCAAGCAAGCATAGGCAGTTATAGGAGATGTTCAGGCTGAGCCCAAGGGAGGAGTCAAATGCATCATCAGTCTCAAGTCTCTTCATGTCTACAAGAAATCTACGTCCAGCCCATTTTGAATTCCATTAAATCTTGACTACTGTTAATTTGCTTTGTTTGTTAGTAGTTCAGATTCTTGTAGAGAACATTAGCATGCAATAAGTTATATTCATTTGAACTGCCTGGATTTCTTTTTTTATTGTGACAGAAGTGTTCCTTTCTACTAATTTCCCCACAACAATAAACCTTGAGATAAATTGGGTTGAGACAGAGTCTGGATTAAATCATCTGATAAGCTTCCAAGGCTGAGGATGGACTTGTACCTGGGTCTCCCGCCTCCAAGTATAGTATTGCACCACACTGTTTCTCCATTAATCAACTTGTAAGGGATTGTGCTAGGTATAGACCAGACAAGAATATGACAAGATGTACTGCTTCTACTTTATATTGTCTAGTTATACTTACATAATCTTACAGAAAGTACAAAGTCTCTCTTCTCCTTTATAACCCAAGAAGTTAGGGAGGTCTGTTCTGAGGTTCTTTTGTCACTGATTATGCAACTGCAGGCTAAGCTCTCTCTTATCTGACTGTTCCCTGGGCAACCTCTTTCCTCTTTCTTTCAAGGTCTTTCTCACATACCATTATGGTAAGGCTGAGAGAGAAAGAGTATATCTCAAAACAAGCAAGCAACAGACAGTTCTGTTACATAATAATAATAATAATAATAATAATAATAATAATAATAATAATAATAATAATAATAATAATAATAATAATATTTCTATACCGCCCTTCTCCCGAAGGACTCAGGGCGGTGTACAGCCAATTTAAAAACACAAGACACAACAATAATTAAAAATTAAAATAATTAAATAGATTTGGCCGATTTAAAACCCTAAAAATTAAAATACCCCAATTTAAAATTATTATATTGACAGCCCTGCCTGGCGGAACAACAGGGTCTTCAGTGCGCAGTGGAACACCCGGAAGTCGGAGATCTTATGTATTTCCGGGGGCAGTTCATTCCACAGGGCTGGGGCTCCCACAGAGAAGGCCCTCCCCCTGGGTGTCGCCAGCCGACATAACTTGGCTGATGGCATCCTGAGGAGACCCTCTCTGTGGGAACGGACTGGTCTGTGGGAGGCTATTGGTGGCAGAAGACGGTCTCGAAGGTACCCGGGTCCTATGCCATGGAGCACTTTAAAGGTGATAACCAACACCTTGAATCGCACCCGGAAGACCACTGGGAGCCAGTGCAGCTCGCGCAGGAGGGGTGTCACACGGGCACGAGTTGCGCCCATAACCACCCGTGCGGCTGCATTCTGGACCAGTTGGAGCCTCTGAGTGCTCTTCAAGGGGAGCCCCATGTAGAGAGCATTACAATAGTCCAGCCGGGAGGTGACAAGGGCATGAGTGACCGTGCGCAAGGCGTCCCAGTCCAGAAAAGGCTGCAACAGGCGGATCAGGTGAACCTGATAAAAGGCCCCCCTGGCCACGGCCATCATATGCTCTTCTAAAGACAGCTGTGCATCCAGGAGGACACCCAGATTGCGAGCCCTCTCTGTGGGGGGCAAAGACTCACCCCCAATAGTCAGCGATGGCACCTGCTGACTATATCGGGGCGCCGGTAGCCACAGCCACTCGGTCTTGGATGGGTTGAGTATGAGCCTGTTCCTCCCCATCCAGACCCGCACGGCCTCCAGGCAGCGAGACATCACATCAAGGGCATCGTTGGGGTGGTCTGGGGTGGAGATGTACAGCTGAGTATCATCAGCGTACAGGTGACACTTCACCCCAAAACCACGGATGATCTCATCCAGCGGCTTCACATAAATGTTGAACAGAAGAGGCAAGAGGACCGACCCTTGTGGCACTCCCCATGCGAGATGCCTCGAGGTCGACCTCTGCCCCCCTGCCATCACGAACTGCGAGCGGCCGGAGAGGAAGGAAGAGAACCACCGCAAAACAGTGCCCCCTACTCCTAACCCTCTCAACCACTGCAGCATGATACCATGGTCGATGGTATCAAAAGCCGCTGAGAGATCTAATAGGACTAGGACAGAGGAGCAACCCCTGTCCCGGGCCCTCCAGAGATCATCCACCAACGCAACCAATGCTGTTTCTGTGCTGTGCCCCTGCCTGAAGCCCGACTGGTACGGGTCTAGATATATAGCTTCATCCAGGTGCCTGGGCAGTTGTCGTGCCACCACACTCTCAACAACCTTCGCTACAAAATGAAGGTTGGAGACCGGACGGTAGTTAACTAATTCAGCCGGGTCCAGGGAAGGCTTCTTGAGGAGGGGCCTCACCACCGTCTCTTTCAAGGTGGCGGGAAAGGCACCCTCATTCAGAGAAGCAGTTATAATCCCCTGGAGCCAGCCTCGTGTAACCTCCCGGGAGGCCAGTACCAACCAGGAGGGACACGGGTCCAATAAACATGTGGCGGCACTAATCCTACCCAGAACCCTGTCCACATCCTCGGGAGCCACAGGATCAAACTCCTCCCAGATAATATTCTCAAGACCTACCCTCGTCTCCTCCCCCGGACTCACCCAGTCGGAGTCCAAGCCTTCCCGAATCCGAGCGACTTTATCGTGCAGGAATTGCACAGAATCCTCAGCTCGACCCTGCAAGGGATCCTCCCGCACTCCCCCCCAAAGAAGGGAGTGGGTCACCCTAAACAGGGCGGCTGGGCAGTTCTCTGCAGATGCGATAAGAGCGGAAAAATGGTTAGATTTTGCCGCTTTTATCGCCACTAGGTAGGTCTTGATATAAGATCTCACCTGTGTCTGGTCGGAATCAGAATGACTAGTCCTCCAAATGCTCTCTAGGCGTCTTTTCCGATGCTTCATCTCTCTCAGCTCCTCAGAGAACCAAGGAGCCAATTGAGATCGGCATCGGGTCAGAGGCCGCAAAGGCACGACACGATCCAAAGCTCCAGTGGCCGCACTCTCCCAGGCGGCCACCAGCTCTTCAGTCGAGTCGTGTGTCGGAGTCTCAGGAAACGGCCCAAGCTCGTCAGGAACCTTTCTGGATCCATCAGGCGCCTGGGATGGAACCATTTAGTTGGTTCCGTCTCCCTGCCGCAGGGGGAAGCGGTAGGAAAGTCCAAGTGAAGGAGCGAATGATCTGTCCATGACAAGGGTTTAATGTCTAAGTCCCCTCTACCAAGATCATTCAACCACTGACCAGAGATGAAAATCAAGTCCAGAGTGTGTCCTCCTATGTGAGTGGGGCCTTGAACTAACTGGGTCAGGTCCATGGCCGTCATGGAAGCCATGAACTCCCGAGCCACCTCTGATGTCTCACCCGCGGATGGAAGGTTGAAATCCCCCATGACAATAAGTCTGGGAGTATCCACCGCCACCCCGGCGATGACGTCGAGTAGCTCGGGTAGGGTCGCTGCCACGTGGCAGGGAGCCAGGTACGCAGTCAGCAAACCCATCTGCACCCCACGGCCCCACTTTACAAAGAGGGACTCACATCCGGCTATCTGAGGAACAGTGGTCTCCCTCGGACAAAGACTCTCCCTAATAATCACCGCCACTCCCCCACCCCTCCCCTGGGCCCTTGGCTGATGAAATGCACGAAAACCTGGTGGGCACATTTCAACGAGGGGGACCCCCCCTCTTGGCCCAAAGAGACCCTTAGTCCATCACACAAACATTCTGTATGTTTCAAAAGTATCAGCAATGCTGGTTGTACATAAACAAAACAATATGCTCAGCCTAACCGAGCAACGCATCTTGAAAGCCTTAAAACAAGATCAGGATATTATTATTTTACCAGCAGATAAAGGCCTCTCAACAGTGGTGATGAACCGCAAAGATTATGAAATGAAGGCATTCACCCTGCTCAATGATTCCTCAGCATATAGACTAGCAAAGACATCAGTGATGAGAACAATGGTCACATAAAATCTGACTGTGACGTTCTAAGAGAGCAGATGGCAAGGAGCCCAAGTCCAGCAGGACTAGTTAAAGATTCTCCTTCCTCGAGCAACTTACAACCATTCAGAAGCTTTCACTTAACCTAAAAAGAAAAGGAACACAACCCTAGTAAGGACAGATTTCAATAAAATTCAATAGCTGAACTTTAAAATAATGTAAGATATGCAATGCCTCACGAAAGACCATCAAGTCATTACACTGCTAATAATGGATTCAAGCAAGAAGGTGTCTGAGATCTTGATTGATTTAAAGAACAGTTTTAAAACTGTACATTTAGGTATTCCGTTTCAAAAGATATTCAAATTATAAGAAAAAATCACATATTACAGATGCAATACCTATGCAGGCTATTAATTCCAACAAATTCTATCAGGCATTGTCAATTAGTCTGCTTAATGCAACATAGCAGTCTCCTTGCTGTAGTTTAGTTGATGTACACACAATCCACAGCGTTGCTTGACATCTGGATAAGTCTCCCTGAGAGACCTGAAAATTTAATCACTCTACTGTACTACAGTAGCCAGCTTAAAACAGGCATGTTCCCACTGTCAACACTTAAATAAGCCAAGGGTGCAATAGTGGCATATAACAGGTGCTAAACTGATGTGGGGGCTGTTTGATACCTGAAATGTAAGAGGAAACCTATGTAAAATATTAACTCTATCAGACCAACAAAACAAAATAAAATTATAATGTCTGAACAGTGGCAAAAAAAAGCTTCAGAATTTTTTTTAAAAAATAAATCATACTATGTTGAGCAAAATATATTGTTTTCAGCCTGTTTCAATACATCTGAGAAAGTACGGGACTGGTAGAATCCAGTTTGTACACCTGGATGTGGATTCATATATTATTGAAGTCTGGCTTGTAAATTTTAAACTTTACCTTACCACCATATGAGATAATGATTGCTCAAATTACCAAAGAGTTACACTTAACGGGATTGTTTATTTGTTGTTTTGCAATATAAAATGGTATTTTGCTGTGTTTTCCATATGTGCATACAAAGTTCAAGTAGCACTTTAACTTGTTTAATTTTAATAGTTTCCTTGTATATCAACTGGTATATCTGTGTCCTGTTTTCCTAGTTTACACACTTTTTTCACAAATCTGAAAGTTTTAGTTCCTCGTGTGCATACCTAATTATGATAAATGTTCGAGACTTGATAAATGATCAACCAAATTGCTCTTGTAGCCCAAGGTAGATTAAAGTACAGTTATGGTTTCCTTTGACTTGTTACGTTAACGTTGCCACCCATTGTCTTGGAGGGAAATCAGGAAATTATCTGATCAACCATTTGGGGGAAAGACCAATATTGCAATATGTTTCAAAATGTGCCCATCATCCACAGATTCCTGAATTCTATAATTTCACCCAGTACTGTTCACTAGTAAGGATTTTCCTGGATTCATTTTGATCTCCTTTCTGAGGATCAGAACATTAATGAATCTTTTAGATGTATTCTCCAAGATTTGTTAAAGGTTATAGGCAGCGGTTATAAGATAACATCTGCAAACTCTTTATAGCAATGTTTATATAAATGAGACCTGAATTTACTTTAATGACATTAAGTTTCATCTCATTATCTCCTTACTTAACTTGACTGAAAATCTTTCTTTAGATCATTTTAGGTTCTTCAAGATTGAACAAAATAATTTTTTTGGGATAAAATTAAGTCAAAAATAAGGATTAAGTAGTACCACCTTCTATCAGCAGTTAAGATTTCACCATCTTTCCTAAATAATGAACATATTCCTTCTTTAATTATCTTCTTCCTTTTGCTTCTTTTTTTTAGTATTCTGTGCAATATCAGTGAGCCTGACATTATGCTTACACATTTCAGTGAATTTTTGCACTTCTCCTTGGTTAAATAATCCTTGTTCCATCTCCTATACTAAACATATATCTTACACTTCTACTCTAATTGTGTCCTCCTCATCAGATAATTTTGAATATGCCAGATGGTGGGGTTTTAAGGGTTGTGGATGTTTTTTTGATTTGGTCACTTTGTATATGCAGCATTTGCTTTCAATTATTCTTACTTACATTATTCCCTTAAAATAGAATGCCAAAGGTATAACTCAAAGACCAATGATTTCCAATCCAATAATATAAGAGGCTTAACCATATTCTTAACATCCTCTTAAAATCAAGAAAACTGGCTGGATTGTGCCCTAGAACCATTCAAATAAATAAGAATAAATTCCTTTTTGTTTTCAAGACCATAGTAGGGAATCACTTGGATAAGTACAACATTCCTTTGTTTTCCTCCTTGAACTCATTCAAGTTCTATTTCAAACAGAAATAATACAAGCAGATTTTACAGGTTAATTTCATCCAACAGCATTTGGCTTTGTTTTTAACAAAAGCTTCTACAAATAGCTACTCTTCTCCATGCATAAAACAAGCAAGCATTGCTCATAAATATTCATAATGTATGAAATACATTTGTTCTCTTAAGATGGAGCTTGCAGGAAAAACTTCATTACAAGTTTTTTGTTTTTTGTTTTTGTTTTTAAGAAACTGCTAAATATGAGCTTTAATACTGAGATAGCTTAAAGAAATATAAAAGGAAGATTTGGCATTTCCTTTTTTCCTACACAGCTCATTATAGTCCCTGAAAACTGTCTCTAGACAATCAAGCCTTTTGAACAATGTGGGATAGAGGTTGTGAATCTGCTGAGAAACAGAATCCTTGAGAAATGTTCAGTCTTACTTTAGGTAGGAAGATATGACTTGAATTCTAAAGAACATAAAACATAGATCATTAAGCTAGGTCACTTACCTTGTTTATATAGTTATATAATTATTATATCTGTACCATAGCAATTACTACAGACCTTTCCCAGAGGTTATTTTGACTTGGTGTTTTTCCTATCCAGTAATAATCATTTTCACAAAGCAAAGGGGATTTCTTAGCCAGCATCCGCACCACAATTTTGTACATAAATGCTCTCTAGCTTAATTGGCAGTGTTTCTTCGATATAATGAAACCATAAAAAACCCTCCCCCCACAAAATATTAAAAAAGTGGTGGGGGCATCAGTCAATTATAAATCTCAGCCACCGATGAAAGATTTTCTACATCCTTACCTACTTGTTGTCATCTCCAAGGCTAGTGCCATTAATTAAATATCTATTGTCATAATGATTTCCAGATGGTTAGATCTTCAGCTCTACCTCTTTTGGCAGCAAGGAGGCAATATTATGGCTGATCTCCCACCTCGCCACATTGTAATCTTATTTACAAATTGTTTTTCTTCAAATCAGCGTGGTGGATGCAATAATTTTAAGATTAAAGCCAAAGCCTGAATCTTTCTTTTTGCAGTTTCTAAATATGGTTGGGGTTAATAATAATTGGGCAAAATGTTTAACATACAACACAATCAATTCATCAGAAATGTACAGTAGTAAACTACTCCCTATCTTATCATATTAACATATGTTGGGATCCTGTCCTGCTACTCCTGAAGCAAACCAGACTTAAGGCCACCTGATCATGGTGACAATCGTACTGAGGGTTCAGGATATACAGTAAATCGTTAATTTCTCTTGGCATAAGCATTTCCAGAAACTCTTCTCAACTGGTAAGATTAAATTTACTCTGTTTTTGGCACAGCTGAAAGAATATCTACACAGATGGTTTAGAATTCCCTTTAATATTTGGTATAAGTTAAATATGATTAAGTTTAATACATTGATGCAAGTTTATTTATATTTTGAGAGGTCATTCCTGTATTTGCTATCATATCATTTTAAACATATTTACAAGATACTGAATAAATTTGTTTGGCAAGAAAATCCAGTGGGATTTTCATTGTGAAATTTACAGCGATTAAAAAAAGTAGATTTAATTTCTCATACTTTCAGATATAACATTGGATTTCAATTACAATTACAATTCAATTATTCAAATATGGAATATCAAAAATTAAATCCTCTTTTTTAAAAAAATGATGTGATGAACCTTTGCAAATATTAGTCACTTTCACTGTTGTCTCAGAAGTACTGCCCTTATTCTAAATGGGCTTCATTTATCTTCAGATATGTCTCAATATTTTGTTGATAACATGGCAATGGAAAGATCATTCCAGAAAAAAGAAGTTCAAATCAGGAAAAAAAAATACTGAGTAAAGATGAGAATGAGCAATAATGCTGAATAAATTTGAAGAACATGGAAGTGAACAAGCCTGAGGAAAGGTGAATGTTAAAATTTTTTTGGGATATTTCGCCTAATCCTAATTATTACGAGAAAGAGAAAAAGCTAAATATGCTTAAGGATTACAACATGTTTCTTCTGGAGTGTAAAGATTAATTGATGTTCTCTTGATAATTTTAAGCAAATCAATGTGCTCCAAATAAAGAACTGCCTTAGCTCAAAAACATTATTTCTTGCCTGTGTTCTTCTAAATTACTAACTTATTTATACACTATATTAGTGTTAATCCCAAGATGCTTACTTACAAACACAAGGCTTCACACACCATGCTAAATCATAATGTACTTTGTTTTATTAAGGCTTTGAAAGTCCTGTAAACTCAAACATTGGAATTATAAACCATGGTTTGTGGCTTAGTATTGTGAAGAGAGCACAACATTGCTGTTAGGATGTTGGGCTTATCAATCAGAAGGCTGGCAGTTCGTGACCCAAGCATTGTGTGACGGGGTGAGCTCCCGTTCTTACCCCAGCTCCTGGTTCATTTAGCCGTTTGAAAGCATGCAAATTTGAGTATTTTTATTTATTATTGTTGTTGTTGTTATGCACAAATCCAGACAAATAAATAAACAAATAAACAAAATCTGGCATTGCTACAATTCTCAGGAAGACTAATTGAAAGGTAATTGTCCCAAGATTAACTAGTTTTATTTTATGTTTTAAGGCTAAGCAAATCATTACATAGTGATATTTACACAGAGTAGATTATGAGGATGAAGGGAATGAGGGCCCCTACTAACTGTAACTTGTCTCACTATTATTATCATTATTATCATCATCATCATTATCATTATTATTAAATATATTATTATTACATACAGTAACATGTGGTCAAAATTTTGTATTATTATTTTTTTTTTTTGCTGGTATTCCCTTTCTTTCAGCATTGAAACCTTTATTTTTTTCCCCCCCAATGGATTTACTTATCTATATATTCTTAATGTTTATACAGATGTCATTCTGAAGATGGAAGCATTACTGAAATAATATACATTTACAGAGTGGTTATTTTTCTAATGGACCCTGGCTTGTAATAATGGAAGAGTATAGACTCTTCTTAGGCTCTTCTGCTCTCCTCTTTTTCTAGTAAAGATGGTGGGAATTAAGAAACTATGGCTTCCACATTTCACTGAAAGCTGCTTCCTGTTTCACACGTGCAAAACTGAGGAGACTGATTTATTTCAGCTCACCTTTTTTTACAATTAATGGCACTTTCAATATTGGAGTGCCAATTTAAATAGGATGTAATCTGAAATAAAAGCAGAGGCTCCCAACCTCTCTTGTATTTTCATCAAGCAGTATAACTAGAGAGAGGCATGTTATTGTTGAGTTACACTATGATTTGTTGTGAGAGTTATATGTAGCCGGAATATATCTATGTATGCATCATATATGTTTATATGTCTTGGTTCTTCAATTAAACTAAGTCATAGTTTTCTTAATCATTACTAAAAACTAAAGCCAAATCCCTGGTTTTACACTAGACATTAAAACAAAAAGTATGGTTTATAAAACTAGGTATGTGCTTAACATATATCAAAATTAAATAAATCACATTCTTGCTTAGTATGTTGGGCAAGCCAAGCCTATAGTGATGGATCAAAGAAGCCACATATAACCAACAGCATTACATTAGGAATACTGATGAAAAAAAAAGAACAGCCATTTTTTAAAAAGCAAGAAAATTATACACTTAATTACACCTAACATAGGCCAAAAACTATTGTGCCCATAGGCAGCTTCCACACACAACATTTCCAATCTTACATAAATAGTTTGCTGGCAGCAATTTAAAAGAAAGTCTCTATATTTGGCAAAAAACACACCCTTCCTAAAATCTTCTGAGATCTTGTTCCCTTGAACATATGGAATACTAGTAAGTCCTGCCATTAAAAAAAACCTTGCATTTAACAGCAACCCAGATTTCATTCCTGTAAATAATAAATGCAATATAACTTTACATCATTTAAAAGTTGAAACATTACCCATAAATACCTCTCATCAGATCTGTATCAAGAGAGAACAAGATCTCTGGATGTTATCTTGAAGTATTACATAATAACTCCCAACAGCGAAGCCCAAATCACTAATGAAAATACAGCCTTTTGAAGAGTGATCTAGCATTGCCAGCTGTCTGTCTTTGCCTCAACTATCACAACTGCAATCTTTAAAAGAAAAAAAAAAGTTTTTTTTTTAAAAAAAAGATATTTATGTTACACACACTTATGCCAGCAATGTTGCTATGAAATCTTTGCTGAATTGTTAAGGATTAGTTCTTGCCAAACCCTCAAATGTCCAAATGGTGTTACACTGAGGAAAAATTGCTTGTAAAATGAAAGAAGAAAAGAAAAAAAACAATATAAAACAGTATACAAACATCTTAGAAGAAACAGTCAATACCATTTCTGTGAGATTTGTGTATCTCTTGATAGCAGTTGCTGGAGAACTGTTTAGGCATTATTTGATGCTCATTGCTTAACCAGATGGGTTTTCTGGTTTGATCCACACTAGTTGTACTTGATCTTCAAATGTCTTCTTCCCCTCTGTGTATTCAGTATTTGCCAATCTCCTTCTTTGGGCTATTTGCTATAGTGTTACTTCCTATGTCATTAGTTGGGAATAGGTCCGGTGAAACAAAGTTGACATTTTTTCATGATAAAAGCAATGTATGCATACAACCTTATTTGGCTCAATAAATCAGTACAGCACACAGGGCAAAATCTTATCTCATAACCACATCATAATGAAGGATTTATGTACATTGAAACCATACTCTTCATCAGCATTTCATTTGCAAGAAACAGTAAACCTTTTTAAGTATAATGATAACAAATCTATGCTGTGACTCCAAATACCCTGGGTATCTATGCTTACATGTACTCAAGTTTCACCAAGATACTTAGCCAAGCAAATTAATTATAACTATTGTAATGATGCCTTCAGTTTAGCTAATGGAGGTAGTTGAGGGTAGCTGAGAACTATGGAAGATGCGGAAATGGAACAGGAGCTTGCTCATAATTAACTTGGTCATGGGCGCTTTACCATCTGCCACTGTGGAACAAAATAGTTGATACCTACATGATATGCTGCCATAATAGGCAGAGGAAGTATGCTGTGGATCCCGTCAGGAATTCTGACTGGTGAGGTCCAAGAGAAGAGCCTTCTCTGATGTGGTCCTAGCCCTTTGGAACTTCTTGCCCACTGAGCTGACGTCTGCAAGAGCTGAAGATCCCCCTTTGCTAAACCAGGAGTGGGCGGGGCCAGCACATGACACATTTGGCCTGCGGACTGCGAGTTTGACACCCCTGTCCTAGTGGATTTATTTTGCAAGCGTGAGCAGGGAATGACAGCTATTGTGCAAACCCCTGCAACAATCACCTCTAATAGCCCATCATCTAACAAATATGGGGCATTTTTATTTTTAAGTTAGGAAGCAATACATTTCTTTAATTTGATTGGTTTTGAGTGATACTTTAGGAGTCAGAAAATACCCTGACATTTTTTGAATGCTATTTAGTTAACACTGAGTATAGTGATATAGTCAATGGGTCTTGTTTCCTGGCTGTATTAGCATCCATAGTAACAATTTTATTTGGTGTCATACATATTTAATTTTGTAGTATTTTAAATTGTTTTTATGGTTCATGATGTATGCTGCCTAGCATCACTTGTTCAAGTGGGCAAGTATAAAAATCAAATAAATATATCAATAAATAAAAATAAACTAGTTATGCGACAATTTGGAACATTAAACTAGTATCTTCTAGACCCAATTGTCCAGTTCTGTACAGGTGATCAGGTCCTGGTGCATTTGCCCTTGTCATCTTTTTCGCACATTTCTATAGAGAATATTCCAAACATAGCTAATCTCATGTGAATGAAAGAGATTAGCAGAATATTGAGTTTCTAATTATTCTGAAGTTGGCAGGAAGAGTTATCTCATTTTTGAGTCTTGCAGTGTATCCTGTTAAAGATCCTTAGTGTTATAGTAATGCTTGTGGATAGAAGTCTTTACAGAATCATATACATGAGGAAAACTAAGAATACAGTCTGAATATTTTAGGTGAAAAACCTGTTAAAACAATAGTAAAAATGAGAAAGATTTTCTCAGAAAAGCTAATGTCTTTCATGGAGAGTATCTTCTAATACTCCTGCTTTTTGTGCTATCTCAGTCTTCAACTTTAATATTTAATGTACATACAGAAGCTGACAAATCCTATTTCAGTGTGATGAAAGACAGGATCCCATTTATGAAAGATCTAAAATGCATTTGATCCAGATTGTATGCTGTGATCCAAGACTTGTTTTAATATGTATTTATGTATTGAGAATTGACTGCTTTACTCTGGTCAATTTAAGAAAATCTTGAAAACATACTTCTCACAGGACATCAATAGATGTGGGGGTTTTGAATGAATTGCAATTGCAATTATGTTTGTGATTATATAGTTTTTTATTTCTATGCTACTTTTCCTATTGGGTAACTCCAGAATGGTACACAAAAGAGCAATACAAAACATACTTACATTGCTCAAATAAAACACATGTCTATGTGCATACATTACAATTGAAACATGGTTCATTTAAAAAGAAAGAGCAAACAATTTAATAAGCAATTATAAACAAAAATTAATGGTGTCATGGAGCTTGGTAACACTGAAGCCAAACTGTTCTTGTTATATATTTACCTAACTGCATTTCTGGTCTAAACACTGCTGGTTCTTACCTCAGCCTTCACAAATTGCAGCTTCTACCCAGTAGAGAGAACCTCAAGAAGTGTGGACTCACCGCTAAAATGCGTAATCCAGTCAAGAAGCTGTTAGGGCATATGTCCCAGTGGCTAAAAAAACCTAATTCAGGTAGAGTAGCACCAGTACATCTACTACAACTGGGTATAGACATCTGTTATCTATCATGATTTGCAAGTGGAGAAATGATGAAGTCAGGTGAGTGATAGAAGTAGGTTAAGAATGAAATGAAAAATGTCTTTTTATATAGGATGGATAAATCTGCCTGTTTTCCTTTTCCTTCTTGTATGCTCATTAAATGAAAGCTTTGACACTTTCCCTGCCATTTTTTTGAACAAATTAGTAAATTTGGACGAATTGTCACTTATTTTATGTTGTGAGAGAGGCCAAGAAAAACTAACAAAAAGTAAGACAGCTTTAAAAAAAAGTTATTTAAATGTAAAAAACAAAAATAGCACCACTTATGTGAATACTATCAAAATAGATTAGCAGGTAAAGTAAGTGAATGACAGTTTCCAGGATTATAAAATACTTTACTGTATAAAACAAGGGATTATGAATGCACAATGAATTATAAAACCTAGAATGCCAATTCAAAAGAGTACACCCGAGACAAGCAAAGAATGAGGACAGAAGGAGGAGGAAGGCATGCAGTATGAAATGAGACATGTATCTTCATTTTAATTGTCTATGGTGCAAGGGTGTTCATTTGCAATGCTATCAACATTTCTGAGTTATATAAACATATTAAACTGAAGTCTTTTATTCTCTTCTGTAATATAGCATTTGAATTTCAAGAATTTATCAACATGTATTATAAGCTGCTGTTGGTTCATCTTTGGAGAAGGTTGAAAGAGAACCAAATCCTTCTGCTGATCCTTTTTATGTTGCCTCTCAACATATACGTGATCTTAAATGGATGTTTAGCATAGCAGAAACTACAATATTGGAACAGCTAATTATATTGGTTTAGAAAGCAAACAATTGTTGTCACATATGGAGAAAAGTAATTATGTTGAAGATTGTATGGGTTGTTGAACTGATGCAGTGGTGGGTTGCCCCCGGTTCGCACCGGTTCTATAGAACCAGTAGTAAAACCGGAGGAAGGCTCCGCCCACCGACCCCAACATCATCAGAATGCTTCTGCGCATGCGCAGAGGGGCATGCGGCCCCATTGCAAACCATTAGTAAAGGTAAGTAGAACCCACCCCTGAACTGATGGTCAGATGTCTAAAGAGTACATTTATCCTCTTGCTATTAAATGCATAGACAGGGAATGTGCTCAATGAAGAAAGTGCTATTGTTATTTATTTAAGCAATGCTACCAGTGAACATGGTACTTTAATGTGGAATAAGTAACAAAGAAAGCAAGATGCCCTTGCAAGGATGGTTTGCAAGGATAGGAAGATATGAAGAGGTACACCAAATAGTACTGGTATGAATTCAATTTATTTATCTTTCCTTCTCTTTTTCTTAACTCATGTCATGTTCTGCCCCAGCTCCAGATTTCCGAGGATATTGACACACACCAACGGTCCTTATCAAATTTATTAAGTAGCAAGAATAAACCAAAGTCTGGCAAAGGTTGGCAACCAGCCCAGAAAACAAGATACGATAAGACTTTTCCAAAAATGCTCTGATGATAATTACAAGTTGTTTCCAGCAAGAAACTTACTAATGGCATGTGACTTAAATAGGCTAAGGGAGTGGGCAATTATCCTCAAGCCTTACTCTCGAGGAGACCTCCTCCTCCTAAGTAGCCA
Source organism: Arizona elegans (assembly GCA_022577455.1). NCBI lineage: Eukaryota > Metazoa > Chordata > Lepidosauria > Squamata > Colubridae > Arizona > Arizona elegans. The sequence continues at coordinate 180,862,029 of JAKOOJ010000001.1, forward strand.
CTCCTGCCTTTTGGCAGCCCTGCGTGCTTGAGCATTGAGAAGAGGCTCCTCCACTTTGCTCTCTCCACTTGAAGGAGCCTCTGGAGGTTCTGAAGGCCCTGGCTGAATCTCTGCCTCTGGCACCACATCCTCTTCAGCCTCCTCGCTGTCTGGCGCGAGCGCCGGCTGCGCCGGCTGCTGGCACAACACCACACCAGCCTCCTCGTCGGGATCAACCACCATCCTCGCAGGCTGCTGGTGGGCTACAACATGCCCTAAGTTCCTTGGCTTAATATTTCTTACTTCTTTCCTGCACTTTGTTTATCCCAAAAAGAAATAGTGTGATAGCTATATATGTAAAAAGTGGTCTTAACTTAATTTAACTTAAATATTTATTTGCTGATACAGAATTATTTTCTCTGAGGCTCTGTGCTATATTAGAAGGAATATAACAAACAACAAGAATTAAAAAAAAAACCTTTTATTGCTGCTGTGGTTTCTCCCTTTCTTTCTTAAAGCAGCAGGGAGAAAAAGATCTACAGAGAAACTATAAAAATAATTGGGACCAAATATGATCTCTGACAGACTGAGTGGCCCACAGTTCAGCTACTAATAATATAAAAAGTTGCATCTTTTGACTCCATCTTCTAATTCATATGCTGATGTCCAGAGGAAAAGTTCACTTAAAAAAAAGAAAGAAAGAATAGAGTCAATTTGTCTAAAAAAACCTTTGACTTAGATAATACAAACCAAGGAAGTACTAGATCAGATCAGGCTATTGGTCAACTGAAGCCAGAATTCTCTACCCTGGTTGACAAGGTATCACCAAAAAATTCTTTATTTACTTCTCCTGCATTAAGATGGATCTGTTAGAGAATAAGCATTGTTCGAAACACAAGATTTTTTTTTCCAATACAGGTAAATAAATGTGAGTGCCATAATTCCTATGTCCTTTATTGTAGATTAATTTCACTATACAATGTACTTCTGGAAGTTGTTTTGTTTCTTTTAGAGTGAATGGCTCTGCTTGAGCCAAAGTGAGGATAACAAATGTCTCCTAAACTCACTTGTCTATCCTTTAGGAACAATGTTTTCCATCACAAGTTAACAAATCTTATCACGGTAGAGATATTGGTTCTCACTGTTTTATTCTAGAAGAGGGTTTCCTAAATTGGGAGGTGTACCTACCTTGGGAAGGTACAGACAGAGTCCAGGAGAAATGTGAAGAGGCTTTTAGTTACATTGCTACAATAGACCCACCTTTCCCCAAGTTTCATTGTATTGTTTTTATTGTTCATTTCAGAGGTGGTATTCAGCAGGTTCTGACCAGTTCTGGAAAACCGGTAGCGGAAATTTTGACTAGTTCAGAGAACCAGTAAATACCACCTCTGACTGGCCCCGCCCTCATCTATTCTCTGCCTCCTGAGTCCCAGCTGATCGGGAGGAAATGGGGATTTTGCAGTAACCTTCCCCTGGAGTGGGGAGGGAATGGAGATTTTACAGTATCCTTCCCCTGCTATGCCCACCAAACCACGCCCACCAAGCCATGCCCACAGAACCGGTAGTAAAAAATTATGAATCCCACCACTGGTTTATTTGTGTTCATTTTGGTGTTGGATTTTTTAGGGGAACGGTGTACATTAAAATTACAATAAAGGTAGTTCTCTAGGTTAAACAGGCATTTATTTAATGAACGGTTATTTAAGTCATTGCTGCTCTTGATGTTTTGGGTTTTTAGACAGACTGTGTTATCCCAGCTATAAAGTAACAGTCTAGCATTTAATTTTGATGGAGAGACACAAAGGATATATGTAATTCACTCCATCTCCTGGATCAATTTCCATACTGTAGCTATATGAGAAGTACAACAAAATGTTATTGGCAAATGTGTTTCACTGAAAATTTTATTTTGAGTACAATGTCTTACAGAAACAATTGTTCTTGCCACTATGGGCTCTAATGGAGGTAATGATGATAACACAACGATGGCTGCAGCGAAAGAGAAAACTAGAATTCCATTTCAACAAAATTAGCAATTGTTTCTCAGCTACACATACCAATTATACACTGATTTTATTTCTTCCTATATAAAACATTAGCATTTTGAATTACTGATCTCTCAGTACATATAATGCATAATATTACTCCTGAGCCTTAGTAATAGTTTCCTGATTGTTTTTTCACTATAAAGTAAACTTTTGATAAACCGGTTTACACATCTCTTATTCATTGCTCTCAGCAACGTCTCTCTGTGCTCTACACTCTGCTGGTTGGTAACAAAACAACAATATCTGTAACAATTAGAGTGGGGGCCATTCTAATCTCTGGAAGAATGATGTTCCAGAGAAAGGGAGCCAACATAGAGAAGGCCCTTCTTCTGGGTCCCACCAGGTGTATCGCCCTCGGGGATGGGACCCACAACATTCCCTGCCTCCCCATTCTGATGGGTCGGGTAGATGTGACTGGCAAGAGACAGTCCCTCAGATAACCTGGTCCCAAGCCATAAAGGTTAATGGTGAGTAAGTGCATTAAAAAGGTAGACTTTAGTATAGAAGAATATAATAACTGGTGGCAATCTATAGAAAACCAAATAAATATTTTCAGTATGTATGCTAAAGATGGAAAAGGGATACTTGGCAATATTTCCTAAGCAATTTGGGATGGATGTTAAATGTAAAGGGAAAAATCAATTACAGTAATTGAGATTTTGCTAGAACTTGGTATGATCAAAATTCAGACAAGAGTTGTCATAAATAACAGGAGAAAGGTATATTATATTGATTATCCAATATAGTTTATTCTTTAATTTACCATCTTGCCTATAAATAAATGTCTTCAAGGTTCAGACAAATGTTTCCCTCATTTTTTATGGAAGAAACAAGCCAAGCATTTTAAAGTCTTAAATAAAACAGAGGCTACTACACCAAAACTCCAGATGATCATTAGATGGCAAGAAAAATGAAGTCCAGAAAACCCTAACTCTTTGCTGCCATGAAATGGCCATACAGAATTCTTCAACCCAGAACGTTGTCCTAAGAAACTGCTAAAATAACCATTTAAATAATATTAAAAATAATTTAATATTGGTTTATAACATTGGAAATGAAAAACTTATGCACGCACCTTAGCACAAATGCATACAAGTTAAATAATTTTGACAATATCATATATACTAAATATCACAACAGGAAGAGTGTAATGTGTAATGTGATGGTACATCTGCTAACTAACATGTTAGCTAATTTGCTGCTAATTGTTACAAGAATTACAAAACCCCTCTTGCTTGGTTGCTTTTCTAATAGTTCTCAGATATTAATTCATCCTTTTCCAGATGCTGGGAGACCATTTCCCCAATTCTTCCTGTCAATGACTACTTCAGCTTCAACCACAACAATACATGAGCAAATAATAGATACAAACTCAAGGTAAACCGTTCCAAACTCAATTGCAGATAATATGACTTTAGTAACAGAATAATCAGTGCCTGGAATGCACTACCTGACTCTGTAGTTTCTTCCCCAAACCCCCAAAACTTTAACCTTAAACTGTCTACTGTTGACCTCACCCCATTCCTAAGAGGGGTGCATAAGTGCACCAGCGTGCCTACCGTCCCTGTCCTAATATTCCTTTTTACTTACTCTTTTCATGTATTCAAATTATGTTTATACTGTTATATTATATATGATTGACAAATAAATTTATGATTATGATTCTTAGCTGCTATAACTGATGATTGAGAATTGTCCATCAAGTCGGAGAAGGCTAAAATAGAAACTGCCTTTGAATTAATTCCAGGCTATGTTCTGACACGTGACTGTTCTTCTTAGATCTATTTTCACCTCCTGCATCTACAAATTCCTACTTTCAGAAACTGGTTTAGTGGAAACCAGTTGGTACAAACAGGTAGAGGGAAAGGGGAATGGTCTTGAGGGACTGGAGGAATAGCTGATATCAAGACAATGGTCAGATATAAAGGGCTGAATCTAGGGCAGAAATGTAATCTGAGAAAAAGTTTCAGACAAGATCATTCCTGGTTCTCATGTAACTAGGGAGAAATGAAAAGAAAAGGAGAAGTATATTCAGACTTGAAATATTCTATTATTTTAATTTTACAATAAAAGTAATATTGGCCTACTTGACTTTGGTTTCCTGGTATGATCTACCTTGAAGGGCTGACAAAACAAAACATATACACCTTTCTTGATTGGTTGGCACTAAGCTCTGATAACTTATGAACAGTGATGGTTCTTAGTGGAAAGAAAATCAAATTCAATTTTTTCAAAATGTTTCTTTTCTCCCTCGGTGTAAAAGTCAAAAACTGCATGATCAACATAGCTTTTTCAAAATAAATTTGTCAGATTTTTAAATATTCATGCTTATTGCACTGATATGAATCTAGAGCACGGGTGTCAAACTTGCTGCGTCATGTTGCTGTCATGAAGCTTTGTGACATTTTTCCCATTCGCGGAGCTGGGGTGGGCATGGCCTGTGTGTGATGCATCCGGCCTGCAGGCCGCCAGTTTGACACCCCTGATCTAGAGAGACACAGGGAAGAAATCCTCAATACACATAATGCTTAATTATTGCCAGATGGGTACCAATCATAAGCTTCCCTTGTGTTTGTATAAAATAACTTTACAAACACTATAAAATAAAAAGTAATTTGTAACTAATAATGCATTTTAAAAAAATAGATATGCTACAAAAACTTTTATTCTGTAGCAATCAGCGGATGTTTGGAAATTGTTGATTACATGTATTAGCCGCTAGAGTTTATATCTTAAGCTTTTATTGGATCTTATTTGTCTCCTCAAAGCTTCTGGTGGTTGTACGCATTAAACTGACTCTCCTGGGCTTTTCCTGAAGTATTTGCTGCTTGTTCGCTGTCACATAAAGCTGTGAAGTAGTAGGAAGATTTCAATAATCTCAGTTGGAAAATAAAAACTGATTTATTTTAAAAGCCAATTAAGATTAAACAAAGTTCTATGGGTTTCTTACTTTGTTGAGGTATACATTGATTTTTTTAAAAAAAGATGAAGATGAGTTTGGAAAATAAATAAAAAGCATTAACATCAATGAAAGACACTCCCAAGTATAATATTCATATAAGGGAAAGTTTCTAAAATTTCTTAGGGTTTTTTCTACAAAACATATTTAGTTTAGGTTTATAGTATCCAAATGGCTTAAAAACATAGTATTATTAACTTAAAATAACATTAAATTTCAAGTATTAATTCTTTAAACATAAGCATTAATAAATAATTGGAAACAGTCTAAATTTTAGTAAAGTCACAGAATAACCTGGAAAGATTGATTGGTACTTATTTAATTATCGGAATTTGGGAATATCTTTTTTCCGCACTGTAGTAATTACTCTGCTAATGTCAAATAATTTAAAATGCTGTTAAAGGGGGATCTTATAAATCCCAAGTTTTCAGGCTGCATGCTAAAGCACCTTATATGACCAGAAATGGATTCTTCATTTGCTTTTCCAATTGTTCTTCCTGATCCTGTCAACATTCCAAACAATGGAAAGTAATTAAGCAAAATGGATGGTCATAACAAGCTCTGGGATTATCCTCAGATTGCTTCTTCTTTCTTGTGAGTAGAGGCAAGGAGAGACTGTTACATATACTATACTGGAAGCAGGATAGGGAGGGCAAGTGTCACATTGAGGAACAGGCCTTAGCACAATGCATAGAAAGGCTGCCTTCCTAGGAGACAATTGGGGTCTCCTAGCACTGCTCATCTTATATATATATTTTTTTTTAAAAAAAAAACTTCATTGCCATCTACTTGCTTTTGGCATTTTCATTTAAAAGTAAGTCCCATGGAATCTTGCTCTGAAATTGCATGTATTATTCTGAAATATGATATAATGTAATAATAAAATTTGGGCTAATTTGGAGGATGAGGAGAGGCAAATACTCATATAAGACCTTGATAGGATTTTTTTTTCCTCAGAAAACACAAATATGTTGTTCTTAAATTCAAAATTATTTTTTTAAAAAAGTTTTTGGAAAGTTGAATCCAAATCAACCCCAATTACTGAATCCCAATTACCCCTTTAATTGACATATGTACAGTTACAATAATTCTACAGTTGCCTAGGATTTGCATTCTGGTATCTTTTGTGTATCTTTTTTTAATAAGCATAATCCTCTTTAAATTAAAAAGTGCCTGCTGCTGTTTGAGAGAGCACACCTAGTTGTGTACCAAGCAGTTACCATACTAGCTGTAAAAAGAGATAAAAGCTGTGGAGGAACAAGCTTCTACCGAAGTCTTTATGAAATTATTAAGCTTCTAAACTATCCAGAACACCTGCTTAGAGAGGACATTTGAAGAACGGCCAAAAAAGCATGCATCCCAGAAAGTAACAGACATGTTCAAAGGTGAGACAATCAACCAAATAATGACTGAAACGAAATACACTTCTTTCAATTGTATGTTTTTCCACATGAAATTTATTCATTTAACAATATTTACAGACTGTTCAAATACAGATGAATCCCTTTGCATTCAACTGCTCTGATCTCCAGTTAACACTCAGAGCACTTGAGCTCCTAAAAACTTTCCAAAACGAATAGCATTTCTGTTAATTCTGAACAATTTTGGAGAGAGGGGTTTGTGTGTGTGTGTGAGTGTGTGTGTGTGTGTGTGTGTGTGTGTATTAATTCAAGATGTGCTACAATCCTATGTCCAAATGCCAAGATCACTACATATTCTTAAGTATAAATTCTGTTTATACTTAAGAGTCAGTAAAATTCTGGGATGATCTAAGACAGTGGTGGGATTCAAATAATTTAACAACCGGTTCTCTGCCCTAATGATTTCTTCCAACAACCAGTTCACCAAACTGCTCAGAAAGTTAACAACCAGTTCTCCTGAAATGGTGCGAACTGGCTGAATCCCACCACTGATCTAAGATCATTTGCTGGAACTCTAAGATGGCTTTGTAACTGTAACTCCATCTAGAATTCTGGATGTCTAAATCACAATAACTACAAAAGTTGGACAAACTGAGGGTCGGGGGGGGGGGGGCAGGAGTAATTTCAATCTTGGCATCTCCAAGTAAAATTGAAAAAAAAACCCTCTGGATTAAATTCAGTCTGGGCTTTCTTTTAAATAAGAAAGGGTTAAAATGGTTATATTGTAGTTTGATAAATAACTGTGAGGTTGATATTGTGCTAGATAGAGCAATGGTTAAAGCCTGAAGAGTGTGCCATATGCTTCAAAATGATATTGAATTATAGCCAGTTTATTTATTCATTAAATTTTCATACTAACTTTTCCATTATACATTCAAGGAAGTTTAAAATCTAACACAAGCATTTATGATCTAATAGACACAATTTTTAAAAATGGGGATTGAAGATAAGGTTGGGAAAGGAAGAGAAAAATAAAATGATTCAATGCCAAGTATTACATAATGAAATAGCCAGGTGGAAAAACTGCTGATGGAGATAGTTCCTAGCCAAAGCCTATAAATCAAATATATTCTCTGTAGATTCACACATGAAAATAATAAAAATATTGAAAGGCATCAGGTGCATCAATAATCTAACATGCAATAGCTTCCTGTCTTGTATAACTTTGTTGTCTTCCCATCTAGACAACAAACACTCATATATTATGGTGCTTTCTATATAGATGTATTTAATCTTTATTATGAATTTTGATTATAATAGCATAGTTCCCTGTAGTATTCAGTTTTTTAACTCATTAAACTGTTTATTTTTATTATGTCTTATAAAAACCAAAATGGAATCAATTTCCTATGAAAAACATTTTGTTCTTTATACTTAATTCCAAATTCTTATTGTAAAAGTTAAAATTGTTCAGTTTTATCTGGACCCTTAGTCGGTTTATAACTTTCTAACATAAAAATCTTATTTAGCTTTTTGGTCTTTATGTCAGCTTCTTTACAATCTTAATCTTACGCTTAAAATTTTCTTTTGTTCAGGATTGAAGGCAAGGCTACCCAGTGTTTTCAGACTTGTCATTCCAAAGAAACTTGAATAGCTTAGAAATAATGATGCAGTGAACAAGAGTCAGTTTGATGTAGTGCACAAGAGTCAGTTTGGTGTAGTAGTTAAGGCATCAGGCTAGAAACTAGGAGACCATGGGTTCTAGTCCCACATTAGGTATCAAGTTGTGTGGTCTTGGGAAAGTCACTTTCTCACAGACCTAGGAAGGAGGCAATGCAAACCATTTCTGAAAAACCTTGCCAAGAAAACTGCAAGGACAGTCCAGGTGGTCCCTGAGAATCACATATAACTGAACTGGGGGGGGGAGGGGGGAAGTTAGTGAGCAATATCTGAAAGTAATTAGAAAGCGAAGCTTGCAAATTTAATGTTCTTTAAAAATCTGCACCATCTGCTGGCACTCAAATGTGCAGAAAATCACTGTCCTGCTATCTCCTTGGAAGGAGCAGCCTTTGGGAGTATATGTGATATTCATCCATGTTCTGCTTATCCAGAGAAGATCCAAGATAGCAATCTATCCACTGATTATTTGTTTTAGCCGCAGTTCTTGGCTCTATTTTTGCCAGGCCATCTTCAGTTTGCCATGCCTCTCCAGGAGTCCCCACATTCTGGTGCTTTCAAAATTCTAATTCTCTTAATGCAGAGATAAAGCTGTATGCCTAGTTCCAAGAAGGAAATCAAAATCAATCAATCTGTCTGTCTGTCTGTCTGTCTGTCTGTCTGTCTGTCTATCTATCTATCTATCTATCTATCTTTCATAGTGACTTTGGGTGGCTTACAGCATAACACCCCAATACCAAAACCAATTAAACCCCCAGCTTCCTAATGACAACACTCAGATCAACCACTTAATGGGCTCCATATGACCCTCTGGTTCCACAGACACATTGGCAGAATCATGTCTTCAGGGCCTTTCAAAGGAGTGTCAAAGTGGGGGGGGGGACAATTTTATTTCCGCAGGAAATACTCTTATTCTACTTGCACAGCATAGTGTGTTTGTATCATATTGGCCAAAATGTCCCCAAGTGACCAGTGTTCTCCCTATCATTGCAGGGTTTTTTGCATGTGGCAAAGATTTGACTAAGGCTGGTGACCTTGTCTATACACTCTCTTGCTAAACATATTGAAGTGAGTCTAAAATGAATGGAAAGTAGATATTAGGAAAAAAAAAGATGTGATGGAACAGCATGAATTGAATTCTAATCGATGAAATATATGGATTACGCTAATGGGAAGTATGAAAAAGGATGTTTTGTGTGATGTTGAAGTAAAAGACTGTAGATGAGAAAAATACAAAAAATAAGATAGCAATTGCAAGACATTGTATAATATGTAATGGTAGAAAGGGATAATTCCAGAGAATGTAGTAAGAGAGACCAAGAAATGGATAAGATTAAAAGAGGGAGAGTAATTGAGGAACTGGCTTAATGATACAAATGCTAGTGGATGAAAAGAACCTTCATCAGATTAAAAATAAAACTGATGAAACTGTTTGGAATAAAACTTAAAGTGAGGGAATATAGAAGAGACCTATATGGGAAGGGAGATAATAAAATAGTGAATTCAAAGATGTCATGATACATAATGATCACACTGTGTACTGTAGTCTTCATATTAAGAAGCATCTGGAAGACAGTGATTCCTATCTAGCACCACCACCAATGTTGAGATAGCTGTGATCAAGAGTATTTCAGCCATGGTTCTTGAAGAGACTCTGGATTGTAAGATGCAAAATATACCCAATAGATAGAATAAAAGTAAAAGGGGCAAGGTACAAGTTGGAAAAATGCTCAGTGTTTCCCTTTCAATCATTCCAAGTCTCTTTTTCATAATAGGCCTTTTTCATTTCAGTTGAACATATCCAAAATTGGATTGTGCCACCATCACATTCAATTTATAGGACTAATAGCAAGTCCCCCATCCACAACTTAATGATGAATATAGTTATCCCTGTTTCATCAGACAGTTTTCTAAATGATGAAGAGACCAAATTGTACATATCCTTATTAAGTATACCTAAACCAATTAATTTCAATTTTCTGTCATAAAGATAATTAGATACAACAAACTCCCCAGGGCAATTAATAACTCCAGAGAGAGATGTACCAAATGCTCCCCCTTCCACAAAATATTATTCAACAGTGTCCATTTTAAGATTACTCCGTGCTACTCAATACTTTTTGAAGTTCTAAAATATACTGACCCTGACTTCACTCTTCTAAGTAACCTCCTAGTTTATTTTTGCTGTTTATATTAATTGTAATTGCATTTAGTGATACACATGCTCTCCAGCTGGATTCATGAAGTATACACATTAGGATCCCAGCCCAATTAAATGGGTACAAATCAACAAATATTTGTGATACGCCATTGACAGAATTCGTCATTCTACTTGCATGTCATTACAATGGGCTGATGACCTTTAGGAAAGCCCTTAATATAGATTTGTACAAACCTTAAAAGACAGCAAAAGTCAAATAAGAAGGTTAAAAATGTAACCCAGAGTTAGAGGTAAAGTGTGCTTGCAAGGATCTTCATATTGAATGGTATTTGGCATTTGTAAGACAAAGAAGTTTGCAGTATTGGATCTCCACCTAAACAAGCACAAAAACTAGTAACCATTAGGACTGTCCATGTTGTAAAAGGAATTTGTAAGAAAACATTTTGATTTAGCATAACCTATAAAAACAGTCTTTCTTTTTTCAGGGTTCTGCATAAATTTCAAAAACTGTGGCTGAATCAACATTTGCATTAACTTTACACATCACCTCTTTAAAGCAGCCATCACATTTTTCAAGCTTATGCAGTCTGAAAACCTCAGGCTGCTTTAATGAACAGCAGGCAGATGGTTGTGCAAGGCTTGGGGCTATTCCTGAATAACTGTTGAAGAGTAAAGGTAAAGGTAAAAGTTCCCCTCGCACATATGTGCTAGTCGTTCCCGACTCTAGAGGGGCAGTGCTCATCTCTGTTTCAAAGCTGAAGAGCCAGCTCACCAAAAGTGGTTCCTATTTTTCTATTTGAATTTTTTATGTGCTTTCGAACTGCTAGGTTGGCAGAAGCTGGGACAAATAACGGGGCTCACCCCATTATGCGGCACTAGGGATTCAAACCGCTGAACTGCCGACCTTTCAATCAACAAGCTCAGCATCCTAGCCACTGAGCCACCACGTCACAGATCTAAAAATCTACAAAATACTCCAATCAGCTTCAGCTCTATCAATCAATCCATCCAATCAGCTTCAGGTCTATGGAAAATTCCCTTTCTCAAGTTTTTACTATATCCATGATCTACTTTTCATGTGCCAATATTAGTACTTTATTTAAGAATAACTTGGATTGCAAAGAAGCTACAGGAAGGAAGAATTACTAAATATACTACACACACAAACACACATATATACATACATACATACATACATTCACACACTATAGATCAGTGATGGCTAACCTTTTTGCCGTCGTGTGCCAAAAGTGGGGGGAGAGCGGGGGGATTGTGCGTGTGCGTGCCCACACCCATAATTCAATGCCCACCCGTGCCCTGCCCTCCCGCGTACGTGCGCATGCTCCCCCCGCTTTTGGCACGCGATGGCACAGTGGGCCCATTTTTCACTCTCCCCAGACTCCAGAGGCTTTCTAGGAGCCTGGGGAGGGCAAAAACGGCCTTCCTCAACACCCCCCGGAGGCCCTCCGGAGGCCGGAAACAGCCCATTTCCCAACTTCCGGTGGGCCCGGAAGGCCTGAAAATCAGCTGGCCGGCAGGCATATGTGTGCTGGAGCTGAGCTAGGGCAAAACTCGTGTGCCCTCAGATATGGCTCCGCGTGCCACCTGTGGCACCCGTGCCATAGGTTCGCCATCACAGCTATAGATCATCAGGCAGGCATTTAAGGAAATATATATTTCTATAAAAGTATACTCAAATAAAAATACAGAACTGTAGCCAACAGTTCCATGAAAAGTTCAGTGATCTTAAATAAACAAATCACCACCCACTGCTGACAGTTCATTTATCAGAGCCCATTGCTCATTTAGCAAAATGAATCAACCTCCCTTCACTGCCACCATTTCACATAATTCTCTTTGCTCTAATATCATAAAGCATTTTTACAGCATCTTCTGTGCAATGTGCCACACAGCACTGTATATTCTATAGCTAATCAGGGAAAAAAAACTATCTTGGAAGAAGGATGGAGGGTGCATATAACTAAGTTAGAAGAAAATAATGGTAATTCAACTTCAGTGATATCAAATGAAGAACATGTTGGCCTTTAATATCTGAAGGAAGATACAGTTCTTTGCTTTAATTACCATCAAAAATAAATTAATTTAAATTAAATTGGGAGGAGTCATCCTCCCTTTTATTATGGATTACCTTTATGAACAAACACCCTCCCTCCCCCCACCCCCATAATTTGGGAGATGAGAGCCCTTAATTTGTATTTTTGTGGGAGAAATTGGGAAGTTTTATGTGGGAAATTTTCATGACACAAATGAATCTAGTATTTAAACTCCCAATATTCCTGTCTCATAATCCCAGTCTCTTGAGCAATTTTATTAGAGCCCCTTTCCACACATACATTCAGAAAGAAAATGAAACTGGCAGAAAACAGAAAAATAGTCAAATAATTACAATCTCCACTATCTCTAGAATTCCCATTACCACATGAAAAATTGTTTTCCAAAAAAAAATGACAGGATCATTGATATATTTCTGGTGACAAAAGAGTTCATGGCTATCCTGAGAGTTCAGATCAGCTATGAAATGCCACCATGGCTCAAGGATTAGGAAAGGGCTGCTACATTGCACACTCATCCAAACAGGTGCATATCCTCACCGAATTTGATTGCGAACTAAATTCAAACGAACTAGTCATGTTAAATTAAAACAAATCTAGTTATATCCCAAAACCAGTGGTCCCCAACTATTTCAGAGGTAATAGACAAAGGTGAAATTTTGTGAATACTCTTACTTGGTTGGGGGGAAGAGTCCATTCCCATAACAATGCCCAGAATATGCATAGGGATTAACAAACATCTATTTCACATGCCCACCATTTTATTTTTCTCCTCTGAAAAGTCATGGGGACTAAGTGGCAAATATCTAATGAAATCAGAGGTGGGTTTCAAAATCTTTTACTATCGGTTCTGTGGGCGTGGCTTGGTGGGCGTGGCATGGGAAAGATACTATAAAATCTCCATTCTGACCCCACTCCAGGGGAAGGTTACTGCTAAATCCCCATTTCCTCCCAATCAGCTGGGACTTGGAAAGCAGAGAATCATGTTCAAGACTCTATTTGACCTGCAGCTCATTGGATGACACTGCACTCATCATTCTTATCAGCCCTATCAGTTTTTCAGGGCTCTGATGGGGTGGGGGTAGGGAAATCAAGAGAGACTCTCGAGTAAATTGCCTGAAGCTCTTCAAGAAAAACTGGGGTTTAAATGCAATAAATAAACTAGTAACTTCAGCAAGTTAAAGCTTTGCCTTGGCTTCTCTTCCATCAACACCTTGCTTCCTCTTTGAATTAAAAAAAAAATACTTAGAGTCAGAATATTTCCTCCATACATGCTTGCTTTTTATAAGATGCTTCTTGGGAGAATGGCAAATATTTCAAGTGTTACAATGAATCTCCTTTCCCAGAAATCACATTATTAAAATATGGAAGTAATCTCCCTTCAGATTTCCTCACTTCCTGAAAAGAAGGAGATAAATTAGTGAAATTTTTCCTCCTTTTCCTTTTTTCACTGTTCTATGGTTTAGCAGTGAAACAATATGCATAATCTAAAACTTCACCAAACAATCGTTTGTGGTTGTATGGGAGGGAAATCTCACAATTGCTGGCCTTCCTCAAAACTGAAAAGAGGGCGATGCGTCTAAATACAAGACTAAATTCAAAGAGTCACACATACTGTAACTTCCAGAAATTATATTGAAGCTCAAGAGAGAGATTATATCTGCTTTTAATTTTCAGGTTCAGATTCAGCAGTGATAAAGAAAATAACTCCTGGTAAACAAAACCAAGGTGTAAATGTATGCCAGAGTGTTATGATTAGAAGTTACATAGAAATGTTTCCTCCTCATACTAATATGACAGTCATCCTAAAGGAAGAAAATACAAAATTTCATTTAATGAGGAAGTTTTACAGAAACGTCACATAATTTCAATACCTCTGTGCGTTTTCAGAGAAAACATTTTTTTTGGCTCCACGGGAATACACTTAAATGTTGAGATTCTTTCTCCAAACATACACAGTATTTAGTTTAAAACATTAAAGCAATCACTTGTTGGCAGTATACAATGCAGCATTGACCTCTCATTCAACTGCTTTCTCAAGACCTCTGAAACCGGTGAGAGTGTATTTTATTCACTAATGTTATTTAGGAAATAATTCTTTAGCCAGCAGGCTTTTTCCACATGAACAAATTCACTATTAAACAAACTAGATTTGAACAGTTTTTTTCAGAGATGAAATGCCAGGAATTACTGCAGTATGTAGTCCAAATTATGGACAGAGAGTTCTTTTTCTCCACAAGGCATCTATGGCTAAAACAAAAATATTTCTGTAACTAATGAGGGAAGGAGCCATCCCAATTTAAAATATTTTTCTAAGAGTCATAATTATAAACACAAATCCTCTGGGATCAGAACATAATTATTTGTGTTACAGTAAGATTTCAAGTTAACAATGAACAATATTTCTCCTCACGCATTTTCCCCATTATCTTCAAATATTCATCTTAAAGATACTTATTAAGATTTTATCTATACATTTTTTTCTCTTATCATTACTATTAATGCAAATTCGTCCAGAGTTAGAAAAGGCCAATATAGACATTAACACCCTTTTACTTTCATTTTAGAGAGAGGTTTTTGGGCTGGAAACACAATTAGTGCTTTCAGTTAGCATCCTCTTGACTGCATAGGGAGATTTCAATCCATGCCCATTTGGGAACAGCCCACATTTTGAAGCAAGTCAGTACTGCCAATATTACTAGATATACTGACTAGGAACTCTGAGACTTCAGTCAATCAGAATAGAGCTAGAAGGGATCTTGGAGGTTTTCTAGTCCAATCCCCTGCTCAAGCAGGGGATCCTACACCATTTCAGATAGGTGATTGTCCAGTCTTTCTTAAAAACCTCCAGTGATGAAGCACCTACAACTTCTGAAGGCAAGCTGTTCCACTGGTTAATTTTTCTCAGTGTTAAGAGGCTTCTTCTTAATTCCAGGTTGCTTCTCTCCTTGATTAATTTCCATCCATTGTTTCTTGCCTTCCCTTCTGGTGCTTTAGAAAATAAATTGACCCCCTCTTCTTTGTGGCATCCCCTCAAATACTGGAATACTGCTATCATGTCACCCCTTTTCCTCTAGACTGGCCATACCCAAATCCTGCAACCCTTCTCCAAATGTCTATGTCTCCAGGCCCTTAATCATCTTAGTTGCTCTTCTATGCCCTTTTCACAAAGTCTCAACATCTTTTTTTTGCAAACTGGTGGCCAAAACTGGATGCAGTATTCCAGGTGTGGTCTTACTAAGGATTTATAAAGCAATACTAATATTTCACATGATTTTGATTCTATGCCTCTGTTTATACAACCAAGGATTATATTAGCTTGTTTGGCTGTTGCCACACACTGCTGGCTCATGTTTAAGTGATTGTCCACTAGGACTCCAAGATCCCTGTCACAAGTTACTGTTTTTGAGCCAGGTTTCACCTAATCTATACTTGTATCTTTAGTTTTTCCCGCCTAGGTATAAAACCTTTCTTTTCTCCACATTGAATTCCATGTTGGTGGATAGGGCCCATTGTTCATGTATGTTAAGATCTTTTTGGACTTGCGGACCAATGAATCTGGAAGAAATTCAGGTGAAGCTAGGCAAAATCACATCAGATACCTGCACAATTAGCACAGGAGCCCCCCAGGGCTGTGTGCTCTCTCCACTTCTCCTCTCTCTATACACCAATGACTGTATCTCAAAACATCCCTGAAGTTTGCAGATGATACAACAGTGATTGGTCTCATTCAAGACAACGATGAATCTGCATACAGATGGGAGGTTGAACAAATAGCCTTGTGGTGCAACCAGAACAGTCTTGAACTAAATACACTCAAAACCGTAGAAATGGTGGTGGATTTTAGAAGAAAACCTCCTATACTATCACCTCTTACAATACTAGACAACAAAGTATAAACAAGTTTCTAGGTTCTATCATATCTCAAGACTTAAAATGGACACCTAACATCAAAAACATCATCAAAAAAGCTCAACAAAGAATGTTCTTTCTGCACAAACTCAGAAAGCTCAAACTACCCAAAGAGCTGCTGATTCGGTTCTACAGAGGAATTATTGAGTCTGTCATCTGCATCTCCATAACTGTCTGGTTTGGCTCAACCAAACAAGACAGACACAGACTTCAAGGGATAATTAGAACTGCAGAAAAAACAATTGCTACCAACCTGCCTTCCATTGAGGACCTGCATTCTGCACGAGTCAAAAAGAGGGCTGTGCAAATATCTACAGACCCCTCACATCCTGGACATAAATTGTTTCAACTTCTATCCTCAAAAAGATGCTATAGGGCACTGCACAGCAAAACAACTAGACACAAGGACAGTTTTTTCCCTAACACCATCACTCTGCTTAACAACTAATTCCCATAACACTGTCAAATAATTTACTAAGACTGTATTACTATTATTCTTCTCTTCCTTACTAGTATCTATCTCTTTCCACTTATTATTATAACCATGTTGCATGTATCTTTCATTTATATTGTTTTTATTTGTTTCCTAGTATGATTTGATAGCTTATTAGTAACCTTGACTATCACTAAGTGTTGTATCTTTTTATTCTTGATGAATGTATTTTATTCTCCTTATGTACACTGAGAATATATACACCCAAGATAAATTCCTTGTGTGTCCAATCACACTTGGCCAATAAAGAATTCTATTCTATTCTATTCTATTCTATTCTATTCTATTCTATTCTATTCTATTCTATTCTATTCTATTCTCTAAATTAAGTTGGGTTATATTCAACCAAGTGCCTAATTTGGATAGTTTTAAAAAGAGAGTAGACATTTATGGAGAACAGATATCAGTAATTGTTTTTCTTAATGGCTCTAATGTTATCTCCAGGATGACAGGCAACATGGTTTAAATAGCAATAATTAGGGAACTTATGTGCAGTCTCACAAACACATTTGCTTGATCAATAGGTGATAGAAAACTGTATCAGAGAAGATGTCGGCTTGCTCCAGGAGCCCTTCTCCTACTGTATGTTCTCATGTCATGCTCCACTGGGCAGAAAAGATACTTTTATTGATCAGTACTCCTCTTAATAACTAGTTCAAGAGCTTGTGAAAAAGAGATTATTTGTTTCCAAAAATGATACTTGGACTCTTTTTTTGCAGATTTGGGCCATATATTACCTTAAGAAACCAGGTTTTATTTCTATACCTCATTTTATTTACCTATATTGCCCTCAGAAGAATTCACAAAGAAATGCACAATATAATACTAATATTGCACTACAATGCTAAAACAGTAAGTTAACTGAAGTAATTTTAAAATGGTTAAATATAAAATAAGTAAAAATTAATTAATTAATGCTTAATTAGGGATAGTCAAGATCTGGGGGGTCATTGTTCTCTGAGGTAGCCAGATTGTACCGGTATTAATCTCAGTTTTTAAGAACATGGGAGAATAATTGCATATTATTTTAAGCAATAATGCTCTGGTTTATCAGGAGAGGAAATTTATGTTCAATATGCCAGAAATTGGCTTCTTTAAAAAAAAACCACTTTATATCTAAATATAGAGAAGCTTATGCTCTCCCCTCATGTTAGGGGTGCCTTCGTGTCAGTTTTTGACCCCTGGCAGCTGCTTGAATAAATCCCTGCAGTTTTCCTGGCAAGATATTAGAAATGGTTTGCCACTGCCTCCTTCCTGGGACTGAGAGAGAGAGTGATTGGCTCAGGTTTACCCTGCTGGCTTTGTGCCTAAGGAGGGACTACAACTCATAGTCTCCCAGTTTCTTCCTTGGTGCCTTAGTCATTACACCAAACTGTTGCATTTTTATTAATGTTTGTAGAACATCCATTTTTACTTGCAAAATACCATTCTAAGCTATATTAAAAACAAAAACAAAAGCCATGCACGGTATGTACTCAGTATAAATTTAATCAAGGAAAGGTCACATAATAAACACTCATAATTTAGGAGTTGAGTAAACCGTATCAGTCTAAACACACACACACACCTTTGGGAATATCCAAATAAATCAAAACTCTCTTCAAAAACTTATAAGCAATCACATGAACATTCAAAGAAATTATAGTTGTTGTGTCCTGTCACTTTTCAAGTTAGAGGAGGACTGTCAAACACGCGGCCCACGGGCCAGATGTCTCACGTGCTGGCCACACCCATGCTCATTTTAGCAAAGGGGGAGAAAGTTGCAATATGTCACATGACACTGTCGTGACGACATGAGTTTGACACCCCTGAGTTAGAGCAAAATCATTTATTAAAAATGTAGCATTCTCAGAAAGAAGATGGCCATATATGTGTGGCCTGATATATGCAGGACAAAATTCAGAAGGGCAAGTTAGAAACTACAGGTCAAAGTATGTATGAAAATCTTAATAACCAACATTAAGAAAAGAGATTTATCACTAGAACACATAGCAGAGTCCTTACCATTCAGGTATCTAAGTGGAAATAAAAACTCATTACATGTTTCCAATAAACTAGCAGTAAAAATTCTTCTATTCTATTTTATTATTATTTTTGTATCAAAATAGTGGAAAACAATTAGGACTGAAAACCTTCTTCAGTTTCATAAATTTACTTGTCACAACCATTTTCCGAAATCAAAGAAGCAATGTAAAATAAATGTAGCAATGTTCCCTTCCCTTAATAAATAAACAGAATCATGTCATCTTTTATTGATGAGGATTGAAACTATCAATATAGAATAAAATTTAAAATATTAGGGACTAACATCTGAAATCTACATAAGGTCTCATTTTAATCCTTTCAGAATTCATACTTTAACCCACTCTCCCCACAACTTTAACTACACTGCCCCCCCCAAAAAAAGACTCCCTACCAGATACTTCTGATTCCTACAGAGAAAATAGGATTCTCTGTTGGAGGGTTTGTGAATGCATTGTTTTGTTGTTCTGCTTAATGCAATGGAATAACATTCCAGTAGATTAAATAAAAGTAAAATATCTGTACTGAGGAAAGATCATTTTCTATGATCATACTCTAATAGCACTCTTAGTAGAGGGTTACCAGCCTTATGGAATTGGTAGATTGGAGATTTTGTCGATGCAATTTATTGATTTTTCAAATGTTTCAAACAGTGAAGTGACATTTCTCCCCAGTATGTAAAAATATTGGTTGGCAATTAGAGGCCTGGAACAGCTGCAATTATCTCCAACAACTACAGCAAATTCTAGGCAAGTACTAGAACTAGCTTAATTTGGAGGAATCTCACAGCAATCCTTTTTGAGTGCTTTGCGTGTTCCATACAGGCTGTTTACAGATCTGGTTCTCTGTGGTGTGGAAGCTCCAAGAAAACTGAAAGAACTATCTTCTCCTTTGTGCATACTTGTTCTCTTCACCCCACTCCACCATGTTGTGCATTTTCATGATTTTCAGATAGTAACACCAAAAAAAAAAAAGGATGTGAATACCTAAATGGTTTGCTAACTACCAACGCAAGCAATTCCATTAACTCAAATACAAGGAACACAGAGCTTCAACATCCGGTTTCAAAATCACTTATCCTAAAAGCAACAAAGCCAGTTAAAATAGCTTTCTAGATATGTAGATATTTACAGTTTTTAATGAAGTGTTACTGATTTCATAGCTTAGAAGCCAAGAAAAGAATCCATGTGTAAGTGCACATTATGTAACTCCAAACCTGATTGTTATCACGAAGAAGACTAATCACGAAAGCCTTTAACCTCTCGCTATGTAAGTATTAATTCTAGAAAAGAAGCTGAGAAAAGAAATTTAAGTTCTCCTTTTCAAGACCAGGGTGGGGGTGAGTGGGTGGGGTGGGGTGGATAAAATCTGATTCACTTTTTGCCTTTGTTACTTCGCAGGAATTCACACTGATTGTTTTAGGTATCCCAGTTACAGAACTGTAGACCAGGAGCAATAGCCCTGAGGCTGGACAGAATTCTGAATTTGTTTAAGGTTATGGAAATATATGCTCCTTTTAAAGAGTAAAATTACATCAAGTTCAATGCAAATCAAAGTAGTCGAGGACCCACAGAAATGATAGATTCTGAAAGGTCATGTTCTTATACAAATATATGCTTTACACTGAATATTCACTATCCTTTCAAAACATATTCAAAATAGCATCCAAAAAGAATGTCCTTTTCCATTTAAACAGAGGGGGGCAGACAACTTTGGACAAATTGCACTTTCATTCACTTCCTGCCTTTGCTTCTTTGCAAGAATATTTGCTTGCCTTGCCATTTGCTCTCTAAGAGAAAAGCTTAATTTGGATTATGGATTTGTTTAGGGTTGGATTATTGTAATGACAGGATCTGAATGAAGCTGCAGTCACAATCTTGAAGATCCCACTTTCAATCTAGAAATTACATTTAGGTAGCATTGACAGCAATCACAGCTGATTTAAAGCCTACTTGCAAGATGGAGGTGATTTCTCAAGAGGAGGTTGCACTGTTGGAAAATAAGAGTAGGCATTTGCTCCTCTGACCAGCCACTTATAAATGTTATTTAATGCTGCTGAGTGAATATTTATTGGTTGTTTATTCTTAAACTCAATTTCAGTCTGCAGTTCTTGTTATTGAGTTGCGGCAACTTCACCTTTAAAAATCTCCTGAATGCAACCATGAAGCTTCAACATTTGACTGCAGCTGGAAAAGAAATCAATAATTCATCTCCCTTCTTATCTTTTCCATCAGCATATGCAGAATTGCATGTGTGTATGTGTGGGTGTTTTATGTATTAGTGTATACATATTTTACGCATACAAACACCATTTGAATCCTGCTATGCTGCCACAACATGGTGGGGGTGTTCTTGAAAAGGATGGGCAAAAGAATGCCAGAGGTGTATGCCAGGGGTATAAAATCTCAGCAGGGCCACCCTAGGCATCAAAGTCAACCCAGCTGCAAACAAGCAACTATATTTGGAAGCAGCAACATGCTGGAGACAGATGATCACTATTATGACATGGGCAAAGTCATCATTTCATGCCATGCAGGAGAAGGCAACATTAAAGTATTCCCGTGTTTTATCAAGACACCACATGGGCAGCCAAGAAAAAAAAAAGATTGATGATATTGTATAGTGTCAGATGATAGGCTCCTCAGGGCAGTCGGCACTCAATATGCTATTGAGGAAGAACTGAGGATCTTTGGAGTACTAATTGTGTTTATGGCATAGCTAGATTAAAGCCTTTGGGACATCTAGTTGTTGATGGTGCCATAGAAGAAAAAGAAAATCTGATACTGCAAAAATAGAATTATAGTGCAGACATGGTTGAAAGGAATACACTATATCTTAGCCATCAGCAAATTGACAGAACATTTAAAGAAATATGGTGAGCATCATAAGATGGATCCATAAAGGTTTTAACCAAACTATGCCAGTAAACTGTGGGGTCCTTGGTGACCACCACCGTACTTCAACCCTCAGTTACAAATATTCTTGTCTATCTATACCAAATGATATAGTGACCAACAGGTTGGAAGAAGTCAATCCAAATAGCAATACCAACAAAGAAGACTTAAGTGAGTCTGTCAAGTACATTCTTTTTATATTGCCCGATAGATCAAGAAGCTACAGTTTAGATGGAACATGGTAAAGCAGACTGTGTCCGGATTGACAAAGGAGCAAGAGAAAGCTGCATACTCTCCTCTTATTTATTCAACTGTATGCTGAATATATGTTGAAAGAAGATGTGAGAAGATGAATATGGATTTAAAATAGGAAACATAAACATAAATAACCTATGCTTAGCTGAAAATGCAAATGATCTGCAAACTGTAATGACAGTTACAGCACTCATTCTTAGAACTGGCAATGAAAAGACTGAATTGGTGGATATCTTCTACCTTAGAGGATCAATCATCAACAGTAAAAGAACCAGAAGTTAGAAATATGCTATAGAACAGCATTTGGTGAGTAGCACAGAAAATATTTGAAAAAATATTCTGATGCCAGGAATATGTCTATATGTACAAATATTAGAATTATGAGGCAATGATTTTTCCTATGACTCTAGCATAAATTGGACTTAAAAATGTAGAAGAGTATTTAAAGAGTATTGATGCTTTTTAACTGTAATTGGAAAAGACTCCTTATAATACCAAGAATGGCAAGAAAACAAATGGATCATCCCATAAATCAACCCAGAGTTCTCCTTCAAGGCACAAATTAACCACTCAAATTATAATTTGAGCAGATAATGCAAAGACCTAGCTATCTGGACTAGTCTATAATCCTGGGAAAGGTAGAAATAAAAAGAAGAGGACAATCAAAGGCAAGGCAGACTGACTCAGTTGTAGCAGCGATGGATGTACAATGTTGGATGACCTAATGAGCTAGGTTGAGGACAGATTATCCTAGGAAAAAATATGCCAATTTAATGGAACATTATCAATCAATCAATGTATGCACTCGAGGTCTTTTGGGATTAGTTTCTAAAACCAAAAAAGGAAGTGCCAATCTCACCAGGAAATGAAAGGATAGGTGAAATTAAGCTTTTCTTATTTCTTTTCAGTTTGCTGCCTTTAATTTGAAGAAATGCTGAAAAAAGATGTATGGGTAAGGGCGGTTTCTTAATGTAATTATTTGGAATTTTAAAATGTCCTTGAAAAGACAGCCTTGGAAATACCGATGGTTTAAAAGCAATGATCAATGATTCCGCAGTAAGGAAGTTGCAAGAGTTGATCAAGCTATTGTTCACTAATATGGGCCATGTGTTTGTAAGTTATAGCTGGGTAAGTTGATTTATGTAGGAGATTTTGGTAAACAGTCATACTGTCATTTCCAGAAACAGTGCCATCTCCTCCTGTTACTTGCAATCTGATTGTTAATACATCATCATAGTGAACATTTAGAGAGCATAAAAGCCTTCAGCCCTATTGATTAAACTGCCAGTTTTCAGTGAAACAAACATTTATGATGTTATCTTATCCAATTCTTATATAAACCAAGACATGCATACATAAAAAGGATAATAAACCTTTTCAAATCCCAAATATTTTCTGGAAAATAGGTAAAATGAATAAAAAGAATGCATGTACAAATGCACATAATCAGATGAAGGCATTTCAAATATAAAATTTGCTTCAAACATAATGGACCAATGCAAATGTCATAAACTGTGACAAACAATGCCAGACTAAGAATGATCAAAGATTAATTATATTGCCCATTTCCCTCCTTTCCTTTTGCCATCATATGCTCATCTTCAATAAAGCTATACTTGATGTCCATTTTCCTTCACATGGCCAGAACAAGAAAATGTGGGTTCAGGCTTGTTTTCAAACTAAGATAAAACCCAAAGATGTGCAAATATTATAACCAGAGGGAGAGATATGGTAAAATCTTCCTGATCAATCTCTTCTTCCAACTAAAATACTTTTATGATGTGCCACCAACTAGCTGTACCTCCTGACATTCCATAGCTTGTCCTCTGGAAAGTTCTCAGTCCTTTGTTCAGCTAGGGTTTCTTGCTACCCAATGCAACCCCACCTTGGGAGAAGAGGAATACGGTTGAAAGTTTAGAAACACGTGACTTAACAAGCCTTGTGTCAATTTCTAAAACACAAGGAACAGCAATGTAACTCTTACCCATGACAATATTTTCATGAGAAATTTACTGATAAAACCAATGAAACCAATCTACAAATGTTAAAAGTTTCTTTGGGTAAGGTAAAATAGGGAAACAAACAAAAAGTTTTAAAAAGAACATTAAACAGAAATACAAACAAAATCAATATAATCAGCCTTGATAACTACTGTATTTTTTGGAGTATAGGACACACCGGAGTATAAGACCCTTTTGGGGAGGAAAATGGGAGGGGGGGAATTCTGCCTACCAGGTATTCATCTGGCTAGTGTCCTTAGTCTGGGCAGCTTCAGCACCTTAGTTCACTGGTTTTGAGCATTGGGGGATAAAAAACAGCTTCTAAAGTACAGCTGATTTTCAGAGACAGAAGCAATGAGAAAAGCAGGCTAACTACAGAAGATCACTTCACTCATTAGCACCTTGTTAGGGCTGAAAAAAAGCTTCGAAAAAGCTACATTCGGAGTATAAGACACACCCAAATTTTCAGCCTCTTTTGGAGGGAAAAAAGTGTGTCTTATACTCTGAAAAATATGGTAGCTACTGTTGCCTTGAATCAGCTCCTAGATTTCAGCACATGTTCACTGCAAAGATGACTGGACAGAAGTCACATTGACTTCCTATCTAGATTTAATAGACAGGTTCTTCATCATCTTCCTCCTTTCTTCTCTTGCCTGTTGCTTTATCATCACTTCACTCCAATTTTATAAAGTACGAGGGATAAATGACAGCCAGCTTCTCTGGCAAGAAGATGCTTGTTTTGCCCAATCAGAGGGAATGTTCTATCTAGCCAGCTAATCAGAAATGAACAAGGGCCTAAAATCACTTCTCCTACAGCCTTTGGTAGAATTTTAAAGGCAGTCTGCTTTTTTATCAATTTTGCCTTTGTAGAAATGGGATTACAAATATTTGTTTCATGTAACAGGACAAAATGCTATGGCCATGCACCATTACTATAATTGAAAGTCTGACACACCAAAGTATAATTAAATTTTAACTTACTAAAATGGCCTATATTCTACATTCTCCAGCCTATCTTCAATATCTTATAGTTAGGAAATTGATGTTGTTTATAATCTTTGTTATTCAAAACCATGCTGGTAGACAATCAAGTAAAATCTAACTCATTCCTTTCAATACATATTTTTGACTAGCATATCTGTGACTGAGTACAAAATGTAATGTGTTAAGCTGCTTATCCTGTAAGCATTGTTCAAATATTTGACACACCGTTATTTTTTAATTTTTTTTACCATTTACACAATGTTTGTTTTCATTAATCTCTTCCAAATTAATTCAACTACTATCTATAGACAATAGATCTATTCAAGCAGGATATAAATCAGAACTTATTTCTGAAAGGATGAAAACTTCTGAGCCGAATTTACCAAATGGGATTTTGTAAACAATTAAAAAAAAAGCTCCTATCCTAAAAATGGATGCTATAGAAAAATGAATAGGGCATTCACATATGATAAACCCACATTTGCATTTTAATTAGTTTTGAAGAGTAATTTCTGGTGGTCTTTTAGCAATATAATCATATGGTTACACTCTGAGCATGATTTGACCAAAAAAAAGGGGTGGGGGCTTGGAAAACAATCATCTCTCACTCAAGCTTTCAAACACTGATTAGACTAAAGAGAAAGGATTCTGCTTAAATCTCTCATGCACAAAGTTTCCAAAACTACCATGTTGTGCCAACCTGTTTCTTGCTAACTGTGATTTTGTACACTATTTTCATATTGCCTGGTCTTCAGCAGTGGTGGGTTTCAGCAGGTTCTGACCAGTTCCAGAGAACTGGTAGCGGAAATTTCGAGTAGTTTGGAAATCCGGTAAATACCACCTCTGACTGGCCTCACCCCCAACTATTATCTGCCTCTCAAGTCCCAGCTGATCAGGAGGAAATGGGGATTTTGCAGTAACCTTACCCTGTAATGGGGAGGAAATGGGGATTTTGCAGTATCCTTCCCCTGGAGTGGGGTGGGATGGAGATTTTACAGTATCCTTCCCCTGCCATGCCCACCAAGCCACAGCATGCCCACCAAGCCACACCCATAAAACCGGTAGTAAAAATTTTTGAATCCCACCACTGGTCTTCAGGATAAAGTGAAACTCATTTCATTTTGCTGTAATATTCAAATCAGACTTCAGTAGAGAAACCAGAAGCAAGGTCAGAATAAAAACAACAAATTAGGAAGTCAAGAAGTGAATAGAAGCTTACATCTTTTCCTTTCTTCCTGCCTTTCTGTTTCAAATGGTACTAAAGTTACAAAAGCAGGAGGAAAGGAACGTGTACGACTTAAATGTGTACTAGAGCAAGGATGGAAACTATGGCAACTTTATGACTTCTTAAGTTCAACTCCCAGAATTCCAGAAATAGCATAGTCATAGTTGCCCATCCCTGTACTAGAGTATGCTAAACAAAGGTATTAATCTTTGATTATTTCTCGGTACCTTATATACTACAATACACCTTCCCCCCCTCCTTCTTTTTTGCTGTTCCTGTTGCACCCAGCAAGGACATCAACTGAAAAACCTGTTCTTCCTCTGCAAATCTACTCAGAGTGAGTTTCCAGAGTTTCAATATATACCCATCTATGGAAGTATTTTGTTTTCTGTGCATTGTTTGGATAAACATAGCTCTTTGCATAGTGCAACCCCATAGAGTAGATAACTATTGAGAAATAAGTCTGAGATCCACACGGTTTATTTCCAGTTGAGAGAGTTGTGGGACTGAGCCTTTTTAAACAGAATTAAGCAACACAAGCAAAACCAAACAGCACTGATTTTATTTCCAGCAGCTTCCCCCACCCCCACCCCCCAAAAAAGACAAAGATACTTTAACTTCCTCTCCATCTAACCACTGGCTCATAGAGTATGAGCAAAGTGTCTCCAGGAAAAACACATTTATGATGTTTGCCTAATGCTTCATGCATCCGAATGCTCACTCACAAATCTGTGCTCTGAAGCCAGTTTTTATTTTTTAAAGACAAATACACAACTATGGAAGCTCTGGGTACACAGCAAACAGGCAGCTCTAAATTGCAGAAGGAAATGTTTGTAATTTGCCAATTTCAGGTTCTCTTTGATCTTAATTGGCTGCAAAAATACAAGACTTGGACAATCGGAGGAAGATAAATCCCTCTGTGAGAGATTGTGGGGATGCTGGGAGAGTAATGGAAAAGAAGCCAGAATGAAACAAGAGATAAAAGGCAAATTCCATTGACAGCTTATTTTAGAAACGGTAATTCAGCGCAGGTGACAAGAAACCTGGACAGAAGCATTTCAAATCATTCAAAGAGACTTTACCTTAATGAATGTGCTATAAATAGCAATAGCACTTAGACTTATATACCGCTTCATAGTGCTTTACAGCCCTCTCTATGTTACTTATTTGTTTATTCTGGTTAGGCCCAATTAACAAACTTGAGGCTTCGTTATTACAAAGGTATTTGTTTGTTTCTTATCTTCCACAGAATTACATTTGGACTGCTACTGCTCTGACAGAAGCATCAACTTATATACAGAGGAGGCGGGGCAAAAGGTAAGTAGGGACCAATGGGAAGGAGCATAGTGACATCATATATTTAACTCATATACAAATGTACATATATACAGAAAACAGGTTAGGTATTTTTAATTGTAACACTCTAAGCAGTTTACAGAGTCAGCCTATTCCCCCCAACAATCTGGGTCCTCATTTTACCCACCTCAGAAGGATGGAAGACTGAGTCAACCTTGAGCCTGGTGAGATTCGATCTGCCAAACTGCAGGCCCAAATGAGGGTCAAAAATTCCCCTTATAGATTCCAAGGTTCTTGATTTACCCAAAGACTAATATTACAGATACTTAACTGAAAATTGTGTAATTCTTAATTCCTTGATCTTGCTGAGCAAGGTGGAGCTAGAGATCCCCATGATAAAATAGTTATCAAATGAGCATGCTCAGAAGGACCATCCCCCAATATAAGAAAACATTCAATAAAAAAAAAATTAAGCCTTGGAGAAAAACTATAAAATACAGTTTTTAACTTGTGGGAGCTGGGACTTTTTTCAGGGGACAGCCATTTAAAAGTGTGATAATCATAGCAATTTGTGACAGTTGGTGAATGTCCTCCTTTAACACATATGTCAATTTGCATTGTTAATCTTTCATAACAGGTGTAATAGTCCAAAGGAAAGGAAAACACATTCCTCTCCCTGAGAAATATTGTGATATCAAGGCAAATGGAGCATCACTAGATTCATGCATGAATTACATGCAATCATAGCTGTAATAAAAGAGAATCTTAAAAATTGAGGGATGGTGTTTGAAGATGAAAATAAAACAAACAAAATACTTTCCTGTTAATGCTATAAGAAATGAAAGCTGGTTTGATTTTTCAGTGCTATTTATACAATTTGGAGATTCTGGAGAGTGAGTCAGCTTCTTCACAATGGGTAGTGACGTTGGAAATTCTTCTATTTAAGGGGAGTCCCATGCCATTGGGAAAATTCAACACACCATTCATTTCCCTAGAAATAGTATAAATTGTACTATTTCTGAGTACTACAGTCATGACCCACTGATTTCACTAGGTCCACCAGAAGTATAATTAAATCTGAATGAAACAGTATGCTTTGGAGATCAAACTAATGCTTTTAGTGGAACTAAGTCACTGCATATTTATTTTTAGTAGCTGTTTCCAGGATATAGTGGCATGTTTTAGAAGCAAATCCATTATTTCCTCAAAGTATTCTTGTTCCCTCCAGCAGGACAGAATCTCATTCTCAACAATTTCCCAAGGGATAGCCACGTTATTTCTATAATGGCAAAAACAAAGATCATTGTAGCATTGTAAAGAAATTTAACACACACTTTAAACCATTTCATAATTTTGCCTGAAAACTACATCCATATTTAATAATACTTTTGGGTTATAATGCAGTAGTCTTAAAACTGCTTCCCTGCATCAGAAGGACTGAATTAATAGGACACCTTTTCTGTGTTCCCTGCTGGTTCGGTTTCAGTGTTGAGAAGATCTGGATATTTATCCTGCCCTTAGAATCACAGTGAGGGTAACTCAATTTGTACTCTGATGTTATCTAGATTGTTTTAGCTGCACAATGTGATAACATTCTGCAGAGATGGTATTTAAAATGCTGGTGGGTCTGGGATGTTATTGCTCTCCCCGACTGTATCTACTGTAGTGGCTGACAATCTAATTATCTTTCAAGGCCCACACAGGCTAGCAAAATGGTTACACTATTTGTTTTGAACTGAGGTCATCTAGGACAATATGAAAACAATAAAAAATATAAGGAACAGAAATGAAGTTAAAGTTTAGTTTTGGCTAATTTAGTTCCATTTATTGAAATACATGTAGTAAATAGTGATAACACATATAAGCTGAAGGAACAACTGCTCTTCATTTTAATAGTAATGAATCATAAGTCATGAATGTAATCCCGTCTAAAGTATCAATAAAGGATATTTTTAGCTCAAGGATGAAATGAGGGGTCCTTGGCACTCTCTGAGGTTGGTTGTTTTCTTGCAGATGTTTCATTCCTCAAACTAGGTAACATCTTGTATGCCCAGATGCACTCATGATGTTACCTAGCTTGGGTAATGAAACATCTGCAAGAAAACAACCAAGCTCAGAGAGTGCCAAGGACCCCTCATATCTAAAATACAGTATCTTCATTGGATCAGTGAGATAAATACTCAGTTTTTCTTTTTTAATTTGCATTCCTGTATTTATTAGATTGATATCCTTCAGCCTGGAGCTCAAGACGACGGGCATACAACTCCATACTTTTATTTTTTCCCAGAACAACTCTGTGAGGAAGGTTGGAATGGGAGAAAGTGACTGGATCAAAGTCATCTATGGAGTATCTATAACTGAAGGGGGAACAAGAAGCTGGGTTTTGACTCCGAGTCCCATACCATAGTCACTCCACATTTAAATACCTGCATTACATTATTAATTCAGTTTCTATATTTTTAAATATAAACGCACCAATAAAAGAGAATATATATAGTTCAGGGCTGACCTGTGGAACCCTTGGTGTTCTCTGAGCTTGGTTGTTTGCTTGTCAAGTTTCCTTATCCAACTAAGTAACAAGAGCCGCGGTGGCACAGTATTTAGAGTGCAGTACTGCAGGCTACTTCTGCTGATCACCGGCTGCCAGCAGTTTGGCAGATCAAATCTCACCAAGCTCAAGGTTGATTCAGCCTTCTATCCTTCTGAGGTGGGTAAAATGAGGATCCAGATTGTTAGGGGCAATATGCTGACTCTGTAAACCGCTTAGAGAGGGCTGTAAAGCACTGTGAAGCGGTATATAAGTCTAAGTGCTATTGCCATTGCTATCTTCAGTGCTAAGTATCACTGTCAATTTATCAATTCAGCTTAGGTATCCTCTAGTTCAGTGCTGGCTTCAGCATTGAACAAAAATGTCAAAAATATACTACATCATCTCTTGCCTCTGCCCATTATGTCTGAAGTAGTTTGCTAAGAAACTAATTCTTTCTGCTTGACTCAAAGAAAAAAAAATCTTACCAGTTAAAAACTACTGCTTCTTATCTGAAATCTTTGTGATTTGAATGTTACTCTTTGTCCTGTTAATTACAAAGGGCTCAAGCAAAATAAAATTCTCTGTAGAGTGAGTTTCATAGGCAGTGGTGGGATTCAATTTTTTTTAACAACAGGTTCTGTGGGCGTGGGTTAGTTGGGGGTGTGGCTTGGCAATCATGTGACTGTGTAGGCGTGGCTAGCTGGTCATGTGACTGTGTAGGCGTGGCTAGCTGGTCATGTGACCGGGTAGGCATAGCTATGTGCATAGGGACTACTCAAAGGGCTGAAAAAAGTCATTTCTGACTGGTCCTCGCACTTTTGACCGGTCCTCACACTTATGACCATCCTCACATTTATGCCTGTGCAGCATTCTTAACAACCGTGTCAGTCATTTCACCACTACTTCTCTTCACCACGTGACAAGATAGGACGCAAAACGTAAAATGTGAGGACAGTCGTAAGTTCAAGGACTGGTCAAAAGTGCGAGGACCGGTCAAAAATAACTTTTTCAGCCCTCTGAGTAGTCCATTTACTACCGGTTCTGTGGGTAACGTGACTGGGTGGGCATGCCTACATTTGGAAAAACACACCCAGAATCCACTTTCTGCCACACATTTAACTATAACTTCTATACATTTAGAACATTACACACACCTTCAGATATTCTTCCCTATCTAGCTTGCACATGACTGTTAGAGCCAGGAGAGGTCATGGATTGAGTAAAATGTGGTGAAAATCACTTAACAACGCTCTTGTTTAGCAACGAAAATTTTGTGCTCAATTGTGGTCATAAGTCAAGGACTATCTCTGCCTTCCTCCACATGGCAGCCTTGTCCTAGTAAACTCCTTTTCCTTTCTGGCAATTTTCCTCTCTGTTGGAGGCACCAAAACAATCTAGACGATATAAGGTTTCCTGCTGGAGCAGGGGGTTGGACTAGATGGCCTCCAAGGTCCCTTCCAGCCCTAGATCGCTATCCTGTTTCAAAGTATCTTCTGAAATCACGTCTAGTGCCATGGTTTGTGGTCCTTCCTTCCTGCCTTTCTCTTCTTTCTCTTTCTTTCTTTCTTTCTTTCTTTCTTTCTTTCTTTCTTTCTTTCTTTCTTTCTTTCTTTCTTTCTTTCTCTCTCTCCCTTCCTTCCTTCCTTCTTTCCTTCCTTCCTTCCCTTCCTTCCTTCCTTTCTTTTTTTTTCTTTCTCTCTCTCTCTCTCTTCCTCCCTCCTTTCCTCCTTAAATGCCAGCAAAACCCACTACTTTGCTCCTAAAATGGTCTAGGGCAGAGGTCCCCAATCTTGGCAACTTTTAGACTTCTGGACTTCAACTCCCAGAAATCCTCAGCCAGCAAAGCAAAGAAAAGCAAAGCTGGCTGAGGAACTCTGGGAGTTGAAGTCCACAAATCTTAAAGTTGCCAAGGTTGGAAACCCCTACCCTAGGAAAACAATCCACATTGCTAAAACAAACAAACAACCCACATTGCATCTGTTTTAGGGGAGGAGGTTCAATTCATTGCCCAGTTGGAAGACTGAAATGAAATGCTCCAAGCTGACAGCATTGCTTCTAATGACATTCGGCTCCAGATCAGATCGGGCTTTTTTTTTTTTTTTGCATGAAAGAGGAACACACAGCGAATGAAAACAAAAAGCCTCCAGCCTCCGATGTAAAGCAAATTAAAGCCTCTTTCTCTCCTTCTCTCCCACACTCCCCCTGCTTCCCTTTTACCTTTGGTTAATGCTCTGGAAGTTTTTCTCTCCCAGGCAAGAAGCAGCAGGGGACAGAAGCAGCAGCCACTGACTTGCAGACCACATGGAGCCGTTCACCTGTTCTCCGGCAAGCTGCTTTCTCTACCCTGCTCTCTTGTGTCCGGAGCCAGTGGGGAATCACGTGGCAGCCCACGTGGATCCCAGGCAGCAGAAATCAGGCTAGGGAAGGGGTGGGCAATTGTGGCTCTTTTACAACCTGTGGCCTTCAACTCCCAGAATTCCTGAGACAGCCAAGCTGTATCAGGAATTCTGGAAGTTGAAGTCCATAGGTTGTAAAAGAGCCACAATTGCCTACCCCTGGCTATGGTAGGCTGGCGCCATGCGGGTGGGAGGCGGGGCAGGGCGAGGGGCGGCCGAGCCAGCAATTTAACAAACGGTTCGGTGTGCTGCGGGGCCAATAAATTACAAAAAACCACCGAACCGTTTGTTAAATTGCTGGCTCGCTCGCCCCATTTATTGGCAATAAATAGTGCGGAGGGGCGGGGCAAGGGCGGGGCGAGCCAGCAATTTAACAAAGGGTTCAGCCGAACCGCCTAGAACCGGCAGAATCCCACCACTGTTCATAGGTATTAGAACTGTGTAAAATATTTGAAAGAGGAGCTTTGCAGAGCATTGTAGGACAAGCAAATTACCCCTCTTTAAGTGTTCAAACAGCTGTATTTCTTGGATGCCTTGTCCCCATCAATCTGCCCAGGTGTGCAGCAGTAGTGGGTTTCAATTTCGGCCACTACTGATTCGCTCTTGGGTGCGCTTACATGTGACACTTCTGCGCATGTGCAGAGACATCTGAGCAAGTGGGCGGAGCCTCCTGCCACCGCCGCTACCAGTTCGCCCAATCCGGGGCAAACTGGTAGCAACCCACCACTGGTGTGGAGGCGTGCAAACCAACTTTAGTTGGACCGAATCATATATCAATTACTTGGAATTCAACATGTTCAGAACAGAGATGGGATTTTCATAGTCTGACAATAGCAAAAAGAATAATCCTTAGGAGATGGAAATACTATAATTCCAGACATAAATGATTGGATTTCAGAAATGTGTGATTTGGCAAGTTTTGAGAAAATTATATATTTAGTTAATCAGAAAATGGCACATTATCTTTCCCTTTGGAAACAGATTTTCTAATATTAGATCAATATTAACAGCTTAATGTTTGTGTTTAAAGATTTACAAAATCAGGTGAAATTGGGATATGGTTTTGCATAGGAGTTCTTTTTTAAGTATTTTCTAATTTTTAAAAAAGTTTTCTTCCCTTTTGTTTTTGTGTATGGTGAATTGCTTATTTTATATGTGTCATTTTGAAAATGGATCAATAAAAGTATTTGGTTTTGGGGGGAAGGGAAAAAAACTTCTGGAGGTCCCAGAATAAATGCTATATGGGCAGACATGTCAGGACAGAAATCCAGAGACAGTGTTTGAAGCCACAACTACAACCTATTAAAAATCTGGCTCCTTTTGAGCTTCAAGGAATTTGCCATGAACATGCTTAAAAAAAGAAATTCTTTTGAATGGTTTGCATGGCCTTATTCCATCCCACCCTATCACATAATATTATTTTTACATACTTTATTAAAATTAAATGGGACATTAAATCAGAGCATCTTAACCAATCTGCTTATATATTTTGGATGTTGATACACTAACACTGCAATATCTCAAAACTAACTAATTTATTTTCCTCCTTCAGACCATTCAAGGGACAAAATAGTTGCCTTCAGCCTCAGCAAAGTTTAAGGTATCAGTTTTGCCTTCCTTCCAAATTTAAGAAAAAAGAAAAAAGTGCTCTGTAAATTCAACCGTGTCATATTTTAATGCCCTGCAGCTCCCAGGCAGGGCTGAAGGAGGAAATGTAACTGCTAGGTTGAAAAAGGTTTTCACAAGGAAATGGGCTGGATCCAATGTTGTTTCTATGGATGGAAAAGAAGCTATATTTTTACTATTGGGAAAAAAAGAACACTTTTATGAACATCATTTTTTTTCCATAGAGTACTGATGCCATATACACCCTGATGCATTTGAAAAAGTACTGTGTGGACTACAAATTTATAAATGGACCCTATTACTATTTTTCCAGCATCATTGGTTTGGGACATATTCTTGAAATAGATATTTTTGCAAGTTAAGGTTTTCTAAGTTATTTTGTTCATTACTTTAACTTTTAGTATAGACTGTAACTTTCTGAATTAAAGTCTGGACTGATATTTAATGTATTTTCAGTAAAGGAATTCCGTACAGTATTTAAAGGAAATTCTCATTATACCTAGAAGCAAATAAGGAGCAGAAAAATACCTATAGTATATATCAAGTATGCTATTATTATAGTCTGAATGTATATAAGATATATAGACAATCAAGTTTTCCTTTTAGGTAGATGCAGCATTTCCAATAACCAGTTTAAAAACTCAGATTAGTTTGTATTGCAGTTCTTTTAGTTGGTGTGTGGTGGATTATAACATCTGAAAATCTATTGGCTTGTCCAAGGATGATAGGAAGGTTTATGGGGCAGTTTTCCTTCCTTCCTTCCTTCCTTCCTTCCTTCCTTCCTTCCTTCCTTCCTTCCTTCCTTCCTCTCTTTCTTAAAAAATCCTATGTTGATTCTAATATTGGCAACACTGATGGAAGGGGAGACGGAAGGATTAATTAATTATAACAATTATTTATAATTTATAAATTAATTATGTTGGCTCTACAAGCTGCAAAGCATTTACAGCAAATGGAAAGATTTTTGGACTCAGCAGATACAAAATCATTCATACTCCTGGCTTTGGAATGCTCTGTTTTAGAACCTAATGCCACTTACTCCCATAAAAACACTGGTGACAACAGAAATCAGGACACAAAGAATCTGATGGTTTTCTGGAGTCTCTATGGTAGACATGCTCATCACCTTCCTTGGTGGGGTAGAGGGAAGAGTTCATTCTCCACATCCTAAGCCTTTTGATTCAAAATTGGGATGGGAATGCACTATTGCTCTGCTGTTGTATGCCACTTTCTGTGAATGGATTTTAATTTTTGTAACAGCTAGCTGTTAAAAAAAATACTAGCTATTATTAATTTAGGCCCCCGCTGATTTATTTGCTTATTGCCTATCTATCTTAGAATGCTAAGATTTGGCCTCTTGTCTTTTCTCTTTGTTCACTTGCTTAATTATTTATTTTCACTTTTTAAATTATTTTTATCTTTAGAACTATGACATTTCTATAGAAGGAAACCATTACAGTTATAGTATATAGATTGCATCTAATTGCACAAAAGTGCACTGTTTCACTGCAGCTATACAACAACTCTGAGGAAAGAGAAAATTTGGATTCTTTAATCACAGCTGTGAATCACCTGTATGTATTTCAGAAAAATACATACCATGTGTAAAGTATTTTTGGTCTCCCCCCCCAAAATACACATTTTTATGTTATGGGAAGCTTGGTGGTTCTGTGTACCCTATGCTTTATTCATATGATTCTTGCTCAGTGAACATAGTTGAATATGATCATATAATGATGAATGTTACTTTTCTTTTATATACACCGAAAGCATATGCACCAAGACAAATTCCTTGTGTGTCCAATCACACTTCACCAATAAAGAATTCTGTTCTATTCTATTCTATTCTGCTCTGCTCTGCTCTGCTCTGCTCTATTCTATTCTATTCTATTCTATTCTATTCTATTCTATTCTATTCTATTCAGACCAGAAAAATTTAATATACACCATTCCAGTACATCTAACATGCTTAACTTATTATGATGAGAGGAGACACAAACATGCCACACTTGTCTTGAAGTCCCACAAATTAGCCAAGAAAGTTGAATTTAACTGATGTAGCCAGTCATGCTGAGGGCTAAATGAATTCCCTGATAAACTATCTCTTATCCATATCATGCAAACTCTACATTCCCAAGACTATAACTTTTGTAGTAACTTTGTTTTTTCTTTGGTTATGCTCTCAGATTGGGTGGGGGGGAGTTTGTGGAAAAAGGGAAGAAAGGAATATGGGAAATGATAGGTAGATCTGTTTAGTCGTTACTGATTCACTTGACACAGAAAAGACAAAATGAAAGAAACAAGGGAAGAAGTGATAGTCTGCCAACCTCTGGAAAGACTAAGCTGCTGCATGACCCAACCTATGTTGTATACAGTCTCGGACAGGCATGGTGTGTTGTACTAACAGAGACACTGTATCACAAATGAGGCCTTGAGCATCACAAAAACATGCTCCTGTTTGTATATAACAGAATGGCTCAGTGAATTACAGCATTTTTGGCAACCATTACAAGCAGAGTTTTTCTTAGTTAATTTTTAGTCCTCATATCAAGTCCCACATAGCTGGGCTGACCAAGCAAAGAAACAAGAACTACACAAACTTCAACGAAATGTCTTTAATGTTAATTTAAAAAAAAAAAAGAATTCAGGAAAATGTAAGAGGCATTTCCAACCCTCACATGTAGTGTGTTTATTGAATCTCTCTGAATGGTTTGAAATGCATCTTCCCAGGTTTCTTGCCATCTGGGCTGAATTGTAAGGTGACCAACTTTTTTACAATGAGAATGAGGACGTGTGTGTGTGTGTTTCGGTAATGGCACACTCTTGTGCACGGCAGACTCTCTCAAAACAATTCTCCTGTGCAGAGTGCATTCATCTCATAATCGCGTCTCACCGCACTATACCGAGTCTTGACGAATCGTCATGTCAAATACAAATACATCACATCACATGCAACGGATCGGATTGGCATCGATCGAATACGGAGATTTACAGATTAGTCTTCCAATATTGAAAAGGAGGACATGTAGAAGGACACTTTTCGAGAGAGAACAGAACTTACAAAAGAAGGACTGTCCTCCCTAAAGAAGGACGATTGATCACCTTATGAATTGTCAGTTTTAAGATATGTCTACTATCTCTTGATTGTTTACTTCTACTCCCTGTTCTATTATTTTCGCAGGCTCCCCACAATCTCGCATACCTATTGATGTGTGACTGGATTCATAATGTATGCAATAGAAGAAAAATAATCCATTTTGCAACCATCCTTTCTAAGGTAGGTAAATTGAGGACCCAGTTTATGGGGGCAATAAGCTGACTTTGTATAAATATACAAAAGTATGAAGGTTATTGCTTAATGCATTGTAAGTCGCCCTGTGTCTCCGGAGAAGGGCGGCATATAAATCAAAATTTAAAAAAAAATATTGAATAATCCAGTATATGATAACCAAGGATTAAATTTAGTCCTAGAATTCTCTGCCTCCCTCTTCCCTATAAATAAAGAAAAAGTAGCAACGTTTATTTGATTTTCTTTTTTTGTCATAAATTGCATATCCACAGATTTACCAATCTTTAGGTAAGTTAGATACTAGGTAACTTTGCCTCTTTCTATTTTAATTTCACTGGAGGAGGATTTCTTCTTCTTCTTCTCACCCAGAGGCCAAAGACAAAAAAGCCTGTCACTTCATACTAAATATATGCAAATAAATAAATGGTGGTGTTAAAAAACAAAGCTGTTAAGATGACAACAGTTAGCTTTGATCCCATGCTGGCAATTATCCTACACTGTCTGTTATTACTCAGTAGTACAAGAAGGCAAAGTCTGTTACTCTAGCATGCCATCCCTTACAATTTCAGCCCTAGGTAAAGAGTTTTACAAAAAAATTAATATTTTTAAAAGTTTTTTTAAAAAAATTAGTGCAAGTTCCTATAGCTGTGATGGCGAACCTATGGCATGCGTGCCACAGATGGCACATGGAGCCATATCAGTGGGCACACAACCTCAGCTTCGGCATACATGCGCGGGCCTGCCAGCTGATTTTCGGGCCTTCTGGGCCCACTGG
Source organism: Arizona elegans (assembly GCA_022577455.1). Lineage (NCBI taxonomy): Eukaryota > Metazoa > Chordata > Lepidosauria > Squamata > Colubridae > Arizona > Arizona elegans. Next base: position 180,899,983 of record JAKOOJ010000001.1, read on the forward strand.
ATGTCAGGAAACAGGCTGTTTCCGGCCTCTGGAGGGCCTCTGGGGGGTTGGGAAAGGCCCGTTTTTCACTCTCGCCAGGTTCCAGAGCCTTTCTAGGAGCCTGGGGAGGGTGGAAACGGCCTTTCCCAACTCCTGGACGCTCTCCAGAGGCTGGAAACGGACAGTTTGCCGACTTCCGATCCCACCCACACACCCCCCATGCTCCCCCTGCTTTTGTCACGCAATGGCAAAAAGGTTAGCCATAACTGTCCTTTAGTATAGTTGAAGTGCTGGATGTGGGACAGGGAAGTTCAGCTTCTAGATCTCTTTTTGTCATGGAAGACTGTTGGGGGGTCTCCCATTCCTTCTCAGCCCAATTCAGCCTCAGGCTTTGAAAGACGCATGATGAAAAATAAAGCTCCTCTTTGCATCCTGTACTTTGCTATCTAAACTAAAGTGAGTCAGTTCACATAGCAAAGTATACCTAAGTGAACGAAAGAATTCATTTTACAAAACCAAGTGAATTCTGCAGCTAAGTGGGACAAAGACTACAAATAGCAACTTTGCATGAGGTTGAAGTTTAACATAAAATGGTAGAAGTAAAGTTTTTTAATTTAGTTTATACCCTATGTCAGCAGTTGCCTGGAAGAGGACAAAATAATTATGCACTATAGCACACTACAAAGTGTTCTGGATATGTCTAGAAATTCTCACATATATGTTTTTTCCACCCCAAATCCCTGCCTGTTAGATGTGCGTGAGTGCTGATACAGAAATAACATCTTTCCAGAGAAGGTGTTATATCTCTGCACAAACAGAAATATTAGGGGATTCTGCAACTGTCTAATAATTCAAAGAATCGGAGCACCATGTATATTTTGTGTTTATTTGGAAAATGTATGTTGGACAGAAGCTTTTTTCTCTTCCTTTCCTGTGTCAGAAATTCTAACTTAAAAAATATAGCTGTAAACGTATTATTGGCATCTGTGGATGTATTAAACACATGTCTCGGATAGATTATATTCTTCAAGAAACCATGACTGGCTGTAATTCTATGCTGCATGATGCGTGAAATGGGCTCTGCATGCAGGGGCAAAGAAACATCTCCATAGCTGAGATCGGAGATTGTATGCATGAGTTGAGCCCAGTCCTTCAAGTGGCATCTTGCTCATTTAAGAAACAAAGCAATAGATTGGCTCATCCAATTCAAGCAGGGTTTTCTATTTTTCCATCGCAGTAAAATAGTATGTCAAGTGGAGCTGTTCTTTCTGCCATGGAGCTTTCAGTGAGAAAGCATCTTGTCTCAAACATGTATAGATGTCACCTATTAGATATTACATATTGCATATTACTTGTAATCACCAAAGTGACTTTTAACAAAGAAAAACTGAAAATTTTGCTTGAAGGATAAGAAGATCTGTCCTTAGATCCGTTTTCTTTATTCTTTTCTTTTTGAATATCTGAATAATTAAATACCTTCATCTAGTAACTGGAATGGGTTGAAATTACTTTTGTTCATGATTTGAACAACTGTTCTGATTTACTCTTTACTAACCTCTTCATGGCAAGGGTGGGTTGCTAGGGGTTCGCAGGGGTTTGGGAGAACCTCTAGCTAAGATTCTGTGCAGTTCGGAGAACCCCCAAATCCCATTCCTGGCTGGTCCCACCCACCCTGCCCCTCCCAGGAGTCCTCACACAGCCCATTTTGGATGCAGGTAAGTGCAGGGCGCGTGCAGAGGCTCGGGGAGGGCAAAAAATGGACCTACTGGAAGTTCGAGAAGGTCAGAAACAGGCCCCTTTCCAGCCTCCAGAAGGTCTCTGGAGCCTGAGGAGGCCATTTTCGCCCTCCTGGAGGCTTAAGGAAAACCTCCGGAGCCCGGGGAGGTCAAAAACGCCCCCCCTCCATGTGGTGCAGGAAGCCAACAAGGCCACGCCCGGGCAGAGAACCCCTTGCTAAAATTTTTGAAGCCCACCCCTGCTTCATGGCCAGGATAGAATTGCAATCTAAAGTTTACATTTTCTTATTTAATTGTTAATTGTACTTTTGTATTCTAGTAACAGAATAACAGTGATTGTACTCTGTGATTATAAAAAGCTTTGACAATGAATTACATTAGATATACATTTTGGAAAGTATATACTACAAAAAGCTCATATGAACGCATGTGAATATGGAGAAATATGCATGGGAATATGTATGTAAGTTTGTGTATGTATGTATGTATGTATGTATGTATGTATGTATATATATATATATATATATATATATATATATATATATATATATATATATATATATATATTAAAAATTGCAACCCCCTATGGAGATTATCTTGGGAAAACTGTCCCAAACCAACATTGATGAATAAAGACAACTCTAACTGGCAAACATTGTGACTATAGGAAAACAACCTGAGGATGCCAAAAGTAGAATTTTAAACAGGCTTTTAAGGGTTCATATTCCAGCAATGTAGAAGAGTTGGTTGCCCTAAGAAATTTAATACCTAAGAAAACCTGTAACTGGATAGAATATTTTGGATTTAGCCAAAATTTCAAACTGGAAATTTTTCCCATTCATATCTGCATATATTGTAAGGAAATCATTTCATTATATATTCCATTACATAAAACTGTTTAAAAAGCAAGCAAAGATGCACTAAAACTCCTGCCTCTGAAAGGAAAGATGTAAATTTTCCACTTACAACATTACTATGCGAAGTATAAATTATCATCCTATTTTGCAGGGCTGATTATGGAAATGCTGGAACTGGAGCCCAGTGTCACAAACATATCAGACAGATGGATAAAGTTTTTTAAAAAAACAATAATCTCCCCAGAATGGCTATTTTCATAACATGCCTAAAAAAAACCCACCACAGATGTACTGTATATGGCTACTTTTTAATTTCTCTATACTCAAACAATATGGCTCATTGCACTATAACTGTTTAATAGTTCAGTGGCAGTCTGAAGCAGTCAAGAAGCTATGATCTTAGATTTCCATTTTTTTTTGTTCTTAATGTGGATGAGTGAAAAGAATGTACATATGCAAACAATATCAGAAATGGAAAAGTAGTACCCTACCTTACATGACTAACCCTGACAATCAACCATCCCTGAAATCTATTATCTTCAGACTCAAAAGGAGTTGCTTTTAAATTTCAGCGATATGATTCCTTTAAATCTGGTAGATTTTTCCAAAGGCAACTGATGGCTACTGTAGAAAAGTGTTGCAATAGAACAGCTCTTAGACTAAATAGGCTTTTTCGCTACATCCACCATGTCATGTTATATTTTGATGGAGAAAATTGAAATTTAAAAAATGTAAACAAGATAAATTTATAAATTACTGCTATAGTCAGAATGATTCCCATTAGTACCAATTCTTTCCTTGTTCTGTTGAAATTTGTTTGATGGTACTGGTAGGGAAATAAATACAATCAATATGAAGATAATGTCCTGCACTGATTGCTAAACAACATTTAGGAGGGAAAGGAAGACGTGATTGGAAAGATTTGGAAAGGCTAGGAAGATAGTTCAGCTCTCCCACACTTCTGATATCATCTTATTTTCCCATTTTCTTTTTTCTGATCATGATATGTTTTCAAAAAAGAAAAGTAAATCAAGCAAGTAAACAAGTATCCCTAAGTAAAACTTTGTCTCAAATAAAATAGATTTTAATGCCTCTCCAGAATTTCCTTTTGCTTTCAACTCCTAGTGCCCACATATACAGATTTTTCTCCATGATGATCAACCCTCAAACTGTTGTCTATGGAGCTTCTCAATCATCCAAGTCATGGTTGTCCCAAAGGTGCTTTTCCCAAAGGCAACTGGAATTTATTGATTTGGATTTGGAATCCTTAACTCAGCAATATGATATAAGCAATACAATGCAGTGAGACATGTGCAGATCTGTACATTGGAGAAACAAAACAACCACTTCACAAACTCATGGCACAACATAGGAGAACAAATCTATCAGGGCACAATTCAGTGATCTATCTGCATTTGAAAAACAAAGGCCACTCTTTTAAAGACAGCAAATCCACATTTTGGATAGAGAAGATCATTGGTTTGAAAGAGGGGTAAAAGAGGCCATCTATATTAGAACTGAACAACCCTCTCTCAACAGAGCGGGAAGAACAGACACACAACTATGTCCTGTTTACAACACAGTCCTTTCAGCAGTTCTAAGAAGATTCTACCCCCATTTGCACTCTGATACAGGTGACCCTGAGGGCACAAATAAACCCCCAAGTGACCTCAATGGCTCTCAGAGAGAGTGGTAATGAACAGATGACTGCAAAGAAATATAATCCTTCCATTTCCCACCACCACTATCCTTCCATCCTCACCACCACCCATCAGAACTGATGTAGTGTCTTGGGTCATAAGTGAAATGCCGCCTTTCTCTCCCAACATTGCACTCATTGCCACTTTGTCCATCCACTTTGCTACTTGGTCATTTTTGTTTTCTCTTTCCCAGCTATCTCTTCTATTTTTCATTACAAACTGAAATTACAAAGGTTCCTGTACTGAAATCTGTGAACAAGAGCTGAGTTCACATTGCTTCATGAATGGTACCTCCCATTAGTTACATGGCTCCTGAGACAAATAAGAATACTCTATTACACTACCTTTAATTTGCCACCACTCCCACCCACTTTCCAAACCTAAGAATATTGCTGGCACCAGCAGGTGATTTTGTTCTCCGTGTCTTCACTAATAATAGTTTGGAAAGTTAATGTCAATCTTTGCTATTCATGAATACAAATTCATGAGCAAATCACAAAAACTATATTTGGGAAGTATTTGTCATATTCTTTTTCAAGTTCTCCAAAATGCCAGCTTTAATGTTGTTGTTTCTTCCCCCTCCTTGCTAAGCAATTGAAAAAAAGTTGTTCATTTTTATCTAACTTCCACAAAAAATAGTTGATTTTGATTCATGGTGTTTTGGCTAGTATTTGAATCAAAGAATAAGCAATACCATGTGACCTTTGAGATTAACTCATGTGGCACAATTAATACCAAATGTTTACAATGCACTGGACATAGCAAACCATAATTTATTTCTTGGAGACATTCCAAACATGTTGATTCAAATAGTTTATGTTAGTGATATTAACTAATTTCTAGATAAAACCATTTTAACAAATGGGAGGGAAAGACATTTTTTTTCTTTTCAAATTACATGCAAGCAGCAGCCCAAATATTCAATTGAAAGAGACTCCCTATAATTTAGCAGCCAGTGCCAAATTCAGACTGGCTTTCCCCTAACCTGCATCTCTTTGGAGGACATAATCTTATGGCACTGAATAACTTAAGGAATGACATGTATAAGTCAATGGAAAATATTTGTTTATCAGCCTCAGGCTCAGTTTCTGCTGAAACTCCACTTGAAGAATGTGGTCTTATCACAGTCACCCTTGCTCTGAAGTTTTCTGGTCTGTACTGCAGTGTCCTACACATGCTTTTTATGATGGTCCCAAGGTTTCAGCTGCTTCCTGGGTATTCATATAAAAGTTTATGCTGTTGAATGGATTGCTAGAGTGATCCCCCATTTGTCTTTAAGTGTTGGCCATTGATTTTAAGGAATTACAGATTGAGATTGGATTATTTGAAGGACTACCTCCACTGCTCTGAACTTTCCTTGGACCAAGATCTGCAGCTCAGACATTTTAGTCTTGAAGAAATAAGAAATAGGAGGGTTTTTTCCCCCTCATGGTGAGCCCAGCACTGAGAAATATCATATTCTAGTAGTCTCTTCCTGATTCCTATTAAATGAGTCTTCAAGAAAAGAATGACCCAGCTGGCTTTTAAAAGCATGGATGCCCGATTTATTTTTCACTTTGATTATATTTAAATATTTTGTATTGCTGAATTAGTCTTTATTTTATCTTACTTTTAAAATAATTCTAATTTATCATTCTCCCAGAAGAAGCTTTTTCATTGAAAAGAAGCATAAAAGAATTTAACTAATACATGAATAATTTATCCAGGACAATCTGCTTCTTTACTGCTTTCACAAAAAAGCCCATTTGTTAACAATCTGGGACAAGAGCTGGAAAGGAGGCAGATTACAGTACTATCTGGTTTTTAGCTGCTGCTTTCCACCAGAGCAGAGATGGATCACATTTGGAGCAGAATAAACGGTTCCCTGTTCTCTATAAAAAAAGGGGAATTCTAAAAGCAAGCATTTTGACTGTTCAGAAAATGTGACCTTTCCTGCTAAAATATTTTTGTTTTGTTTTGTTCAAAGAAAGATGTTGGAATAAAGATAAGAATATGATTGGCAGTGCCAATGGAGGACCAGACAAGAAAGATGACCAGATGAACTAATTCTACTTTATTGTAAGGCCACATTAACAGAATCTTGCAAGTCTGAAAGTACAATTGTCTTCCTATCCCCTTTACAACCTGCGAAATTAGGGAAGCCTCTTCTGAATCTCTTGCCCTGCCTCCTACCAGCCATAGACCATACCATCCCTTACCTGACTGCTCCCTAGGCAGCAACTCTGAGTCCAGTATCCCAAGATCATTCCCACATACTATTATGGGATGATTACAATGTGGAAGGAGGCTTTAAAGTCAACCACAGAGCATTCCAGTTTTATATTTGACAAGCTGATAACCCGGCGTTTCCCGGGTATTTATTTATCCCAATCCTGTATTAGACCCCACAGTATTTTTTCTCCAGAGAGTAAGTCATCTGTGTACCAAGTTTGGTTGAAATTGCTAAGAACCAATCCCCCTTACCAGAGGGAGCCCCCTATGGCAACTCGACTGTGCTGTACAGTAGAAGCCATTTTAAGGCACAACAGGCTGTATCTTAATAGAACTTGAATCCAAAATGCACACTATCACTGTCAAAAGTATTGTGATTTGACACTAGAGATATAATTCATTTCTTTTCATTTCAGTGGTCCAGGCGTTCCAGAGTTATGCTGGAACACACACACACACACACACACACACACACTTAGGGTGTCTTACCTCCACAGTATTTTTTTCCAGAGGGTAAGTGATCTGTGTACCAAGTTTGGTTGAAATTGCTGGAGGCGTTCCAGAGTTATGCTGGAACACGCGCACACACACACACACACACACACACACACATCCATTTTTATATATATAATTTTTAAAGCTACCTCATGAAATACCAGGTTTGATATGTAACAGAACTACTTTTTGGTTACATTAAAAAAGTTGGCTGGATGAAAATGGTGGATTGGGTAAGGAGCCAAAACATATTTAAATTAGACTCATACATGTAGAGGTTATAGTATCCCCAGACAATAAGAAAAACAATGGCTTATAATGCTATTTTAAATAAATTATTAATGGGAAATATATGAAAAATTGCTGCCTTTCACTGTGGATGTCATAATGTTTGAAAAAGAATAATTCTGTGTTATTTAGAAAGCTCCTTTTCGCATTTATCCCCACTTAAGTTTTCAAAATTAAACATTTGGGGTGAGAATAGTGAACTATCCTTATGTCTCATTAGTGCTGGATGGCCAGAGAAGGTGTATATATTAATTTCATCAAAACTGTTTCTGCTGTTACGTTGCATGTAAATTCATACATAATGCATACTGAGACAGGCGAAATGATTGTATAGCTACTAGGCATCACCATCCTTGCTGAATAAGGCACATAAAAAATTGATAGAATCCAATTTTTCATACCCATCCTTGTAGAAAGAGAATAGACAGCAGCACACTATTACTAACTGCTGAAGTGAAGCAGCTTAAAAATAAATCAATATTAATACATGCCAAAATGATAAATGGAAATATTCACCTGGAATGTTGCTGAACAAAGTTTATGTAGTTAACAATACACAAGATCTGAAACTATCTGCATACCCTAAGGAAGTATATAGAGAGATTTGTATGACCTCCTTGTTCCAAAAAAGGAATTCAAATATGTAAAGAAATCTGACTAGAGCTCTTTTAGTCATTGTCCGAAGCCCACCAAACATTTGAGATAATCACTAAGCTGACATGTGTAATTTACTAAAATTACCCTGATACTAGAGAACTGTCGTGCCATGGAAAGCAATTGCTTTGGACATAATACTGAAATACTTTGGCCAACTAATGAGAAGGAAGGACTCACTGGAGAAGAGCCTAATGCTGGGAAAGATTGAGGGCAAAAGAAGAATGGGATGACAGAGAATGAGGCGGCTGGATGGAGTCACTGAAGCAGTAGGCGTGAGCTTAAAGGGACTCCAGAGGATGGTAGAGGACAGGAGGGCCTGGAGGAACATTATCTATGGGGTCGCGATGGGTCGGACACAACTTCGCAACTAACAACAACAACTGAAGCCTGTTCCATCTCTTACTTAGATCCCAGCAATTAATTTCTATATATATTTATACCTCTGTATCAGTATTGACCCTGGTTATGCTGGACAAGTCCCTGCAGTTTTCTTCGCAAGATTTCAGAAGTAGTTTGCCATTGCCTCCTTCAGGCTGAGAGCATGTGACTGGCCCAAGGTCACCTAGCTGGCTTTATGCTAATGTGGGACTAGAATTTCTTGTTTCCTAGTTTCTGGCCTGACTACACCAAAACCAAACCAGCTCTTATCAATTTCTACCGTTAGTCTACTTAGAAACAGGATCAGCTGTCATTGTGTAATACTGGCATTCGTAGTCTCTTAGTGTAACTACAGCATGGAGGCCGAAGGGCATTTTATCATCTGCAGAAAAGTATTTCCGCCAACATTTTGAAGTTTTAAATTTCTAGTATATATTCTTATTTCATATGGGAAGATATGTATTATGAAACAGAAGGTTTGACTGAATGGGAGAAAATAAATGGTAATGAGGACCATACTAATGCTTTAAAATGAAAATTAAACTATAGGTTCAACTTTGAAATAGCCATAATAATGATGATTATAGCACAGGAATCATCAGTGACACAGTTTTCACGCACAGGATACTCATCCTGCTCATATTTAACTAAGACCATAACTGCTTCTTCTCAAAGGGATAGTTTAGTCTATAGGAATCATAAAACCAATTGCCTTTTCTCATTACATATTAAGGTATAGAGGTTAAAAGAATTGCAGGGCAAGTTTTAAAAGGCCCAAATTATATAATACCTTAGTGCAAAGTGAAAAATTGTGATTAGGATTTTGCTACAGCTGCCATCTATATGAATGACAGCCAAGGCAGTTGATGAAAGGCAGTGACATGTTACATCTTAACAATGATATAAAAACACACAAAGAGATACTAAAACATGATTAAGATTGCAGATGCTGCCCCTGGCAAAACACCAATAGAATCCTTTTATTGTCATAGATAGAATGTGGCAGAATGTCCAGTGAATTTATCATATGTGCAATTGAAATAGATTCTGATTTCTGCTAAATTAATTAAGGAATAATGTGCTGTAATGCAGCTCATAGCCCTCTACGTACACCGGGGCTAATTGCGAGCCCGCAATCAATCAGTTCAATCTGACGGTGCTACCAACAATGGCAGTAAGCTTGCGGCTCCGTTATCAAACCTCTGCTCCGAAAAAACGCCCCAAATTCACAAAAACCAAGTGAAGAGTCCAAGCAATGTCCAAGAAATGAATTGACACGTCTCTTCAGGATGAGACCAAGCCGAAACTGGGCCAGAGAGGAGGAGGACGGGGGCATGGCCAAAAAGTTGACAGCTCAGTCTCTGTAGGAACAGACGAGTCAACCTATCCTTGGACACTCCTGGGAGCTCTCAGAAGTGACCAGGTTCTTAAACCAAAGAGAGTTACAGACTCAGAGTTTATTATTCCCAATGGGATTATTTATATTCTCCCAATAACTGACTGGATTGACATATTATTCTCTGTATAACAACTTCCAAAGTCTTTGCTAATATGTCAAATACATATTTGTTCTAATACCTAATGTTGTTTATCTGGGCAAATCCAAATATGGATGTATTACCTATAATAGGTATAACAATGTATAACATCAAACTATGTTTGATGTTTCGCCTAATCTTTTGAGAATGCTGTACAGCACAGTGACCCAAATGTGGCAGGCCTACAGTGAAGCAGATGGATCGAAGTTCGGACACGGGCATGATCTTTAATCTTTATAATTTCCTCCCATAAGATTTGGCCCAATTATTTTTGATGATCAGTTAGCATTCCTCCTGGATGTCTAGAGTGAAGGCTAAGCTACTGAAAACCAGATATTCTTCAAAAGAACTGCTGGTTTGGGGCTACAAATATGCCAAGGCACAGCAGAGGGAATGATTTTTGAATAGTAACATTCAAGCTGAACATAACAGAATATATACTAAAAGGTAAGAAACCAAATGAATATTGTGATTTTTACAAAGTTTCCCCCAAGTGGTTTACAGTATAACACTTCTAAATAAAATTTCCTCCATGATAAATTCTATATCTGTTATTTTTTGTTTAACCAGGACTCAAAACTAATGCTTAAAATAGCCAAATTTTCTACAATAGGTTCCAAATTTGCCTGCAATTAGCAGCTGACTAATTTCTCTTTATGAGCTGGCAATCTTAATATTTGATAATTAATAGGGCACTATTAATATTTGATAATTAACAGGGCACTATTTGAATATCAAATGTTTAATGTCTATTTTTAATACATTTAAAATTTCCTTCTCTCTTTCTTTTAAAATTTAAACGCCATTATATTTTGTTTGTTAACTTGTTATCTATCAAATTGGTCAGCGAGTCATAATAACAGAATGAACAAATGGATTCTAACTACCTATATAAATGAATCCCTAAAAATACTTTCAGTATAGACAGTTGAATTTATCTGCTAATATTGGCAATGTGAAGAAGAAATATGAATCATTAATGATGGAAGATTTATTGTAGATTAATATAGAAAAACATAGTGTTGAATAGAACAAAAAATGGGCATAACAGGGATAGATAGAAGGTTGATCAAGATCTGATGGAGGTTTCTGTCTTCAACTGAATGTCTGACTCCTATTTTAACAACTGTAATGAATGGAAAAGGTTCTTCTATTTTATATTCAACTGATAAAATAAATACATCAGAAATCAAGTAAAGAGTATGTAGTGAAAACATAAGCCTGTTATTGAAAATATCTCTGGGTAATCTGTACGTCCCCCAAAAAATCCTTATTTGATCATTCAAAATGCATCCAAGGCTTATCCCATCTTAATCTGGTTGGGGAAAATGGGATTAAAGACAGCAAAAACAGCAATACAAAATAAAGCCAGTGTGCCCAGCGCTGCAGCATGAGGTCATTTGCAACAAGTCAAACTAAATATGAAAGATTCCTCAGAAGTAGCACCTCAAAAATGATTAAAATCACTTGTTAGGGTAACCTAACAAAAATAAAATACCAGTGTTACTAAATGTAAATTATTACTTGAGAGCACTGTGATCAGGATGCCAAGCAAATATTCAGTTTTAGAATAATTGTCAACACTGTATATAGCTTCTTTGCAAAATGCTGATTCTTTATTTAGCACATTGGCCTAGTAAGAACATATGGCTGAATGTGAGAACAAAGCTCACCATCCTGGACAGATTGCCATAGAAAAGCAACTGAGATGAGACTGTTATGAGAACAACCAGTACTGTTACATTTATAGTGTTTTGACAATTTTGGCTCTTCTCCCTCTCCCTATGTATTTTCCCCATCTGTTTAGTTCTACAGAGAACATTCAAGCCGTAGAAATGGGACCTACAAATTGCAGAACTAGTTCTCTCCCTCAGTTGATTCAGTACTATTTATGAGACTGTGCAAAAAAAAAAAAAAAAGAGCCATGCAAAGTGTTTTGATTTGTGAAAGATTTGTGATCTCAAAAGGAAACGGAATACAGTCCCAGCTGCCATCTACTCCACAGAAAACGCTAAGAGAAATTGAAACAATGCTTCCACCAGTGCTTAAGATCAAATATGTGCGGATTCCATGAGACCTATTTGTAATGTACTAAGATCAGGATCCTCTCAACTGTACTTTGAGAACCTGCCACAAATTCCTAAAGGCACTCTAACTTTACTACCAGGAAAGGGTAACGGGAGGCAATGGATCAGTTGGGTCAGTTTCCCTAATGGGTATCTTACACTATTCATGTCACGATTCATGTCATTTCTGACAGAGGTGTTCAGACTTATATCTGTCTTCCTCATAGGAACAAATTTTATTAGATACATGGAAGAGATACAGAAAGTATGACATAACAGTAAAGATGGCATATTTAAATGTGTGGAATCTGATTAGAATACTAAAAGATCATGTCAACTGACTTCAGAGTCTATCTTGTAATACTTACCCTCCTCTAAAAACAAAAAAGGACAAGCCTGGTGGCTCAGCAGACTAAAAGCATTGTGATTAACACCAGCTGTCTGCAATTACTGTAAGTTCAAATCCCACCAGGCTCAAGGTTGACTCAGCCTTCCATCCTTTCTAAGGTAGGTGAAATGAGGACCCAGTTTGTGGGGGCAATAAGCTGACTTTGTATAAATATACAAAAGTATGAAGGCTATTGCTTAACACATTGTAAACCGCCCTGAGTCTCCAGAGAAGGGCGGCATATAAATCAAATTAAAAAAAAAATTGTGACAACAAAGAAGAAAAAAGTTTGTATCAAAGACAATTTTTAAAAAACCCAATAAAGAATACATTCAAATTTCTCTACTAAGGGAAACGTTATTCAATTTGGGTTGCTATCAGACCCAATTACTGATGGTAGATGGGAGGATAATGAAGTCATCCAGTCTGGATAGCTGAGTAGTCTCAGTAGTGTCACAGAGAGAAAGGGAGAAAAGAAAGTGGCTCAGTGGCTAAGACACTGAGCTTGTCGATCAGAAAGATCAGCAGTTTGGCAGTTCGAATCCCTAGGACAGGTCTCCTGTGTGAGCAGTGGGTTGGACTAGATGACCTCCAAGGTCCCTTCCAACTCTGTTACTGTTAAGAAAGTAACATATGTTTTTTAAAAAACACCCTAGAGTTAGTTTGGAGAACCTATAGTTCCACAGAAGATGGTGAATTAGTTTAGCAATTCCTGACAAACCACATCTACATGAACATAAAGATAACTTTTCCATTTTCATCATTGCTTCACACATTTGCTCATGCAACTCTTCAGTTTTACTCTTTCACCTTTTTAGAAGTTGATTTTGTGTATATAAGAGGTTCATAGTAGAAGAAATAAGATATTATTGGAAGATTTTCAGCTAACCTCTGCCTTCCAAAAGTTGCTGGTCTGTAACCTCAAGAGTCCCACAGCTCACATTTTCTCATTGTCCTACTTGATTGAGAACTGAAGTCTTATAAAATAATGCATTAGTAATTATTTAAGACCTGTTAAAACTATCCAGAGCCTCAGCAAGTGCTGGATCTATATGATATTATCTGGGTTCAGAAGCTTGTTAATATTTGGACGGGAAGTGTGATGGCCACATCAGAAGCCAGTGCTGAGGAGGAGGAGGAGGAGGAGGAGGAGGAGGAGGAGGAGGAGGAGGAGGAGGAAGAGGAGGAGGAGGAAGAGGAGGAACCAGGAATGGTTCCTCCTCTTCCTACAGGGATGGCATGTTTCCCCAAAACATGTTTCCCCAAAAATGCCCACAGAGTATGAAGCTGAGGACAACACAGTTTCAGGCCTCTCTGGCATTGGTGGAAGCAGTTTGGAGCCACCTGCCCTAACAAAAGCTAGGGAGAATTGTAAGCCAATGGTCAGTGGTGATGAAAGGCAACAGATCCCCCTCTGACTAGAAACAGCTGCCTTCCCCACCCAATCTGTGAGCACAGAGAGTGGAGCAGAGGGAAGCCCAAAGGAGGTCTGCAAGGCTGCTCACGAGGAAGCAGCCCCACCCCTCTCACAAGGAACATTTGACTTGGGGTGATTGAGCCAGATACAGCCTCTGTCACAATATAGCTGTGTAATAAACATACTTTATTGGTACCTGCACCTGCCAGTGTGACCCAGATCAAAACAGGAGGACTTCAGACAATGCTTGAGTGGTGTCTAAACTGAGAAGTTGAAAAAACATCCTCGAAGAAGTTAACAACAAACTTCCTTATTGCTGCCCAAAAAACTACATGGATCTGTCCATGAAGTCTCCAGAAATTAGCTCAACCTGGAGATTTCAATGCACCAGACTATTCAGTCTTTGAAACATACAGATTATGTACTTGATTTGAAAACATTTTAAACTTGTTTCATTAAAAAATGCACTACCTCTTTGGAGGTACTGTTTGTTTCCTTTCAAATGTTACATATTTTCCAACATGCAACTATTTGCCAGCTAGATATTTTAGTCAGACAACAGTGTGGTTTGTTAATATTGCACTGTGTGCAAACTCTACAATAAAATAAGTGTTTGTGTGGGAGAATAGGAAGGGAGGAGTGGGACCATAAGGATGTTTCCTTTTTGACAGCAACTTCTTAAGTCTTTCTTCCTATGTATAATCTCAATATACAAACCCTAATTACTGTATCTTACAAAAAAAACACATTAGCGTACACTTTCTGTACTGTATCTTAAAGAAACAAAAAACTCAGTGCATTAAAGTATTTGAAAACCTTGAATATAGCCAGGAAAAAATAAACAAACAGAATCTTCAGGCATCATTATTAAAATGATTTGTCCAAAACAAAATGAAAACATTGACATTTGTCTTTCTTGGAAGCCAGCTAAGAATTGTATTTTGAACTTTTTGAAGAAATTATACAATCGTTCTATGTTTCTTTTTCTGCACGTTCATAAAAATGCTAATGTGTCTATCTAAATAATAAAAGAATATTTGTACTGATTTCTTAGTGCTAATGAGCACTTTTGTCCAGCTCTGCCCAGATTTAAGTTATTACGCTATGCAATGTATGAAAAGTTATTGTTGATCAAAGACAGTAAAACTAATACTAAGAACTAGCCACGCATCACAATTATGGTCTCATTTTCTTTCCAACCATGTGTTTTCCTGTAGTGATAATTTACCATGCATCATTTCCAATCTGAGTCTCATTGTCTGCAGTGACATTTCCCAGACATTTATGGGGCAGAATTAGAAGAATGACAGAAAGTAGACCCTGCTTTGCTTTCGTTGATTTTCTATTGTTCTCTGTCTTCTGCCTACAGTACAATGTCCCTTCTATCTAGGGATACATCAGCTGGAACAAATGACATATTATGCACTCCAAAATGGCAACTTCTTAAAGGAGCTCCAATGTTCTGCCTCAAAAATGTCATTCCACTGTGAAGGGGAATTTGATATTAGCTCTAAGGATAACACGATTGTGGAAAATCCATACATTTATTCTGTATTGAAAAAATAGTTGGAGATGATTTGGGGATTTTCCTTACTGTTTTGCACACTGCAGCAATGCCAAAGAACCCAACTTCTTAGACTGAAAGACTACAAGTGTGTGAATCTCAATGAGGTGCACTCAAAGGTAGGCTGTAAATAAATTTTTAGTGTGATTAGCATTATTCTTATACTGGCAAAGTAGCCATCACTATGATGGACTGCATGAACAATCTTAGAGAAGTTAATGAGGGCCACTGACTTCTACTGAAGGGGGGGGGGAGACTCCTATCTATGGATACCAGGGTCACAGCTGTGAAAGCAAAAACTTGCTCCTCCGTCCCAGACACTGTCAAGGGAGCAAAAGATTTACTGCAACATCAACTGACTTCGTGATTGAATCTATAGACACCGCCATTAAATAACAGAGACTTCCACTGAACTGAGTGACAGAAATTACAGGGGTTGTGACCTGCAACAGAGCTGAAATGTGACCAAATTTTGATCTTAATTCCTGACATAAGTGATCCTAGTGACCCATCTCAATACTTTTTCAGATTGCAACCCACTTATTTTCTGAGTACAAACCAGTTCTCTGTCTTCATTGTTTAGTCTTACTCTGCAACTAATCAGATAATTCATAAAATCTAGACAATATACAAATCTGCTGTTTGGGTGCAATAATTATGCGTAAAGCTAAGGTGCAGATTTTTTTTTCTTTACACTAAATTATTTCCCAAAATTACATTCTACCTTCTTGCAGAGTTTTTGGCAGTACTAGATGGCATATAGATTTTAGGCAACAATTTTCTTAAATGTTACTGATTTACATTTTCTCTCTTAACAATAAGGAAGATTAAATGAACAAAAATTGATTCAGAAAATAATTATCTTAGGTGAAAAAGGATAGATAGGCAGCTTGGCTCATTTTTTAAAAAGACTGCACAGAATAAAAATTTGCTATGATATAATTTATCATAAGCAAGAAACTTGCCCAAGCAGGGGAAAGCTTCTCAACAGTTAATGAGTGCATTATGACCCTTCAAATCTTTGCCAAGCCCCTCAAAATCACAGTTATCCAAGTCTACGCACCAACGGCTAATGCAATGGAGCTTGAAATAGAAGGTTTTTATGCTAGCATTAAAAAAATAAAACTTCAAAGCAAGTGCCCCCAAAAGACACTGTTTGTACACTGGGTGATTTAAATGCAAAATTTTGCAGCCAAGCAGAAATAGGCATCAACTGGAAGCTTTGGAATAATGGAATGGAGGAATGATGCAAGCAATCTTTTGGTTCAATTTTGCCATGAAAATTTATTTCAAATCATGACTAGCTGGTTTAAAAACTACAAGCATCACTTATACACTTGGACCTCACCAAATAAGATGCATTGTAATCAGGCTATGTCCTGATTACAATATGTCCTATGCAGTCACTGATGGTCCATTCCGTCTTTGCTGTCAAGACATATCCAGATGCTGATTGTGGTTCAACTTATGACTTGCTGATGGCTAAGATCAGAGTCAAATCCTGCAACATCAACAAGACAGTACCATTGAAAAAGTTTGACATCACCAAAATCCTCTCCACATATGCAGTTCGGTTGAAAAATAGGTTTGAAATGCTGAACACTGCTGAGAAGATGCCAGATGCTTTGTGGCAAATAATTTGATTGATCATCATTGAAACAATAGTTCAGCACGTAGCATACAAGAAACCTAAGAAAAAGTCCAAAATGGCTATGAGAGGAAGCTATCAGATTAGCTGAGCAAAAGAGAAGCAGCCAAAGTAGCAAGAAGATTGAATGGGGATTTCCAAAGCATAGCAAGAAAAGCCAATGAAATTTACTGGGAGCAGCATTGCAAGCAGCTAGAATAGGGGTGGCACTAGGAATGCACAAAAATGCAATTTGCACATGTTATTTACTGTTCATAAAAACATCATCAAAAACAAGTTAGGGTCTTTCCTAATCTTGTCTGATCAACAAGGTGAGAAGAACAGATGGTGAGAATATACAAAAAAGCTGTAGACCAGCAACAAAGAGGCCCAGCGCTCTCAGGATGATGAAGAAAGGGAAGCAGAAATAGAAACAGCCATTCTTCAGGAAGAAGTTTTGTGGGCAATGAGCCAACTGCCAAACAAGGCCCCAGCTGTTGATACATCCATGCAGAGTTGCTGAAGTCTGCACCACCCACAACCATCACAGACCTGTGCCCAAAAAGTTGTGAAACAAACACAGCTTTAGAAATTATCAGTATTCATCCCATTGCCAACAGAGGACAACTTTAAGGATTGCTCCAATAACCACACAATTGTCCTCATTCTCCTTAAGATCATACAATGTCTGGCATCGACCACTGAAAGCAAATTAAAAGATGTTCATCTTGGCCTTCCAACTATTTCCATACTCCAGTGAGATTTGATATAGGAGTTTATACTTTGCGATTAAACTGAGATCTGCCATTTAAGATCAGAAACATTAAACATTTTTAATATTTTTTCTGTTATTTGAATTTCCTACAGCATAATTGTACCTTAAAATAAACAAAGTTGACATTGTGTTCAATGCTAACATTCAAAGATAAAGATTGATTCCAAATATGTTTCATTGATTCCTTATATTCCATCAACATTGTTGAAGATATGAATATAAATATGAATATTAAGGAGAATATTGAATGCAGCACTTTCTCCTTCTACAGTGCTGATGGAAGCCTACAGATTTTCACTGGAATTGTAGAAATGTGGGGAGGAATAATTATTTTCAATAATGTAGTATCTTGTCTTTATAGGGGAAAACACTGTAAGATAAAGGCAGTAACCTATTTAATATCTAGTTTAATCTTGGTATAGTATAGATTCTAAGCCTAGCATACGTATAGATCTGATTACGGCTATTTTTCATATTTTAGGGCAGAGATGAAAAACCTGAGACCCCAGGACTATGGACACCTATCAAATCTTTGGATGCTGCTTCCAAAAGTTCCCCAAGTTTGCCACCACACTGTAATGTTTACTGTGTCTCAAGGGCAAGCATTTTAAAATTGTAACTATGGTAATTACATTTAATTTTGCATTTACATCTCAGGTAGTTTATGTCATGATCACACACAGTTCTTTGTCATTGCCTTCCCCATTTACTGGATAAGGATTCTAACATACAGTATGTATACTCGATACAGTGGTGGGATTCAGCCAGTTCGGAAGAACTGGTTGTTAACTTTCTGAGCAGTTTGGCAAACTAGTTGTTGGAAGAAATCATTAGGGCAGAGAACCGGTTGTTAAATTACTTGAATCCCACCACTGACTCCATAGCCAATTACAACTTTCTACTCTGAACTGGTTTTATAACTATGTTAATAAACTTACAGTGTCAATGATGTGTTTTTCTGAAACTTGTAAGAGCTGAATATGCAGCTATCTCGGTTAGTTAAGCATGCAGTCTGAGACTCCAGGACTTTCGGTAATACTCAAAAGTCTTGGGTGCAAGTCCAGAGACTACCAAAAGTTGTTACAAATTATAAAGGTTAATAGGAGAGAAGGGAGAAAAAAATTAAATACATGACTGGAGAGTAATCATGCTAGCTCTATTTAATTTTAATTAACTAGAAATGAAATGAAATGAAATTTAATTTGATTTCTGTCTCACTCAATACATTTTGGAGTGCAATCCCTGGCATAATCTTCAAAGATTAACCACAGTTTTTGGTTTGAAAGAAGCTGAATGCCTGTAGTTTAAAGATTTATGTAAGGAAGATTGAAAAAAAATGTTATAGCACTGAATGAGTGAATTGGGCATGTGATACTTTAGATACATGATAGATAGATAGATAAATGGATGGATGGATATAGGGATGGATATAGGGAGAGGGAGAGAGGGAGAGAGAGAGATCTTTTAAAAAGCCTTTTTCAGGAAACCAATCACTACATTCTTCAAAATCTTGCAATCTCACAACCCAAAGATAATGGCACAGTTAATATCCATGATACATGGATGAGAACACTACTTTTTCAGTTTTTAACCACATATCCTGGCATAGCGAAGTGACACTGCAGTGTTTGCTTTAGTCCTCCAACCCTTGTGTTGTTGTTATTGTTGCTTAAATGTTCTCAAATCTCTCAAAAGGCAAATCTCAGAAGCTCTGGAAATAAATCAAGATTTTAAATGCTTTTCTCCTCTTTTTTTAAATGGGAATGAGTGCCTAGTTCTGTAGTGCTTCCACTTTTAATAAAAGTCAAACCATGTGGAAGAGATAAAAAGACTTCCCCATTCCCAATTCAACTCCATATGGAGGAAGAAAAACAAAACTAGAGGGTGATACAACTTTATCAACAATTGCCAGTCAGTTATTTTGACATGCTAATCCAGCACTATGTATTAGCTGGCTATGTTTATCAAAGTCATAATCCTCTTGGAAATTATAATCAGGAGCAGTGGGAAAAGCTATTATATGAAAAACACAATACAAAACGTGTTGACAAATATAGTTTTTATTGGGGACTTTTTAATGTCACCGTCATCATCATCATCATCATCATCATCATCATCATCATCATCACCTTTCCTCCTACATTTTAACTTTAGTTCATATAAATGGCTTTTTAAGAAAAACTATGGTCTCATTGTAGACACAAATATCTGGAGATGAATTATCTGACAGTCCAATTCCTTCTTGGATGGAACTTTTTTACATAGCGTGAAATATCTTCTCTCCAAGATTAAACTGTAAAAGAAATTTGGAGAGTTTTGGAGAGTTTTGTATGTGACCCCGAGCACTCTGGGGTTTTCCCATCTGGGTGAGTTCATAAATCAATACCTAATTTATGAAATTCATCGCCATCCCTGCTGTGCTGTGCCTCTGTGCCAAACACAATCAAATTGATCAAGTGTCAGGATAGGAAGTGGTATCATCTTCTTGGAATGATCTTGAGAAAACACAACTTTTTGATCCTCTGTATGTCAGATGACAACAAACAGTCTCTCTTTTGGGGAGGAAGCACTGTCAATCTAACAGCCATTAGTTGAAAATAATGTTCCTTTTAAGTTCCAAAATATCCTCCTAGAGAAAATATACCATGTTCCTTGACTTATGTTCACAATTGAGCCCAACATGTTTGTTAAATAAAACATTTGTAAGTGAGTTTTGTCCCATTTTATGACCTTTCTTGCCACCGTTGTTAAGTGAATCACTGCAGTTGTTAAGCTAATAACACGGCAGTTAAGTGAATCTAGCTTCCCAAATTGACTTTGCTTGTCAGAAGGTCACAAAAGAGGATTACTTGGCCCTGGGAAGCTGCAATCATCATAAATAGGATTCAGTTCCCACGCATCTAAATTTTGATCACATGACCATGGGGATGCTGCAACAGTTGAAAAAGGGTCATAAGTCCCTTTTTTCAATCCCATTGTAACTTCAAACAGTCACTAAGTGAACGATTGTAAGTCAAGGACTACCTGTATTGCTTTTCAACAAGCTAGTAGCATTTTCTTATGCTAATCTTATGGTCTTATCTCTCTTTTTGTAATGCTGCACCCTGTTTCATGCATCAGATAACTTTTCAGAGCAGATCTGCTGGTATAAGTTGCTGCAAGGGAGCAGAGACAAGCCTGCCATCAGTATATAAAATAATGTCTTTAAATGGGGATCATATATTTAACGTTGTCATGTGACGTAGATGTTGATGTATCTATACTCCTTGGATTTTTCTAATCAATCAAAACACACACCTGAGCTCAAATTCAACATGTGGCATATTATATTCAGTATTATAAGAAGAGGTATATTTTCTGGTGGTCTGACCTCTTTGTCCCAGGCCACCAAAAGATGAGGTAACACAGAATTTGTACAATACATAATTTTTTACATTGAGGTCTGAGGTGCACCATAGGCACTTCTGAAGGTTAAATAAAGATGCTGTCTTAAACCAAAGCTTATTTGATTTATGGCAAATAGACAGGAAACAGAATAAAGTAAGACAGGCAACCAGATGACCCTTTTTTTAAACATGCAGTTCTCAGCACGGAGCTGCTTTTCTGCTTTTAGCTGAAGCGTGACTTGCTAGCAAACCAGATGATTTTTTCCTCCCAGTTCACCATATCCTTGAAATGACAAGGGGCTAATAAGCATTGGTTTCTCTATTGCACAAAAATCACCCCTCAAAGCTTATTAGTTAAGACTGAATTGATTTATTAAGCAGGGCAATAGACTAACGTATCATGAAGATAAAATAATTGTGTTAATTTTACACAATACATCATGAGGCCATAGTAGGTTCACACATTGCTAAAGCTTCATGTCCATCTATTGATTGTGCACTTCATTGAGAAGATTATTTTCTGTTGAAAAAAAGCCAATTATTTTATTATTGCAATTCAGAGTATATATTTGCAGAGCATAAATCTCATCATTATCCAAGCCTGGCCTCATATTTTTGCTATCTCCTTGAATTTGTTAATATTCGGAACATATTCAGTGATATTTGCATTTAAATACTTCTCAAAACTACTTCTGTATGCATCACTTTTTTCTTTTATTTTTTTCCCCTATTTCTGTAATTTCTGCATTTTTTTAATATAGCTTATTCTTAATCTGCCATTAGGTTACCACAGGGTGGATAACATAAAAATAACAAAAACATAATAGAATTTATGAAAAAAACACAGCAAGACATCTAGTTATAATTGGTACAGAATATAAGATACAGAAGAAAAAAAACAGCCATTATGATCTCCTCAGCATTCTAAAAATCTGAAATGTACTTCTAAAATATATGAGTACCACAACTAATCTTTCTCTGTGGTGATCCATCAAACTTCACCTGAACCTAAATGGAACTGGCAACTAGTTCTATGAACAGGACATGTGGTGTTTCAGAAACACCAAGACAGAAAACCAATGTGGTCTTTCCACAGAGACAACATGAAGTTAGAGCAAATTTAGCATGTTTTCCTGGTGCTTCTTTGCCTTCTCTTGCATCGATCTGGCTAAACATACTGTTCAAAGAGCTCCAGCCAAACAGAAGTAGCTCCTTGTTGGGGAATATCAATTCTAGAGAATTTTGCTTGCTTTTGACTGGGTGAAAATCATTTTGTTCACTCTGATATTAAAACAACTTTTCTCAGATTCTAGAACTCTCTGTTTTAAATCTATTGCTCTTATTGATTTATGTAATATTTTTAAGAGGTTTTTTTGGATTGTTTATCCTACATTTATTATTTTTCATAAATAACCAAAGGTGGCAAACATAGATAACACTCCTTCCTTTTCCTATTTTTCCTACAGGAACAACCCTATGAGGCGGGTTGGGCTGGGAGAGTGACTGGTCCAAAGTCACCTATCCTTCTTTTATACCTAAAGCGGGACTAAAACTCAGGTTCCTAGTTTTTTGCCCAGCACCTTCACTTCTACATTAAAGTGACTCTTTCTCCCCCCAACTAAAGAATCTGGGAGTTAGGTAAGTAAAAAAAAAACTAAAATGTAATAAAAAGATTAAACTGTGCTTTGAAGAGGGATGTAAATCTACAAAATAAACAGTGCTTGTCAAAAAGATTGTGCAGATTGGTAAGAGATTATGTAGTGTGAAATAATACTCAATGGACTCTCCTAATCTTTGAATCAGCCTTTCAATATTTCATATTAACAGAAGTCAGGGAGCAACTTATTTTTCATCTTTTAAAATGGTTTTATTTACCAGATTTCATTAGATCTTATGTAATAGGTTAAAACTACAAGATACTGGAGAGCCTACAAGTAATTTATCCCTGTGCCATACAGGGCTTTAAATGTTTTTCCATGGAACCCCATATAAAGCACACTGCAATAGTACATCTAGGAACTGACTAAGAAATGAGTGACAAATCATTATTTACACCCATGATCAGTGAAACAAACTGTATGTCAGTAAAAAAACACTCAAGCACAGAATTAAAGATAATACACTTTCTGCAAGCAGTGATGAAAACAAGTCATGAGGTCAAGTACTCCTAATGACAATAATTCTATATTATTATAGAAGAATGTATTTAGAAACTGTGAACTGAATTAATTATAGTTTTGGCATTTCAGACACTAAGCTACTGAGCTTTAAAAATACAATGTACTATATAATTTTGTCTGAATTTGAAAGATCCTGTTCACTACACAATTTGTTTGTCATCTTTCAACAAAATTTCCAAAACAGTTTAAGGAACAAAAGAGCAGTTTTGCTCTATGCAAGTTTTAAAATTCATTCTGAAATAGAACAATTAAAACAAGTTCAAAAGGCATCAGTAAAAATAAAATCAGCTTCCTGTACCTCAGTAGGACAAGAAAAAATCTGCACGTCTGTTGAAGAAAATAACAGAAAGGAATAAAAATATTCCAGAGAAAAACCTTTGCTTCGTAAGTTTGATTAATGGATATCCATGAAAGGCAAAGTAGAAATGATCTCATACTCTCATTCAAACAGGGTTGCTATACAGGGATAGGTAACTCTCATGATAATTTGAGGAGTTAAGTCTCCAATTTGAGGCTTAACAATTCAAATGAAATCCTGAGTTTGACTTCCAAGCAATAGCCATTATGTTCATGTCAGTGCACTTCTGTGAATTAGTGAATGGCTTTATTCTAATCCTTGGATTTCAACCATCTTTAGTTTCAAATACAGCACAGAACACATCACTATACATTATAATTAAAATAAAAATTAATAGCTAATTCAGTTAAGCAAAATCTTTTTTTCTTTTAAAAAAATTAGTTATGTTTCTGACATAGCTTAGTAAGCTAGATACAAAGAATTTCTGCATGCATTAGATAATATCGCATTTTCTTCTATAACGTAGTTTTTAGTATTGTTCAATATGTGATTTTGTGTTAAATTTAACAGGTCCTAAAGGATAAAGTCTACTCTGAATAGATCTCTGATGACTGTCTTGACAAGTGGTCCTATATTGACTGATTGATTGATTGATTGATTAAATTGTATGCTGCCTAACTCTCAATGAGTCTTGGCAGCTCACAAGACTCAAACCAAGAAATTATTAAAATGTAAAAAATGAAGAAAAGTCAGGCACAATAAATGCATCAATTAGTATTTGTGTTTCTGTGTGCCTATGTACTTGAACAACAAGCCACTCACAGCTAAAAATAATCTGAATCTATAGAAGCCACACTGATTTATAGCATTACAGTAGTACAATAGCTAAATAATTTGTTTTATAAGTTTAACTTCAGACTGGAAGACTATAACAACACAAGTTTCCTTTTTGATAGATTTAAATAAGAATTTACTGCTACGTCTGTGGTTTCCTGAAGGCAAGAATTTCCCCCAAGTTTGAATAAATTATATACTATAATCATGGATACAAGTCAAAGCACTTAAAGAAGAAACAAATTGTTTACCAGATTCCTATGAATAAAAGAGAACTAGAATGTTATAGAATACACTTAACTCCTTTTGAAAGGAAATGCTGCAGGAGATCTACAAATGAACATCAGATCAAAATGTCAAATTTATCCACAGGCCAACTAAAAGAAGTTTTTATAAATCTTAAAATAGAACTTAAAATATCACCACATGATTGTCATGGTGTAAAATTATTATTATGTTATAGGACTATTCAACTCCTAATATGAAACTATATTGGTTTATATTGAGTTATTGGTTTGCAAATTTGGGATTTTACCTGTAGAAAAATACTACTATAAAAATTATTAAGTTTTTGGCACTATCTTCTAGCTCATACATGATTTATCCTTAAGTCCTTTGGATGAAAGTAATCAATCCTGTAAAAGTTCATTGGATCAATTCTATTTCAGTGAAAAAATAGAAAAGGTGAATTTGTTGAATTCCATGTACCTTTTGGTCTAGGGTGACATAAATGTAACAGTAAATGGCTTTAATCCATTGACAACTAATGCATATCTAACGTGTATAAGGTAAATACATATTTTTATAATTTTGACGGCAATATTAAGGAAAAAACTGGAGATTCTGAAAAACATTTTCTTTAAAAAAAAAAAAAGGAACCAAAAGCAAAATGAATGAATCAATCTATACTCCATTTCCTGATAATTACTTATTTACTTGGTCTTGTATAGTTTTTGACCTGAAAATTGCACAGCAGAATTCAGAGAAGTACCAAGGACCAATGTCTTCCAGTCCTCTTAATGACTTGGAATATACAGTGAAGCTTGATTCACTTTGAAACTTAGATCAAATGAATTTCTCAAGGAAATCCTCAAAGCATTCACAACAAGCTCCTATACAATATGCACTGTGTTTTAATTGGATAAAACTGGTTTAAATATTATATAAAAGATATTTGTCTAGAATGTACTCATCATACTTTTTTTTTATTCCCACAATAATCATTCATTGAAAACACTGTTCAAAATTTATCACCATTATTCATTTTCCTTCTAAACTGTCCTTTTTCTAGGACATTTTGGAAAGCAGTTTTATGAAACAATTAAAGACAAGCCAGTTATCCTACATCCCTTAAGGCTTTTCTAAATGGGTGCTTGGGTTCTTTCAGTACAAATTTCTAATAAGTAACACTTATCTAATCTCAAAATGATTACTTGGAAGTGAAAAGGCCCATACCTTTAATGAGAATATTTATACCCCAAGCTAACATCTCTCTTGTCAACCATTTTCTTAGAATGCCATTCTCTTTTACTCAACCTACAGCTTTCATTAGAGGAGCAGAGAGGAAAGTAGTCATTATTAGGGACTAGGTTGAGCATAGAAAAGCCAAAACAAAAAAACCAGCAATTACCAAGAACTATCTCAAGAACACAGAGTTTTTTTCTTCAATTGTCAGCATCATTATCCTGAGTCATGAAGGGAAGAACCGGATGAAATCCATAAATAGAAAGATCTGTCATTAAGTCACTCAAAGAAATTTGTATCATTTGAAATTCTCAGTTGTTTGGTCTGATCCTGCCCGAGCTCATATTCATTACCACAGAGACAATTTAATAGGCTCATTACATTAGCATTCTTAAAAGCAAGAAATTCAAAGCAGTTTAGTTCACTCTCAGCCACATCCAGGCAACCTGGAATTTTAAATTCTTCATTTTAAAGTGACTTTTTTTTTCCACCTTAAGGTCTTTGCTTGCTTTCTTTTTCTCCATCAAACTTCAAAGTCTTCCATAGCAATTCCTGACAGAATTTATGAGGATGCAATAATGTGCCAATTAAAGAATGTTAAATGAGTGGTAATATGATGTCTCCAATGCACCGTAATTATTATTCACAGTTGTGCAGCAATGTGCTAGAAAAAGAACTGGGATAGAAAAGTGAACAATTTTGCTTAATCACTGTATTTGTTCAACATTTTTCCAGGACATAATATGAAGTATTTCAAAGGTTTCCTGTTGGAACGTACTCTACGACCTATTCTAAAGCAAGGAGGGCCCTTTTAGGTTATCAGCAAGCTGAGAATGTTTTTTTTTTTAAATATTACATTTATATCCTACCTTTCTTCTTGGATCAAAGCAGCACATGCAGGAGTGTTCTTTTATCTTCATAACAACCCTATGAGTTATTTTCAGCTATGATATAGCAAATGGCTGAAAAACACAGATAATCCTTCAGCTCCAGCCTCTGTTCCTGTTATTGAGATTTCAGTCTGATTACGTCTTCCTGGAGCCCATAACCTCACTTTTTTTGCAGCAGTGACCGTTTCTCCTCAATAACCAGTTGTGACCCTGAAGCCTTTCCTGTAAGTCCTTCACTACTCTTCACTATCACCCCTTGAGCTCCCCCACCCACCCAAATTGCTCTTGCAATACAGAGAAACCTGTGGCAAGAGGTCTAGGTCACCTAAAAGCTCTTGTGAAATTTTCAACACTGGCTAAGTTAAGTGAAGTTAACTTCAGTGAAGCAGCAAGATTGTGGGTTGCTGTATGATTAATTTCTGCAAAGGATAATTATTGCAACACTGACCTAAATTCCAGAGTAAACTCTAGAATGGGGGCATAATCAAAGCTATCGCCATGACTAAAGTGTGGCAAATTATCTCTATTTTGTACTACTCCGGATAATTTGTATAACTTAAATCATAACCAAAGGGTTGCCCCTCAAGCCCTTCTGACCCCCTACACTTAATTATCATAGCAGTATTGTCATCTTTACTGTGCCTTCTTACAAATCACTCTAAAAAACAACAACACCTCATTTAGATAAAATTAAGAGTAGCTTTTTCAGGTCTAGGTTTAAAAGAGAGATGGACCAATGTCTCAGAATTGCTTTAGAATTGAACATCTTAGAAGCTCTAATGTTAGCTCCATAATAATGCTAGATTTAATAATAACCTAAAACCTTGTACTGTTATCTCACTTGTTGGTTTATGATCCTGCTGCTGGATGTAGGCAGGGCAATTTTCACTAGTCTACAGTTCTTATGCTTTTTTTAAAAAACTTTTTGATGTTCTAATAGACAATGTTATTGCTAGAGGTTTCAACTCAAATATTAAGAATTTAAACACATACACTTTCTAAACATATTGTAGCTCCTAGCTATCGATGCAATGTTATGTATATTGCAATGTTTATCTTTATGATTAAAAAACAACCCTCTGGTTTTTTATCTAGATCACTAATTGATATGATCAATTATTGGGTTTTTTTAGCAATAGAACTTGTGAATACAAAACTTCATGAAGATATGTAGCAAAAACATGAAGAAAAACAGCCTCATAATCCTCCAGTAAATATCAAATGATCAAAGATTCCCCTACTGAATTTCCTACTTATTCTCAAATTGACAGGAACAGAATTTAGACTCCAACTTCTACAATAAAAATCAATTTAATTCAATTTCTGCCATTATTCCTGGCGGTAGAATTTTGCCTTTGTACCCATAGGCAGGCAGGCAGGCAGGCAGGCAGGCAGACTAGGAAAGTCAGAAGCAGTGCTAAGCTCCCTAAAATACCAAGACAGTATCCATTATTCAAACTTTGCCCAGATAGATCTTTCACCCACTTCTATAGAATTGACTAAATGACAACATTACCTTGTGTGTCATAATAAATATCTAATAGTTCATTTTTTAAACTCTATTACCTTTAGTATTCTGTTTAGTTTTACACTGGCTGCTTCTCTTCTCTAATCCCTCTGGGATAACCATCCTTCACACAGTACTCCTACCAATTCTCATTTACAGTATTCAAAACACCAGCTCTGTCATTTCATATCAACTGGATAGACATTTTAACCTTCTCCAGCATATTGTCTAATATCATATCTATGAAATACTTGACTGCTATCACCTTATCTATTAAATGTCAGAATCATGTGTTTCAAACTGTATCATGAGATGCTAGGATTTGGCAGGAATTGAAGTACTATAATGCTTTTATGAAGAAAAGCATTGTGGATGAAAGACTTGAAATGATTTCATTCTGGATCCAATTAAGTCTATTTGATGCTCTAATTTTCAATCTCACTCACACACCCTGTAACCTTATGAGATAGGTTGAGTTTATTTGGGTTGGACTGACAGATTGAGATTAGACAAAGTGATTTTCACAGTGGTAGATTTGAACCTGGGTCTTGCTAGTTCTAGTTAAGCTGTGTCTATCAGACCACATTGAGTTCAGCATGAGGTGTGATCCAACTACTGTCATGTGTAAACTATGGTTCATGGATTGAAGATAGTTATAAATTAGGACACTGATTGAACAGCTCTTTTTTTTTAAAAAAAAAAAACAAGGTTTAACAGGATTCATGGATCTAGACAATACAATAGCTATGCCACTGTTCTGTCATCGAAGCACAGGAGACATACTTTATCTTAGCTTGGTCTGAAAAAGCACATGTAATTCTTTTGAGTTATTTATGTATTTATTAGCCATTTGTATGGCTGTTCATCTTGACAAGTGACGGAGTGGCAAACAACATTAAAGTAAAAACAGTAATAACAACATTAAAATTAAAATATATAACTGCCAAGGAAGATATCACAATTGACAGTTGTTGGCACAGCCAGGAGATCATTGAGAGACCAGACCCAGGAACAGACCAGGTCTTCAGTGCCTTCAAGGCCATCAGGGTTGGGGGCATCCTAATCTCTAGAGGAAAAATGTTCTATAGGGCAGATGCTACGCAGGAGCACCTCCTCAGTCTACCAACAAACATTCCTTGGCTGACAGGACCCAAAGCATGTCTATCCTGCCAGGCCAGATAAAATGGGTAGAAACTAGAGAGACATAGTCCCTCATGTAGCTTGGCCCAAAGATATGAATGGCTTTAAAAGTGACAGCCAGCACCATGAATTACAGTAGTGGTATTATACCTGCCAAATAACTAGTGCCATTGACAATACCTGCTGTCTTGTTCTATACTAGTTGAAGCTTTCTAGATGCTCCTCAAGGGAAGACCCAAAATAGAGCACATTGCACTATTCCAAATTAGGAAGGCATAATATAGTAGTATACCTGTTTAGCTATAGGATTACCTTGTCTGCATTGGGATAGTATTTTAATTAAAAACACTATCCAAGGATTCTAAGGAATTGCTTTCACCAAATATTAGCAGTGCTTAATAATCCATCATACGTATTTTGGATATGAGATCTTGCATCATGCAATTAGTTTGATTTAAGCTTTGTCCCCGCCCACTGGTGAGGGGCTTTGGCTGAAATGCATAACAGAGGTAATTTAGTTTCGTAAAGGGAATGGGATTGTTCTGTAAAGAAATAACGCATTTCAACCAACTATGGAACTTCTACCAGAAGTAAATAAATAATCTAGCAAAATTCTGACATATTGTCTGAATGCACCTTGTTTCCCACTCAAATTTTTGGAGACTTTTGATTCATTTCCTACAAAGAATAAAAATGGGTATCAATGTCCTAGTGGAAAATTCACTGACTTTGGTCTCCCACATATCTATATCAAATAGACTATACAAAGACACTGTGCATCTGTAAAATTCTACATTATAAATAATGCACTTATTTCTTTGAATGAAGAATGTTATAAATCTGGAGCAAGTTTGAGAGTGCTACTGTCAAACATTATCAGCTCTATCTTTGAGGAGGCAGCTTCAGCCATCTCTCATCAAATGTTGTCTTATTGATAGGTTGATGATGACCGCATAGAAAAGACGAATTCAGGACACTTCAAATTCTTGCTATTTCATCTCTTCATTCTAAAAAAGGATCACTTATTAAATCATGAATGCAAATGACTGACAAAGTAAGTGCCATGCAGTAACTAGCATATCAGAAATAATCCAATAGAAGTATAACCATGTATACTAAATGTCTCAAAAGAATGAACTACTACAAAAATATAAGCAATCAAGAAAAATATTGGAGCAATCAAATAACAATTATGAATAATGTGCAGATTTTCTGTAAATCTAAGATGTGACTGAAGTATGAGAAGAAAAAACTCTGGAAAAAAAGAAGTACCTATTATTCAGATTAGGGACAGTAGAAAAGATACAACTGACATTTACTAATACGGATAAGCTCCTGAAATTAAGAACTGAAAGAATATATAACATGAATTGCTGCATTGGGATAATTACCTTGGACAATTTGATGCTGCCTAAAACACAGAATTCAAAAACAACAACAAAGTAGGTTTAAAAACTGTTAACTGATTTTAAAAAAGGGCCAAATCATGTAACAAACCTGAAGAATGTCAGCATCCTAATACAATATAGTAGGTATTTCCTTATAGTTATTACAAAAGCAATGGAAAATATCAGAAAAACATAAATAAGGAAGAAAGTTATCAACTATCATGTCTACCTACATGGCAATTGGTTGTAGTAGTATGAAGAGTAAAGAAGATGACCTTCATGGAGATATGCATCACCAGGCATAGAGAGTAAAACATATTTTAAGCCCATGATAATCGTATAACATTGAGAAGCAGCTAAGATATACAAAGATACATGAACTATAAGAAGCAGTCAGCACAATCTGACTTGCAAGATTCTGTTATTGTAGCCAATCTCAATAAAAGTAGAGTCAACTGCAAAGTTAATTTTTTGGTCTTGTCTACTTAGAGTGAGCCAGGCTAAGATTCGATATTGGGATAAAACTCAAATATTAGAAATCCAAATCTTTGGTCAAGACAGAAGTGCCTCTTCCGTGCCAAGGTGCTGAGATGACAAACGGTATTTGACGTAGGTACAGAATTGTAAAAGGGGCAAACTGACCCTAAACAGATACATTCTGTTGTTTAATGTTTATTGCATCCCAAGTGTCATGCATATCCCTGGATAAGGGGTGCTGCTTCCTTATTGCCCTTGAGGCATCTCCTAGCCTCTTATCTCCTTTTGTTATGTCTTGAGCGCCGGAGCAGAGAACCTGAGTATGTGAGAAGAAATTGTTATTTCCTTTCCCAGAGAGAGATGAAAGGGCAGCTTCTACATGTGAAATGCATCACTCTCTGTAATAATTTTGCCTTTATACTGTATAAATATCTGGTTAAAATCAGCCATCTTTGTTCAGACCTTTTGGACTGTTTGAACCTTGCGCAATAAACTCTTTCCTGCATTGAAGAGCTTGGCCTAGTCCGTTTTTCCTATAACAGCTGGCGACTCCGCCGGGACTAGGTGAAAGGTGATATTTCTCTGAGGGCCATTTCAACCCCTCGGGACCATTGGGAGGTCGCTCCTGAACATTCTCCAGGCGCCGCGGAGATATGTCTCCGGGAGACAGCAGCGATATCCCTATGGGCCCGACGGTGCTCTGATCGAGTCCAAGAACCCTGCGGTGCAGGAAAGGTGGTCTGAACAAATTCCTGGCCAGGAATCTATGGAGTGGGAGCGTTTTTAAGTGAGTATATTGTAAAAGAATTGTACCTGCCTCATTTGAAGGCAGACGGAGGGACCTGATCACTCCCTCGGACTCAGGGTGGCTACCCTAATGAAGTCCATGTCAGGTTGTGTGGGTGGTTAAGCCGTCGCATTTCTCGTTAGTGGCCGTGAGTTTCCGGGGCTAAGTCGACAGCAGTGTGATAGAATGGGTGGGGTTCAGAGCATGCCAAATACTCCATTGGCATGCATGTTAAAAGGTTTTGACAAGTATTTTAGCAACCCTTCCTATTCGAAAGGATCAAAGGATCAATTAAAATTCTTATGTAAACATGTGTGGCCACAAAGGGAGATGGGCTGACCCCCCGCCCCCCTCAGGGATGGTTAAGGGAAGAAACAGTGGATAAGTTGTGGGGAGTGATTGTAGTGAATCAGGATAAATATCCTGATCAATTTCAATATATTGATCAATGGGTGAGAGCCCTGTTGAAAAAGCTGAGGATTTATTGCAATGTAGGGCTGAAACAGTCGGGTTATGTGTATTTGAGCAGGCAGGAAAAGTAAGGGGGCTGCTGGAGGGAGCAGAGGAGGAAATCAGAGGTGTATGAGTGATCCTGGCGTGAAGTCAAAAGTCAAGGGGAGTCATTCGCCTAGAGGTAGCAGTCAGAGTGAGGGAATGGGGGATGATGATGATGGTGATGATTTGGAGGCTGTGGGGGTTGTAGGTGGAGAAGAAAGAGCAGGAGGCACGGATGAATAAAAAGGTTGGTTTGTTGGCAGGGGCACTGCAAAGTGGGATGCAAGGGGTTTTTTCTCTCCCCCCCCCTTCTTTGGAGGGGAGAAAGAGGAAAAGAGATGCTTTTTGTTCTTTTAAAACTTTTTTTCTCCTTTCTCTCACCCCCCACCCCTCCTCCTCTTTCTGGATTACATTGGATGTTTTAGATTTCTGGGGTTTTATATTGAGCCGGATCCATTTAATATTTTTAATTATTTTAAATTGGTGTTTGTCTTGTTTTTTTAAACAAAATAGGCCGTACACCGCCCTGAGTCCTCGGGAGAAGGGTGGTATAGAAATAAAATTATTTGGGAAAAGGAATGCCCAAGACAGATGGTGAGAAGTAGAGGGATGAGAAGAGCGGATTTTGGGTCAGGGATGAGGTGGCAGTTTTCAGGGAGAAGGGGAGAACGAGGACAGAGGAGAGGTTTGAGTAGAAGGTTGGACAGACAAGTTCAGGTTGGGGTTTTGGTAGAGGATTTGGAGAGGGCGCAGGGCAGCAGAAAGTGGAAAGTATTGGATTGGCGGACATGACTTGGTCAGATTGAGGGGGACCAGGCTTGGAAGAACCCCCGCCTGAGCCATTACTTACAATGAAAATAGAGGGTCAGTACAGAATGTTTTTGGTAAATATGGGAGCAGGAAGATCAGTTGTAAATAAGCAGATTGCAGCCCCCCGGATCCCATAAAATTCAGGTCCAGGGGGTATCAGGGCAAGCCATGGGGCGGCAGGTCTTGAAACCAGAGATGTGTGATTTTAAGGAAGCTGAAATCCAGCATGAATTCTTGTATATCCCTGAATGCCCTATTCCGTTGTTAGGCAGGGATCTGCTGAGTAAATTAGGGGCAACAATTTCTTTTGATGAAGATAGTCAGAGAATGACCATAAGGCATTCCCTGGAGGAGAAGTGGAGGTTGTTTGATGTGTCTGAGGATAACCTGCCGGGTTTTGCAGCTCACCACCCTCCAGTGGTGGTGGAACTAAAACCTGGAGTGGCATCTGTGAGTATAAGGCAGCGTCCCGTTTCTTGGGAAGCAATTTGTGCTATTTATGAAAGCATTCAGAGATTTGGAAGTGGGGTTTTTGGTGCTATTTAGTCCTCCTTGAATACTCCAATTATCCCAATTAAACAGTTAGATGGGTCTTACCGCCCGGGGCACGGTAACTTTACACCTGGCCGTGTCGAATCCATATACACTGTTAAGATTAATTCCCCCCCGGGCTGAGTGGTTTTCTGTTATTGATTTAAGGGATGCATTCTTTACAATTCCCATTGACCCCGTAAGCCAGCCACTGTTTGCATTTTGAGTGGGAGAATCCTTATACAGGAATGAAAATGCAATATACTGGGACTTGGCTGCCTCAGGGATTTAAGACCTCCCCCACATTGTTTGGAATAGTGGTAGCTAGAGACTTACAGTATTATGTGCCTCAACAACCAGGAGACACAATACTGTAATATGTTGATGATGTTTGGATCAACAGGACTGACAAAGGATTTATGATGGGATAATACTAAGATGAATGCACGATGATGTTAGATTTGTTATTAGAGTGTGGTTATTGGGTATCAAGAAAGAAAGCTCAATTGGTGAAAAGGAAAGTTAGATATTTGGGATACGATATAAGAGTCGTTGAGCTTTAGGACCAGAGCGGAAAAGAGCGGTCCTAATGCTGGCAGGACCCCAAACAAAAAGATAACTGAGAAGCTTTTTAGGATTAGCTGGCTTTTGCCGTAATTGGATCCCTAACTTTGCTTTGATGGCAGCACTTTTGTATGCAGCCACCAAAGGAGCCAATGTGGAACCTCTTGAGTGGAAAGGGAGGGGGCTAAAAAGCTGGCCCTACTGTTTGAAGGTGCTGGCTGAAAGTGCAGAATTGATTCAGAGTTGTAATAAACTCACTTTTTCTTGCCCTATACTCATGCACTCCCCTCACGAGGAGCAGTCTGTGTTGAATATTAAGGGACATTTGTGGATTAGTGGGCAAAGGCTGACAAAATATCAGGCAATTAGGAGTGAGAATCCAAAGGTGCGTCTGGTGGTATCTAACCGATTAAATCCAGCAACTTTGTTGCCTACGGAGTCTGTTTCTGAGCATGACTGTTTACAGGTATTGGAGGTTTATTCCACCCGACCATGTAAATATGGTAAAATAAGGTAAATATGTATGTTAGGTGGCCTGACTTAGGTCATAAAGGGGGGGTTTGGAATATGGAGATGGTACAAGAACTTAATAAGCAAATTGAGAGATTCCAACGATAGGTGATGGAACAAGTACCCCCTAGATTAGTAACTTAATGTCACTCATTTGAACCTGGGGACCAAGTGGAAGATGGAAGGGATCTTTTATTGGTATTATGACTTCTCCATTTGCTATTAAGATTGCAGAATCAAAATCATGGATCCATCGGACACGAGTCAAGGCACCAGCTGATACCGGCTGGAAAGTGTCCGTGGACAAACAACATCCAACAAAAACTGACATTTGAATGTGCTTAAAGAAAGCTTTTGTATTTTATATATAGGTTACCTTGATGTATATCTGCCAATGTAACCTGCTGTAAGCTAAAAAAAAAAAAAAAGGACGGAGCACCTGCTCTCTTGAATTAGTCCGGAACTTGGATCCTGACGAAAGATTGAAGATCATTGCGGATTCACGGGGAGGAAAATTGGGTGTGGGCACTTTGAGTAATTGGGGTAGTAGCTTTATTGATTATTGTGTTTCACAGATATAAGCAATGGTTTTGTGGACAACCAGGGCCTATTTGATTTCTCAATCATTCCGATCCCTAATATTTCCCCAACCGGCTGTGGAGTGTGAACCTCTTATAGATGAAAGAAGTCCCTGCTTAGGACACCCTGGAAGCTGCCTTTTGATGCAAAAGAACAGAAAAGAGAATTTTCTTTAAATGTGTTAGTTTTGTAATTGTGTATGTTAGTGTTGTTGTTGCACTCACTGTATTGATTGTGTTTTAGGTATAAGCTGTAAGGTAGAGTGTGACGTGAAAATTATAGAGGATGTGTTAGTACATTATTTGGTAATAGATACTGAAGAGATCCCCTTGTAATCCTTAGCTGGTATGTTACGAAAATTACTAGGACAACACAGGATATGAAAGGATTGTTCTAGTTATATTAAGCTAAATATACCCGAAATCCCTAGCTATGTAACAAATACCTTTGTCAAATTGGCAGAAGACATAGCCCACACTCTGAATGTATCAAATTGTTTTGTTTGTGGAGGAACCAACATGGGAGAAAAATGGCCATGGGAAGCCCAGGAATTAAATTATTCCAAAATATTAGAAATGGATCAGAAAGGTAACCTGTCATATAATAAGGGTAAGGATGGAGACTGGACTTTGACTACTAGTCTGGTAGGGAATGTCTGTTTCCAGAGAAAAATTGTGGCAGGCTGTCATCAGGTAGGAAACCTCATATGTACAAGAAAATGGGAAAGTAAGGTATGGTGGTCAGGAAGCGATGCCACAGAGGGAACTGATGAAATAGCTCTGTTTAAGGTAAATGGGTTATCCTTTTTAAAGGATCCAGATAATCAGGCCCTTGAATGGCTGGCTCTTGATGGACTATACTGGATATGTGGTAAAATGGCATATGGGGTTCTACCGAAAACTTGGTGTGGAGCTTGTGTCCTGGGAATAATTGGACCAGGATTCTTTTCGCTTCCCCTTAAAACTCGACAGGTTTTAGGTGTCCCGGTGTATGAGGAGGTGGGGAACTTAAGACAAACAAGACATGTAGACACATCTGCAATAGGAAAAGTTATTAAGGAAATAACAGACAAAATGGTTGAAATAGCTCATGTGCCAGTCCAGACTTGGAAAGGCCTTAATTTACAGGACGTGTTTTCAGGATGGTGGCCAAAGTTACCTGGCCTGCAGGCCATTTTTGGCCTGATGGGATTAATAGCTGCAGGGTGTATTTTTCTCCCATGTATTTTACCTCTGCTTGTTAAAACTATTTCTAAAAGTCTATCCTTGCTGGTGGAACGTAAGACAACTGCTCAGGTGATGGCTATGTGGGATTACAAACGGCTCCAGCAGGATGAGTACCTATGGTGTGACTCGTCTGGATAAACAGATGAGTCACAAAGGGGGGTATGAGCCAGGCTAAGATTTGATATTGGAATAAAACTCAAATATTAGAAA
The DNA here is from genome assembly GCA_022577455.1 of Arizona elegans. NCBI lineage: Eukaryota > Metazoa > Chordata > Lepidosauria > Squamata > Colubridae > Arizona > Arizona elegans. The sequence continues at coordinate 180,936,935 of JAKOOJ010000001.1, forward strand.
TCCAAATCTTTGGTCAAGACAGAAGTGCCTCTTCTGTGCCAAGGTGCTGAGATGACAAACGGTATTTGACGTAGGTACAGAATTGTAAAAGGGGCAAACTGACCCTAAACAGATACATTCTGTTGTTTAATGTTTATTGCATCCCAAGTGTCATGCATATCCCTGGATAAGGGGTGCTGCTTCCTTATTGCCCTTGAGGCGTCTCCTAGCCTCTTATCTCCTTTTGTTATGTCTTGAGCGCCGGAGCAGAGAACCTGAGTATGTGAGAAGAAGATTGTTATTTCCTTTCCCAGAGAGAGATGAAAGGGCAGCTTCTACATGTGAAATGCATCACTCTCTGTAATAATTTTGCCTTTATACTGTATAAATATCTGGTTAAAATCAGCCATCTTTGTTCAGACCTTTTGGACTGTTTGAACCTTGCGCAATAAACTCTTTCCTGCATTGAAGAGCTTGGCCTAGTCCGTTTTTCCTATAACAAGAAAACTGACAAGTATTATAACAGAGGGACTATAAAGATGTGTATTGCTGACTTCTTCTGTGATGGTCTATTCTGAAAAAAATTAGCAGTGTGGATAGTGATATTAGTGCATATTCCTTGTTTGTTGTAATATTACCTGAAAGTCACTTCATCACAAGATAAACACAAGACAACACAAGTTAAATGATCTGGCATCAATAAATGTCAAATGAAAATGAAATCAGCAATAATAATTTCAGACAGAATTATATCACCAAACAAGAATGTACAAATTGAGACAATAAAACCAATCTCCTAATACAGCAGTTTTTCCCATCCGGATTCTTTCCAATTTTAATAGGTTTGGCAATGCAGCTGGGGAATTAGGAATACTGGAATCACACTATATTGGAAGGAATTAAGTTGGTGAAGGCATACTACAGATTCTCCATGTACTTGTTCATATCTCATTACAATACAGAAATATATGAGTAGAAGTGATATTGTATTATATGCCACCCAGAGTCACTTTCACATCACATGGGCAGCTGTACAAATATGATAAATAAATAAATATCATAGGGTATATTGCAAGCTGGTGATAATTAATGATTTGCTCTTCAAATAAATTTGGGTTAATATTTTCTTTACACTGAATTATCTTGAAAACACACGGCTGCAATAACTGTGGTATTTGCACTGTAAAAGAAAGCAGAATAATTAAACTGTCACTTGATTTCAACTAGTTGATTTATTGTATCTGGCATTCAAGGAACAGTTTCCTGCTCAGCCATGCAAAATAAAACATAGCATAGAACATGTCAATTGTTGGATAACTACTATAAATACCAAAGAACTCATACAGTGAAGAGCTTTGTTGTAGTGGCATTAATTAGCAATTATAGAGAATCAAGTTGTTATTTTTAATAATTGTGAAGGCCTGAATGGCTAAAGTCCAAAAGAAAAGGCTTGAGTCCAGACTGGTCTATTTTAATAATGCATATATGCTAGTTTAAGTTTCCATCTGCATGAAACTTGATAATAATCATATACAAAGTTTTTACAAAGAAGTGTTGACTGGCATCTAGTTCTTAACAAGGTATTCCACTCCTAAGAAGAAGAGGAAATTTGATTTAGTATTTCTTTACAACAGAGCTACAAAGATATTTTGAGTTACCTCAAAGTTTATTTTGGAATTGCAAACATATGCCAAGAACAATTACGATAGTATTAGGATAGTATTAGTATGTTTTGAAAAAGATTTTGGCCTTAATTCCCTCCTTCCCACTTTCTAGACATCAATGATAACTCCCTGGAGAAATCCAAGGAATAATAAATATTAACTAAATTATTTCTCCAAGTTATAGTTCTGAATTAACCAAGTGCTTGATTGCCAAAATAGCAAAAGTTGCAAAGAGTTCAAGGAACTAGGACAATTGTTGCATCATAAACTGCTTGAATGTATTTTGTACAGTGATCAATTGTCTTCTCTTCTAATGTTGCTATGTTCTGGTTCCCATGAAGCCTAGTTTAGATGATGCTTACATACCAAATGCATCTAGAGCAGTGTTTCTCAACCTGTGGGTCGCGACCCCTTTGGGGGTCGAATGACCCTTTCACAGGGGTTGCCTAAGACCATTGGAAAACACATATTTTCAATGGTTTTAGGAATAATTTTATGGTTGGGGGTCACCACAACATGAGGAACTGTATTAAAGGGTCGCGGCATTAGGAAGGTTGAGAACCACTGATCTAGAGAATCAAAAGGTACTTAAATATAAACATAATTCTCCAAAACTAAAGCATCCAGAAGCCTTAGAATCCATGCAGATGCCCTCTGATCTGGTATTACATTTAGAGAAGATCATATAGGCTTAGACTGAAATCTTTGAGTACTGGGTTCTGCTTTCATGTTGGAAGCACTGAGGTGCTTTGAATACTAACTGTACTAACTGTAGGATGTTCACTAATGACTTGTCTTGTGGGGTCTTTTTATTAGAACTCTGACATAACAGCAACAAGACAATCCTTTGAACTCCGAAGTTTTTTTCTACTGATACAGTTCTTCAGTAAGGTATCTAGTAAAATAATGTCTCCATTTCAGAAATGCAAATATGATCCGGTAAAATAATAGCACAAGCTCTTCTGAGAGAAGACTGCACCAATGGTGAAATTCAATTTTTTTAAAATATCGGTTCTGTGGGTGTGGCTTGGTGGGCGTGGTGTGGCTTGGTGGGTGAAACAGGGGAAGTATACTGCAAAATCTCCATTCTGACCTCACTCCAGGGGAAGGATACTGCAAAATCCCTATTCCCTCCCCACTCCTGGGGGAAGGATATTACAAAATCTCCATTCCCACCCCACTCTGGGGCCAGCCCAAGGTGGCATTTGCTGGTTCTCTTAACTACTCAAAAGTTTCACTACTGGTTCCCCAGAACCTGTCAGAACCTGCTGGATTTCACCCCTGGACTACACCCTTATTTCTTTTAATTAATTAAATGTTAATACATTAAAAAGTATTGTTTAATTAATAATTATTATAGTTATTTTTATTATGAAATGGCTAATTGACCAACAAGAAGGGATGTTTTATCATGTTTGATAGACGTGTGAAAGCTAGAAAATTTTGGACTCAGTTTATATATAAAATAATACAGAATATTTTAAAGATTCATTTACAATTGAAATAAGAGATTTCTTCTTTTCAGCTTGATAGATAAGCAGCTGGGGGAAAATTATGAAACTTTGTCTATATATACTGTATAACAATTGCAGGGAAATTATTTATATGCACAAAGGTGGAAATATTTGACTTTACCCCAGTGGTGAAATCTGAATCTGTTTACTACTGGTTTGCCAGCGACACATACGCCAAACGCGCTACTGTGCTGCACGATCATCGGAACCTTTTTTTTTAACCTTTTAAAAGCATTATTTACTATCTATTTGCCGGAATCAGTAGTTTAAAAATGCTTTAAAAAAGTAAAAAAAAAAAAAAAAAAGGCTCTGACAATCACAGCTGTGCTGCGCAATCATCGGAATCTTTTTTTAAACCTTTTAAAAGCATTTTTTTTACTACCGGCTCGGTAGAATAGGTAGTAAAAAAATGCTTTAAAAAAGTTTTTTAAAAAGGCTCCAGCGATCGCGCGGCACAGCTGTGATCATCGGAGCCTCTTTTTTTACTTTTTTAAAGCAATTTTTACTACCTATTCGACCGAGCCAGTAGTAAAAAAATGCCTAAAAAGTAAAAAAAAAAAAAAGTTCTGACAATCGCGTGTCGCTCAGCTGATCATCGGAACTTTCTTTTTACATTTTTTTACTACCAGTTCGGCGAACCAGTAACATTTTTTACTCCTGGTTCAGTTGAACTGGTCCGAACCAACAGCATTTCACCCCTGCTTTACCCCCAATGGAAGAATGGATAATTAAGAGGATGGAATTTGCAAAGATGGCCATTGTGATTGCTATAATTAAAGATAGACATTATCTAAGTTTAATGATGATTGGAAACCTCTTATTGACTTTTTGTGTGTCATGAGATAGGGTATTGAAGATTAGAAAAAAAATCTTTTTTTCTTTTTTCCCTTTTTTCACTCCAAATATTAGTTCTTGCTGCTTTTTGTTCTGTAATTAAAATTCTAATAACATTTTATTTAAAAAGAACAGATTATTTGAATCATTTAAGTAAAAGAAGAAGAAGAAATTAGTGGATGAAGGCAAGTTCGTGGGAAGTCCTACTAAATGAACATGAATTATCTTTAATATAATGAAAAGATGTGTTATATATTAAGATAACCTTTTTAAGTACAAAGTTGAAAAAATACATTTTTTCCCATTATTGACTAAAGCTAGATGACAGCAGGATGATGGCTGATTTTCACTTCAATCAACAACTTGTGATTATTACTTTAATTAGAATATAGAAATAGAAGGAACTAATGTTCAACTACCCAGAGAACACTGCATTTAAAAAGAAATGCTGTGCTCTAATTTACTGATCCTTACACTCAAAACTGATTCAGTGACTGTTTATTGTTGCTACTAAGATTACAGAAATATTTACATAGATCCTTAATAAGAAGTAAAGAAAGTGTGGGGAGAGAGGAGGTAAACATATGCAAAGATGAATACAGGTAGTCCAACCAATTGTTTAGTGATTGTTCGAAGTTATAACAGCACTTGAAAAAAAGTGACTTATGACCAATTTTCACACTTACAACTGTTGCAGCATCATGTGACTACCTTTTGCAACCTTCTGAGAAGCAAAGACAATAGGGGAGCCAGATTCATTCAGAAACTGTGCTTATTAACTTAACAACTGCAGTGACTCATTTAACAACTGTGGCAAAAAAGGTAATAAAATGGGGCAAAACTCATTTAACAACTAGCTTGCTTAGCAATGGAAATTTTGAGCTCACTTGTGTTTGTAAGTCAAGGACTATTCTCTACTTAATTAAGTATAATGAAACCAAAGGTCTTCTAAGGAAAATGTTTTCTCCTCTTGTTTTTGAAAAAGTACGGTCAACATTTCTACTTAATGAGATGATTCAGAGATGAGGTTCCCTGCTGGAAGATGAAACATGAACAAAATTTCAAGATTAATTGAAACGAATGACAACTGAAGAAACCTGAGTTCCTTTGTGAGTCTATTCTAAGTTCAAAAAAATCCTATCAATTACTATTAAGAGTACTTGTTCTTACTGTTATAAATAAATAATATCTAATAATTACAATTTGTTATTAGTATTAGCACTAATAAACATTTAAGTTCATTAATTCATCATTACTAGGAGCTGCCTATTTATTTATTTATTTATGGTCCAGGACCAAATCACACAATTTAACAGAAAATTCAGAATGCCACACACACATAAATAAAAGGCAGAAACCCTATAATGTTAATATTGAATAGATGGATCAAATAGCTTCTATCAGCTAAGGGTATAAATAAAAAAAATGTTACTGTCCTCAAAACATGTGGCTATTAGTCATTAAAAAAAGAATACCATAATCTCCTCATCATGAATGTACTTTTTCAGACTCAAAAGCAGGGATCTTAGCTCTAGTAATTAATTGATTCAATATTTCTTATTCCATCTTTATGCTCTTTCTAACACAGCTTATTAGGAAAGAGAATGGTAGGACAGGTATATACTGTATGTGCTACCTCTGAACATACTGAATGTTCCACTCAAGGTTTTTTTTAACTGTCTGTAAGCATTACCATTGCTACATCAGTGCCTTCCCCCCATTAGAATTCCTTATTGTAATAACCAGCTACGGTAATTAAACATTTCATTATATCGTATATCAAACATTCAACAATATCTGAAATAGTATTTACATATCTAGAATGTCATCCAAAGCCTCATGAGGGCTTCATTTTCTGTCTCTTAGAAATCACGTCAAGAAACTAACCTGGTCCTTTACATCAGAAGAGAAGGAGGAAGCTATGTGTTTCAAGCCTCCCTTCTAGAAACATCCAGGCATAAAGCCAGCAATTTCTGTTTAAACAAACAAGTTCATCAATAACAGGAATGAGTTAGAAATAAGTCTCCATTAATAATGGTCTCTTTTGGAAGAAATTGCATTTTTTTCTCTACCTTTTTCCTCCTTTCCCTTCCCTTGATCAATTTTGATTTTTTAAATATGAGATTTAAATGACAAAAACCCTTAGCAAATAAATACCACCAACTGTAATTTTGTTCACATGCTCTAGTAGCAAATTGATTTGAAATCTTTGTGATAGAGACATCTTTTTTGCTCATTGGCTTTGGTCTGTCATGAGTGAACAACGAGAGGAGTATTTGGAAAATGCCAGGACAATGATCAACACAAGTCCAAATACAGCAATGGTACTAAAGCATTAAGCCAATATAGCCAGTTAGAAACCATAAGCAGTAATGGATAATAACATCAGCCAAGAAACAGATGAGCTAAATAAAATTTAGGTTGGGTGGCTGCACATAGAATCAAAGCAAACTAAACCCAACCCAACCATTCCACATTTCTTGCAAGAAGTGGAAGCTAAGCTATTTTTCACCATTAATTTCAAAAGCAGTCAACTCTAATTCTAAGCTTTCAGTTCCATATTTGTACAACATAGTGTACATGAGAATGTGTACAATGTCATGCCATTCTGCATCTTTTTTACAGAATGCACATTTCAGATGGCAGCATCCAAAATAAGCACAGTGGGTTGCAAATATTTGTGTGAAGGAAATTACCATTGAAGACAGTAGCCCAAAATTTTGTTGTAATATTAACATGAACAAACAAGAGGCAGCTTCATTGACCTAATCACCAAACCAGCAACCTTTTACTGAATGGGCTTAACATGCTTTTCTCAAATTAATTTCTTCTGAGGGATAATTTCCTCTAGCATGAAACCAAGCCCTATTCTGTAATCTGAATAATTGCATTAAACCTTTGGACCACATTTTTAAAAAGTGAAAGTGTAGTTTACTGAAGATACAAACTAAGGTAGCTGCAGAAAATTAGTTCACTATTGCTGGTAATTGCCATGCTTGTAAAATAAATGCAACATATTTTTGTACATACAATATACTGTTATTTACTAACTTCCAAATTTGATTTATTGCTAATTGCAAATCAGCAGACTTCAAACATGTTCAGAAATTAGTTCCACATCAGTTTATATTTTAAGACCACATTAATTTATAGAGAACTCATCATTTGATCTGTGGCTCCCCCCCCCCTGCTAACCTGCTAAATTTTGTAATTAGCATACAATAACTTTTATTCTATACCCTTTAACGTTGTAAGATACATTTTGTAAGAACTTTAGGTTCTTGTTCATTTGCAATGGCAATTCAGTAATAAATCCTAAATATATTTACTTAAGAATTGCTGACATCTGTAGAGCATATTTCAGATGCTTAATCTCATGCTCTTTTGAAAGCCTTTCCTGTCTTTTGAAATTTCAAAAGCCTTGGTGAGGAACAGCTATATTATTAACCTATGAAACATCTTTAAAATTTAATTTGGATATGTTAGCTCGCTAAATTTAATTTGAAAAATCTGAGCCTTTCTTTTTAAATGTCTGCCTTACTGTTTTAATCGTTTAAATGCTAACAATCAGCTCTGAATCCAAAGCAGTATGAAAAAAGAATATTTGTGAAGGTACATACAAGTGCTTATGGGTGTTTTAAAAATGATGTTATATTGTTTTTAGTTTTCACATTACAAAAGTGACTTCTGTTACCGGGCAGATTAGAAATAGAATTAATTAATTATGCTGTACTTTGGTAGCAGCACATACTAGTCTTCGTTATGGACAAAAATGCACTAATTCATGCAACTCAATATATAAATTATTTGAGCAGTAATAATATTATTTAATGATTTAGTGTCATTCTTATTTATCAGTCTAATGAAAGTAGCTTTTATACATATGAGGAACATCTTACATGTGTGAATGGACTACTTTGGATTCAGTCTATAATCTGGTTACAATACTCCATTGTGAATTTTTGGAAGACATGGCCGAATAAAAATAAAATACATCAACTGGTAACTAAATAAATGTTTGAAAAGTCTACAAATAAAACGTATGAAGGTAAACAAATTTTATCAACATCATGATAATCGGTAATTGAGTTTAAACATGCTTAGAGTAAAACACATATCCACCATCCACCAAAAATTAAAAAATAAAATAAATAAAATATAGGGACACTAATTACAAATAATAAATGAATCCATTAAAAAGAAAACAAACTCAAAGGGCAGAATCAATAGGCCACCAGGTCAGTTTTCTATGTTTCTATGTTTTTATCTAAAAGCTACAGAAGACTCTTTTTTCCTCCTAATATGGATGGCTTTCTATAATCTCTATGTATGTTTTATGTATGCATGTTACTGATTCTTTGACATCAGGATATATTATTTACTACACATACTCTGACAATTAAAGGCACACAATGAAGCACAAATCTGAACATAAGATCATGTCTATAACCATACCTCATTATCATTCTTGCTTAACCATTCCTTGATTGTGGTAAGTGCAATGACTGCAGCTGGCTCATTTGGAAAACCTAAGATCAGAAAGAAAATCAGTTATGTATATGCATACCTGTATATATCTTTATATATAACTGTATAACATGTGTTATGATATATGTTCATTCATATTAGAGTCAGCACTCTTTTCTTAATTGATACTAAATTAGTAGCATTACCTGCTGTTTAGACACCACATTTATATATCCTATTTATATGTACTACCTTTATTTTTGTTAAAAAGTATGTGGATGAATTAAATGCATTTAGAAGTCAAAATGGGTGTGATCCTAGGGACATAGAAGAAGAGAAAAAAAAAAAAGAAAAGAAAAAAATAAGAAAATAGTACTCTTCTTAACTGGCCATGACAAGCAACCTTTCTGCTTTATTTATCTTTGTCTTCAAGAAAAGAAATCAAGGAGGATAAACCTTTAATTCCCCCCTTGTTGCCATTTGAAAAGTTGACAGATATGATTAAAAGATTTGCAAGAGGAATTATTTTAGTGGGGATCCACATAACTGAATCCATGCAAATACTATTTTAAGAACTATATATTTTAAAAACAGCAAATCTAATATACCCACCATATATACTCCAGGTAAGTTTCTAATCCCTTCAGCAAAGTTTTCCCTGTCTTGATCCCCTGCCTTATTTTTCTATGCCTGTCTGATGATGAACGATATTGAATAGTATGTACTCCAAGAGTACCTAGACTGTATTTCAGTTGACTCAAATCTGTGGTTGTTTATGCACTGGCTCTTTTCAAAACAAACATTTTTTTTCCTTTGGAAGGATGATTCACCTTGAAAATGTTAATATTTATACTACAGTGCCCTAGCTGAAAGCTATGATAAAGCAACACATGCACATATCAAAATTCATATAGGTTGTTTATTCAGCTACATAGGAGCAATCTATAAAAAACTTTACAAATGTCAAAAGTCCGATAAGAAAAGCTCCTTCCTTCCTCCCTCCCTCCCTCCCTTCCTTCCTTCGAAGGAAGAGCCGAGGTGGCACAGTGGTTAGAGTGCAGTACTGCAAGCTACTTCAGCTGACTGCTAGCTGCAGTTCATTAGATCGAATCTCACTGGCTCAAGGTTGACTCAGCCTTCCATCCTTCCAAGATGGGTAAAAATGAGGACCCAGATTGTTGTGGGGCAATATGCTGACTCTGCAAACCACTTAGAGAGAACTGTAAAGCACTATGAAGTGGTATATAAGTCTAAGTGCTATTGCTATTGCTATTCCTTCCTTCCTCCCTCCCTCCCTCCCTCCCTTCCTTTCCTTCCTTCCTTCCAATATACAATATATGTACTGTATATGTATACGCACACATAGAGAGAATGAGAGTCAGAGACAGGGAAAATATTCAAAGGCAGCACTAAGTTAATAGTTCCTATTTTCTTCCTATGTTCCTTTCATTTTCAAGAGCGAGTAGGAAAATTGTCTTGATCTGTATTCAGAATTAACTGTACAGTACAGTTTGGGAACGGGGCTCAAGTACTTCTCAAAGGCGCTAGCTTACCTTTCAATGAGTACTTTGTGCAATAGCAATAAAATCCCATCACTTGAAAAGAAAGTCTAATTGAACGACGCAGCAGTGCAAAAATGGAGAGAGAAATCTTGCCTAATAAGAGCAGCTGGAGAACTTTCTACACCAATAGGTTGTGGTCCTTCAGTTTTTTAACAGTATCGATCCTATTGCCACATATCAAAGATTTATGCATTGTATACAACTTCCTACTCTGCTGCAATAATTTCTTAAAAGATCATATGCTAACAATCTCATTCATACATGCACACACATATTCAGATACATATACTGTACATACATATATACATTCTGTATGTATATGTATATGTATATGTATATATATATCAATTTTCTTATATATATATATATATATATTATATATATATATATATGTATATGTATATGTGTATGTATATATATATGTGTGTGTGTGTTTTTCTTCTAGCCAGGTTTTCCCTACGTAGCCAAGGTTTTTTTTTTTGTTTTTTTTGTAGCTCCAGCTCAAAATACACACACACACACACACACACACACACATAAAGCCAAACAGCTTTGACATTTCGAATATTCCTGATCTATTAAAACCGGATCAATATCTTAAAAATAGGAGGAGGTCGCAGAAAGGATAAAGCATGCAAGAGCCTAGTACAGACAATTGTGGAAGGTTCTGTTCAGGATATTAGTTATGTGATTAAAACTACCCGGCCAGTTTGACAACTATTTTCACGGATTTTTATTTTTGAGCCGTGTTATCACTTACAATGATATGGGACTGTTCTTTTCCACTATGGCTTTCAGCAAAAAAGCAATCTTCATAAGCATGTGGGAATCAATTTAGTTGAGTGAAATGAATTTGAGGAGTCTCACAGGTAACCAATTGTTAAGGGGAAGCAGCTCAGACAATTCTGGCTAAGGGCTCAATTTTGGGAAAAAATAAAATAAAACAGGTAAATGCAATAAGAGAGACCCTAGCTTAGTTGCTGCAGCAAGTATGCCTTTAGAATACTAAAAAGGAGGAAAGCACAAAGAGTCAAGAGAGCATTAGCCAGATGACAGAGACAAGTGACACACCAATTTAAAGGAGATCCATCTGACAAAGTCGATGTTATTTACACCTACATATCTACTTTCTTTCAGGAATCTGGCCTTCCAATTTTAAGCTGAGCCCATTCTCTCCTTCCAAAGCCAAGTAATAACTTTCATTAGAGGAGCCAATATATCATCAAAGATCCTAGCCAAATCCATCAATAGACAGATGCCAGAAGGCCATTTTTCCATTTGCTATAAAAATGGGGATTGCACCTTCTGGCTTTGTCTTCAGCTGCACATGTTCATGGAGTTATCTGCCCTGCAAAATTTCATATATATGCAAGCCATGCCCTGAAAATATGAAAGACAAGGATCATGGCTCCTGTGAACAAAACACATTGGTGCATGAAAACTGAGTGGAGCCAACAGCCATGGTCATCCTTGCTGTATCTTAACCCGTATCATACAATCATTTTTACTGTTAACAAAAACATAATCTGCAAAAAATGATAAGGCCGCCAAACTGCTTTCCATGGTCAGATATTGTGCGTCTGGATTGTAAAATGCAAACGTAAGTTTTTAGCAGGAAATTCTAAAATGAAAAAATGATGACTATAACTTGCTTTCTTTTTTTAAAAAAAATAAAACACCACATTTTCATAGAATGTAGAAAAATGCCACCGCCTTGTTTTACTGATTTTCAGGTTGCATGGAAAAACTGGAGTTCTATATTCTCATAGATATCTGCTGACCAATAAAACCTGAGTGAAAATTTTTGCTTGTTTTATCAGTTAATATGACACCCCATCCTCTTCACCCACCCCCAAAACCCCTTTAACAGATATTCAAGTACTCTATGACTCACATTTCACAAGATGTACTTCAGGAAAATGGAAACAGGCTATTTCTGCAAGTATAGGAGATTAAATGGAAAATTGCCAGGAAAGAGATTCACTCCAGTGCAATTTAATGACCACACAATGGAAGAATAGCATTCTTTGGCAAGTTTAACTGTGAAATCTAGTGTTGCCTAAAAGCTGATCTACAGCAGTAAACAGGCATGGATTGGTATTTGCTAACATAATCCATCCGGTGAATCCCTTCTGTTTTTCTTCATACTTTGTTGCTGTTTCTAAAAACATCTCACTGACCTTAATATAATTGTTTACATGTCTTTATGTGCTACACAATATTTTGTTTTCAAAGCAATTCATACTGTAAAATGAATGCACATCAGCAAACATTCATCTAGGTCTCAGTTAATCAGAAATATGACTAAATTAGATAATTTCTCTATGAAATTATGATGGCTGGAAAACTGTCTAGCAATAGTTCCCTTTCCCTTTCCTTTTTTATAAATAACCAAATAGGAAAGATTGCAATTTTGAAGAAATATTTAAAACTAGAAATTTAATCATTGGTTCTTTTAACAGATGTGCAGAATTGAAACATGAAAAATAGAAAAATGCAGTTTCAAGCTGCCAATAATATTCATGCTTGTCATAACTGAAGGACATGATCATTACTGGAATGCTGAAATCAAGCCGCCCTTGATGTAATGTGGAAAACAGAAGATTTTCTTTCTCCAAGTTCATTTGAAGAAAAAGCTTGACAGTGAACATAAATCTTTTCTAACTAACGTTACTAGCAATGGAGGTGTATTCGGAAAACCCTTGAACAGCTGTAGGACTCAAGCCTTGAATGTGATGTTTTGATAATTGCATCACAATCTATGGGTTGAGGTATAGAAAGATATATAAAAAATCAGGATGATGCATTTTAGGCAGAACTCAGCGTAGACGGACCTAGAAAACAGTAAATAATTATTGAATATGATATATACAGTACTATAGGGACTTCACCCAGTAAAATCAATACTCAAGCATCAGTAAAACTAATATTCAAGAAACACTGGAAATGTGTAACCCCGACCTCATAATTTAAAAAAGTGTTCCACTGGAGGTGCATTTGGCAAAAGGGAGGAGGTAGGAAGGCTTTGCTCTAGTCATTTGAATTATTGTTTTTATTAGCATTGATTTAGTACACACTTAATCTGTATAGTGCATCAACTGGAATATTGAACATCAACAATCTTCCAGAAACTGCCATAATTCACTCTTACAAACATGTCGCTGTTTAATCTTAGGTATATTAGCATAGCCGAGTGCTAATGTTTACTATACCAAAGTTCCTAAGTGATGTTCCCAAGATCTGCCAGGTGGGTGGTGAAATACGTTTATATGAAATCAGTGAATGAAATAGAATTATTAGATTTTGATAAATTCTTTGTGGAAAAAAAAATTCTCATCTCTCTGCTGCACCATTCTGTACATATTACTACTTCTCAATACTGAGACCACCATGTTGTATCTGCCTAGCTGCTTGACAAGCCAAGAGTGTAAGACAGCTATCAATAATTATGTACCTAAGGAAAAAAAAAACAATATTAAGGAGACAGCTGATATGTTGATGGCATTTATACAACACACTAAGATGCATCGTGGTAGAACTAAATCTATCATCTCTATTCAGTCCATGGATCAGATCTTAACCATAATAAGACCTGAACACTTGGCTGTTCAAACAAATAGGCTGACTCTGACTCCAGGCTTTATTATTTACTATTAATTAGTTATTTGGTTTAAAATGGGATTTTATTGTACTTGTTTCTTAACTTGTGTTCGCCACCCTGAGTCCTTCGGGAGAATGGCGGCATATAAATACATGTAATAAATAAATAAATAAATAAATAATGTGTAACTTCATGGTTCGCTATGAGTACTTTAATTTAGCATCTGCTTGACATAAAGTTGTGAGAGTAACTGCAAAGCAGATCCATTCAGGTGGGGGGAGCAGTAGCAGCTCCAATATTCCAGCTTCTTTCTCATCCCCAGTGGTATAAAATTTAAAAATTGCACAATGTGGCAAACTTAATTATATCCTGAGAGTTCCCTATATCAATGTTACAGAAGACGAATTAAATTAATGCATAGAGGTTGGGTTCATCAGTTTATAGACAAGATCTTTATGAATGCCATCTCCAAATTAAGGGGAAGAAGAAGCACCTACTCATTATCTATTCTGCACAGCCGGTGCCACTGATTTACTTTGGGTCCCTTGACTTCCCATTGTCATGTAGAGTATTAAAGATAGCAATTAATCTAATCACCTGTATAGACATATAATCATTTTTTTAAAAAAATAGAAATGCTATTGGAGTCAACCAAAAGCTTATGACATTAATCATTTTATTTCTACAGTAATCCATAACACAACATGTGATGCTCATAAGAACATGAGTGCACCTTTTCACTTATGCTACCATGAAACTAATCCTAAGAGTGTTACTACAGTAATATGTGTCAATTACAAATAGCAGTCATTGAAAATTATATCTGCCATGAATTTATGAGAAAAGCCACCTTGTAATGGTGAGAAAGACCTTGGGAGATTAGGCAAAGAGATATTGCGAAGGGAACGGTCAGATAAGAGACAACATAATCCATAGCTAGATAGTGGAAGGGGCAAGAGGCTCAGAAGAGACCCCTCCCTAGTCTCTCAGGCTACAAAGGTAATGGCGGAGATGAACTGTACTCTCATTCTTGCAAAATTCTGTCAATGTAGTTTTACTATAAAGTAAAATTAGCTCATCTGGTTGTGATTTCTATTTACTCCATGAGGCTGACACATCTGTCATCCTTAAATGTATATTCAAGTTGGTTGGCTGGGATAGAAGTTTTATTTCATATTTCTTTCTTCTTCCGTGCTAATATCCCTTTGCACATAAACAGGACTACCTGACAGGAAGGTTGTTAGATCCTCATTCATCCTCCTCTACCTAGATAATCTTTCCTAATAAATGCTAACTGATCTCTCTAATTTTTTTTTTATTTGATTTATATGCCGCCCTTCTCCGGAGACTCAGGGCGGCTTACAATGTGTTAAGCAATAGTCTTCAAACTTTTGTATATTTATACAAAGTCATCTTATTGCCCCCACAAACTGGGTCCTCATTTTACCTACCTTAGAAAGGATGGAAGGCTGAGTCAACCTTGAGCCTGGTGGGATTCGAACTTACAGTAATTGCAGACAGCTGGTGTTAATCACAATGCTTTTAGTCTGCTGAGCCACCAGGCTCTATTAATATCTATTAATTACATCTATTAATCACTCTAATTTGAATTTGAATTTTGGTCATTCAAATTAAGTAGCATAAATCCTAATCAATTGTCCTTGTTCTAGTTAATGCTCTTCCCTGCTTGTTTGTGGCTAATTTACTAGATGAAAGTCAGTGTATGAGATCATATAGCATCAGGAATCCTGACTTTCCAGTCTAGCCTACACCCCTGATATTTCCAACTCTGCTACACTTCCTAATCCAGACAAGGTCAAGCAGATGCTGCCACCTGCTGTGACATCTCTTTTAAATCATTGTTTTATTGGTCTATAAATAAGTAAGTTGAATGTGAATTTGAACCCTTATTCAATAAATCTTTCTGTACAATTGGATTGGGGACCTGAATTTCTTTGCATTTGTAAAAGAACATCTTCTACATGCCTGAACCCATGGAAACATTTATTCTAATGAGCTACCTTTACCTTAAGGAAGCAGAGTGGAAACGGATGGAACAGTTCTCACTCAGACAGCTAAGGCACTCAGAGTCTCAGTGAATTGGGGGCCAAGAGAATAACGTGAATTGTTTTGGCTCTTCATTTTCATTTACTGTTAGTATATGTGAATAAGACCTATATAGGGTCTCACAGCATGAAGGGAAAGTCTTAAAAACTTCCAGAGGACATGTTAAGATCAGAAAGGATTCTAGGGAGAAGAAGCTGAATAATGAAGTTTTGGCTGCCAGTTAAAAGATATTTCTAACAACTAAAATAGTTTAGACAGTTATAGTGGCTGTTGAAGATGGCCTTTTGATCTATTGGTTTCTAGCTAGAATAAAGATGATAGGTAAGCATAAAATGGACTGATCAGTTTAAGTTAATTAAGAGGTATGAGATGTTGAGTGAGGCTGGGAGAAGACTCACTTAAGAGGAGTATGACATATTGTGGGATAGCAATAACAATAGCACTTATATATCACTCCATAGTGCTTTCCCGAATTCTCTAAGGGGTTTATAGACTCAGCATATTACCTCCAACAATCTGAATCCTCATTTTGCCAAACTCAGAAGGATGGAAGTCAACCTTGAGCCAGTCAGGATCGAACTTTTGACTGGGAGCAGAGTTAGCCTGCAATACAGTATTCTAACCACCACACCACCACAAATATTTGTCTAGATGATCCAAAGGATTAGGGTTGAAAGTAAACAGAAAAAGAAGAGCAAAGATTTACCTTTCTGAAAAATTGTAAGCAGTTACTTATCAACTGTTCCATTTGAGACTGGATGATAGAATGCCATTGCAGGCACTGGATTAATACCAATCAATTTTGTAAACCATTTCCTTAAAACTACAGTAGTAGATAGGAGCGAGACTAGTAATTAGGGACATATGGGTAAATATAAATAATAGTGTTTATAATAGACTCAAAACATAGTAAATAACAGCTTTGTCTAAATCACTTTATCTAAATCACTAGGACAGAGAATTTTTTAAAGAAAGGGATTATAAACTTTTTTCCCCTCAGAATTCTATGACATGTGCCTTATCAGAGAATATATTGCTATTTCCACATGAGTGAACGAAGCACCAAGGGAAAAGAACAATGGAGAGATGAGTCTAAGCCTCTACTAGATATGTCCAAAAGGATCTATTCACACCATCAGAAACCTTGCTTTTCCAGAGTTCTGAACTAACAGAATGTCAACCCCTGAAATGGCGACAACTCCAAACGCTGTCTCAGGGTTGCCATACCTGGGGGATGGATCCCTAGCACAGAAGGTGGGTGGTGGGAAGACCGAAGCCTCACAAAGCCATTTGAACTGTGAGTGTCAGCAGTTGTGGGCAGCAAGCGAAACCAGAGCAGAGGCAACAAACAGCTGATCCTGAGTGACTGCAAGCCAGCCAAAGAACACCTGATTGGAGGAAGGATGACAAACAGTTGATTGGGTCTGCCGGCAGGCTGGGTGCAGTTCCAGCCTTTATACTGTGTGCTGAGATTCTTGCTCAATAAACTATTGGGAAAATGCAGCGAGTGGCATCCTGATTTTGGTTCAGGTCTACATCTCGGACCTTTGAGACAGAAATTATAAGCAAGTAGGTTCCATGGAACTATACAGCTAAACTCCGCAAACTGAAATCAACTCTTGTTTTTGTATTTATTTTGTGCACAAACCCAATCTTTACTCCAGGTGTATCAATTAAATAGGTCTACAATATATCATAAAATATTTCACGTCTCAGTCTGAAAGTCACATAAAGTGAAAATAGTTAAAAACCTGGTTAAATAATGACATAATCTGGAATAATGGAGGTCAATTTGATATAATGGAAAGATGGTACTTGATACAAAAATGTTAATTCAGCCATTGCAATAACAGTTAAAATTCCCAATCTAAGAAGTGGAAGCAAGTTCTGTCCCTCCAAAATTGCATTAGTAATTTCTAAATTATAAAGGTATTTATTTGATTTGTGAGATTCTCTCCACTGACGCAACCTCAAAACCTTCTCAATGAGAAGTCCTGCATTATTAGGGACTGAGCTGCCACGGAGACTTTCATAGGTAGAGAAGCTTCTTTGATTAAGACAACCTCACAAAATGTATCAAGTAGATATCATCAGTGAGAAGAGTGGGGCTTTTCCCAGCTATTCTGTGGTAAGTTTTTCTTTTGTTAAAAGTTGTACAGAAATCTGCCATTTTAATGAATAAGAATTCAGAACAGATTAGGAAGATCAGTAGGAAAAGGGGTGTATGGTTTGCCACTGGTTTGCTGCCTGCACATCTGTGGCGCGCGCCAAATGTGTGCTGCGCACACGCATGCACAGTGCATGCCAAATGCACACTGCACTGTGCATGCACACTGCGTGCCAAATGCACGCTGCACACGCACATGCACATTGCGTGACAAAGGCACACTTCATGCAGAAAAAGGAGTCTTAAGAAGATAAGTAGAACAGCGAGAGGGGGGGACAGCTGTGCCACGTGATTTAGATTTGCTAGCGAATATAAATAGCGCAGCACAGCTGATCATCGGAAATACCAGTTCGGATGAACCGGTAGCTTTTTTTTACCGGTTTTACCAATAGCTTTTATCACTATCAGTTTGCCCGATTTGGTGTGAATCGGTAGCATTTCAGCCCTGGAGTACAGGTAATCCTCTTTAGAGACCATAACTGGGACTGGCAACTTGGTCATTAAGGGAAACCAAAACTGTGTTTAGTTTTCCTTTGCTTTACAGACCTGGCAAGGTTGTAAATCCCAGGACTGCTCATAAAATTACTTTTTTCATCACTGATGTTACTGTGAATGAGAACTATCTGTATATTTAGAATAACTGCCAGAAGAGGCAACTGCCTCAAATTACTTCACAAAGAAATCAGCTGTGGCTTCTGCAACACTGCAGGATATTATTGCACAGAATAGGTATACTGGTGGTTTTTGAAAGCTGCCATTTTCTCTGACTACATAAGTAATTCTTCCTGACTAAATTCTTGCATAAGAATGACAGATTTCAGAAAAGCTTACAAACACAATACTCTGGGAGGAAATTATCTCTCCAGCAACATTGACCACATCTTATAAATGGGAAATCTTTGGGAGGTCTTTGACACTTCTTCAACTAATTATATAGCACTTCATACATTTTGATTATGGCTTCCAATAATCTTTTTTAAAAAAATTCTTTTGATAACCTGATGCTCTGATGGAGTAATTTGAAACTGCAAGTTTTAAATGCTGTGTCATGGATATTTAATTATATCTTCCTGGGAAGGCACAAGGAAAACATCACAGTAGTGTGTGTGTGTGTGTGTGTGTGTGTGTGTGTATGCTCCTGGAAGCAGGAAGCCGAGAACACCAGCCTGAAGATGACGAATGAGAGTTCGTCGAAACGTCGCCAAGACACTTCCAATTTTACGTGGGAGAAGACCCGAATAACCAAAGACCTACATACAAACACCCGCGAAAACCTGAGAAAACAATATATATATATATATATATATATATATATATATATATATATATATATATATATATAATAAAATACCAATATAGTATAAAAGCAATGCAGTATAATCAATAACAATAAAGCATCAAATAGTCTGTTGCTTTCTAACTATTGCTTTACACTGCCATTTTAACTAATAAAGAAATATGGGCATGAAAACTGTTGAGGTGCAAATACCTACTATGTGGATGCATAAAGACAAACACAAAATGAGTGGTATCCTATGATGTTCTTCGACTAATGAAATTTTTATCCTCAGTGGAAAAAAGATGGGACAATTTCAGCCTCCCAAATTCAGCCAGCAGCATATGCACAACCTCAACATCTGTACTAGGCTGCTGAGAGATTCGGAGAGGAGAGGAGAGGAGAGGAGAGGAGAGGAGAGGAGAGGAGAGGAGAGGAGAGGAGAGGAGAGGAGAGGAGAGATGCTATCTCCAGGAGACATGCTGAAGTATATATAAAATCCATTCTATAGTTCACTTATGGAGAGGCAATTATTATGGATGCTCTATTTTCCAGGTTAGGTTGCTTTGAGATATTATTTTGAGAATTATTTAAAAAATATTTTGGAGTTTCATATAACATGGGAGATATCTGTTGACATATGGATAAAATGCATGAGTTCTAAAAAAAAAATTAACTGTGTATGCTATTACTCCAATGAACTTGAACAACATTTATGAGCCTCTCACATGTCTGTTTTACTCCATGTGAGATTTAAAGCTGAAAGCAAATGATCATCCTAGGGTAACTTTATGATCTTCCAGGTACACTAACATTCCACTCTGTGCAATGATGTCCTAGCAAAATTTATGGTGCCATATCTCTCTGACGTAAGTCCAATAAAATAGACTTGCTTCATATGTGAAAAGAGCCACACGAGTGCCATATTCATATAACCCAAGAATACCTGGGGCTTTCTTAAGTCTTGAAAAGCTGATCCACTTGTCTACTGACTCAGCTCATGCTCCAGAGGAAATGCTACAAAGAGAGTTCATAGCTTTTCTGCCAAGCAGCAGGACAGAAGATTATTATAAAGAGTAATTCTGGCTTCATCCCATCTCTGCTGAGGGATGTGCCTCCTGTAGGGAGCACTAAATGGGATGACAGAGCACAGCAAGACATTCGTGCTAAAATGCAAAACTCTGCAAAGGGGCTGAAGGCTAGCCTGGTGGCACTGTGCCTTTATACAAGGTTGTAACCTTGTATAAATGATCGTTGATTGTACACAGCAAGTCACCTCTCTAGAGAGACCCAACACAAACAGTGGCCTGGCTAAAAAATTCATAGAAGTGAGCAAGTGGGAACAATTCTGCCTTCTGCCTTCCTACAGGAGTTCTTGGAAATCGGCCAATGCTGGGAGGATGCAGCAGAGATTATATTTCCTATCTTCACTATGTTACTCATTTTCCATGGTGAAGTAGAAGTTTGGAGATAATATAATAGTAAAGGAAAAGTTCATTTGCTGTTTGTTACTGGAGCCCTACCAAGCTTGATGGCTTCTAACTTGCTTCATATCATATCATTTATGGCTATTTCCCATAGAACAATTCTTTCTCCACCAACACAAACCATGCTGTAAAAGGTGGTGATATTTTGGCAAAGAACTTTTTGTCGCAAGTGTTCTGAAGCTGTGGGAGAATTATCAGGTTGAAGATTGCTCAGATACAGCAGATTTTAAAACAGAATGCATGTCTGCTTTTTTTGGTTTCCTGAATAATAATTTTGTCTGAGTTATATCTGCTGCAAAATATTTCTTTTTCTGGATTATTGTTCCTACTTTTTTATTATTTATTTTGATTGGAACCCATTTCTAACATTAGAAGCTTTGTGTGCTGAAATAAATAGCCCATTAAATTCCAGGATTTTTTTTTTTTTTTTTTTGCAAAGCTCAATCAAAGATTTCTCCAGACAGAGTTGAAGACTGAGATGAACAAGCTATGTTAATTGCAAGATACATAATATAACCCTTCTCTCTTATTAGTTAAGGTTATTATTATGTTTTTATGCTTCAACCACATCTAATTTCTGAACCGTGCTTCTTTTCTTCCTGATGTCAAAATATAGGAAAAGCAATTTAGAAAAAGGTCCAAAATGGTAGTCAAGTGTGAAATCACCATCATATATTGAATTGAATAGCAGCAGGATTCTGGCTTCATTTCTGTGTGAGATCCCAGCAAGGTTAAACATGTATTTGAAACTACTGATTTAAATAATAAGACTCTCTTGTTCTTTATAAAATAAACAGAGGAAAGTCACCATCCTGGTTTTCAAAGAGTAATACTAGGAAGAAAAACATAATGAGGTTTGAAGATAAGTAACCTAACAACTTTTAAATATTCATTTACATCATGACTATTTTTAGCTCTGGAAAAAAAATAGTTTTCACTTTTCAAATCTCTAACCACAAAGATAATTAAAGGCAACACTTTAAACTCAGAATTGGTTGTATGCTTATCATGAGATCAGCTGCTTTCTTTTTCTTTATAAATACAACTTTGAGGAGACAATTATATATGAGAGAAGGATTGGATACTTTTCTGTTGCACTATTACCTCCAAGAGTTCTTCTGGAACTTGATGATGCTATTTGCTACAATGACCTCTTCAATAGTTCTTACTATTGGAGGAAGAGGATATAATTTTCTATAAGACCTAGAGAAAATAATTACATTTCCTGTGGAGAATGATCTGGATCTGCCCTCCCACAACAAGTTAATCCATGTCTTACTTTTGTGAATCAAATGAAGAAGTCATCATAACTGATTCATAATAGCATGCTCCAGAAAAACAATGCATATAATCTGTGTACACTGGAAGATGTAAAAATGCAATTATGCATAAATATTGTGCTGGTAATGGTAAGAAATGAAATGGATTCATCCATTTCTTTTAGCTATGTTTCTTCCAATATCCCAAGTTTATTTACTTATACTATTTATTCTATATTTTTTTTTAATTTAAGAGTTTGATTTTTTTTCCAGAATATCTTGTACTCTTCTATTTATTATTTTCATTTACTGTTTCCATATATTTCTGTTTAGTCAGGAAATGCTCCCCTTATTACTTTCCTCTGCCTTTTCCTTCACTGTCTTCCAATTTAAATTGTAAAACATTCTTATAAGATCTGATAGAAAATGCCTTCTGTTATAATTTATCATTGCAGGTCTTCATAGATTACATATTGATCAAACCAGACTATTTAAAAAGTTGATGTAATTGTGCAACTGCAGCCAGAAATCTCTTTTGTATGTTTTAACCAACACACATACTGCATGAGCTCATGCAATTGGCAATCATTAAAAAAGTGAGAAAATTGAAGTGAAATAAGCACATACTATAGATTGAAGAAAGGCTGTAAATTAAAACAAGAAAAAGTACATAACTAACAGATCAGTATCAATCTTTAATATCAGTTGATAATAAAACGATTGTATAAATCTGGAGGGAAATTCATACAAAAAAATGGAATATATATCACTATATATTTTTCTTTGATTTCTCAGGAAATCTCTTGTCATACCTCTGATTGTCTTACCTATTGGTCTTGCTTTTAGGACCCATAAAATTTTAATCTTAATTAAGATTATGACATTTCCTTCCCCCTCCGCCCCACCCCCCAAATTCTCATTTTTTAAAATTAGTTGGATAGCTAAAGAAGTTTCATGTTATCACCTCAGTTTACCTAGCTGATGTCAGAGGTTTTACAATGAAAGTTTTTGTATTGGATTATCTGCTCTCTCAAAGTTACTGAAGAATCAGATGGAATCAGCACTGAGATTGAAACTGGTATTATATGTTATTAAGCTAATATTACAAAATGATGTCTATAAGACTAGCAGTTAATAGAAAGAAAACTTGATATGTTTTCCCCCTGTGAAGGAGAGTTAAATGATGCAGAAAATATCTCAGATACGAGCTTATATAACATGTTTGTAATTTCAAGCTCTATTCTATTTAGAGCATTTTCCAGTGACAAAGATGGCTGCAGATACTTAAAAACTTTTAAACAACCTTTTTTATTTCTCTTGGTTATTAAACAACACTCTTCTGTGATGGCCTTTCATAGGCATTAGTGGTCCTAACCATTTTTTTGTATTCAACAAGTAAAATTGTATTATTTCACATACATTCAGCCCTAATTAACTGTGGGTGCATTGGCAGCTCAATTAAGCTGCTGTCTTACTTCTATGGTGTTTTATTTTTCTAATGTTTATGGTTTTATGGTTTTTTGTTTTTCACTGGGAGCCCATCAGGATTGAAGTAGGCTACAAATAATGTTAAATAAATTATTAAATAAACAGAGTCTATATTTTACTCTGCCTTTCTAATGCTACTTCACTGCTATTAACTTCAAAAATGCATGCGTGATTAGAATAATACTATCACCCAACACCTAGAGCCATTTCTCTCATTTTCTACTACCAGGATTTTAGCCCCAAACTGATTTTATGGACAAACTAATTTTCAACCAATATTTTCATTAACCTCTTTACAAACAAACACTTTGTCTTTTTCTTTTTAAAATTCATTTCTGGTTTTTGTTTTTGCTGCACGTAGAGCGTGATATATAACATTCTGTTCACTGAAGTTGTTTTTTCTACACAGAAGGGGTCTTTCATATTGAGTTTTTGGGCACAGGCATCTATGTAGGATGGGCGGGGAGGGAAAAAGTATGACACATTCATAAAGATATCTTTCTGCAAGTTCTGGGATTTATATACTGCTGTCAGACATGTCATCATTTTGGAATTATTCTTGTTTCTTTTGGAAGCTGCTGCTTCTCATTCACATTTCATTGGTTCAACACATCTGACCTAAAGTCTTCTATTGTTCTGTGATTTTTTACGAATACACTAAGTCACAAGAATGTGAGGTTGTCTTTTTTGGGGGGACACTTTTAAGAGATAGCATTTTTTTTCTTAATCAGTTTGCTTTTTATTCATAATATATGCTTTCAGTGGTTTTTGCATATTTCAGTCAAGGAGAAAATTAAACAAGTTGTTAATGGCACTTCTGATCCCATACGTTCAGATTCAGTTTAATTTTCATAGCAACATTTTTTGCAGACATTTTAAGTAGAATTTCCAGCTCTGCTCTAAAACACTATGAAATTATAAGCCTCTGGGAGTTTTTTAGCCCCATTATAAATGCAGCTGCAAATATTTTTTCACTAGGTAGATAATGAAAATTCCTACAATTTAGGACAATCTATTAAATATCCAGAAGCAAGAGGCCATCTGGCTTCTAAGTAAAGTCATTCAATTTACAATGAGGAACACTCTTGAGGACTAATAAAATCAACCGTCTTCATAGTCCTTAACATGTCATCTTTCAATAGCCTTTATAAAATTATAAAAGAGGAAATATTTCACTGAATTAAACAGAGTAAGTGTTTCACTCATTTTATCTATCTCTGAAAGATATGAAACAGGAAAAGAAAGCAGTAATCCATTGTTCAACTGGAAACCTTGTTATGGTGAAGTACGAATTAAATTATTTGCTATGCTTGATACAAACAGACAATTTATAAGATATTACTCAATTATAAACAGCATCTTTAAAGTATGGGCTGAACATCAAGTAAAGAATTATCCCAGATTTATCTATTTCCTGCTTCATTATTATACATTTATTTTCATAAAGGTAAAAATACAAAGAAATTTGGTCAGTGGAGAAATAATAAACTCTCTGGTTCTTTCCTCCTATTATTAATTGTTAGCTATTGTTTGTTTTCAGATTTTCTCACAATTTTTTTATAACCCTTTTATAGTTATTGTAAAGGGGGTGTGACAGGTCAGTGCTGATCTTGTCATTCAAGCACTGACAGCTCAGGTTCAAGACCCTTGCACTGTGCAGTGAGCTCCCATTCCTGTCCCAGCTGCTGCTTCCCCAGCAGTTCAAAAGCATGCAAATGTGACTAGATAAATAAATACCACATTGGTGGGAAGGTAACAACATTCTGTGACCCTTGGCTTATAGTCCTGCTGGCCGCATGACCACAGAAATGTTTTTGGATGATGCTGGCTCCCTCAGCTAAGAAACAGACATGAGCACCACCCCTCAGAGTCATAAGCGACTGGACAGCGGAAATCTTTACTTTTTTATAGTTATTGCAGTTGGTGGTCTTCTTGAGTTTGGTCTTGAACATAAATACATTTTGATGATATGATAAGTTACCTTAGAAATATTGTTGGGCTTTATTTGTAAGTTGTTGGAGAAGTATAACTCAGAAATGAAACCAATTAAAGACTAAGGGTTAAATGGATGCTGTGAAGTTTCCGAAAGATTTGAATAGAACCATTGATATACAACAGTTGGAAGAAACATATTAAACATAAGCAACGATAGAAGAAAACATGATATTTAAAATGAATATCATGCATATAGTAAACTGATATATAAAGTTTCATTGATTGTATATTACTTCAGTATTGATTATTAAACTAGTAATTCATTTTTTTATTTTTTATTTTTAAATTTGATTTATATGCCGCCCTTCTCCGGAGACTCAGGGCGGCTTACAATGCGTTAAGCAATAGCCTTCATTCTTTTGTATTTTTTTCTACAAAGTCAGCTTATTGCCCCCACAAACTGGGTCCTCATTTCACCTATCTTAGAAAGGATGGAAGGCTGAGTCAACCTTGAGCCTTGGAGAGATTCGAACCAGCAGAAATTGCAGGCAGCTGTGTTAATAACAGGGTGCATTAAACCATTTTCTTAAAACTGTTTGGGAAAGTATTTATAATAGAATGAAACAAATTCTAAAAGTTGAATTCTCTTTCCAACTTTCTATCATATTTTTAAATCTTACACTTCTACATCAAGATAATATATGTTGCTTGAATGCTGTATGATTTGCATTGGAAGGTATGCAGATATGTATGTACGTACGTACGTATGTATGTATGTATGTATGTGTGTATGTATGTATGTATGTATATTTCCAGAATTTGCAAGGCTACCCAACTCAAAATATGTAACTCAGAGTGGTATACAAAGAAAATAAACAATTCATCATTATCATCAAGATCAGCATCACCTATTATTCAGGTGGCAATATCAGGGGACAATTGAATACAAGAATTGGAGAAGATCACAAAGTACCAACATGTGAAAATTAAAACTGACTAGATTATGACATAAACCAGCTGTAGTGTTCTAGTAATAATTGGCACACTAAGTGCCATACCAAAAGATTTTGGAAAGAACTTAGAAAATCATTGACAAAATGATTTTGCAAAGCACTGACAAAATTTCCATCTGCGAATTGCAAAAGGTCACACTGCTTGTATCCATGCATATACTATGTAGATATGTTATGACATCCTAGGTTCTTGGGAAGAACATGATGCATATGAAGGTCAGCAGCTGTGACTTCACAATGCTGTGAACAGATAATAACATTGAACTAGCTCAATAAAAATGTACAATTCCTTTAAAAGAAGAATGCAGATCAAATAATAGGAATATGACTCAATGTGTAAAATAAACTCATACTTCTATTAATCTGATACAGAATTTAATTTAACATAGAAACCCGTTTTTACTATAATTATATCTATGGGCTTATACCATATAAAAATGTGGGTTTCTCTTAACGTTTAAGTTCATTTAAGTCATGGGGGATTTGTTAAATAAGTACAGATTTCTTATTCATTAGATAATACAGTATATACTTTTTCACTTCATACTGTGTGGATTACTGTTGTTGATAACTTGCAAATTCACTTGATGTTAAAGATGATCTATACTTTTAAATCATTAGGTATTTAGCTAAATAGAACTAATAGATAAATAGAACTAAACTAATATTACTCTGAGAATCTGTTCTTAATTGACTTAAAAAAAAGAGTGGAGGTTTGGGGATTCAGGGAAAAAGAAGCTTTAGAATTAGAAGATCATTTGTCTGAAGGTGGCCTTGGTTACAGAGCATCAAAAATCAAAGACTTTTAGAAAAAAATTCCTTGATTGGTTCTAACATTCAGCCCAATGGTCACCAGTCCTAGGAGAACTGGAACAAGAAAAATAAAGTTAGCAGGGGAAAAAGGAGAATAGCAACAGCAACATTGGGGCATGTTATTTCTTTTCAGTTTAAGTTCTAATCAATTATTCAGTCTTATAGAATAGAATTCTTTATTTGAATTCTTATCTGAATCCCAGTCTTTGACCTGCTATCTCTTCATTTGATTGGGTTAATAATTATTAGTTTTAGTATTAGATTTCAATCTTGTGTAGCATGAACGCAGTTAACTTATTCTTTAAGTTATTTATTAAAATAAAAATCCTGTGTTTGTCCTTCTATCAACGTTGGGTTTGTAACTCGTACGTTTGGACTATTAATCCTAATCAAAAGGGAATGCTGGAGTTATCTATTTAGAAGTTTTTTTTTATAGAGAAGGATGAAGCTCCTGCCCCATTCCATCCAGGTTCCAAATAGGGAATCATCTCTTCATTAAATACCAGGTGGCAACAGCTAACTACCTGCCTGAGAGTGAGTTTCACTGGGTGGAAAAGTCAAAGCTAAACCATCTAGTAATTTTTTGGCATATGGCAAGTTTAGTAGTAGATGGGGTACAGTGGTGCAGATCCCAGGAAGGGATCTGACAGGCTCAAACTGATGTCTGTGACAGAGACAAAACTATGGCAGTTGTCCCCAACTAACTTGTTAGGACATAAGTGACATTTTTGATGTTTAATGCAGCATACACTATGCTACAGGAAATTTTCTCATCTATACTGAGACCTTAGTTGTAGAAAATTAAGCTCCTTTATAGGTATTTGCTCTCTTATCTCACCAGGTATTAGCACAAGAGTTTGTACTCACCAGGTGTTAGCCCAAGAGTTTGTACTGAATTTGGAGCAAAAGAAATTCTATCAAATTTCTGCTCCATTTGACACAGAATCGATCAATAGAAATGTTTTTCTTAGCTGTAAATGCTGGGAATTAAATCAAGACCCATTTTTAAGGAATTCTACCAGCTAAACTATACTGATTCTTTTGATGCTAATTCTGGTATGGATGTAATTTTGCTATTTTAATTTGTCATACATATACCCATTTTTTCATTATTTAAGAAGCAATGCTTTTTGACTAGTAGCAAAGACAACATCATCTATTGTATCCATATTGAAAGAATACCCAGGCAGATTTTATGTACAATCATTAGATTAGGGACATCATTTTCCCCTCCCCACTTTAAGCAAGCATAAACATTTAAAGCTTCTCTAACACATTGAAAATATACAACCAGAACGCCAACTTCCCTTGAAAAGTTGATCATAAGTTACCTTGAGATGATTAAAAGATTGCCTATCACACAGAAGGAAATTATTTCATCTAAGCTGCCTGCAAGTATATAAAATGACCTCAAAATGATGCCACTATATTTTTACCTGATTGTGATTGATTGATACTCCACCTATCAACTCTGACAAGCATTCAGGGTAGCTAACACACAGCAGGATCTTGCTTTCAAAGAGAATAAATTCCTTTGTTTAGGTACCTCACCTCAAGAAGCCAAAGCCTGTTGGATAGGCAACTGGTTATATACAGCTATTTATATCAATGGAGTGACAGTTTATTGAATCAGACAGTGGGATAACTGGTATAATAAATGATTTCCACAGATAAAGAAGCTTCATGAGGGATGGCAGAGTAACCCTGCTGATATAAACACTCATTATCTATAATATTAATTTGACGAGGAAAAGAATCTCAGGAACTTATGTGCTTCTTCTGTTAGGGCTTCTGTAATATGTGGGAATGAACTTGGAAGACAGGGGGAAATGCCTCAAACTAGGCAACAGTCAGGCTTAGGATATGACCAGGCTGTTCTGCCCCAGCTCCGGATTTCCAAGGATATTGACACACACCAACGGTCCTTATCAAATTTATTAAGTAGCAAGAATAAAAAAGACTGGCAAAGGTTGGCAACCAGCCCAGAAAATAAGATATGATAAACCAAAATACTCTGATAATAAATATGAGTTGTTTCTAGCAAGAAACTTACTAACAGCGTGTGACTTAAATAGGCTAAGGGAGTGGCCAATTATCCTCAAGCCTTACTCTCGAGGAGACCTCCTCCTCCTGAGTAGCCACTCCTGCCTTTTGGCAGCCCTGCGTGCTCGACCATTGAGGAGAGGCTCCTCCACTTCGCTCTCTCCACTTGAAGGAGCCTCTGGAGGTTCTGAAGGCCCTGGCTGAGTCTCTGCCTCTGGCACCACATCCGCTTCAGCCTCCTCGCTGTCCAACGCGAGCGCCGGCTGCGCAGACTGCTGGCGCGACACTACACCAGCCTCCTTGTCATTGGGATCAGCCAGATCCGTGCAGGCCGCTAGTGGGCCACAACACAGGCTGAGCCTGAGGGCCGGGTCAAATGCATCATCAGTTTGGTGTCTCTACAACCCTGTAAGAGACCTAAGTCTAGCCCCACCCCTCTTTTGAAATCTATTGACTCTTATCTGGTGCCAATTCACTGTGACCATTAATAGAACCTATTCTTGCGAGTAGGTAGCATGAAATAAACTTGTAGTACTTTTGAGCTCTAACTTGGTTCCTGGTTACTTGCACGTGACATAGACAAGCAGCAGCTAAGTCCGCAGAAGGAATGGGGCCAGAGCAAACATCTTAGAAGGCAAACCCTCACTAGTTTCTTGGACTATAAAGGCAAAGGGGGAAGGATGTGCTTTCAGATATGCAAGGTTCTGTTAATATGACCTCACAATAAAGATAGAACTAATACTTCTAGGTGTTCTTCTTGTCTTGAATTTCTCACAAGGCTGACAGTTTTGTACTAACTAGGAATAAATTATTGTTATTATATAGGAACTATGATGAAGATTATCTCATGCTTTAAGTCTTTTCTTAATCTAAGGCAAAATTGTGTTCTCCAGTTTATTTCCTTTCATCCATGTTCTGCGGGCTTCAATGAGAGAGAAAAAAAGAGATTAAACTCCATATTACAAAGTTTTTTTCTTTTTTCATCTTCATTTTTTTTAAAAAAAATTGAGTTTGCATTAAAAAAAAAACCGACCCCTATTTTCAAATAACTACTCTACCACAGATTGTCAAGAACATAATTTCTGTCCTAATTATTGAGAAATATCTTCTAGGGGAACCCATGAAAACAAACATTACAGAAGGGGTTCCCCATACACCCTGGGTCAAGAAGCAAATTTTAAAGGTTTGCTCAAATAGAGTCAGGGCGGTTATGTGGGGAAACACTGTTTCAGAGGGCAAGTCTTACAACAGAGAAAAAGAAAGGTCCTGGGTGACATTATTTTTGGGGGTCTTAAATATGCCAAATATATAGGATAGGCAGAAACTAAGGAAGATAGAGAACCCCAAAATGATATATAAACATTAATATTACTGCTAAACAGTAGGATTAATACTAATTAGTCCTAATAGCAATAGCAATAGCGCTTATATACCCCTTCACAGTGCTTTACAGCCCTCTCTAAGCAGTTTACAGAGTCAGCATATCAGGGGTGGGTTCTAAATTTTTTTACTACTGGTTCTGTGGGCATGGCTTATTTTGTGGACGTGGCTTGATGGTTATGTGGCAATTATTTAGGACGTCACCGCTACTGGCTCGGTGGAACCGGGTGGAACCAGGAGAAACCCACCACTGCAGCATATTGCCCCCAACAATCTGGGCCCTCATTTTACTAACTCGGAAGGATGGAAGGCTGAGTCAATCTTGAGCCGGTGAGAATCGAACTGCTGAACTGCTGGCAGTCAGCAGAATTAGCCTGCAATATTGCATTTGAACCACTCCAGAGGTTATTTAACCACTCTTTTACAAGGATGTAACTTGCAAATCCCATTGAAACTATTTACTTCAATCTCAGTTCCTTTGAAGTAATATTTTAAACAATGTGCTTATGGAGTTACTGACTGCATTAAAAAAATAATTATTAGAATAAAGGATCATGGTGGTTGAGAAAAGTCTCTAGAAGTTACCAAAAAGGGATTATCTTCCTTCCAAGAAAAAACTGGGAACTAAACTGGAGAGAAAATTGTTTTAATTAGGAAAGATTAAAATTTAGCCGCCAACCTGCTGCTTGGGATATCTGCCAATGAAGCAAAAAATAACTGGAAAATCTGATCTATTAAAATATGGTTGAAAGAATCTTGTTGTTTACTTGCTTTCATAGCGGTAGCAGATTACAATGGGTGACAATCCATAATGGGCTCTTATATTATATTTACAACTTACAATGAAAAGCATAGTTTAAAAACCTCGTTGGTATAATATTTAGTACTATTATACATATAAATTTAACAACTTTATGGTAATTAAAAGACATAAGAAAATGATTAATGTTTGGAGCCTATTAAAATATCAAATGAAAAGCTATTATGATTCACTATCTAAGCGTATGTCTCATATTGGGCAATTACTCTGATAGATCCAATTTGCATTGTGAGGCACTTTAAGTAAGGCCAATTCCATTTCCCCCCCATCACGTAACCAAGCTTTACAGAAGGCAATGGCCAACCCTGAAATAATTAATTTTATGTAATGTTTTGGTTGGGTGAGAGCATATGTATGGAAGCTGGCAAGATGGGATTTCTGATTCTCCGAGAGAGAAATAGCCATTTTATATACAAGGCACAGGTGGCAGAAATTTTCAGGCTGTTGACTCCAAAAGGAGGAAGAAGAGGTATAAATTTAAACTGGAAGCTTATATCTATACCTATATCTAATATATATCTGTATCTGCATCTATCTATCTATCTATCTATTTTCTATTTAATTTATATACCGCTCTTCTCCCGAAAGACTCAGGGCAGTGAACAGCCATAATAAAAACAATGTACAAAATAGAATTTAAAAGCAGATTAAATAATTAAATCATAGGCCGAATTTAAAACTCTCATTTTAAAATCAATTTTAAAACCCCATTAAAATCAAATTAAAATAATTTATCCCATCAGAGCAGCTTTAATTTAATTTAATTTAATTTAATAATTTTATTTCTATACTGCCCTTCTCCCGAAGGACTCGGGGCGGTGTACAGCCTATTTAAAAACACAGACAAACAACAATTTAAAATTTAAAATAATTAAATAAATTGGCTCAGATTTAAAACCCCAAAAAATTTAAATACCCCAATTTAAAACTATTTTGTTGATAGTCCGGCCTGGCAGAACAACAGGGTCTTCAGTGCGCAGAGAAACACCCGGAGGTCGGAGATCTTACGTATTTCCGGGGGCAGTTCGTTCCACAGGGCTGGGGCTCCCACAGAGAAGGCCCTCCCCCTGGGTGTCACCAGCCGACATAACTTGGCTGATAGCACCTTGAGGAGACCCTCTCTGTGGGAGCGAACTGATCGGTGGGAGGCTATTGCTGGCAGGAGACGGTCTCGGAGGTACCCGGGTCCTATGACATGGAGCGCTTTAAAGGTGGTAACCAACACCTTGAATCGCACCTGGAAGACCACTGGGAGCCAGTGCAGCTCGCGCAGGAGGGGTGTCACATGGGCACAACGAGTTGCGCCCATAACCACCCGCGCGGCCACATTCTGGACCAGTTGGAGCCTCCGAGTGCTCTTCAAGGGGAGCCCCATGTAGAGAGCATTACAATAGTCCAACCAGGAAGTAACAAGAGCATGAGTGACCGTGCGCAGGGCGTCCCGGTCCAGAAAAGGGCTGCAACTAGCGGATCAGGCGAACCTGATAAAAGGCCCCCCTGGCCACGGCCGTCATATGCTCTTCTAAAGACAGCCGTGCATCCAGGCGGACACCCAGATTGCGAGCCCTCTCCGTGGGGGGCAAACATTCACCCCCAATAGTCAGCGATGGCACCTGCTGACTATATCGGGGCGCTGGAAGCCACAGCCACTCGGTCTTGGAGGGGTTGAGTCTGAGCCTGTTCCTCCCCATCCAGACCCGCACGGCCTCCAGGCAGCGAGACATCACATCAAGGGCATCATTGGGGTGGTCTGGGATTGCTGGAATAACAGGGTCTTCACTGCACGACGGAAGGCGCGGAAGTCAGGGATCCTTCGTATGTCCGGGGGTAATTCATTCCAGAGGGCAGGGGCCCCCACAGAGAAGGCTCTCCCCCTGGGAGTCGCCAGTCTACATTGTTTCGCTGACGGCACCCTGAGGAGGCCCTCTCTGTGTGAGCGTACCGGTCGGTGGGAGGCAATTGGTGGCAGAATGCGGTCTTGTAGATAGCCAGGTCTACCTGGCTATCTACCTATCTTATATCTATCTATCTATCTATCTATCTATCTATCTATCTATCTATCTACCTACCTACCTACCTACCTACCTCTATCTGTATCTGTATCTGTATCTGTATCTGTATCTCTATCCATATCCATATCCATATCCATATCCATATCCATATCCATATCCATATGGCAAGATTACTGGCTGTTCTTACAGTACTTCTTGTATGTAAAGCTTCTTTTTTTCTGAAATAAATCTACTTTTCAAATTTCTTTGGGAAGGCAGAGCAAGAGTGACTATTAGAAGTGAGTAGTATAAAGTCTTAGCAGCAATTGACCTCTACATAGCTTCTTCTAACCTCTTTTCACCCATTCTCCAATCCAATCCTTTTTTCCCTTGTATCAGAGCTGCGGGCCGACCACTGAAAGTGTAGCTAATTAGAAGGTTCCATTACAAATAGAACCAGTAAAGAACACAAGAGTTGTACATTTGTGAGAAACTGTTGGCACTAGTGAAGGGGAGGGGTTTTTAAGAGAGGTACAAGAAAAGGTAGCACAATTCAGCTTGGAAGCCATGTGAAAGAAGCATTTCAAAGAAACTTTACCTTTGTTGGCTTGCTGTTCGTTTACTTGGAAACCTACATTTACAGTTTCCGATATTTAACTAGGACTAAAGATCTCTTTTGAAATCCATGTAGTTCTCACTTCTTGAGTTTGCCAGCTATGTGGGCCTGACACATCCTCTCCTGGTTCTGATGGATCTAAGTAGCCCTTCTGGGAATCCAGTAGTCAGAGGGTCCCTCCTGCACTGAGAATCCAAAATATATTTTATCTCAAATTCTTCTCTCCTCCCACCCATTGGGATGGAGAAATGGAAGGTAAAAGGTGATCAAGAGTTGAAAAAGGAAATTTCAGTACCAGAAGGGAATGATGGAAAACAAGGTGTAGTGTTAGCATAAGTAGAAGATAGAGGTAAAAATCTACTTGATGGAGCTAGGCATGCATAGGAACAATTCAATAAGTTTGACATGTCATTTTTTTCAGCGAGTTATGTGCAAAAGAGAAATCTCTTGAAAGATAGGTGTGGTTCCTAACAGTAGGGCTGCAGATATCTTGGCAATTATGGCCAGCGAGCCTTTGTAGCAGGCCTTGGCACAAACCAATTAATCCTTGAAGAGGCAATGAGCAGCCTGCTCTTCTGAGATCCAATTAAATAAAACTGTGTGCATTCTGAAAGCGTTGAAATGAAACCACAATACTTTCTAATGGTAACAGAGCTCAGGAGCCAGCAATTATGGACTACAGTTAGGGAGCCATGTATCTTGAAAAAGGGGGAGGAGCGTGCACAGGAGAACAAGTCAGGAAGAAAATAAAGCTTTCTACAAGGTCTTAATAATAAGAAACCTTTCGACAGGCCAGTTCTGCCTGTGATTTTAGTTAATGATATTTTTGGAATCTGAGCTCTTGGAATGTTTGCCTATATGATGATCATGATGTTATCAATTCAGTCGTGTCTCACTCTTGGTGATTCTATGGGCCAGGTCTCTCCATACTAAGATCTTTCACTACTACTTTTTTTCTATGCTCCAGTAGGTGTCAGCTTTGATGGTGTCCAGCCATCATGTTCTTTGACAGCCTGGTTTCCTTTTACCGCTAACTCTTCCAAATATATTTGCTTTCTCCAGTCAATTCCCCAGCATGGCAATGCAGTGTTTTGTGGTTTTGCCTTCTAGTGCTAAGTCTGATGTTATGCACTCCAGTCTTGCTTGTTAGTCACCTTTGCTGTCCAAGGTTTGCCTATATATTTGGCAGGTAAAATGGAGAATGAGGGAGGTAATTTTTTTCCCCAACTAGAGCCAAAGATGAAATGGACTGCTTGGGAAGGTAAAGTAGAGAGAGAATCTAATCACCATATTTGGTATGAAATATTGACAGATGAAGCTGGTTCCTTATTGCAGAATAAAACAAGACTGTAATGGAACAAGGTCATTTTTAAGGTTTAAAGTTGTCAATGTGGAATTTAAGCCATTCTCAACCATGGGAGAAGGGAAATTAAATCTATTCACTGCAGTATTTCCTCAATTCATGAAGAAAATCTAACCTTGCATGCCCAAAAACAAGCTTATACCATGGAATTTTCTGTACCCTTGTTGCCTTTATACTCCCTCAAATCTAGCCTCAGAGAAGATTGTTAGGCTTTGAAGAAGAAGACTTGTTCCCCGCCCGCCCCCCCCCCAAAATTCCTCTGCTACAACCCATTTTTTATCAATAAAATATGTTTGCCTATTAAACAAGTATTACTTTGAAAGTAAAAATATGCAGGTGCCAAGTGTAAATTAAAGAGCATTGTCTGATGAAAATTGTTCAGGTGCAAGTAAACTAAGCTAATGCACTTGCATGGCAAGAAAAATGCTTCAAGAGCTATAACGGATACTGAAATTTGCTTTCAGACAATGATGTGTTCATTTTCATAAGAAAATATAAATACCGAATTGTACTTATATTTGAAATACTAATGTAACGTGCAAGCAATCCATTCTTACAAACTCAACTGGCATTTTAGCAATACTGGCAAATAAGTAACATATTTAGCATTAACCATAATGTCAGTCACAGATGTTGGTATATTCAGGCACATGAAAGGCTGTTATTGAATATGTCTCATAAGATCATCAGTCATATAACTCCAAACAGCTTACAACAATTAGGATGTTTTTCTTCAAAGCTTAGAGGCACAAATACTAGGAAAGCACGTTAAAGAAAAAAAACCGCCGGAAATTTACATTTACTGCAGTTTATGGTACTTTTGAGGTAGTCAAGTCTCTCATTCTAAGAAATGATTTCATGAAAACACAATAACACAGTACTGAGAGGAACACATCTGAATCAAAGACACCATGATATTTGTTTCTTTAAAAGCAGGCAAGGCATAAAAGAAACTAAATCTCATCCTCAATGGTAGAAGTGCAAAAAGCATATCTATTACTTTGATTTATTCCTAATTTTGAAAATTCAAAAGTAAGTCACTTGGCTTCCATTCCTATTTCCATAAGTTTATAAGCAGATTGCAAAACACATTTTGTTTCTCTGAACAAGTCTGGATAACTATTCCTATTTAATATGTGAGATTTGTTATATTTTATTATATGGCATCATTATGACAATTTAGCTTGGACCTTAAGCTGCCCTTGCCTAACAGAAAAGGATCCTTTTGCTTGCAAAAGAGGCTTTGATTCAATGGATACTTGAATCCATTCTTTGACTAGTTTTATTTCCGATTTCCTTGTCTACAGAATTCCTTCTGTCTACAACAGAAACTACAGAAAGCATCCTGGGAATCTGTTCTGTTCTATTCTATTCTATTCTATTCTATTCTATTCTATTCTATTCTATTCTATTCTATTCTATTCTACTCTACTCTACTCTACTCTACTCTACTCTACTCTACTCTATTCTATTCTATTCAGCTCATAAGACACAAACTTGTTTTCTTAACTTTTAGATTGCTTCCTTGTTGGCAAAATCTGTTGATTTTTCTTCCTTCTAAGGCATTAAGGAGTGTTGTACCTTATGATTCTTGACCAATGAATCTTTTCTTTTATGTACACCGAGAGTGTATGCACCAAGACAAATTCCCTGTGTGTCCAATCACACTTGGCCAATAAAGAATTCTAGTCTATTCTGTTCTATTCAACCAAACAAGTAAATCTTTCTCAGAGAAATTATCTGGATTTCCCTATTGCAGGAGTGTAAAACTATTGGCACATTTATTCTTTTGGAGAATAATAGCATGTTAATAGAGGGTTGTGATAGTGCCAAGATGAGAAAGAATCCTGAAGGACAATAAGGGAGAACTCCATGGGTACCATATTGGAAGCTCAGACTCTTCTTAGAAAATCTATGATCATTAAAAGGAGAGAGCAGATACAATTGGAGGTTGACATAACTACTAAAGTAAAACATGTTAGTGCACTGTGGAGACATAGATTGAACATTAGCAATTCTGTTCCTCCTCACTCTTTTTACCTAGTGAGAAATTCTTACATGTGGAATTCATTTGATAAATATAAGACGATGCCATTTTAGAATCACATGCTTGAACATGGGTTAATAATAACAGTATAGAACAGGGGTCTCCAATTTTGGCAACCTTAAAACTTCAGGACTTCAACTCCCAGAATTTACCAGCCAGAATGACTGGATGAGGAATTCTGGGAGTTGAAGTCCACAAGTCTTACAGTTGCCAAGGTTGGAGACCCCTGGTATACAATACGGTTCTTTCTCAAAATGTTTCCTCTTATAAAAGTTGCTTAGCATTTCTTATTCTAGGAACTTTGATATGAAGGAAGCTAGCGTTCAGAAGAGATCTGGGTTCTACTGTCTGCTTTTTTTCTGATAATTTCTATCAATTTTACTGTACACCAGCCCCTCATGATATGCTTTATACAAAAGCACCTGAATAATGGATATCATTGAGTGAGCATAATAAACTATTGTTTCACCCCATTACTTGCCTTGGCAATTTATTGCAAGGATAAATAGGAGATGGAATATGTATCCTTTCCTGAGTTTCTAGACTGGAGAATTGGGAGCGAGGATACGCATATTTCTTACTTTCAAGCATCTGCCTAGTACTCCCCAATATTCTGTGTAAAAGGCAAGTTAGAGAAAGTGTTGTCTTAAATAGCACCTTGTCTTTCTTTTCTATCTACAATGATATTCCTCCCTTAGTCCAATGCAGCCTCCAGCACACAGCAGCTCCGGTGTGAAATCACTCTGCAAGCTTCCATTTAGATGGTGCTCTTTTCCTTTTCTATATAGAGACAATCCACAGTGATATTTTCTGATTTGGAGAAAGTAACTGGATCCTCACTCCCCAGGCTGATTAACACGGCAATGAACTCCCATTTGGTGGCCTTCATCACCTCAGTTAAACCGTAGGTCTCGAAACAGACAGGTCTTTATGGGTGGGACTAGTGATAGAAACACCAAAGTCCCTTAGTTCACTATAACGGGGTGAACTGAAAGATTAGATTGTCAGCCTGGTGAGAAACTTCATTTTTCTTCTGTTCTATATAGGTTGCCCTTTCGTGAAGCCAACATTTGATTGTGATTAATTTGTCAAGGTTGGTTGTACAAAGGAAATAAAGAAGTGGATTGCCAGTTCCAGTTATTCTGCTTCTGAAAAGCTTCTCAGATCCTTGTCATTCTACAGTTGTGACTCTTAGAATGTTATATAGAAAGAGAAATGTCAGATGTTCACGATGATTTAAGAAATGATAACTGGGAAAGCAAAAGTATACCCAAAAGAACCCAAAATATACTTCATTGATTGCTTCTTCTTTTAATGTATCCTTCTAATTTGGGCAGAAGGTTCAGCACACTTAGACCTTTTCTTTGTGTCAACCATATCATATTGTGAAATGTCCTCATAAAAATGGAACACTCAAAAGATCTCATTTTTCTATTAAAAAACTTATACATGTACAGTCAGGTCCAGAAATATTGGGACATCGACACAATTCTAACATCTTTGGCTCTATACACCACCACAATGGAGTTGGAATGAAACAAACACAATGTGCGTTAACTGCAGACTGTCAGCTTTAATTTGAGGGTATGTACATCCAACTCAGGTGAACGGTGTAGGATTTACAGCAGTTTGTATATGTGCCTCCCACTTGTTAAGGGACCAAAAGTAATGGGACAATTGGCTTCTCAGCTGTTCCATGGCCAGGTGTGTGATATTCCCTCATTACCCCAATTACAATGTAAGGCCCAGAGTTCATTTCAAGTGTGCTATTTGCATTTGGAATCTGTTGCTGTCAACTCTCAAAATGAGATCCAAAGAGCTGTCACTATCAGTGAAGCAAGCCATCATTAGGCTGAAGAAACAAAACAAACCCATCAGAGAGATAGCAAGAACATTAGGCGTGGCCAAAACAACTGTTTGAAACATTCTCAAAAAGAAGAAATGCACCAAAAGACCCGGGAGACCACGGAAAACAACTGTGATGGATGACCAAAGAATTCTTTCCCTGGTGAAGAAAACACCCTTCACAACAGTTGGCCAGATCAAGAACACTCTCCAGGAGGTAGGTGATGTGTGTCAAAGTCAACAATCAAGAGAAGACTTCACCAGAGTGAATACAGAGGGTTCACCACAAGATGTAAACCATTGGTGAGCCTTAAAAACAGGAAGGCCAGATTAGAGTTTGTCAAACAACATCTAACAAAGCCTTCACAGTTCTGGAACAAGATCCTATGGACAGATGAGACCAAGATCAACTTGTACCAGAGTGATGGGAAGAGAAGAGTATGGAGAAGGAAAGGAACTGCTCATGATCCTAAGCATACCACCTCATCAGTGAAGCATGGTGGTGGTAGTGTCATGGCATGGGCATGTATGGCTGCCAATGGAACTGGTTCTCTTGTATTTATTGATGATGTGACTGCTGACAAAAGCAGCAGGATGAATTCTGAAGTGTTTCGGGCAATATTATCTGCTCACATTCAGCCAAATGCTGCAGAACTCATTGGACAGCGCTTCACAGTGCAGATGGACAATGACCCAAAGCATACTGCAAAAGCAACCAGAGAGTTTTTGAATGGACAGAAGTGGAATGTTATGCAATGGCCAAGTCAATCACCTGACCTGAATCCCATTGAGCATGCATTTCACTTGCTGAAGACAAAACTGAAGGGAAAACGCCCCAAGAACAAGCAGGAACTGAAGACAGTTGCAGTAGAGGCCTGGCAGAGCATCACCAGGGATGAAACCCAGCGTCTGGTGATGTCTATGCACTCCAGACTTCAGGCTGTGATTGACTGCAAAGGATATGCAACCAAGTATTAAGAAGGGAAAGTTTGATTTATGATTATTATTCTGTCCCATTACTTTTGGTTCCTTAACAAGTGGGAGGCACATATGCAAACTGCTGTAAGTCCTACACCATTCACCTGAGTTGGATGTACATACCCTTAAATTAAAGCTGACAGTCTGCAGTTAAAGCACATTGTGTTTGTTTCATTCCAACTCCATTGTGGTGGTGTATAGAGCCAAAGATGTTAGAATTGTGTCGATGTCCCAATATTTCTGGACCTGACTGTATCTGCTCCAGATTATCAAATGAATGAGACAAGGCTATATATGCTCTCACCTTATATATTCCATCTATATGCCAAATATATATTGAAGAAGGCTAAATTGGAATAAAAATAACATCATTTTATAAGTGAAGGAAGAAATATCAGTAACCTATGCTATGCTAACTATACTATTATACTATATTTTACTATACTATTATACTATAATTAGCATAGCATAAATTACTGATATTTCTTCCTTCACTTATAAAGCCATGTTATTTTTCTTCCAATTTAGCCTCCTTCAATATATATTTGGCATATAGATGGAATATATAAGGTGAGAGCATATATAGCCTTGTCTCATTCATTTGATAATCTGGAGCAAATATGTGTATAGTTGATAGTTGAGAATTTAAATGTCCTGCAATAATAAAGGACAATAATGAAACTCAAGGAGCATAGTCAAAAAATGGAACTACAGTGAATATAAGACCAAACTAATTGCAAGAGGTAAAACAATCAGCCTTAGAAATGAAAATGAAGATGATACTGAATTGGTGATAAATGTTGCCTTTTAGGTTTGACTATGAACAATAAAGGAACCAGTAGTGAAGAAATGCACTGCACACTTAGTAGGGCAGCAATGAAAGTTTCGACAAAAATATTTGATGTCCTTTCACTTAAAAGATAAGAATCACAAAGGAAATAGTTTTCCTTGTGATACACAATATGAAACTGTAAATTGGACTTTGAAATAGAATAAAAGTGTATTGACATTTTTACTCTTTAGTGTTGAAGAAGACTCTTGTAAACCATGGATAGTCAGGAGAACAAAATACAGATCACAGAACAAAACATTTAAGAGCTCTTTCTTGAGGCACAAATGATTAGCTCAAATTGTCATAATTTAGATACATTATTCAAGGCCCAGCTGACGTCATTCTGGCCAAATGCCTGTAGAAATGTTTTCATACAGCACTGGTTCAATGGCTTAAAGTAGGGGTGTCAAACTCAGATCATCACAGTGGTGTCGCATGGCATATCGGGACTTTTTCCCCCTTTGCTAAACCGGCCATGAGCATGGTCAGAGCGTGACTCATCCGGCCCGTGGGCCAGGAGTTTGACAGCCCTGCCTTAAAGAAATGGAGAGGAGCACTCCTCCCTAAAGTCGGTTACAGATAGTGGAATGAAA
This sequence comes from Arizona elegans, assembly GCA_022577455.1. Taxonomy (NCBI): domain Eukaryota; kingdom Metazoa; phylum Chordata; class Lepidosauria; order Squamata; family Colubridae; genus Arizona; species Arizona elegans. The sequence continues at coordinate 180,978,569 of JAKOOJ010000001.1, forward strand.
CCTGCAGGGACTCCTTTACCTTTATATAAAGCCCTTAAGAAATCCATAGTGTTGGAAAACATAAAAGAAATCAGAAAAGGAGGATGACCAAGAGCAAGATGGATGGACTCAGTTATCAAAGTGATGGATAGACTCTTGAGAGACCTAAGAAGTCAGGTTAGGGAACAAATCATCCTGAAAAATTCCATCTAATTGGTCTCTAATAGTTGGTGGCATATAATTAATCAATCAATCAAAAATATAATCAAAATGAAAAAGCAATGAGAAACTACAACTGTTCCTCTGGAACTATATGGTTGAACATTCCTACTCATGCCCAAAGGTGCTTTTTCAAAAGGCAACTGGATTGTCTTTGTTTTTCCTTGGAGGTGTTTTGCTTCTCATCCAAGAAGCTTCTATAGTTCTGGAAACTTCTCGGATGAGAAGCAAAACCTCTTTAAGGAAAAAGAAATAAAGTCCAGTTGCCTTTTGATAAAGCACCTTTGGGACAATCATGACCTCGATAACTGAGAATCTCCATAGGTATTTCTACTTATACACAGTGGGTCAATTGTAGCACCTAAGTTAAAGCTAGCACATTAGCTCATGATGCATTCACTGGTTTCAATAGGAGAGCTATGCTATCCCATGACAGCCAAAAATCAGAAGAAATCTTTTCAGACTAACATTTTTTTTGAAAAAGGCATTTTCATTTATTTTAATAATTATTATTCTCACTGGGATGTTCAAAGTATGTTATACTAGACATACCTTGTAAGGCGAGTATTATGGAGCTGAAATCTAATGTAATTGCAAAATGCCAGGATCTAGAAGGCTAGGTTTTCGATATTCATGGACCAAGTGAAAGCTGGTATTCCAATGTATTCCCAGTGAACCTATCATTTTGGTAATAACTCCATCATATCCAAAATCATTCCTCTATGTTCTTGACCTCTCTAATTATCCCTAGTCTCCCAAACGATCATCTGAGATTGCTGGTACAGTGAAAAGGGAACATCCTGTAATGCTGGTTGTCAGCCTTTCATACTGATATATCAATGAAAGCAGGCAGAAAGGAGAAACTAAACCTTAAAAAAAAAACTTGAAAAGATGAGAGTGCAAAATCTTAGCACTTGAAAGATCAAATATATCAGTTGCAAATTTATTTATTTTTTAAAAAATCACTTCTATTTCTTCAGTAAAGAAATTTCCTGAAAATTGTTCCTGTTCCAAATTGTAATTTAGTAAATCTGTTAAATTAGTGGAATATTTTGCAATTTAATGTGCTTCCCTTTGACTTGTGAGATTTTTTAATTTCCATTTTGTGAAATTGAGAGCAAGCAGGACTTTAATAAAAAATACCGGTAAGTCTTTCCACTGACTATACTATTAAAATTAATTTACCTGATAAAAGCCACATTTTATTCTTTCTGTTGAATTTCCTTTGCTAATGATACATCAGCTTTTTTTTTTAATGTGACATTTCCAGATGACAGGTGAAAAGGTTCACAGTAATCAATAGCACACGGTACATTAAGCAGGTGCAGAAGTGATAAAGTCAGAATCTACTTTCCAGGCTAAAATGACCAGTTATCATCAGAAGCCAGATCCACAAATTAAAACTTAAGAAGCTGTTAGAGATCATCCAAATCTGTTTCCTGACTCAGAAATATCCCTAGTTGTTCACTGAAGAAGACTCTACAAAATGTCATTCTTTTTCTTTGGCTGCAATTGTCTTTTCTACTAATATAGTAGCTTTTGTTGTAGATGTGTTTATCTAATGAACAAAAAGAAAAAACAGGATTCTCAGAATTCTTTTAGCGACATTGAGAAATATTGTAAAAATCCTTGGTCTTGTTTCTTTTCATCCACAGTATATAAGAAATACTATTTTGTTTTTTTGAATATTTTTAATGGAAAAAAAAATTGTAACACATTCTCTGTTGCAAGTAATTAGATTCTTTACGCTAAGCAAATAAAACATTTGTTAAAATTCATATAAAAATATAAAAATAAGAATTAGATCGCTTCTTGTGCTGAAAATTGCAGTGTCTTAGTTAAGTTTTACCTAGCTCAAGAAACATTTGACAACTGATTAAAGTGAGAATATAGAGATACTTTAACAAGTTCTGAGCTATAATATAAGTGGGCTTCTTCATGAGTCACCAAGCTCCACAAAATTCTGTTTAGCATGTAACCTTCACAATGGTGTATCACTCACAGTGGTGTACCAAACAATGGACCCACTGATAATCAAAGAATATAGACAACTTCTACATCCTGAAAAAGTATTTTTCACAATGCCTATTATTAAGCTGAAATAAGACTGTCAATGAACAGTTCCATAGTTTTTATTCCCCATCCCTTACAAAAAGTTTGAAGCTATTCTGTCACTACTTTTACTTCTGCTGGCCTTGAACCTGATTCGAATAGGCAGGAAATACCACAAGCCAATCAATTGATCTTCCGGCTGACCAACAAACTTTAAAAATCACAAGCTTGTGTCTTTCCTGTATATTGCTGCACTCTTGAACTAAGAAAAATCCTTTCTTCCCATTCCACACAAAAGAAAAAAAGAAGTGAAATTGCCAGCACCACCCTTTCCACATTTTCAGTGTACGCTGCATGCATTTGCAAACCAACAACAACAACAAAATTGATACAGAGAAAGCCACCCTGCTGAGAAAGCATCATCAGGCAGTTTCTATTAAAAAGCCTCTGCAAGCTGTGATGTCAGATGTTAAGAGGAGAGAAGATGCTATTTTTACAATGAAAAAGTTTTCACTGTAGCTGTTTATGTCTGTAAATATATTGTGTACTGTAAGTATACCGACTAGTATACAGTCACTATAGGTTTATATGCATGTAATCACCTGAGCACAAAGGCTGGGAGTGGAGACTGCAGTTCAGAGTATGTTGTTTATATAAGCAGGAAAAATCAAGCTCAGTTTTTCTATAAGGTCATGAGTAAATGTTTAAGAGCAGTATAGTATATAAAGAGAAAGTTTTGTATATGCTAACAGTTGCAAGAGCATTATATGGTTCTTACTGGAAATGTCATTTGATTCCCTTCTTTGGAAAAACGATTATCCAAGTCATTGGAACATGTTTCAATATCCAAACTGAACTTTGTTATTGAAAACTAAGCCTGACATAGAATTTAATTTAAAGCGGAAATCATTCCTGGACTATTTTATCTGAATTTTATTCAATTTCCAATAGGTTCTTGTTTAGCCCTTTCCACCCACTTCAATAACAGTTTTAAAACTTCCGTCAAATCATTTCTATATTTTATTTTCTTCTTTTTAATTTTAATTGTTCTAGTTATCTCTTTCTACATTTCTTTTTTTAAATCTATGTGCATTGTATAATATCTTCCTCTCATTCTCATTTTTTGCATCAGTTATCCTCCATAATGAGTAATTTTCCTCATCCAGAGTCTATTTTACCACATTCTTTCATCAAAGCCAGCCACAGTGACTTTGCAGAGTGAGATGGGCAGGATATAAATTAAATAAATAAATAAATATAAATAAATAAATAAACTAAATAAATAAATCCTTTTTCATACTTGCCAATTGCATAAACCCACATATTTTTTGACACTCTGTAATATTATTATTTTTATTCTGTATCCAAAAGCTTCCACAAAGATTTTCTTTATATTCACTTTCATTCTGGAGGGAAATTAATCTGTCTTCTTTTTCATACAAGACTCATACTTTCTCTTCTCACAGTTATTCTGCGAGAGTTATTCTCTCTGTTTTATTTCATTTCCTATATTTGATTTGATGATGATTTTTTTTCAAGATCCATTCCTGATGCTACCAAATAATAAATTATTCCATATTCAGAATCTATTGTCTTTCTTTTATCTTTCACTTCTTTTCTCAATACTTCATCATAAACAATCGGATCAAAAGTTTTTGATTAATTCCTTTTCCACAATACTAAACAAAAAAAACTTATGCTTAAACTACCCAGGCTCTTTTCTAAGCAGATGCTCACCAGTTGCTATTCACAGTCATTCATGGGTCTCCAAATGCCAGTTACACTTTTTGTACAGTCCTGCCTTCTTCCCATCATCCATTCATCTCATCAAATAGAATAATGAATGTTGTACAATTTTTCACAAAACTGTGCAATCTTTTTCATAAACCACAAAATCTTTCTAAGTTTTCCTTGATACCATTCACTAATGTATAACTTATAACTATAACTGCCTACTTTCACTGCCTATGAAACCTAAATAATAATAATTAATAATTTCTGAAATCTATGTTAGCCTTTTAATTCTGCATCTAATTTATCAATTGCACAAGATTAGAATACTTTCATTCAGATGTATTATGTCCTTCCCCTTTTTCTTATTTTCAGAAGAGGCAGCAGATCTGTTTTTCTTTCATTTCATTTCATTTGTTGATTCATGCTATTTACCATTTATTCTCCTTATATTTCAAGTCATTATTTACCATATGCCATGGCTGTCACCATATGGGTACATAGGTATTGGCTTCTCTTGTCCATCAAGGCTTAGATCAATTAAAACTTTAACATAATGCATTTATTAAGATAGAGAACATCCTGTGACATAAATAAATTTGTATCACTAATTCACTTCAGTAGCAAAAATAATAGAATATTATTTTTTCTCCTCATACCCAGTAGATGTTTAGGACATCTGCAGACATTTGTCTTCCTAGCTTGTGGTGAAGGAGAATATAGTATAGTGTGAGAATAATGTATTTATAACAAGACTTCCTATGGATTTTGAAATTTAGAGTCAAATTATAGGGAAACATGAGAGCCAATTTATTTGGCAGAAAACACAAATTTATAAATCTCCTATAGTATTTCACCATTCAGTAAAACTAGAATAAGAAAGTTGCAGATCAAAGAACTGAATTTGATAGCTTTAAACTTCTTTCTGGAGTCAACTTCTGGGCTAAATATGTCTTATTAATACTCGTTTTAGAGGGTGAGAATTAATCAGTGGACGTCCTGCTAATAATTTCTATGCATGTAGGAAATATTCCACAGGGAAATTGAATGAAGAAACCCTGTGGAAGATGGGCAGCACACAGTTCAAAATAAGATCACCATTTAATAATGTATGTGACAAATTCCTACAGAATATTTAATCAAATTACTGAAATACTTTATTCTAATAGCCCCCAAGTAGCAGCTACATTAAATAAGAATTCCAAAATCAATCAATATAATAATCATTCCCAAAACCTATTCTAAAGAGACTCTTAAAAACTCTTTTCTCATGATTACACGAAAGCACTCTTCATGTAAAATGGTGTATCAGAAACCCACAATGGGAAATGAATACAAAGACTATCCCTGTCACTTAATTTGTGAATAACTTATGGACACTCCAATAGAGATTTCAGAGGTAGAAAATGTTTCTACGGATGGAAATAAGAAACCATCAAAAGCTGTACCTTCAATCCCCCCTTCAACCAATTTTAGAGACGTATGTGTGCTTGTGTGGAGGCTAAAGATATGAATAAGAGTGGACAGAGACTCAAATACTGATGCATTCCACTCATAACTCTGCAGTTTGTATGGAGGTAAAACATCCATAGTGAGGCCAATCCAGATTTTCATTTAGATGTTGACTATATTGCAACTTGATTTATGAGCAGGATCAGTGGTGGGTTTCAAAATTTTTTACTACTGGTTCTGTGAATGTGGCTTAGTGGGCATGGCATGGCTTGGTGGGCATGGCAGGGGAAGGATACTCTAAAATCTCCATTCCCACCCCACTCCGGGGGAAGGATACTGCAAAATCTCCATTCCCTCCCCAATCCAGGGGAGGTTACTGCAGCTGGGACTTGGGAGGCAGAAAATAGATGAGGGCGGGGCCAGTCAGAATTTTTACTACCGAACTACTCTGAACTACTCAAAATTTCCACTACCGGTTCTCCAGAACTGGTCAGAATCTGCTGAAACCCATCTCTGAGCAGGATACGGAGGTGATGGTTAAAAAAAAATCTCCCAACCTACATTCATAGAGAGGATCTAAAGGATTTCTAAAAGTTAATCCGAAACAAACAAGAATATTAAAATATATTTAAAAATATATAAACCTTTTGTGAGAATGAAGTCTAACCTATAGAGGAAATTCCCAAATAGAGATTAATATGTTATTGGGATGCATTTACCTGGAGTATTGAAATAACCCAGACAAATGAAAGGAAATGGGAAGGTGAAACATCACTAATTCTACATTTCCCCATTGTTGCATCAATCAAGAAAAAGGAAAAGGAATGTTTGAAATTGGCTGTTTTCAAAAATGGTGTGCTTTGAAGGAAATAGGCAGATATTCTTTTTTAAAATCCTAGCTGTCTCAGAAAACACATAAGTACATAATTTTTGCAGTTTTCACAGATAATCTTAGATCATTTCTGATTCAATATGAAGTTAAGAGGCACTGTGGAAAAACTGCATGACATTTGCCTATTTACTGTTTTATTCACATTCTATTTCAAGAAAACCTATCACTTATAAATTTATATTTTATCTATTTTATCCTGCAGACTGATTTGCATCAATGTAACCAAATGGTCAGAAAAATGCTATTTAATTGCTAAACTTACTATTATTACAATAAAAAAATGAGGTGATTGGGAAACAGAGTAAAATGGCAATTTTCATCAAGGTTCTTGGGCAATCTTGGACAATAAAAGTGACATGAAAAACTATTCCAACCATCAAACCACAGCCTTGATACAAACTTGTAAGTAAAACTTTATTGAAGATAATCCAACAATGTTTGAATCCAACCACCAACAGAGAACTGCCTTATGTACAATAAGAATTGATCATATTGCAATCTACACTGGATGATGGAAAAAGTAAAAGAATACCAAAAAGATCTCTACAGGTGCTTCATTGACTACACAAAAGCCTTTGACTGTGTTGACCATGACAGACTCTGGAAATGCCCCAAAGAACTGGGAATATCACCATACCACATCCAGCTCATTGAGTCATTGTACTCTAATTAGGAAGCCACTGTAAGAACCATATAGGCAGGCACATAATGGTTCAGAATTGGAAAAGACACGTGGCAATGCTGCCTCTTGTTGTCTATACCATTCAACATGTACACAGAAATAGTTATGAAAAATGCACATTTGGAGTAATCTACCATTGGGGTTAAAATTGGTGGTTGGAATATCAACAACCTCCAATGTTCAAGTGATACAACATTGCTCACGAAAAGCAAGGGGGACCTGGAGTGGTTAATCCTGAAAGTCAAAGATGAAAGTGAAAATTTTGGACTGTATCTTAACATCAAGAAAACAAAGATAATAAGAACTGCAGTGAACACATAGGTCAGAGTGCAGATCAACAATGAGATCATCGAAACAGTAAAAGACATCATCTTCCTGGGCCCTAAAATTGACCAAAGTGGTGACTGCAGCCCTGAAATCAGAAGACATATAGCACATGGAAGAACTGCAATGTCTGGCATGAAGAACATTTGGAAGAGTAGAGACATCAGCCTCACAACCAAATGCAGATTAGTTAATGCAGTATTTTTTCCAGTTGTTACTTATGGCTGACTTGAACTCTGAAAAAGATAGGAGAAGGGTGGATGCCTTTGAACTGTAGTGCTGGAGGTGACTATTACACATCCCATGGACTGCAAATATAAGAAACAAAGAAATCCTAGACTGAACCTCACCAAAAATATCACATGAAGCCAAGATCACCAAACAGAGGCTGTCATACTTTGGTCATGTCATGTGAGCTGACTCACTCAAAAAGTCAATCACACTGGGATTGATCAGAAGAAAAAGGAGAAGTACTCATAAAAAATAGCACCGGGATGACCATGGCAGATCTGAAGGAGGTGATGTGAGACAGAGTGCTGATCTGTGAGAGTTGAAAACAACTGAATGGCTGATGACATCTTGGGCAATCAAGAATAAATAAAATGTGAACAATAAAAGGAGTATTAATAATTAAATTTAATAATTAAACCGCTGGGGGAGATCATCCGACATCTGGTATGCTGATGATACCAGATGTATATCTCCACCCCGCATCATTTCAGTGAAGCAGTGGATGTGATGTGCCAGTGCCTGAGGGCTGTGAGAGTCTGGATGGGAGTCAACAGGCTCAGACTTAACCCAGACAAGACCGAGTGGCTGTGGGTATTGCCTCCCAAGGACCATGTCGATTGTCCATCCTTAGCCCTGGCGGGGGGAGAAGCTGTCCCCCTCAGAATGGGTTCGCAATTTGGGTATCCTCTTTGACCCACAGGTGAGATTAGAGCAACACCTGGCAGCTGTGGCTAAGGGGACCTTTGTACAGGTTCACCTTATACACCAATTGCGACCCTATCTGGATCGGGAGGCTCTTCTCACAGTCACTCATGCCCTTGTCACCTCACGGTTGGATTATTGCAACGTGCTCTACATGGGGCTACCCCTGAAAAGTGTTTGGAGACTACAGTTGGTCTAGAATGCAGCCACTCGAGTGGTCGTGGGTGCACCTAGGTACTCCCACATTACACCAATCCTCTGTGAGTAGCACTGGCTTCCTATCGGTCTTCAGTCACAATTCAAGGTGTTGGTTATTACCTTTAAAGCCCTATATGGCTTAGGGCCAGGCTGTCTTCGAGACCATCTTCTACCGCATAGTTCCCAGTGACCGGTAAGATCCCACAGGGTTGGCCTCCTCCGGGTCCCGTCAGCTAAACAATGTCAGCTGGTGGGTCTGCGGGGGAGGGCCTATTCTGTGGCTGCCCCGGCTCTCTGGAATCAGCTACCTCCTGAGGCCCGGACCGCTTCCAGCCTACTGGCCTTCCAGAAAATGGTGAAAACCTGGCTTTTCCAGCAGGCTTGGGGCCGTTGATCTCGCCACTGTGATCTTGCGAGATCCAGCCATGAGCAGTGTGTATGGGTTTTTTAACGTCTTTTATTGTATATTGTTCATATTGTCATCCAGAGTCCTTGGAGAGTTGGGTGGCATAGGAATACGAATAATAAATAAATAAATAAAATAAAATTAATGTTTGGTTCCTTTTTGCAAATTGCAGTCATTACAGTCTCCTATACAGGTTCAGTACCTTACTATACCTTACTATAAACTTCTGACTTTCTACTTCTGAAAAGAAGGTTATGGAATTTGACACCTTCACTTGGCCTATAGAATTCTGAGGAGATCGATATTTTTATTCATAAAGAGAATTTAAATGCCCTTAACATTGTGAGAAAACTGATACCAAAACATTGTCATTTAAATGCTTTCTAGTTCTATAATTTTCTTAAAACAGTGACATAGCTTTTGACCATTAACTAGACATTTCATATGTCAGGTAATTTTTTGCATTTCTGAAAGTCCAGCTTCATTTTTATTGTTAATAAGCATTAAATATTGACAGAATAGGTGTGCTTACGTACGCTGGAAGTTACTGGTGTGCAATAGCTTGAGAGGCAACAGAGAGATATTCTGGATGCTTGCCATAGACATTAAATTTGGGAGCATCAACTGTAGTTCTATCACATGTCAAGTTTGAGTTTGTTTCACAATCCCTCAAGTAAAGTCTTGTGAATCATAAGCATGTCTATCCATTTGGGCTCTAATATTGAAAGCAAGTGGCAACATTATTCATGTACTATATGCATACAAAATCAGAAAGAAATATCAGGTATGAGGCCAGTGCAACTAGCAAAGGGATCTCTCTCAGGCCTCAAATATTGCAAGATTTACTAGGGCAGTGATGGCTAACCTGATGGCCATTGCGTGCCAAAAGTGGGGTGAGCGCGGGGAGGTTACGCACGCACGTGCCCACACCCATAATTCTATGCGCCTCACCCCCTGCATGAGGGCGTCATCCACCTACACTTCCCCCCTCTTTTGGCACACAATGGCACAGTGGACCCGGTAGGCCCATTTTTCGCCTTCGCTAGGCTCCAGAGGCTTTCTAGGAGCCTGGGGAGGGTGAAAACAGCCTTCCCCACTGCCGAAAATAAAGGCTGAGAGGACTTGTAGTTCACGTGGTCTAGTCCCCTACTCAGTGTAGTACAAGGCAGTATGAAATAATTTATTTCTGCCCTTTAGTTTTATTACCAAACATAAGGTCACAACTAGGTATTTCTAAAAACAAACTTGCCTTAATTATTTTCCCACCAGAATGCCCCTGTTATCTTATGTAGCTAGAAAAATTGCTTCAGGATAACCAAATCATGTTCTTAATCCATATAGCACAATTCTATCTACTTAAATTGACATGATAAAGAACTCTAAAAGCTTTGCTAGTTCTAGAGTCTAATATTGTTTTATTAAAAATGCAAAGGATTGAAGCTGAAACTGAAGTTCAGACATATCATATGCTCTTACAACCGAATCATGATTCTTTTTTCACGACATTCATTAATTTACTCAGTTTATATAGCCGTGGGTCTTGCCAGCAAATAGTAACAATTTATATATCATTTTGCTCATGCTATAGTGAGCATCAGAAATACATTACGCACATGAAACTCACCAAGTTGTACATATTGAGCACTATTCACATCAAAGTAATGACAGTTTTGAATCCAATCAAAACAGCTTATTCTTGTCAACATAAAGTCATAAATGCTTCCAAGACAAGAACAATCTTTTGAGATTTTGCTAAATTTTGTAATTTTTGAGCACGGCACAGTTTAACGGCATAGACTGTCCTACTAATTCATGGAGTATAAATTAAAACAAAAGGGAGAGAGGGAAATCACTGTTTAAAGTTATGTAGAAATTCACAGTCCATTTTACATACCATAAATGCCTGTTGAGATACATGGAAAAGCCTGTAAGACAAAAAAAAAAAGAACAGATATATATATATATATATATTCAATATTTTTTAGAAGTACTTATCACACACAATGATTTAGTATAAGGAAGCTATAGTTGCTTAATATGAAGAAATATCCACATTTAAATCATCAAGTCTTCATGAAATATAACCCAATCTACTGAAAGAAGTAGTCGGTCTAGAAATCAGAAAGTCATTGCAAATTTTCTTTCAAAATTGAACAAGAGCAAATAAGCTCTCAGCACAGCACTTTAGGGAAAAAGATAAACTTTTAGTACCTTGCTAAATGTGAAAAAATGAGAGGTCTGGAGAATGTGTGCTTTTAATGAAATTGTCTACAATAACTAATAAGCTTTTAGTATAATTACAAAATTATGGATTTGTCAGCTTTTAAATGAAATTCACCTGAAGCCAATGTCATTTGCTAAGAAACTACTGTAGTGTTTTTCTTTCAAAGCATAAACCATTTAGTACTTAATAGGAATACAGTAGGAATGTAGTAGATATATAATTTGATTTTCAGCAATCTTTCTGAAGACATACTTATACTCAAGATATATTTATCTCTTTGTATCCTGCCCTTTCTATCCCAAAGGAAAGCTTTCCCTCATATACTATTTTTTTCCCCATAGCTATGATTCTGTGAGATGGAGTAGACTGAGATGAAGTGTGATCCACTTCAATGATTATTTCTTCTTCTTCGTCTTCCTCCTCCTCCTCCTCCTCTTCCTCCTCCTCCTCCTCCTCCTCCTCCTCCTCCTCCTCCTCCTCCTCCTCCTCCTCCTCCTCCTCCTCCTCCTCCTCCTCCTCCTCTTCTTCTTCTTCTTCTTCTTCTTCTTCTTCTTCTTCTTCTTCTTCTTCTTCTTCTTCTTCTTCTTCTTCTTCTTCTTCTTCTTCTTCTTCCTCTTCCTCCTCCTCTTCCTCACATATTCCCGCAGGTGCAGGGTTCATTTTTTGGATCATTGAACGCAAAGTGGTGTTCAATGATCCAAAAAGTGAAGCCTGCACCTGCGGGAATATGCTAGGAAGATCCAATGATCATTCAATGATGCAGACGCAGGCCCACAGCTTGCATATCTTTGTTGATGGTGCCTTGCCATCTCTGTTTTGAATGCTCACAAGGTTGCCTGCCATTCTACTTCTAGTTGATAGGCAGTCTTGGCCATGGTGGAAGGTGCTGCTCTCTGGACACGTCCATACCAGCAGAGTTGGCCTTCTCTCATCTTCTCTATAATTGGTGACAAACCAAAATGCTGTTGAATGTTGTCATTTGTGATGTGGTCAAGAAGGGAGATGCCCGATATCTAATGGAACATTCGCATTTCCATGGCATGGAGATAGCTTTTGGTCTCTGTTGTTCCTGCAGCATTCAGTGCCATATAGTGCAACAGGGCAGATGGTTGCCTTGTCTTGATAATTTGTTTTGTCTTGTCTTGATGATTAATTCCTATTAATCACTTCAATGATTACTCAACATGTGTTTATTGCACAATAGAATCAGAAGATAACAGTAGCCATATCAGCCAGGTTCAACAGGCTTCACATATTAGGAAAGAGTTGGTAGAAAGGAAAAAAGTGTTTGAAAGCTGCTGCCTATGACCAATGACTGGAAGGCTGTGTTAATGGTTTAGGCATTTACTTAGAAGTGATATCCTTCTTCAGTGTCATTTTAGTTTTACCCGATGAAGACAGAATAATGTTTTTCTGTGGTCCATTATATGTTATTTATTATTTTATTATTCATATTTAAACTATTAATTTTATTACTGTTTTGGAGTAATGTAAGCTACTTCTGCAAGCTGCTCAGAATCAGACATGAATGGTGTAGCATATTAATTTAGTAAAAGAAATCAATACAGTTAGAAAATAATTTTTGAAACCATTTTGGAGAAATACAAGGAACTGACTTTGATTTAACCGAAGCTATTGACGGGCGTATGAGTGCAGACTATCCAACTTCATATATTGTATTTTAATAATAATAAAAAATAAGACTTCTATATGTGTTCCTAATCCACTCTAATTCGCAGGAAAGCTAAAACAAATTTTGTGTCATAGTTTTAGTTCAGCACTTTAAGAAACTTCATTCAAATGCATTAAACATCTGTGTAAACTACCAATGTAATATTTGAGCCAGTTAGAGCATTGAGGATTCCTGGCATTGCATTCTGTTTGGTTTTGTGCTGACTTCAATATTGGTAGGATACTAATTTTATGCAATTTATGCTTGTATTTTTAAGATCTGGTCGAATTTTTGTATGCATTACAGATATTAAATGGGACCACAATACATCTAAGGGTGGTTAATGAATACAAAGAAAGATTAGAAGCCAATGACAGGCAACAGCACATGATTTATATTACTTTGTTTCAGGAATACTGTTTACCTGAACCACATTTTTATCTAAGCTAAACTTTGTATTCTCTCTAGTACACTTCACATATGGCTATGCTGTAGAAGCAAAAAAAAAAACACCCCCAAAATGGATTATTATGTTGACAATATAACTGTCTATCTGCACAGTAATTCACTTTGTTTTCTCTCCATATACGTATATGTCATGTTAGCATGGCTCACTGAGACATAAATTAACCAACTACATTTTAGCCAACCGTAATGTGCAAGGCTAACCCATGTGGATAGTTTACAGTTTAGTTTGTTGCATGAATCTATAAAACAGGGTAAATCTTGTACTCTAAACACATAATAACTAAACTCAACAGCAGAAAAATGGAGGGGAAGTCTTCCCCATCCATCATTTTCTCGGTAGCTAAAAAAGATACACTGTTTTCTTCTTCTTACTCTAAAAAAATGAAGAAACCTTTTTTCCTCAGAGCACCTTATATTCAAGGTGGAGTTTTAATAACAATGCAAATGTCTTTTTTCTTCTGTGTTCTTCAAAATGTAAGGCCTTTCCTTCATGATTCACTGTAAACAGTAATTTTGTTGTTTGACATAAGATAGCATAAACCCGTCCTCCTTTACATATTTTTTTCTGAATTTTATGCATTTTTAACTGTGGGTTGTTATGTAACCTAGACACCTTGAAAACCTCACCAAATTTTGAAGAAAATATCTATTTAGAAAAAAAAAAAAAAGATTATACGCTGTCATACTGAAAAGCAGCCAATAGCCTGGGAGAGAAATAGAGATGGCAAATGAAATTCAATATCCTAAAATTCTAAACAAAGACATATTAAACTGAAAACTTCATTGAAAATCCCACTTTGAGTATTGTTATCATGATTTTAGCATCAAGTAGAAAGGATCTGTCACAGTCTAACACTGATTAACATCTTCATAAATTATTTGGATGTGGGAGGTGAAAGTACAGTTTCAAAAAAAGTACAGATGGCACAGCTAAAGAATGCAGCTAACCCGTTACAACATGTAAGAATCTACAAGTATACAACATATACTGACATTTCTAAAAAAGTAAATGTTCTAAAGTCATAAACCAAAATATTTTCCATCACATGGAAAATTAGGATCAATACAAATTGAATGACAATACAACAATTTAATTTTGCAGGGGGAAAAAAATAAAATAATTATTTCTTGACTATTGATAAAGAGGTGGCACATGTGAATACATACAATGTTTTGTTTCAATATTATTGGAAAATCCGTAGAATTTCAAACTCTGTTGGGGTGCTACATTGTCTGAGAAGCAGTAACCAAACAGAAGCAAGACTAATGGGGAGAAAAAATGGGGAGCGGGGAATGAAATATAAGAGAGAAAGTTGAAGGAGCAAGACGTTCATTTTTATGCTTTGAAAACAAATTAAAGGACAATATGGTAACAATTAGCTAAAATATAAAAAGCTGTCATGATAGGAAATAGAGAAAAATGGCTTACATTTGCTCCGAAGGACAGGGCAATAGATAATAAGTTTGAGGTGCCAGAAGTTGAACTGAAATTAAATGGTATGAAGCATTTCCAAACAGATGTTGAACTGACAAAAAACAAAAAACAAAAAAACCCACCTTCACTTATAATCAAGACCTCTCCTAAAAGCTGTTATAGCATCATAGAATGGCTATGTGATCTGGAGAGGACAAAGGAAAGTAAAGTAAAGACAGAGCTACTGTTCCATCAAGATTCTTCTAGTCCTCTTTTTTGTCCCTTGCACTGTCCTTGAAGGTGCAGGTCCAAGGCTTGTGATTATTTCTGGACTAGTGGTTCCTGCTAGATCATCAGGTGCAGGCCATCACCACGTTATGGTCTTGTCCAGCTTTGGCTGCCATGCCAACTGCAGCCTTATGGAAGAATCTGACCACAGTGGCTCCTGCCCTATTATCACCCTATTGGGCTATTGCAACACATTCTACATGTGGCTTCCTTTAAAGACTCTCTGGTAGTGTCAATTGCTACCAAAAGCAATGGCTAAGGCAGTGATGGCTAACCTTTTTGCCATTGCGTGCCAGGAGGGGGGGGCGGGAGAGGTTCGCGGGTGCGGGTGCCCACAACCATAATTCTTGCGCCCTGCCTTGCGCATGCGTGCACAACCACCCCCCGACTCCTGGCACGCGATGGCCTGGTAATCCCGTTTTTCTTTCTTACCTGGCTCCAGACCCTCTCTATGCATCTGGGAAGGGTGAAAACAGCCTTTCCCCTCCCTCAGAGGCCTGAAAGGGCCCATTTCCCAACTCCTGGTGGGACAGGAAGTGACATTTTTTGCTGTCCCCAGCCTCTAGAGGCCTCTCTAGGAGTCTCTGGAGGCTGGGGAATAGCAAAAAACATCACTTCCTGCCTCACTGGGAGTTGGGAAATGGGCCCTTTCAGGCCTCCGGAGGGCCTCGGAGGGACTGGGAAAGGCTGTTTTCGCGTCCGCAGATGCATAGAGAGGATCTGGAGCCAGGTAAGAAAGAAAAATGGGCCTCCTCCACCCACCCCCAGGCCCTCCAGAGGCAGGAAATAGTCTGTTTCCCTATTTCTGGTGCGCCCAGAAGGCCTGAAAATCAGCTGGCTGGTGCGCACATGTGGGGCAGAGCTCAGCTGGTGTGCCCACTGATATGGCTACGTGTGCCACCTGTGGCATGCGTGCCATAGGTTCGCCATCACGGGGCTAAGGTATTCATGGGTGTTTACCAGAAAGCACATATTGTACCTGTTTTGGGAGCTCTGCTTTGGCTTCCTGTTTCTTGGAGAAGCATACTGGAGAAGCAGCTGTTTTCTCCCCTTTTGAGGAGTGGGTGTCATTTGATGGGTTGCTTGGTGATGATAGGATTGGCCTCCTGGAATGGCCTCCCAGTCGAGTTTCATCTATCTCCAACATTGCCTGCCTTTCAGAAAAAGCTGAAGACAGTTCTTTCCCAGAACATTTTGGGGGCCGGATCCATATGTTGTGGCAGCGTTTAATTTTATATTATTATTGCACATTATTATTTTGTGAGTCACTGAGCGTAGTATGACTGAGTTGATATACATCTGATGAAATAAAACCAGTGGTGGGTTCCTCCCAGTTCGGTCTGGTTCGGCCAAGCCGGTAGTGATGACGATATGATGTCACCGAACCGGTTCTCCCCCCCCCTGCCCTCCCACCCCCCCACCCCCCCACATTATTCTTACCTTTTATTTAGTCCCACCCCCAATCTATTGCTGCCTCCTGAGTCCCAGCTGATGACTAGAGGGAAAAAAACTGTTTAAACTCTTGCTGCGGGGCTTCAAAGGGCCGTCCTACAGCTGATCAGTGTTAAAAGCAAACAAATGAGTTGGGTTGTAAGTGCGAGGACTGGTCGTAAGTGTGAGGACCTTCTAGAAATGACTCTGACCAGCTAGCCACGCCCACCTAGTCACATGACCTCCAAGCCACACCCACAAAATAACTCACGCCCACAGAATCGGTAGTAAAAAAATTTAGAACCCACCCCTGAATAAAACCCACCATAAATAACTTTTCTACTCTCACTTACCAAAGATCAATGACATGATTTTCTAACATTTTGTGAAGGGAAATGCTAAAACTAGTCTAAAACCTAATAGGCTTCTGTCATATGAACTAGGAACCCACAGTCCAATCCCAGGAGCTGAAGAACAATAGAAATAAGAAAATCAGCCAACTTTATATCATAACTCCACCAACTACAACCTTCAGTAATTCTAGAAATATTAAGCATGGACCCCAACAATCAAAAGGACCCTACAGTATAGGAATTCTGTGGTACAAATCCCCTTGACTTTTGCAATGCAGATAGATTGTCTGAAGCATTTGAATATGAAGTGAACATGAACATCAGATAGGCAGACTGACAGACCAAACAATAGAGGCATTGTTTTTAACGTTGTGTTTGCCATTGATGCTCTTTGATTTGGTAAAGGGTGTGTGTGTGTCTGCCTTAGAAGAGCACTTGACGGCCGTGACCGGGAGGATTTTTCATCAGGTCCGCCTGATTCGCCAGTTGCGTCCCTTTCTGGATCGGGACTTGTTACGCACGGTCACTCATGCCCTCGTCACCTCCCGTCTGGACTATTGTAACACTCTCTACATGGGGCTCCCCTTGAGGAGCACTCGGAGGCTCCAACTGGCGCAGAGTGCGGCCACGCGGGTGGTGATGGGAGCGACGTGGCGCTCCCATGTAACGCCTCTCCTGCGCGAGCTGCACTGGCTCCTGGTGGTCTTCCGAGTGCGCTTCAAGGTTTTGGTTATCACCTTCAGAGCGCTCCATGGCTTAGGACCTGGCTATTTACGGGACCGCCTGCTGCCACCAATAGCCTCCCACCGACCAGTACGCTCCCATAGAGAGGGGCTCCTCCGGGTGCCGTCGGCCAAACAATGTCGACTGGCGGCCCCCAGGGGGAGAGCCTTCTCTGTGGGGGCACCTACAATCTGGAACGAGCTCCCCCCGGAGATACGGAGGATTCCGGATCTGCGTACCTTCCGTCGCGCGCTTAAGACGTTCTTATTCCATCAAGCTGGCCTGACCTAAACTTTTCCTCTTTTTAAATGGAATTTTAAATTTGGTTTTAATTTATTGGGGTTTTAAAATGGTTCAGCCAAATTTATTTAATTAGTTTTATCTCTATTTTAAATTTTGTATCTATATGTTTTATTTTATGGCTGTTCACCGCCCTGAGTCCTTCGGGAGTAGGGCGGTATACAAATTTAATAAAATGAAAAAAATGAAAAATGAAATGAATCATTGTTGACTCCTGTCAACTGCCTGAGTCAAGTCCCTGCAGTTTTGTTGCCAATATTTCAGAAATGATTTGCCCTTGCCTTCTTCCTAGGGCTGAGATGGAGTGATTTATTTATTTATTTAAAGGATTATACGGCTTCCCCACACTCTCAGTGACTCTGGGTGGCTTACAAACAATAAAAAATCTAATATAAAAAGGGTAATATTGGCCTAGATGGTTTTGTGCTTAAGGTGGGATCAGAATTCACTACTATGACTACACCAAACTGGCTCTCTATGGTATCCTTACATGTTATGAATTTGCTTTTCATAATAGAATCAGCGAATAATTTAAGGGAAATGAAAACTGTAAAGAGGGAGGACCAAGACTTTTTCTCAAACATACGGATTTCTCTTGGTCTCCTCTATCCCCATTGTTCCAAAAATGTATTGTAGAAAGATAATCTGATTGGCTAACATATTCCTTCATAAGAGGAAGGATACAACCAAATACCTTAGAATCAAACTGACTAATATTAATATGTTCCAGTTTCCCAGCACCTATTCACTTCAAAGACAAACATCAAACATAATTTGATCACACTTTAGGAATTTACTATCTTGAAAAGAACTGTGTATTTTAGAAAATTTGACAGTGTATTAGAAGAAGCTTCCCTGGATGTTTAACAAAATATGCCCTTGAAAGAAAAGTAGGAACTTGTGAAGGTAATATGATCCAATACCTTTTTCTGCATTTCAATTATCTGTTGGAGCATTTCTCTCAACAATAAAGTCTGTACATTTTCCAGAACAGTTATGCAAAAAAGTTGTATAATTCTCGACATTCACATGCAGAGAGATAGAATTTCAAAAACTAAGAATCATAAGGAGAAAAATTAGTGACCCGTGTTCTTAAAAAGTGTAGATAATCCTTATGCTACCTTTGAAAGTGATGACATTTTTTTTAAACAAAGATTTCCCTTTTTCATTTCCCTTTTCAGTTTTTCTCTGCTTTTCCATTGTCTACAATGTAGTAGTTCGTTGAAGTTTTTCTACAATAATGTTTTGAGTTTGTTTACTCATGTCAGAAGCATCACAATTAAAGTAAAACATACTATATGACATAAAATATAAATAAAATAATAAAATATAAAATACAAGATTAAAATATATACAAATAACAGAATAACAGAGTTGGAAGAGACCTTGGAGATCTTCTAGTCCAATCACCTATGCTCAAGCAGGAAACCCTATACCATTTCAGACAAATGGTTGTCCAATCTCTTCTTAAAAACTTCCAGTGTTGGCGCATTTACAACTTCTGGAGGCAAGTTGTTCCACTGATTAATTGTTCTAACTGTCAGGAAATTTGTCCTGGTTGCTTCTAGGTTGTTTCTCTCCTTGATTAGTTTCCATCCATTGCTTCTTGTCCTGCCTTTGGTACTTTGGAGGATAGCTTGACTCCCCCTTCTTTGTGGCAACCCTGAGATATTGGAACACTGCTATCATGTCTCCACTAGGCCTTTTTTTCATTAAACTAGACATACCCAATTCCAGCAACTGTTCTTTATATGTTTTAGCCTCCAGTTCCCTAACCAACTTCGTTGCTCTTCTCTGAACTTTCTAGAGTCTCAACATTTTTTTTAATCATGGCGACCAAAACTGGATGCTGTATTCCAAAGTGTGGCTTTACCAAGGCATTATAAAGTGGTATTAAGACTTTACGTGATCTTGATTCTATCCCTCTGTTTATGCAGCCTAGAACTATGTTTTGGCAGGTAAAGCACACTGCTGGCTCATATTTAAGTGATTGTTCACTAGGACTCCAAGATACCTCTCACAGTTATTACTATTGAGCCAGGTACCACCTATACTATAGCTATGCATTTCCCTTTTCTTGTCTAAATATAGAACCTTACTTTTTTGCACCATTGAATTTCATTTTGTTAGATAGTCCCCAGTGCTTAAGTCTGTCAAGATCCTTCTGTAACTTAAGCCTATCTTCTGAAATGTTGGCTATTCCTGCCAGCTTGGTGTCATCTGCATATTTGATGAGTTCTTCAACTATCCTCTCATCCAAATCATTGATGAAGATGTTGAAGAGTACTGGGGCTAAAACAGGGCCTTGGGGTACCCCACTGCATACTTTCCTCCATGTAGATGCAGTTCCATTGAGGATTACACATTGAGTGCAGTTGGTCAGCCAGTTACAAATTCACCTGCTGGCAATGCTCTCTTACCCATATTTTTCTATCTTATCAAGCAGTAGGTTGTGGTCTATTTTATCAAATGCCTTACTGAAGTCCAAGTAAATTATCCACAGCTTTTTTCTGGTCCACTAGTTTTGACACTTTGTCAATAAGACAAAGTGCAATAAGACAAATGCAATCAGATTTGTCTGGCACAACATTGATAGGCCCATGTTGGCTTTTAGTTATGATTTTGTTTGCCTCTAGGCAGTGGTGGGATTCTGCCGGTTCTAGGTGGTTCGGCTGAACCATTTGTTAAATTGCTGGCTCGCCCCGCCCCTTACCCCGCCCCTCCACACCACTATTTATTGCCGATAAATAGTGGTGGGCGAGGGGTGAGTGAACCAGCAATTTAACAAACGGTTCAGTGTTTTTTTGTAATTTTCTTGGCCCGTGGAGCTTCAGCATAGGTTAATTAGCCTGTTGATTAGATCGGCCTCCCGACACTCAGCTGATTTGCTCTCAGCTGTTTTGCTCAGGGCTCTGCTGCTTGCTTGCAAAGAGTGCTAGAGTAGATTTTTTTTTCCCCCTAGCTATGCTGAAAAACGAAACTGAAAGTAAAGCAGGCTGTTGGCTTTGCTGTTTGCTGCAACGTTGGAAAATTAGGCAGATTTCTTTTCTTTTTCCTCACCAGAAAAGGTAGGTGCAAACAATGGGAAATTTAGGGAAAAAGAGGAGAGTTCAAGATTTTAAAACACAAAAGGACTTGTGCATATGGATTACTCAGAGGGTTGAAAAAGTTATTTTTGACTGGTCCTCACACTTTTGACCACTCCTCGAACTTACAACTGTCCTCACATTTTACATTTTGCGCCCTATCTTGTCACCATGGTGAAGAGAAGCAGTTGTGAAATGAGTGACACGGTTGTTAAGAATGCTACAATGGGCATAAATGATGACTAGTCATAAGGGTGAGGACCGGTCAAAAGTGCGAAGACCTGTCAGAAATTACTTTTTTCAGACCTCTGGGTAGTCCTTGTGCATATGGACTACTCTAAGGGCTGAAAAAGTTATTTTTGACTGGTCCTCGCACTTTTGACCACTCCTAGAACTTACAACTGTTCTCACATTTTACGTTTTGCGCCCTGTCTTGTCACCGTGGTGAAGACAAGTAGTGGTGAAATGACTGACACGGTTGTTAAGAATGCCACAATGGGCATAAATGTGAGGATGGTCATAAGTGTGAGGACCAGTCAGAAATGACTTTTTTCAGCCCTCTGAGTAGTCCCTATGCACATAGCCACGCCCACCCGGTCACATGACCAGCTAGCCATGCCCACCCAGTCACATGACCACCAACCCACACCCCCAACTAAGCCACGCCCACAGAACTGGTGGGGTTTTAAAAAAATTGAATCCTCTAGGTGTTCACATATTTGTTGCTAGATTATCTTTTCCAGAATCTTCCCAGGTATTGAGGTCAGGCTGATAGATCTGTAGTTTACTAGATCTATTTTGTTTTCTTCTTTTTTTGAAGATGGGAACTTTTCCAGTCCTCTGGTAGTTCCCCTGTTCTCCAAGATCTTTGAAAGATATAGTTCAGTGGTTCTTAGATCATGTCTGCAGTTTCTTCAGAACCTTGGGGTGTAATTCATCTGGTTCTCATAAAATGAACTTGTCTAGATTAAATTAAACAGATCTTGTCCAGAAACTAGCAACATTGTGTTTAGTTGCACTGACATGAGGTCCTCAAATGTACACTGACTGGGACAAAAAGAACAGGTATACATATGTGCTGTTGGTGGTTTTGAGTAATTTAAGTATTACTTGGACTAGAGGAACCAACCAAAACTGAATAAATGCCTAGTTATTTTAATGCTAGGAAGATCATTGTTTAGCAGCTATATCTAAAATTAATGTTGAATTCATAATTTTCTTCCTCATAGAGAATGATTACAGGACAAAAGCAGCAGATATAATGTTGTAAAATATGCCATTGATGGTTTTTCACTGCTAAGGAGACCCATGCCAAAAAAAAGCAGATAAACCAAATTTCCTTCATCTCCTTAAGAAGTAATTTAGTCTAGATGTCAAGCTAAACTTATTGGCAGAATAATAATGTGAAATTGTCATTGTGGATGTTGGCACAGTCTGCTTAAAATACCTAAGTGTCCAATATGATCATATTTGTAGGTCTTTCCTGCATATATAATAGTCTCACTCTTAGGAAAAAATTCAATCTCACTGAAAAAAAATGGCTAACTTCTAGCATTGTGAGGAAAATGGTGCTTGCATCAAAAGATATGTACCTGCCAATCATCTGGTTGCATGCAAAATACCCTGACTTCTAAAAAGGATATTTGATTCGTGTAGAGCTTGTCATATATTTGACTGACACTTGTCTTTTTTAAAAGGAAGCAGGGTTCCTTTTCAGATAACAACATGAATATTTATTGTTTTCATGCACTCTTCATATGATCAAGTCTTCTATCTGAAATGGGCCTCATGAGGAACTGAACTGACTAGAAATTACGTCGGCATTGGCTAACAGTCCAAGTAAATACCTAAAATAAACTCTGAATATAACCACTTCTTCTGTCTGGAAGTTAGGTTGCTTCTGTTTCTGTTAGAGAAGACAATCTGTAGCCAGAGGAATGGATTCTGCTTTGGAGATTATCAAAACACTTGAAAAAAAGAGAGTGGCTTGTAGAACATTCAGCTGAAACCCTTGCATATAAGCATTCCCCAAAGGCAGTTATCTAGCTTCTTCTTGAGCACTTTTAAGAAAAGCATCTTCATCCAATTGGTTCCATTGTTAAGCTTTAAGACATTTCATCTAATGTTCAACTGAATCTATTATCCTGTAACTTAAACCCATTAGATTTGGCTGGGCTCTCTAATGCAGCAGAGATTAAAAGTTTTCTATGTAAGAACCCTGAAGATATTTAAACTTTTTTTTAAAAATCATACCGTTTAGCCTTTTGCTCAGATTCTTTCATCTTTCCCCATAAATTTCTATTCCCTAAGATAGGGATAGATTCAATATACTTAGCAGCATATGTGAAACAGATCATAAGGCACTATGAAAATAGGTAAGAGACAAAACCTGAAGGAGAGTAAAATACCCAAAATTTCAAAGGGGGAAAGATTAAAGTGGTTTTCAAAACAAACTATCATAAGAGCCAGGGAAAAATGGAGGATGAAAGTCTCAGAGAACCAGAATGGCCTGTGACACCTGAACACCGGCCTTCAAAGTCAAACAAGAAAGAACAAGGAACACTATCTCAAACAAGAATGTCAACAAAGAGAGGAAAATAGCAGGAAGAGAAAAAAACAAGAGAGGTTTTTGGAAGAGAAATCCTAGGAAAATTTGACAGCTAAAGGAGGAATCGACAATAGCGGTGGAAGAAACTGAACAGAGACAAACTAGATTAAAGGAAGATGGAAATACTACGTTGAATTTTTTTTGTCAATGAACATTATAAGATGGCACAAATATTTCGAGAAAGAATATTTTCAGAAAGCGGTTCCACTAAAAAGTGATATACAAGGGACAATACTTGTCAAACAGGCCTGAATGAAATGTCCATCCATTCCTCAACATACGACCTGTTGTTTGTTGACCATTCGAAGCTATGATCTATCTGAAAAAGAGGACTGGATCTGAAGTTCCAGTGATCATCTCCCCATCACATGACTGCATTTTGGCTGCTCAGTAACATGGTCCTGTAGTCACAGCACCACATTTTATGACAGTTTTGCCAAAAACCAGGACCTCTGTTTTTTTGCTAAACCACACTATAGTAAAGAATCAGTTTGCTTAAAGGCCATAGTTGCACACATATGACCAGTGCACTTGTTTAACAATCACTGCAAAAATATTGTAAAATTGACTCATTTTATAAATGTTATGACTTACAACCATAATGGGCAGGCTCCATTTAGTCATGTGACTATCTATATTTAAAATTACAGAAAAAGAGGGAGTTACAGCATTAGCATTATATGCCAATAGAGATCTTCATGGCTTAGAACTCAGGGAAATTCAACACAACAGTATGTGACCCTACTGAAGAAAGATGTAAGAGAATGCAATATCGCTGAACACTTGCACTGCTCTCTATATACAAACTTCTCTTAAAATCTTAGTAAGAAGAAGAGAGCCACATTGACATGAGGCATTGAGAAAAATGCCAGACAAATAGGCAGAGGGACATAAGAGCAGATACTAATATAAGATGAACAATGGCAAAGCAAGAGGATTTAGGAAGGTTTATCTTAGATTACATACAAAATGTCCGAAGGTCAAATATAGTTGGGTTAATGTCAATCTATCTGATTATTCTTTTCGGGGAAAAAAACTGTAGCAATGAACAATAGGCTACTATAAGAACTGGGTTTAGAGAAAATGCAGTGATACAGAACACGGAAAGCAATGAGAACAAATACAGGTAGTCCTTGATTTATGACCACAATTGAGCCCAAAATTTCTGTTCTTAAGTGAAACATTTATTAACTGAGTTCTGCCCCATTTTACGATCTTTCTTGTCAGAGTTGTTAAGTTAATCATTGCAGTTCTTAAGATAGTAACATGGTTATTAAGTGAATCTAGCTTCTCCGTTGACTTTGTTACCCCGACTCCCGAGCCTGTCCTAACAGAGGAGGAGGATTCAGAAGGTGATGGGGAGGAACTGACAAGGCCTCCTTCTCCAGGACCATCCTTTCTGGCAATGCCTCAGGTTCCATCCGAAGGCCAGGAGGAACAGCCTGGGATGTGCCAGGAGGAAGGCATATCGGAGCACCAATTGATAGGGAGCGAGGATGATGAATCCTGGCTTGATCCCAGGCAGCGTCGGAGGGAGAAGCGTGCGCAGCAACGGAAGAGGCGTGGGAGGGCCAGAGATTGAACTGAGTCACGGAGCCACGCCCCACCAGGAATAAAAGTGGGTGGGATTGCTCTTCAGGCTTTGTGACGGACAAAGTTAAACCCTGAAAGTCACATCGTGATCTCTAAAATTCGGCTTGGATATATTTTGGACTGAACATTGATTAAACTCTTGTCTCATGGATAATTTGTTGCTCCTGGAACGGACTGAAGATAAGTCCTCTTCTGCTTTATGGGAGTGAAAACGGTCTTGGCAGGCATTTGGCAGTTTGCTGCCAAAACCTTGATCTGCCAGGAATTCTAATCTGTTTATCTAATAAAATATTGGCAGGCGTGTTTAGTATTACGTTTGCCTGTGTGAGGAAGGGGGACAGAACAGTTGGCTTTGTTTATCAGAAGGTTGCAAAAACTGATCAAATCAGAGGTGGGTTGCAGCAGGTTTTGATCAGTTCTGGAGAACTGCTAGTGAAAATTTTGAGCAGTTTGGAGAACCAGTAGTAAAAATTCTGACTGGCCCCGCCCCCATCTATTCTCTGCCTCCTGAGTCCCAGCTGATCAGGAGGAAATGGGGATTTTGCAGTAACCTTCCCCTGGATTGGGGAGGGAATGGAGATTTTACAGTATCCTTCCCATGCCACGCCCACCAAGCCATGCCACATCCACCAAGCCACACCCACAGAACCAGTAGTAAAAATTTTTGAAACCCACCACTGGATCAAATGACCCCAGGACACTGCAAGGGTCATAAATCTAAGTCAGTTGCCAAGTGTCTGAATTTTAATCACATGACCATGGAGATGCCGCAATGGTCATAAGTGTGAAAAACATAAGTCATAAGTCACTTTTTCACTGCTGTTGTAATTTCAAACAGTCACTAAATGAACTGTTTTAAGTCAAAGTCTCCTTGTATTGTTACCATACTTGGTTAGCTTGTTCCGCAATTATAAAAATGGCAAAATTCTAAAAGGTGACAGCTGAAATGAGGTTGAACACTACTAAACGTGATGATATGCAGACAATATCACTTTATTAGTGGAAAATAAAGATTTAGAATTCATTACAAAAGTAAAATGAAAGCTTAAAATGCAGATCAACGTCACTTGTTAATAAAACAAAGGTTAAAATTAGTTAAGGATGTTTTCTGAACTCAGAAATGACAGTGAAGATAGATACTGTAGCTCTATTTTTTTTTTCCAGTTCCTGAATAGCTAGACAGGGACAAAGATTGGAAAAATAAAGAAATTAACCCCAAATGGAAAGTAATGATAAACTGACTCAGTATCTTAAAGGATAACAATATTTCTATGACAGTATAGAGCTGAATAATTACAGCAATAGTTCTTCCAATGGTCATCTTTGGCTGATAAAGAGAAAGAATGAGGAATGGATCTGGAGATAATTACCAAAGTAGCATGGAAGGGATGAATTGATCCTGGGTGAAAATAAGACTGACTGTTCCCTTGAGGTGATGATGTAAGAAGATGAACAATCATGCTTAGCAAGGTTGACTGACGTAGAAAAGGGGAAAACAACTATTAAGGTGACTATCATGGTCATTGGATTCTGTCTGGAAGAGCAACGGATTATTAGCAAGGACAGACTGAAATGACAGGCATTTATTAATGCTGTTGCCAGGAGTGATTCCTGAATGATATTTAAATTTATAGAGAAGTCTCTAATCTGCATTATGTAACTGTATTTTATAGAGATGATATCTTTGAAGGCTGCAGAGTCATACTAGAGCCAGTTTGGTGTAATGGTTAAGGCACCAGGCTAGAAATCAGGAGTTTGTGAGCTGCAGTCCTGGCCTTGGCATGAAAGCCAGCTGGGTGACATTGGGCCAATCTCCCTCAGTCCAACTCATTTCACTGAGTGGTTGTTGTGGGCAAAATAGGAGGAGGATTAGTATTGGGCGTGTTTGCCACCTTCAGTTACTTATAAAGGTGAGATTTTAAAAACCTAATAAATAAATGGAAACAATTATGGCCTACTATGGAACTTCAAGATAAAACAGAATGTGACAATATGATTTTGTCTGAAAAGTTGCCCTGTTTTCTTACTTCTTTTGCTTTAAATTATGTAAATTTCTAACTATGGGATTTGAGCAAGTTGTTTTACTGTTACATAACAGCTACATTTCACTTTATTTTATTTATATATTTACCAAATGTCAGATGCTCCCTACTCCAAATATTTCATACCATGAAAAACTTGGCTTGGCCAAGTCTTTATGGTATTTCATACCATAAAGACTTGGCTATGTCAACAAATGGGCTGAGTTCTGATTCTGGGGTTTTATTATTTATGATTCTGATTTTAATTGGTTTTAATTAGATTCTTCTTTTATCATTGTATGTTTTTAGCTTGTGTTCGCCGCCCTGAATCTTTTGGGAGAAGGGTGGCATATAAATATGTTAAATAAATAAATAAATACCATTTATGAGAACTTCACTTTCTCCTCACTGGCTCAGTTTATTACACATACACACAGAGTAACATACCACTGTGTCATTCTATTCTTTTATGGATGTCTACATGCATCTATATGTCTATGCTGCCACCATATCCTTAAAGAAGAGCAAGTGCTTCTGTTCAAATGAAGAAGACATTTCTCATTAAACTTCTTAGTGTTGCATGAACTTACTTGAAGAAACCTGCTTAATTTACATAACTCCTTAACAAATTCCATTTCATCTCTTAAGAGCACCTCATCAGATCTTTGCTAGGCATCCACAAAGATAAATAGAAATATGACTCTCAGATAAATATTTGCAGATCCTGCTACCACAAAGGTCTTCCATTTCTATAATGCTTTATTTATACAACAGCAGAAGCAGAGCTGTTGAAAGACGTTATCCCAGGAGGTTAAAAGGGCCAGAAGTATATCTTCAATCATTTATTATTCAAACAGATTTAATGGAGACTATTCCCTTCTTCTCTGTGAACAGAGTTCTACTAAAAGGAGCAAAGGGGGAATGCAGTTTTCTATCTTTCATCTAGCCCTACTGAATAGACAGGAGTAAGGCTGTAAGGCAGAAACCAGAACAGGTTTCTATAAGGAATACTAGAAGAGTTATGTTTACAAAAATGTAACTTTAGCAAGTTTCTCAAAGGACTTTTAAGTTATGCAAGCTTTTTTATATATATTTTACAAGTGGATTTACTATATAACCTCCCAGCAAAATTATCAGTGCAATGCAAAGAATCACAAGCTTCTACTTATGTATTAATAATTTTTCAATCCATGTATTGTGAATAATATGAGAATGTTGTATTCCTGTCTTCCTAATTATTTTATTTCTTTCTTTCTTTCTTTCTTTCTTTCTTTCTTTCTTTCTTTCTTTCTTTCTTTCTTTCTTTCTTTCTTTCTTTCCCTTCCTTCCTTCCTTCCTTCCTCTTTCTGTTTTATTTAATCAATCACTCAATTAATCAATGTGCATAGCATACAACTCAACAAATAGATTCTAGTACATCTGTATACTCACAATGGCAGAAACCATCCTTACAGAAGCTAGTATCACATAGAAAACATAGCTCCCTTGACTTTTAGTCATCCAAACTAGTTTAAAAGAATTCCTGATACTTTCATATTAACTACTTTT
Source organism: Arizona elegans (assembly GCA_022577455.1). NCBI lineage: Eukaryota > Metazoa > Chordata > Lepidosauria > Squamata > Colubridae > Arizona > Arizona elegans. Next base: position 181,007,166 of record JAKOOJ010000001.1, read on the forward strand.
GTTGCTAACAATAAACAAGTGGTAATGTTCAGTATAAAACAGTGAAATATACATTATTTAATTCCCGGTATAAAATTAATTGATTGTGAGCCATCAGGTTGGTCTCAACTTTTAGTGGCTAAAAAGTATGATCTCTGGGAAGATTTGCCCAGTCTTGCAATGGTCATCTTTTCTTTTTCTTGCCTTGCAGCTTTCCCATCTTTGTGGACTTACTTACTTACTTACTTACTTACTTACTTACTTACTTATTTACTTATTTATTTATTTATTTATTTATTTTGAATTTGTATACCGCTCTTCTCCCTGAGGACTCAGGGCGGTGAACAGCCAAGTAAAAACATCAAGTACAAATACAATTAAATATATATATAAATTTGGCCCCATTAATTAAAAATGATAAACAAAACAATTAAAAACATTTAAAAAATTAGGCCAGCCCGGCTTGCTGGAAAAGGAAGGTTTTAAGGGCACAGCAGAAGGCACTGAGGTCTTGGATTCTCCTTATCTCTGGGGGCAATTGATTCCAGAGGGTAGGTGCCCCCACAGAGAAGGCCCTCCCCCTGGGGGTCACCAGCCTGCACTGTTTGGCTGATGGCACCCCGAGGAGGCCCTCTCTGTGGGAGCGCATGGGTCGATGGGAGGTCGTCGGTGGCAGTAGGCGGTCTCGAAGATAGCTAGGCCCTATGCCATGGAGCGCTTTAAAGGTGATAACCAACACCTTGAAGCGCACCCGGAAGACCACCGGGAGCCAGTGCAGCTCATGCAGGAGCGGTGTTACATGGGAGCACCATGCTGCTCCCGTCATTACCCGCACTGCTGCGTTCTGGACCAGTTGGAGCCTCCAGGTGCTCTTCAAGGGGAGCCCCATGTAGAGAGCATTGCAGTAGTCAAGGCGAGAGGTGACAAGGGCATGAGTGACTGTGCACAGGGAATCCCGATCAAGAAAGAGCCGCAACTGGCGAATCAGGCGAACCTGACAAAAGGTCCCCCTGGTTACAGCTGTCAGATGTTCCTCCAAGGACAGCTGCGTATCCAGGAGGACTCCCAGATTGCGAGCCCTCTCTGTGGGGGCCAACGACTCGCCCCCAATAGTCAGTGATGGAGTCAACTGACTATATCGGGATGCCGGGAGCCACAGCCACTCAGTCTTGGAAGGGTTGAGCTTGAGCCTGTTCCTCCCCATCCAGATCCGCACAGCCTCCAGGCACTGGGACATCACTTCAAGGGCATCGTTGGGATGGCCTGGGGTGGAGATGTACAGCTGGGTGTCATCAGCGTACTGGTGGTATCTCACCCTAAAGCCACGGATGATCTCGCCCAGCGGCTTCATATAAATGTTGAACAGGAGGGGCGAGAGGACCGACCCCTGAGGCACTCCACATATAAGAGGCCTCGAGGTCGACCTCTGCCCCCCTGCCAACATGAACTGCGACCGGTCGGAGAGAAAGGAGGAGAACCACCATAACACGGTGCCCCCCATCCCCAACTCTTCCAACCGGTGCAGCATGATACCATGGTCGATGGTATCAAAAGCCGCTGAGAGATCTAACAAGACCAGAACAGAGGAGCAAACCCTGTCCCGAGCCCTCCAGAGATCAACCAACGCGACCAATGCCGTTTCCGTGCTGTGCCCGGGCCTGAAACCCAACTGGAACGGATCTAGATAGGATGTTTCCTCCAGGAATTGCAGAAACTGTCACGCGACCACACTCTCAACAACCTTCACCATGAAGCGAAGGTTGGAGACAGGACGGTAATTGGTCAATATTGCCGGATCCAGGGATGGCTTCTTGAGGAGAGGCCTCACCACCGCCTCTTTCAAGGTGGCGGGGAAGTGACCCTCACTCAATGTAGCGTTGATAACACCCTGGAGCCAGGCTCGTGTAACCTCCCGGCAGGCCAGTACCAACCAGGAGGGACACGGGTCCAGTAAACATGTGGCCGCACTAAGTCTCCCCAAAATCCTGTCCACATCATCGGGAGTCACAGCATCAAACTCCTCCCAGGTAACATTCTCAAGACTATTCCTCGTCACCCTGCCCTGATCTACCCAGTCAGAGTCCAAATCCCCCCGGATCTGAGCGATTTTGTCATACAGGTATTGTACGAAATCCTCTGCCCTGCCTTCCAAGGGATCCTCCCGCGCTCCTGGATGGAGCAGGGAGCGGGTTACCCTGAACAGGGTGGCCGGATGATCCTCTGATGACGCAATAGAGGCAGAAAAGTAATTAAACTTTGCTGTCTTTATCACCACTAGGTAGGTCTTAATATGCGACCTTACCAGTGTTCGGTCAGATTCAGTGAGACTGGCCCTCCAACCACACTCTAGGCATCTTTTCTGGCGTTTCATCTCCCTCAGCTCCTCAGTGAACTAAGGAGCTGCGAGGGATCGACACCGGGTCAGAGGCCGCAGAGGCACGACTCGATCCAAGGCCCCACCAGCCGCCCGATCCCAGGCAGCTACCAGGTCCTCGGCCGAGTTGTGTGCCAGATCTTCAGGAATTGGCCCAAGCTCCGTCTGGAACCTATCAGGATCCATCAGGCGCCTGGGGCGGATTCATCTAATTGGGCCCGCCTCCCTGCGGCAGGGTGTAGCGGTTCGAAGGTCCAGACGAAGGAGTGAGTGATCTGACCATGACAAGGGTTTCATGTCTATATTCCCTATAATAAGACCACTCAATCACTGGCCAGAGACAAAAATCAGGTCCAGCGTGTGTCCCCCCCCCCCCCGTGAGTGGGGCCATGAACTAACTGGGTCAGGTCCATGGCCATCATGGAAGCCATGAACTCCCGAGCCATCTCCGACATTTCACCAAAGGACGGCAGGTTGAAATCACCCATGACCATAAGCCTGGGTGTATCAACTGCCACCGTGGCTATCACGTCGGGTAGCTCAGGCAGGGCCGTTGCCACGTGGCAGGGAGCCAGGTACGTAAGCAGCAAGCCCATCTGAACCCCATGACCCCATCTCACAAAGAGGGACTCACATCCGGCAATCTGTGGCACAGTGGTCTCCCTCTGACCAAGACCTTCTTTAATAATAACCGCCACCCCCCCCCTCCTCCCCTGGGCCCTCGGCTGATGGAATGACTTCTCAAGGCAGCTGAATTTTCGTATCCAAGATATTTGGACCTCAAGCATCTAGTCCCACTAGATAGACTACTTCAGGAAATTAATTCCACAGAAAGATTAAAGCTACTTTTATTGGGGCTGACAATAATAACAGAATTATGCAAATCGCCACTGCCTCCTCCTTATTAATCCAATGAATTAGGGAGGCTGTGCCACTTCCAAGAGTTATCTCCCTGTTTTGGATTTTAACACCATTTTAGCCCCCTTTTCCTAGGTAACAATACCTGAATATTTCCAACAAGGCCATCTTGAACTTTGGAAGGATTTGTTCTATGTTCCATTTGCTTGTTTATTTTCTTAGTTTTCCATGATATTCTTGGGCATCACTTTTGAATATTCAAAAGTGTCAGTACTCAGAGCAGTGTCATCCGAACCCAAGGTGATGAATCATCAAGTCACAGACAAGTGCGCAAATCAATCAGTTGATATACAAGTGATGGAGAAGAAAGATGAGATGATAAAATTAACCCAACAAGAACAATCCACAAAGCAGAATGAAAATCAACCAGCAGATATACAATTGGTAGGCAAGAAAAGAGGATGGAAATTCAACCCGAAAAAGAAAAAGAAAAGAAACAGATCTTATAGAAACAGCAATTTCTAAACTAAGCAACAGTGAAGCCAGGCGCTTTAAAAAATGAATGAATATTAGAAAAGATAGTGGCGGCGAACAATTGTCTGATACTATCCTGAGGATTGTGGCAGATCTCTGCAAGGCCATGATTTTGGGATGTGGAAAGAGCCTCACTTTGTTGGATTTGAATCATCTAATTTTTTCTTATTTACCTTTTTTTTCTCTTGGAAATATATTATAACTACTTTGAGTTATAAGGCAGGAGAGTTTTGCCGGGGCATGCAGAAGATCTGGATGTTACTCAGTAGGATGATGGGAATTAACAATCCTGATGAATACCACAACTATAACCATACGGATATATTCATAATTATAATGTCACTCGGGTGGTTGTTTTTACTTTTATACAGGTGTGAGGATATCTACTACTGATGGGGGCAGAAGATGACTGAAGATTTTGAACAAACTGTTGCACCAGCATGTTATTTTACCCTATTATGGGTGATGGATTTAACAATCTAGTGGAAAGACATCAAAGAAGATATTATATGGATCATAAACTTAAAGTTATTGTCTTTTCTCTTTTTACATAATGAAATGCATATATAGATATGTGTATATCTTAGTAATGTGGGCAGTTGATTATATTTAGAATTGTACTGCATGATTTTGTAGGAATTGAAGGGTTGAAATAGGTTAGTTTACTGATTGTTATAAAATGGGATGCATATATAGATATGTGTATATTTTAGTAAAGTGGGTAGTGGATTATATTTAGAATTGTATTGTCTGATTTCAAGTCATATATTTAGAGGAGTGGAGGAAGTGGACAGAATTGAATAAATTTGGTTGCAGGGAGAAGGCCGATTTAAAATGTTATATTAATATATATAAAAGATTAAAGGTTAATTTGTAATAATACTCAATAAGTTTAGGGGAGGAGAAAAAGGGCAGATTACCGTAAAAATGGGAGTTATAAGATTAACAAGTTAAGGGTCAGTATTCCGAGAAGGGATTAAGGGAAAGGGAAGATATTATGTATGTAACTAGTTATGAAATAGCCTATTGTTGTGAAGAAGTCACAGGGGGGGTTGGGTGGAAAGGGTGGGTTAGGGAAGGGGGGGGGAAAGGGGGAAAAACTTGTATTTGAAAACTTTTTCAATAAAAAAAAAAAAAGTGTCAGTACTCTTTCTAGTCTGCTTCTTCAAAACTTAACTTTCATTTACATAGAATATCATATGCACAATTCTGAACAGATTCCAGCATCTGAGTATCTCTTCTAGGCCCTTCATTGTTTCTCTACGAAATGCAACAAATTTCTTGACTACTGGTTCCTTTAATATTGATAAACAATCCTACAAGGCAAAAATTTTCTTCAGTTTCAATTCTAAGGTTGTTTGCTGTACCTGTTGTCATTATTTTGCTCTTCTTTATATTTTAGTCCCATGTTTTCATTATGCTTGCAGATCATTTCCACTTTCAGCTATTGGAGTAAGTGCAAAATACAACAATGGAATCAATTTTTTTAGTATAGGAATCACTTTCCAAGATTGAACATTATATTTGGAATGCTTAGAAGATGATACCAAGAATTATATCTTGAACAAATTTTTCTTTCCAGAAAGAAATTTGAATTCCATACAGTAAAAAATACATTGTGTGTTATATGAAGAAAAACCTGTTAAATACAGTCAAGATTTCTATAATTTTAAGAAAGAAATGTTGATGTATTTATTTTACTAGGGTTATACAAATCATCAAAGAAGATTACACTTCGATGAAGTTTGACAACATCCACACATCTACAAATTTGTTTTCTGAAACAACAGATGCCCCTTTGGCTCTAAGGCTGAAATGAACCCACCATGTTACTGTGCTTCACCCTGCTTTGGAATTTTAGAAGATATACTGTGAGAGAAGCTGAGAGTCACAGGAGCATGAGATGGATAGCTATATAAATTTAATAAATAAACTTTCACCTGAAACAATGACAGGGAGTTCAGCTAAGTAGATTCCTCCAGCACAGGCTGCAGGGAATCCCACAGCATACACTGGGTGTAGTTAGCCAAAGCCCTACTGGAAAATGCCAAGAGACTCCAAGCCTAGAACAATCAGAGGTCTCCCAGACTGGATGACTCTGACCTGGGCTATGGAGTGCAGAGAAACTTTATAAAGTTCTGAAGGGTGAAATTCCTTTTACTATCATTTAATTGTTTTGCCAATGGCAGCTGAAGAATTGCCCTCCATTTGCTGGTTTATAGATAACAGAAGCCAGATACTTTTTTTTAAGCTATGGATCTCCTCCTGTTGACAAGAAATGAGTCATTTGGCAGAGTTGCTGGAGAAAGCTAAGAGGAGTCTTTCCTACAGTGTTATCCAAAAGTGTTCTGAGGCTACCTTCAGTACAGTCCCAGAGCTATCAAACTTTTACATTTCAGCCTGAGGAGATGGCTGAAAGGACTTCATTTCTTCTGTCTGAAAGGAATTCAAGACCACCCTCATGGCTTCAGTCAGGCCTTTAGCCTTGGTGAAACAAATTAAGTTGTCTCCAGGCCTAAATCACTTCACTGAAGCAAATCAATGTCACTTTGCAAAAATTTATTATTTACTAAATAGAATTTCTTAAAGTAGGGTATTAAGCATGAGTAACTCTCAGTAGTAAAGTCACATCTTATAAAAATTATATTAAGTGAATCTGTCTCAGGACAGGAATGCCTTTTAAATGTGCTTGTTCTAGAAAGTGGGCTCCAGGACCATTTTGACATATTATCTGTAAACAGATGGTGCTGAGCGTTATTTCAACTACATTATCACCCTGTCAACTTCAACTCCTTTTTCTGGTTTTTTTTTTTAATATATAAAGAGATAATTAACAGGGACAAGGGAGTGGTGATAAAGAAAAATATAAGCTAACTTTTGTGCTAATGTTTGCCCCAACGTTCCTCCCAAATAAAATGGATGATGTGCTGCATCTTGTATGGATACTATTGTACAGTCTATTAGAAAGAGAACTATTAAACCTAATGGTCTCTCCAGATGAGCTATGCATAAAGGGAGAACAATAGCTTGTTGATTATTAGTGGCTAGCATACCAGAGTCTAGACAAAAAGAAAGGAACAAAACAGAGCTTCCTGATCCCTACAATTTCTTTATTACCATGATCTTAGGTGAACAACTGATATGTGTATTTTTCTTTGAGGCAGGTTAAGAACACAATAGAATGCCTTGAAAGAGTATATAGTGATGACAGATAAATGTATAAGGACAACTGAGGAGTGTAAAAAAATGTTTCGGACAAACAATGATTTTTATTTCTGGAAAGTGGATATACACTACTGTTTTGCCCAAGTGGACATTATCTAATTTCCCTTGGAATTCAATCACATGTACCACATAGCCGATTAAGCATGAACATATTTATACCGATATAGTTATTTCATCAACGCTACAATCCCAACTTTCTTCTTCATTCAAAAAATTTTCACTGGCTACCATAGCACTTCCAGTTATTTGCCAACCAAGAAGGGAATCATGATCAAGGTAGCTTGGCTTTAGTGGTGCAACTGGAGGATGTACTTTAAGGGTGGGTTCAACTTACCTTTACAACTGGTTCGCAATGGGGTCGCGAACCGGTAGTAATGCGCAGAAGCTTCCTGATGACGTAGGGTTCGGTGGGCGGAGCCTCCCGCCAGCTTTACTACCAGTTCTTGCGAACCAGGGGTGAAATGCTCCCGGTTCGGACCAGATTGCCTGATCTGGTAGCGATGGCGGCGGGTGGTTTGGAGAACTGGTAGCAAAAATCCCTGTGCCCCCCCCATGCCCAGCTGAGCCGCATGATCATCAGAGGCTTTTTTTTTTTACTTTTAAAAACATTTTTTCTACAACCTCTTCCGACGAAAAAATGCTTTTAAAAGTAAAAAAAGCCTCTGATGATTGTGTGGCTCAGCTGGGATCGTCGAAGGCTTTTCAAAGCATTTTTTTCTGGAACCTCTTGGCCGAAGAGGTGGTAAAAAAAATGCTTTGAAAAGTCTCTGACGATCCCAGCTGAGTTGCCTGATCAGCAGAGAGGCATTTTTTAAAAAGCCTCTCTGACGATCCCAGCTGAGTTGCCTGATTGGCAGAGGCTTTTCAAAGCATTAGAAAAAAATGCTTTGAAAAGTTAAAAAAAAAAGTTGGCCACGCCCACCCAGTCACATTACTCCCCCCCACCTGCCACCAAGCCACACTCACAGAACCTGTAGTAACAAATTTTACATTTCACCCCTGTTGCGAACCGGTCCGAACCAGGGGCAATCCACCACTAATGTACTATCAGAACACCCTGTGGACCCCAACCACACCAACCATGAAGGAATTTAAATATGGGAGTATTTGCTATAATTCTGTTTAATGTAATACCACCCAATATACTACTGTCATTGGCAACTCTATTCTCCATGGATTTGTGTATTTCCTCCTTTGAAGCCATGATGTTTTTCACTACCAGCTGTGGCAATGAATCCTCTTGGTTTAGGGTCATGCTCTCTAAAGAAGTGTCTCTTCTAATTTTTTTTTTGTGAGTCTACCATTTTTCAGATTCATTCTTTCTCAAGTTTTATTATAAAGGAAAGTAAAATTTGCAATTTCACATTCTGTAGTGTGAGCTGCAAATCATTTTTGTTTTAAATTTCCCATCCTAATCTAGGCAGGTTTGTTTAGCATCTCATACACAAGAAAGCTTGATTGTCCTATTATGTTTAGAGTGGCATTCTTGTTATTATGCTTGCGGGTTTTTTCTTCTTCTTTTCTTTGCCCAACCTATCCAATCTATGCAAAGTTCCCAGAAAAGATTGGCTGAAAGTGGGTGAGGGGGAGCTTTGTATTTTGCACATTCTTTATAATATGCTGAAGATATGCTTTTGTTGTGGATGGTGTTGTACTGGCTACGTACAAGAGCTGCACTTGGACAATGAGATTTGCACTAAGTTTCACATTCACTTTACAAAATCTCTGAACATTAGAACATGCTGTGTGCCTAGTTTCAAAGCAAAAGTAAAACCCCAACTGACCAGATCCCTATGTCAGTCCTGGAAGCCATCTTTTACTTTGGATCTTCAAGGCCGCCACATTTAGTACTGTGGGAAACTGGGAGAGGAGATTGTATGGAGTTGGAGAGATATCTAGCCATAATAACATTCTTTTCTCTGAGGGCCAAGGACATCCTGCCCTGCACTTGGAGTGGTGTGACTGGGAGGCATCTCCAGTTGGGACAGTGCACTGATTGGACCATGTGATGGACATGTGAGTGCTGGGACAGGGACTTGGACTTTCTTTTGGGTGGGGAAAACCTGGAACATTTCCCAGTTGTGCCAATATGACATCGCTAATAAAATGGAACTTTGAGGAACTTCTAGCCTCGGAGTCTTCTTTTGTTGGGGGTGTTACTTGGAACCCTGACACCCTAGTCCTTTAGCAAAAGATAGTTCTTATTTTATTATTATATTACTAGATATGTAAAGCAAAACCTGCCATGTTATTGCATGCATTCTTAATGAAAAATGTTTGCTGTTGCTGCAGTGGCTTTTTTAAAAAAAATATTCTGCAGAATTCACCCTTTAAAGGATAGCTGAAGGAAGTCCCATAGAACAAGCTTTTTTGGGTGGTAGGAGGGGAAGGACGCACAGTGGCAGTTGTAATAATAATCTTTATTCAGTCAATAATCACCAAACGTGCAATATACAGAGCATGAGAGTAAAATCAAATGGTTGAGATAAAATGCCAAGATAGCAATGAGTCTCTATAATAGAAGTGTAACATAAGCTATTACAATAATACGAATAAATTGTGCACGTTTAAGGTGAAAAAATGGGAAGGGCTTACTGTTGAGTTAGGGGAGCTGAAAATCAAGTATCAGAGGAGCTCTTTCAACCACTTTTAAAATAAATCAAGCAGAAAGCAAAGTGTCTTCCTCTCTTCTTGAAGGCACTCCCTAGGTTGTCAGTCTATGCATTTTTAACATTCCATGTTCTTAAATAGTAAAAACTACTATTTAATGTTAAATTTGGTTCCTATGATTACCTCCCCACCATTACTCTCCTTTTCTCTTCTTCCTTTTGTGTTATGCCTTTTAGCATAAAGGCCACTGGGGAGAAATTTTCTCTTTTGTTTTATTGATGGATGTATAAAAAATGTTTTAGATAAATAATCATGACATGCATATTTCCATTCATTAAATGTTTCTCATATTTTTACTGACTTTATGTAGGTCCACAAGTAGTTCTCTTACCCAAAGCAACAGAAGGGAACAGCTTCCCTTTAGAAGGTTTTTAAGAAGAGACTGGACAGTCACTTGTCTGAAATGGTATAGGTTCTCCTGCTGGAGCAGGGGACTGGACTAGATTTCCATTCCTTCCAGCTCCATTCCATTCCATTCCATTCCATTCCATTCCATTCCAATTTCTTATTGCTACACTGGAACAAAACTAGAGCCGAGGTGGCGCAATGATTAGAGTGCAGTACTGCAGCTACTTCAGCTGACTGCTAGTTCAGCAGATCAGCAAATCAAATCTCACCGGCTCATGGTTGATTCAGCCTTCCATCCTTCCAAGGTGGGTAAAATGAGGACCCAGATTGTTGGGGGCAATATACTATTTAGTATACTGTCGATTGTTGTAAGCTGCCCAGAGTTCTCGGAGAATGGGCGGCATAGAAATATGATTAATAAAATATAAATAAATAAATAAATAAATTTTCTGAGATCTATCTCAGTACTTCATACAATCTCAAAGACAGAGCTCAGATGTATCTTTGATAAGGCCTGTTTGAAGCTTTGCCAGTTAAAGAACTTGCTCAAACAATTATACAGATGGAGTCTTTAGTTCAGCTTATACTGGAAGACAGACAGACTTCCCTGTCAAATAATCCTATTAAATCCAAATAGGATATTCAGTGTGGGTTTATGCCCCAGTTCATATCCATACTGGGTCTCGAAAAACATTGGTTAAGAGAACAGATTATGGTGTCAGAAAGAGAGAGTTGATACCTCACATTTTTGCTACTATGAATTTATGTGTCTGCCCCTTAATCACTTTAAACCAAATGCTTTAGATTATTGTCCTACCATAGAAGAAAACTTATATTGGTCTATCAAGACACACTACCTCTGAAAATAATGACGGGGAGATAATATTCTCCACTGTTAATTTATAGATATTATCAGACTATGAAAGAAAAATTTATTCCTTCTGTGCATATATTTTTGTGTTGTCCTAAATATTGCATCTAGAGATTGGAGTAATATTTGCTTGGATCATAAGCCATTTGGGCTGGCTCCATCAAAAGACTACACATTTCTTAATAACTTATCAATATTCCATCATTTCTAGAAAACTTGCTAAATTCTGTTCTATAGCAATTGCTATCAAACGATCTGAACAAAATCCAGTTATATTTAGTTTCTGCTATGAATGGGTTTTTTATATTGAATGTGGTTTGGTCTTTGCACATAAATATTATTATATTATAGCATGTCTTCTTTGAAGTCTGAAGTAGCAAAGTTCACCAAATCATTTTGTTTTAAATGTGACCAAGCCTAAGGCAGCATAATTAAGAGCTTATTATTTTACAATTTGTTAAAGTGGAAGAGTAAGAGCTAAAGAATAATAATATTGTTGTCAAAGTTCCAGTGGATTTCTGAAGGTCTCAATTTTTAAACAAATCAAGGTTATAGTGCTTTCCCCTGTAATATCTCATATTATCAGAGTTACCAAACATTCTGTAAAAGGAGGACAAGTTCTCCTTTGTGTCCTCATGTCCTCCATCTGGCAGACATAAACTTAAAAGCAAATATTGTCACAAAATCAATTGCTACAATCAATTATTGTAAATTTTCTGCTTCTTTCTTTTCTTTGCCTATCAACAAACTCAACAGCCAAAAATTATATTACTTATTTTCTGTGTCTGGCAACCAGCTTCAATCTAGCTCCTTCAAAACTATAATAATTGTAGTTTACAGATGACATGACTACATTAAAGTTTGAATAGCATGTCATTGATTTCATATTATACTGGAAAAGCAATTGTATATACATGTAAACCTAAGTACATTTTTTGTAGCAATTTTTGTTGTAGATGCTGAGAAATTTAAATAGTGTGTCTTTCTTTTCTATCCATTGGTCCTCCTTTCCAATTGTCCATATCCTCTTTTGCCTATTCTGATATCTGGTTACAGCTGAATATGAGAAGGTTCATAATGAGACATGCAGGGCCACCAGAATCAAGGCTGAATGGAGTCCATTTATCTGAAGCTCATCATCTGGTCTAGAACATTTTCATGCTAAAACATAGTAGTGAAACTTAAACTCACAGATAAACAATCCATATTGTTTAAATAAAATCTTCCTTACAATAGGAATGATTATTTTAACCATGGTTCCTATCACTATTATACAAACAGAACTACTGTAGAATGTTACAGCTGCATTCAAAAAATCTAGGCATCCGTGGGCAAATTTGCTGTATGTTTCAATAAATCCCTAACTCAGGGGTGTCAAACTCGATCGCATCATGGGCCATATCATGACGTATCACAATATTTTTTGCTTTTGGGAAGTTTGGGTGGGTGTGGCCTGTGCGGGCCGTACCCGGCCCGCAGGCCGTCACTTTGACAGGACAAAATTTTAAATACATCATTCTTCAAATTTCGAACTTGAAATGCATGCATAATATTTATGAGCAGTTGTTTACAAATACAAAATTAGAAGAGTAATTAGAAGAATGCTATCTGAGCATTTTAAAAATGAAAACAATTCACCCTTAGAAAACACAAAAAGCTTAAAAAATAACTCTAAATGTTTCCAGCTAACAATTTTAACTGTGGGAAATATTGTTTAGAAATGAAGGTTACCCAGAACTGACAAAGCAAGATTTGGAAGGCCAAATTAATGTATCTGCCAGCATTGTGTCATATCTGAAAACAGATCCTACAGATCACTGCAAGTGACTTGCTGAAAACTTTAGCTGACACTGGATAAATTCTCCACAGATTCACACAATAGCATTGCTTATAAACACTGCTTATATATGCACAGGAGAAATGTCAGAAATAATGTATCTTCCGTCTCATTGCAAAAGCCATCATTTAAAATATGCAACATAAAACTTGAATAAGTTTAAAATGTTTTGGAACTGATAAAGACTAGCCTCCTGCCCACCCAAAAAATGCATTAGGTTGTGGGGAAGCCAGTGGAACAGGAAATATTGCCCAGATAGAATGGAGTCAACCAGTGGTGGGATCCTCCCGGTTTAACAACCTGTTCAGTGATTGTGCGCTGTGTGCGCTGTTTGAAGAAATCTCCACTTCCGTGTTTCTTCAGAAGAGAAACACAGCTGAGGGGCAGCAATCTGATCTGCCATGCGAATCAGCTGAGAAGATAGGTAGGAAAATAGCGCGGGGTGGGTGGGTGGGCCCATCTAATAGTCAGGGTGAACTGGTTTGCTCCCAGCTGATAGTGAACCGGTCCGAACCGGTAGAATCCCACCCTTGGAGTCAACTAAATATCAACATATCCCAGAGGCTAATGTACTACCATCAGAACAGAACAGAACAGAACAGAACAGAACAGAGAACAGAGAACAGGAACAGGAACAGGAACAGGAACAGGAACAGGAAAGTGAGAAGGGACCATGGAGGTCTTCTAGTCCAACCCCCTGCTCAGGCAGGAAACCCTAGCTAAAAAGAAGTTAGATATTTCAGCAAGAGTACGGCTTCATACAAGCCATACCTCCAAATCAACCAAATAATCCAGACAGGAAAAGAAAGATGATATTTTTAAAAATCTTTAGGGAGACTAAAACATACAGTAAATGTTAAGGAGACCTAAAATATTTCTGAGTTAGATTTGGGGAAAGGGAGAGCAGTCCAGAATGAAGATTTTTTTTAAAAAAAATATGGCTATAGGAAACGTTCAAATTGTCGTTTCTGCTAAAGGGGCTATTGCACAGTACTAATGAAAGGGTGTCTAAACTTACTATATTCACTGTTTCCTTATTCTGAAATTGCAAACAGAGCAGGTGGACATTCAGATATGTTGACCTTTCCACTATGTAGCGGTTTTGTCAGCTTCCGTTCCCTTAGGGATTCCTTGAAATATAGTATTTCACCAGGGATGCTTAAAATTATGCATGTAACTGTGCATCACATAAAGTTCAAGTCACAAATAAATGCCTTTTTAAATATGTAGAGAGTAGATCTTACCTTGGAAAAGATACTACCTACCTCTAGAGCTGCAGCTTGCGTCCCTTAAAACTGCCTCACTAAATAATTTTAGTAGCAAGTTAAATCTAGCAGCTTAGAACCATGTGGGAAATGAACATTATAACAGGGAAGGGAGGGGAAGAAGTCATTACAGCCTGAATGGTTACTAGTGGCCGGACATAAGACTACCAAAATATCCCTGCATTTAGTCCATTTATATTTAAGGACATTGCTTTAATTTCTTCTTCCATGTTTTACTTATTACTAGTTTTTAGTTTCATCACTTTTGTCTCTCTTTGTTCCATTGGATCTTTAACCCTGCTCCCTCTCTTACCGTTTTTTCCTCTTTTGCTTTTTCCTCTTTATCCTTCTCTTCCTCTCTTTTTTTTACCCCATCTACAACTCCCAAATCTTCTTCCAGAGGTCCACAAAATTGCTGGTAAAATAATTTTGCTTTTTCAAGCGTGTCTAATCTATATCGGTGTTCTTGCCATATCACCATAATTCCTTCAGATATTAGCCATCTAAAACTCACTCCTTTGTTTATTAAGAATTTCATTAGAAATTGATACTCTCTCCTCAGATCTTAACTCTTCTGGGTATTTGTCTTAACACCACAATCTCTTCCGCCTCCCACTTTCTCTTTCTCTCTCTCTCTCTCTCTCTCTCTCTCTCTCTCTCTCTCTCTCTCTCTCTCTCTCTCTCTCTCTCTCTCTCTCTCTCACACACACACACACACACACACACACACACACACACACACACACAAAAGAATTATCCCTATTTTACAATACTTTAGTGCAGGGGTGGACAATTGTGGCTCTTTTATAACCTGTGGACTTCAACTCCCAGAATTCCTGAGACAGCCAAGCTGTCTCAGGAATTCTGGGAGTTGAAGTCCACAGGTTGTAAAAGAACCACAATTGTCCACCCCTGCCTTAGTAAATTAGTACACTGGAATATTGTGCACATTACACTACCACTGTCAACACTATATGACCAACTCTATTCACTAGAAGACTACAAAAGGAGCATGGTGATTCAAGGGGTTGGAGCACAGGGCAGGTTAGCAAACCCATATTTGAAATCTGAAAATTGCGGTGAGGCGGATTGAGCTCTCGTCCTTCACTCCAGCTCCTGTTGGGGACATGAATGGAGCCCCCAACTGGGCATACCCAGGGCAAATGGTGATGTCACCAACTAATTCTTTCAACCCAGAAGTGTCTCAGTGCTTGCATTAGTGTATTAAATCGGCCTGCAATGTAGCATCCCTGTGTGGCTCTTATTCCCATCTGCTAAGCTTTTTTCTAGGCATATATGAACAGCATCTAGGCATCTAGGAACAGCATCTATTTTCTATGCCCTCCATTGCACTTGACCTGGGGAGCCAGCTCCCTTTATATACCTTGCAGCTGTGGTGGTCAGCCAATCAGCTGAGGGTCAGTTAATTCGAACTTCCCGCCAAACAAACCTATTTACATAACACTCCTCCCCTCCCAGAAGTCACTTGGGGTGTTATTTGCATACATAGTCTCTCAGGTGACTAGGGCGTGTGCGAGTCCTAGCTGACCTGCGCAGTTCAGTCGGAGGGGCGGCGTTGAGCAGGTCAGAGGGACTTTCTGTTTCTCCCTGCTCCGCCAATGAGGCCTCCGGGACCTCCTCGTGGGCGGCGACTTCTCCGGCTGTTGGGACTACCTCGACGGGGCGGCGCTGGATACCAGAGTCCTCAGCTAAGTCCTCCGCTCTACTCGGGCTAGTGGTTTGTGCTTCTGGTTGGTAGTCGTGGTCGGAGATGGGGTCGTCTAATGTATCTTCGGTGTCTGTGGTTACTCTTTTTCTTAATTGGTCAATGTGCCTGCGCCAAACTCTCCCGTCCCCCATGTCTACCCTGTATGACTTGGGTCCTGTGATTTCTGTGATTGTTCCGGCCTCCCAGAGTGGGCCCTGTCCATAGTTTCTAGCGTGTACCTGTGTTCCTATGGTGAACTCTCTAAGTTTCCTCTCCCCCCCCTTGAAGACCTCTGGGGAGTAGTTGGGGTTGAGTCTGTCTAGTATTCCCCGGAGTTTCCGCCCCATTAGTAGTTCGGCCGGACTTCGGTCTATGGCTGTACAGGGTGTGGAGTGCTGGGCTATTAAGAATTTGTCTACCCTTTCCTGCCAGTCTCCGGGGCTTAAACGTGAAAGGGCCTCCTTTGCTGACCTCACAAATCTCTCAGCCTGTCCGTTACTAGCCGGGTGAAACGGGGCAGAAAGGACATGTCTGATCCCAAGTCCCGCTAAGTACCCCTCGAACTGTGTTGCGGTGAACTGTGGCCCGTTATCTGACACTAGGATGTCCGGTAACCCATGTGTGGCGAATAACTGTCTTAGCTCTCTGATGGTTGCGTCGGTGGTAGTGGCCTTCATTAGCTTGATCTCCAACCATTTGGAGAATGTGTCTACGACGACCATGAAGGTCTGTCCATGGAATGGGCCTGCAAAGTCAATATGTATTCTGGACCAGGGTCCCTGGGGCCTTTCCCACTCCCTCACGGGTGCCGTTGGCGGGTCTGATCTGGACTCTTGGCAGGGCTGGCATCTCCCCACCCACTCTGTAATGTCTGCATCCATGCTGGGCCACCAGACGTAGCTCCTGGCTAGCCCCTTCATTCTCACAATCCCAGGGTGCCCCTCATGCAACAACGTTAAAACTTTTTCCCTTAAGCGTGAGGGAATAACAACCCGATCGCCCCATAGCAAACCCCCTTGCATTGTCAATTCGTCTCATTTTCCCGCGAACGGTGTAAATTCCCCGCTCCCAATCTTTTCCGGCCACCCCCTCATGACCCAACTTGCGACTGTCCGGATCACGTGGTCCTTGGTTGAGGCTCTTGCAACCTCGGCTGATGTTATGGGCCCAGAGTCCAAAACGTCTATCAGCAGGATGGGGATGCCGGGTTTGGGGTCTTCTAGGCTGTCGGGTAGTGGGCATCGGCTGAGTGAGTCTGCGTTGCCCATGTTCGCCCCTGGTCGATGTACCAGGCGATAGGAGTATGCTGCGAGGAAGATGGCCCAGCGTGTCATCCTGGGCGACAGTGCTGCCGGGGTTGGTCGATCTCCCGCGAGGAGACCCAGGAATGGTCGATGGTCTGTGATTAGCTCAAAATCCCTCCCGAACAAGTACTCGTGGAATTTCTTTACTCCCGAAACGGCGGCGAGGGCCTCCTTGTCAAGCTGGCTGTAATTTCGCTCGGCACTTGATATAGTTCGGGAGTAATATGCGATGGGCGCTTCCAGGCCATTCGGGAGTCTATGGCTCAGGATGGCTCCCACCCCGAATGGGGACGCGTCACATGCTAGAACAAGGGGAAGCGTTGTGTTGTATTGAATTAAGAAGCTTTCAGCTGATAGTAGTTTTTTAATGCCGGCGAATGACCTGTCTTCAGCCTTCCCCCATTTCCAAGTGGCTTTCTTGGTTAACAGTCTATGTAGGGGTTCTGCCACTGTTGCCTTGTCTTTGAGGAAGATGGCGTAAAAATTTAATAGTCCCAGGAAGGCCTGTAACTCTGCCTTGTCCTTGGGGGTGGGTGCTTCTCTGATTGCCCTGATCTTGCTCTCTGTGGGGTGTATGCCGGTGCCATCTACCCTGTATCCCAGGAATTCGACTGAGGGGACTGCGATCATGCATTTATTGCGTTTTACTCTGAGTCCCGCGTCCCTGAATTTCCTTAGGACCTCCCTCAGCCTTTCTCTTAGCTGCTGCTCATTGTCCGCGGTGATGAGCACGTCATCGAAATAGGGCACCACCCCGGGGATCCCTTGTAGAAGCCGCTCCATGGTACTTTGGAACAGTCCGGGGGCCACGCTTACTCCGAATTGCAAACGGGTGCACTTGAAGGCCCCTCTGTGGGTTACGATAGTCTGTGCCTCTGCGGTAGCGCCATCTACTGGCAGCTGCTGGTACGCCTGCGCAAGATCGAGTTTTGCGAATATCTTGCCGGGGCCCAGGGAATGCAATAAGTGGTGAACGACTGGCACTGGATAGGCGCTCTGCTGCAGGGCCTTATTAATTGTGCATTTATAATCAGCACATATGCGCACTGATCCGTCCGGCTTGACCGGTGTCACAATTGGGGTCTCCCATTTGGCGTGGTCGACTGGAACGAGCACCCCTTGTTTGATCAATTTATCCAGCTCAATGTCTATTTTGGGCTTCAGGGCAAATGGTACCCGCCTGGGCTTTAAACGGATGGGTGCGATGTTGGGTCTAGATTAAATGAAATCGGGGTCCCCACATACTTGCCAAGCCTCTCGTCGAACACGTCCTGGAACTCCTGCATCAGGTCTTCCTTCAGGGTGCTTCGAACGTTCCTTACTCTGGTGAATCCCATGCCTAGGGCTCTAAACCAGTCCATGCCCAGGAGGCTGGGAAGGTTGTCGCTGACGATGGTGAGGGGCAGTTTCTCGGTAAACTCCCCGTACTGGACTTGGAACTCGCCTCTGCCTTCGACGGGTATGCAGTTCCCTTGGTAATCCTTCAGTCTGCGAAGCTGTGGCTGGAGCTGTCGCTTGTGTGCGCTGGGGATGACTCTCTTTAGGGTTTCCCAAGACATGATGGATATCGGCGATCCCGTGTCGAACTCCATCTGGCACTCCCGTCCCTCGATCTCGACTGTGGTGTAGGTCTTTTCTCCGGGCGAGGTGCAGGTCCGTGCGATGCGAATGGTGTAGGCCCCAGCGTCTTCAAATTTCGCGCTCTTCCGGTTTCTGCCATCCCTGTTGGGCCTTTGGTGTGGCGCCGTCTCGGATTGGGCCATTTGGCCACGTGGTCTGTAGCTCTGGTGTGTTTTCGACCTACAGACTCTAGCAATGTGGCCCCTCTTCTCACAGGAACGGCAAACGGCGTCCCTGAACTTACAGTTCTGTCGTGAGTGGGACCCTCCACAGCTGGCGCATCCGTCTCTGGGCTCCCTCCGGGCTGTGCTGGACTGCTCGGTGCGGTAGACCTCTTCTTCAGACTCCCCCTCGCTCGCGGTGCTTACGGCCTCTCGATGCACTGGCGCCGTCTTCTGCGTTGTTTTGGTTAGGTGGGAGCTCTTTAATCTCTCGGCAGCCTTTACTGACGACTCTTGCGCCCTGGCCTCATCTAGCGCGATGAGTAGAGTCAGGTTTGATATCGCAAGCAGCCTTCTCTGGAGCCAGCTATCTCTCACTCCGCAAATTAGTTGCTCTAGGAGCATCTCATCCAGGTCTCGGTACTCATATTGGGTTGCGTCCTTACGCAGGGCAGTGACGTACTCGCTGATCGATTCTCCCTCCTGCTGGATCCGTTGCCGGAATTCGTAGCGCTGCACGTACTTCGATGGCGTTGGTGCATAGTGGTCTTTCAGCAGGGTCTGTAGCGTCGACCAGGAAATGTTGTGGACCGAATTCGGCTCCGACAATGCTTCGGCTGTGTCGAAAACCCTTGGCCTGCAGTGACTCAGGAACAGGGCTTTCTTCCGAACGTCCGGTAGCCCTTGCATGTCGTTAGCCACCATGAAGCACTCGAACCGGGACATGTAGGATCCCCACTTCTCTTCCTTGGGGTCGAAAGGCGCTGGCAGGGTGTAGGCAGACATCGCTTCGGGATTCTCCTGTGTTCCGCTCGCTCGCCTGGCTGGATTCGGATGCGGTCTCGGGTCCCCTTCTCTGAACGTGGCTTCAGCTCCCTTGCGTGTGGCTTCAGCTCTTTTGCGTGTGGCTTCAGCTCTCCTCTGCTTCTGGCCTCAAAATCCCACCTTCGTCGCCAATGTTAAGTTGGGTTGAGGACGCAGCAAGCCAGAGTAGTAAGTGACAACAGCTCTTTATTAGAGGGTGAGACTCCAGCAACTGACCTGGGGAGCCAGCTCCCTTTATATACCTTGCAGCTGTGGTGGTCAGCCAATCAGCTGAGGGTCAGTTAATTCGAACTTCCCACCAAACAAACCTATTTACATAACAGCCGGCATTACTCTAAAACCGAAGTATATTATTTACCAACCATTTTAAAGAAAATGAGATAGTGATGCATGTAATAGGGAAGGCAGTTCTTTCAATTTAAAAGTCTCCACTTTCAGAAAAAAAAAATTCAAAGTGCACTCGAGCTAATGGTTTGGAAACTGTAATCAGAGAAAATTAATGCATACAAATTTATGATTTTGATTTGTAGGTTTTATTTTATGCAAGTTTCATATAGAATTATTGTTGTGAATTTATTATGGACCACCTCCAATGTTACAGAAGCAGATTTCGGCTCTGATAATGGGTTGACTTCTTTCTGTTCTTTCCCCTCCCTTTTGGATTCTCGGGAAGTTGAGCTTCAATGAGCTTTGAAGAAGGATCCAGATAATTTCTCAACAGAAACAAAGGATGCAATGATGCATTTCTTTTATTTTGATATGATAAGTATCACTTTTAGAAATGTTATGTTAATGGACTTAAAATTTAAGCCAGGCCTCAAAGCTTATCAGTTATACTTAAGGTAACACACATTTCTTTTGTAGCTGTTAAACCTAGTTATTGCAATATCTGATTTTCATTTGGGAGGGGGATACCTTTTCAGTCCATTTTACTCCTTTTTTTATTCTGTTTGTTATATACTGTAAGTTTATTTCATCTTACATACTTCTCACACACACACACACACACACACACACATACATACACAAACACCTTTCTATAATTTTTCAATGCAGTAAAATGTACAAAACAAAAAAGAACAAAGACAGAACATACAAAACAGAGAAACAAGAATGTTTTTGGAAAAAGAAAAAAAAAACAAAATTGTTCCTTCTGCCTTTTACAAAGTTATTATCATCTTAAACTTTTCCCCAATCTCTTCACCTCATTTTTAATCCTCAGATCCTCAATTTGTTTTTGTCTTCTTTCAGCAAAAATGTCCATATAATGTTTTCAGTCTTTTAAAGAAGTCTTTTTTTTTCTCTGATCAAATTGGTCAGAGGGAGGGAGGGTGGGAGGGAGGGAGGGAGGGAGGAAGGAAGGAAGGAAGGAAGGAAGGAAGGAAGGAAGGAAGGAAGGAAGGAAGGAAGGAAGGAAGGAAGTCAGACTTCCCAGGTAAACCACATTTGTAATATTACTTTACTGTAAGGTTATATTAATAGAATGTTCTAATTCTAAATATACAAATCTCCTGCTATCTTCTTACAGCCGCCTATTTCACCATTCCCTAGGCAACCCCTCTTCGCCTCATCTCTCAAAGTCTTTCTCACAAATTATTATAGAAAGAAGAAAAGATATTGAGGTTTATAGTTGAATACTGCTTTCTCACTGCATAAGACTTATCTGAATAACGTCCAACAGAACCTTTCACTGAGATTCTTCCTCATTTAATGGATAGTGGAAGATAATGGAAACATGCTTTATCCCAACACACTATTAATTATGTTTGTGACTTTTGTATTGTCCAGACACAGTGCTGTCAATGGAAAGGAGCAGATTTGTTGTTTCCCTGTCAAGACATTAAAAACTAAGATGACAAAAAGATGAGAAAGAAACATCTGGTCATAAACCATGACTTTCAACTTAACACCTCCCAAAAACATGTTTTGGAATCACCTTGCCTGGAAATATTCATTTTTAATGACTTATTAAGATGGGGTTTGAGTGAAAAAGTATACAGAAAAGCTTGTTTCAATTTCTGTAAACAAAGCTTTTAGTATTCTAAAGATTCAGTTAGCCATAAACACAAATCTGCTTGAAGGAAGCATGAAAATAAACACATATCAAACATGAGCTTCTTGAGATATCATCCACTGGATTCATGTCAATCAAATCAATTCTGCTCTTGAAGCTTACTAAACAAATGATTATGAAGAAAATAGCATCCAAATATTTATTTCAATGTGTAACAGGAAACCTGACATTCTAAGTTGTTTTTTTCTTAAAGTAACATCTTACATTTTGAATGTTATTTGAAGCATTGATGATCATAAAAACTTTGTTGTCTGGTGTTTGCAAAACAAAGACCAGACAGCTCTGTTGTACTATCTCCCCAAATTTATCAAAATGCAAAGAATATTTCCTTATGCAGAAATAAAAGAAAAAATATTTATTCCCAAGGTCGTTCCTTTCTCCAAGGGTCTGTCTTTAAGATTCCTGGCTTTCAAAAACCAGTCTGAGTGGCTAAATTTGTATTTAAAACTATTCTCACAATTTCTACTAGAACAGGAACTGCTGAATGACACACGTTACCATACAGTATTGAGTCTATTTTTTAAAGATTTTAGACAAGATAAAGAGCATCTGTACAAGTTGGCTAAGTGATATTGATGGAAAAAGGAATGTTGTCTTATTTACAGTCTTTCACATCACACCCCCTTGAGACAAGCTTTTACAGAACTTCATTTTCAGACAATGCCAACCACCTATTTGGATAGAAGATATAAAAGATTACCCATCGTGTATGCATTTGTGATAACTCACAGGTGGAAGAACTGATGCTTTATTTATTACATTGCAAATTACCTCAGGAAACCAGAGCTAGATTTATTATGCCCTTGTTAACCCAACTGAATCAGTACAGCATGAAAGAAAAAAAAATCTGTTTCCTGCTGATTGATGTAGACAATCAAGGAACAAAATAAGTTTCATTGTTTGCAATGGCCACAAGGAAGGTACGAATGCAGATGTTGACAGATAGTGTGGTTAATTATAGGGAAATGAATTGAACAGAGACAAATTGTTGTCATTTTATATGGATTTTTATTAAAACGTATGACTGCAAGCAAATGTACTAAATATAAAATGTAAATGCAAAGGGCATTTCCTTATGCAGGAATAGAAGACATGATACCTATTCAAGCATTTGACATTTCCAAGATCTTTCTTTTCTCAAAGGGGCTGTCTTTAAGATTTCCAGCTTTTGAAAACCAGTCTGGTGCAAGAGCTTTGGGAAATCAAATGACATTGGAGACTTGTTGCTGATGGAGTTATCCCTTTAAACAATTGTCACCATATAAGCACATCACTATTTCCCCTCATCTGTCCGTCTATCAATCCTTTCTTATTTACCAATATATCACTGAAAGGCAAAGTACCCTTTCACAGATTTTGTTAATGAAATTAACAAGAGCTTAACATAATTTTCACCTTCTAGAAAGAGGGTTTTTTTAAAACAACAACAATCTGGTATGTTATTGGTAGCATTTAGGGGCTGTTTACTCATCCAAAATAAAAAGAGATTGAGGCAACCAGTTAATTAGGCATTACACTTAATATACAAATAGATATTATTGTACTAAAGTGAAACAGGCAGGCAAAAACATTTGCTGCAAATGAGGTTTTTGCTCTTTAAAATCACTGAAATGCTGTATGTTAAGCATTCAATGATAAATACCAATAGCAGTCAAGCTTTCTGGTCAAGGCAAACCTAATGTTTGTAAGCCAGAATCACATTTATAGATTCTGGACATCTTCAAAACAGGTTATAAGTGACACATTTTATTTTATGCTTGCTATTCAATGGGGATTATTGTCCATTAAAGATGAATGTTGTTCCAAGAGTTAGACTGCCAATGTTTCATTAGTCATCACACTTATTCTCTAAAGTCTTCTTTTATAGTGCTCTAATGCTTTTTGAATGTGACAACCTCTGTTAAATTTATGTACTGCTGAAAACCTTCCAGTACAGTCTTTAAATGTAAAACATTTACTAGATGTTCTATTTCCTAGAGAAAGAGTTGAAATCTTCACTACAGTTTAACCATTTCCAGGAGAGATCAGAATTCAAATCCAAATATTTAAGCCATAAAACAAGAAATGGACACAGCTAATATACAGGTAAACCTTCAATCACGACTAAGTCCAAACTTTCTGTTGCTAAGAGAGGTAGTTGTTAATTGAATTTCACCCCATTTTATCACCTGTCTTGACATGATAGTAAGTGAATCACTGCAGTTAAGTTAGTAACATAGTTGTTAAATGAATCTGGCTTCCTTTTTTTTTTTATTGAAAAAGTTTTCAAATACAAGTTTTTCCCCCTTTTCCCCCCTCTTCCCTAACCCCCCCTCCCCACCCATCCCCCCTGTGACTTCTTCACAACAATAAGCTAATTCATAACTAATTACATAATTTTACCATTCCCTTACTCCCTCCTCAAAATACTGACCCTTAGCATAATATTCTTATAACTCCCATTTTCGCAGTAATCTGCCCTTTTTCTCCTCCCCCAAACTTATAGTATATTATTACAACAATTTAACATTTAATCTTTTATATATATTAATATTAATAATATTAATATAACATTTCAAAGCAGCCTTCTCCCTATATCCAAATTTAACATTTATTCAGTTCTATCCAGTTCCTCCACTCCCCTAAATATATAACTTAAAAATCCTTTTTCTTAAACTAATCAATCAGTAAACTAACCTATTTCAACCCAAATTCCTGCAAAATTACCATGCAATACAATTCTAAATATAATCCACTGCCCACTCTACTAAAATATACATATATCTATATATGCATTCCTTTTATAAAAAAAAAAGACAATAACTTTAAATTTATAATCCATATAATATCTTCTTTGATGTCTTTCCACTGGATTGTTAAATCCATCATCCATAATAGGGTAAGATAACATACTAGTGCAACAGTTTGTTCAAGATCTTCAATCATCTTCTGCCCCCATCAGTAATAGATATCCTCATATATATATGAAAGTAAAAACAACCACCCGAGTGACATTATAATTATATTCCATATAGTTGTAATTGTGGTTTTCATCAGGATTATTAATTCCCATCATCCTAGTGGGTAACATCCAGATCTTCTGCATGCCCCAGCATAATTCTCTTGCCTTGTAACTCGAAATAGTTATAATATATTTACCAGTAGAAAAAATCCAAAGTAGATAATTCAAATCCAAGAATGTAAGGCTCTTTTCACACCCCAAAATCACGGCATTGCAGAGATCTGCCACTATCCTCAAGATAGTATTAAACAATTGTTCGCCTCCACTATCTTTTCACATATTCATTCATTTTTTAAAGTCCCTGGCTTCACTGTTGCTTGGTTTAGAAACTGCTGTTTCTATGAGATCTATTTCTTTTCTTTTTCTTTTGCGGGTTGAATTTCCATCCTGGTTTCCTTCCTACAAATTGTGTATCAGCTGATCGATTTTCATTCTGCTTTATAAGTTGATCTTGTTGGTTTTGTTTTGTTAACTCGTCTTTCTTTTCCATCACTTGTATATCAACTGGTTGATTTACGCACTTGTCTGTAACTTGATGATTCATCACATTGGAGTCGAATGACACTGCTCTCATATTTATAGACAGTCCAGCTGGGGTATCCAGGGAGTCCAAAGACAATTTATCTACCACAGCCTCTGTAATTTGATATTTTCCTTTTGTTTCCAACTCCTTTTGCTTGTCCTGTATTGTGCCTAAAGATGTTAAATTCATTTTTAAAAATTTTTGATAAAATTCTTCCGCTTTTTCAACAGTGTTCAGTTGGTATCTTACTCCTTGGTGTCTCAATATTAAACCAACTGGGACATCCCACCTGAATAGGATATTTCTTTTTTTTAACTCAGTCACTAGAAAGCCAAATTTCTTCCTCTCCATTAACATTTTAGGCGGGAGCTCCTTAAAAATCCAAATCTTTCTTCCATAAAATTGCAAAGTAGAATTAAAAGAGTTCTGCACAATATTATTCCTAATTTCTTTATCTGTAAAATAAATCACCACATCTCTAGGCAATTGCCTTTGCTTTGCCAACCAGGAGTTTATTCTGTAAATTCTGTCAATCCTGCAAAACACTTCATCAGGTTGAACCTTTAAAATCCCAGCCAGAATTTCAGAAGATATTTTCCTTAAATCATCTCTGTTATTTTCCTGCAGACCTCTCAGTCTAATTGCATATTCTGTAAAATTATATTGAGTCATTAAAACTTCTCTTTCAATCCTCTGTTGCACATTTTCTTCATTACCAGTCTTTTGGTCAATCTCCATTTTAGGTTTGTCTTCTAGGCTATTATCCTGAGTGTTTGCCAAATCCTTTTTAATTTTTTGGATCTTGTCATCCAAATTCTCCTCAGTTTCTTTCATTTTAGACTCTAATAGTTTAGTCTTTACATCCAACTGAATCATAAAGTCTGATAAACCATTAGCTGTTTTTAAAATCTTTCGATCCAAAAAGTCAAACTTTGATTTCACCAATTCACCAATTTCTTTAATTTCCTGCTTAAATTTTTCAAGTTGCTGGTTCACAATCTCATCCCTTCTTACAATCTCTTCAAGAAGAAATTCTATTATATTAAAGTCAGGTTTCTGAGACTGGAGAGTTAGAACTTGCTCATGTAATTTGTTAATGGGGGAATTCCCCCCCGCTGCCTGTTTGTCTAACTGTATAAGTCCCAGTGCCATTTTCCACACAGACAAGATTTAGTGGAAAAGAGAAAAAAAAGCTTGTTTCCAACCAAGATCAATATCAGATCCCCCGGAAAAAAAAAGAAAAAAAACCAAGAGTGAGAGTGAGGTTTTGCCTTCAGTTACAGCCCGAAGTATTCATTCCGCTACTTTGTAATAGAAAATGGAAGGACTTTTCCTTTTAGCCTCTCTTCAAGCCTCAGCAATCGCCATTTTAAAAATCTTTTTTCCTTTCACTTCTTAAACAACTTCTGTAACTTTTCTAAAATAAAAAGAATACTTGCGCTTCAGGATCAGAGGCCCAGCTCACATCTTCTTTAATTAATTTAACAAATTTACAGGCTTGCTTTTGCCACCTAGCTCTGCGTGTAGCAGAGATCTCCCAGAGCCCGGAGCATCGGCTGGGGATACGGGGAGTCTCTTCCGCTCCGTCCCAAAAGTAAATAAAAAACTTTTGGGATTAGGCAGAGGACTCTACCCACCCCAGCCGGCTCTATCTCCGTTTCCTAATGGAAACGGAGTTTTTTCGAGCCGCCATTCCACTATAAAGGCGGCTCTTACAGGCAGTGGGTTCGACGATCCCAAAGGAGCGTCCGGCGGGGACAAACAGCAAACCGGAAGTCAATCTGGCTTCCTTTTTGATTTTACTTGTCAGAAGGTCACAAAAGGTAATCACATGACCCTGGGACACTGCAACCATCAGAAATATAAGTCAGTTGCCAAGCATTTGAATTTTGATCATGTGTCTGTGGGAGTGCTGCAATGGTCGTAAGTGTGAAATACAATCACAAGTCACTTTTTTATTTATTTATTTTTTAAAAATGTAATTTTTATTAAAACACATATTTGACATTTACACAACATACAACATATAAATATCTTATCATTTTAAAGCATTGTTTCATAGTGGTCTTCCATCTATTACTTTATTCTTCTTCCCCTATATCTTAATCTATTACTCCTTCTTCTTCCCCTCATTTTCCTTTCCCCCCTCACCCTATAGAGATCTATATATTTTAATTATATCTTTAATATTATACATTTCTACATTCATGTTATATACATTTTTATTCCACTCCACAAGTCACTTTTTTCAGTGCCGTTATAACTTTGAACGGTCATTAAATGAACTGTTGTAAGTCGAGGACTATCTGTAATTATTTGCTCTGGTTTTCATAACTATTTCCATCACCATGTAAAGCTCATTGTTATTTAAGGGGACAATCTTATTTGTTTATCTCGTCTAATCTTTGATTTATTATTGTTACAGCTATTGTTTAATTTTGAAGGAAAAAAATCAGGAACCTAGAACATTAACCTAGAAAGAAGCATTTGAGAGATATTTATTAAGGACAATAGTATGATGGAAAAGAGTGGAAAGCAGCCCTCTAGATATGTCATGTCTAATTCTTATAACTCTACTCTGCTGTAGACAATTGATATTGTAATTGATAGACAATTGATATTGTAATTCAACAGTTTGCATTTCCCTCTGATGTAAGATGATAAAAATAAGTATGGTAGATAGAAACTTTGTAGACCTCTTATCAATACTCATTCGACATAAAATGAGTATTTTCGACATAAAAGCTAGAAAGAATGAAGAACCAGGGAAAAAAGGCTAGTTCAAGCAACATGGAAACAATGGTAGATATGAGTTATATACATAAGCAAGAGTAGATATCCATATGGTGTGTAAGAGTGAAGAAAATGAGTGGACTTGATTAAGAATGGCAGTCATTATTCTGGTCCTCAGTGATAAAATGATAAGATAACTAGGGTTAACTGGCAGAGGAGGAGGAGGAGGAGGAGGGTGGGGGGGAGGAAATGTATAGTTCACTAAATGAAAACCTTTATAAATTTTAATAATTAGTTTCCAAATAAAATAGATTCTCCAAAAGCAAATACCATTCTGGAACTGTTAGAACTAAATGATTTTGATTTGGGTTTAATATAAATTTTTAATGCAATTGTTTATATTCTCTTTCCCATCATTTATTTAAGTCTTAGCGATATAAAGATGAATACCATAGCCAGTCTATTTATGTTTAAAGAATGTATGAATATAATATAAATGATATTCCAGGGTAACCTTAACAGCCAGAGATAAATATTTAACATCTATGGAGACTTCAAGGTGCCGTAAGAGAATACACCTTGTAACATGATCCATATTTTTGGATGCTTGCCACTTGCTTATGTACAGATGCCTCAGCGGAATCCAGATTGCTTCAGAAAGCTTTTTATTCTCCTTATATTCAGTTAGAAGATTGATTTGAGTATCCAGATTAACATTTCTTATGGCTTTTCCTGCCAATTTTTAACCTTCCACGTTACCAGCATATGAGTTTCACTATTTCTTTCTATAAGCTTATTAAGGATTTCATATGTATTGTCTTCATATTCAAATGTTGTTATTTTAACTTGGGCTGTAATCCACTAAATTAAATTACTGAATGAGTTTATTTCTTTTCTTTTCTTTTCTTTTTTTTAAGATGGAAAAATACATTTAACTGTACCAGAAAAATCAGACGTTTTAAAATTCATTTGCATGGTATATTATTTCCAGGTGCAGGGATAAAGTTTTTATTCTTATATCTGCTCCTTATCATAAATTCCATTTCTGTTTTCCATTCCTATTGGAATGATACCCTGTTTCCCCCAAAATAAGACATCCCCTGATAATAAGCCCAATCAGGCTTTTGAGCGCATGGCAATAAGGCCAAGCACTTATTGCAGGGTTCAAAAAATATAAGACAGGGTCTTATTTTTGGGGAAACACGGTATCTTAATATATAAGTCTTGTTGAGAGGAAGAGAAAGGGATCTCAGTTTCATTCTACTGGGATCTAATTACCGCATTAAATTGTTTTAAACATTTGTAGAAACCTGCAATATAATTTAAAAAAAAACCCTATTTAGTAAATTATTGATCTAATCATATATTACAGACATTCTTTATCAGATTAAACATAGACTGTACATGCACATGGCCACATCAGTGTTGAAAGTTCAAAAGTGAGTTCCATTTTTACATTTTGTACTAAAACTAAGTCAAAATTTATTTTCCGCTGAGGTGAAATGTATATAGAATGATTAGAAGAGTAATTTAGGTAACCTTGTCTGAAAATGTAAACAATCACAGAATTTTTTTTAAAAAAGCAAATACTTAAAATTTGAATGACTGCTAACTGATAAAACATTTCAGTCAAAGGACAGCTTAGGTCTTCTGGGTACTGTCTGTTCTACTGCCACACAGCCTTCAGTTTTAGGACATTTCTACTAATGCTTAGCTGCAATCTGCACACTTGCAGTTTCTACTCCTAACAGACAGGAAGCAGCAGGTGAAGCTAAGCAGAATCACATCAGATACCTGTACAATTAGCACAAGGCTGTGTGCTCTCTCCACTTCTCTTCTCTCTATATATCAATGACTGCATCTCAAACGATCCATCTGTTAAACTACTGAAGTTTGCAGATGACAAAACAGTGATATGTCTCATTTGAGACAATGATGAATCCGCATACAGACGGGAGGTTGAACAACTAGCCTCATGGTGCGACCAGAACAATCTGGAACTGAATACACTCAAACCGTAGAAATGGTGGTGGACTTTAGGAGAAACCCTCCCATACTACCACCTCTTACAATACTAGACAACACAGTATCAACAGTAGAGACCTTCAAATTTCTAGGTTCTACCATATCTCACAACCTAAAATGAACACCCAATATCAAAAACGTCATCAAAAAAACACAACAAAGAATGTTCTTTCTGCACCAACTAAGAAAGTTCAAACTGCCCAAGGAGCTGCTGATCCAGTTCTACAGAGGAATTGTTGAGTCTGTCATCTTCACCCCCATAACTGTCTGGCTTGGTTCTGCAACCCAACAAGACAGACACAGACTTCAGAGGATAATTAGATCTGCAGAAAAAACAATTACTACCAACCTGCCTTCCATTGAGGACCTGTATACTGCACAAGTCAAAAAGAGGGCTGTGAAAATATTTACAGACCCCTCGCATCCTGGACATAAACTGTTTCAACTCCTACCCTCAAAACAATGCTATAGAGCACTGCACACCAGAACAACTAGACACAAGAACAGTTTTTTCCCGAACACCATCACTCTGCTAAACAACTAATTCCCACAACACTGTCAGACTAGTTACTAAATCTGCATTACTATTAATCTTCTCATCATTCCTATCATCCATCTCCTCCCACTTATGACTGTATGACTGTAATCTTGTTGCTGGTATCCTTAAGATTTATATTGACTGTTTCCCTATGACTATCATTAAGTGTTGTACCTTATGATTCTTGACGAATGTATCTTTTCTTTTATGTACTCCGAGAGTGTATGCACCAAAACAAATTCCTTGTGTGTCCAATCACACTTGGCCTATAAAGAATTCTATTCTATTCTGTTCTGTTCTGTTCTGTTCTGTTCTGTTCTGTTCTGTTCTGTTCTGTTCTGTTCTATTCTATTCTATTCTATTCTATTCTATTCTATTCTTCTATTCTTTGATTCCAGTTTTGTCCTTGAGAAAAACAGGTAGACTAAATAAAAAAATGGAGTTATGTAATGTCATGTACAGTAATGGCTATGTACGTTGGAGCAGAGCCTATATTTTTTGCAATTTTCCAGGGAAACATAATGGGGGGGGGGTTAAAGACAATTCCAAACATTCCAGTCTGACTCAGAAATAAACCAAATCTTATCAACAGGACTTACTTACAACCTTACTTTCTATTGCTATGTACTCTTTCTGGGGCTACATACAGTATGAGGACTGCCCAGAAGTTTCAATTGGTGCTAACTGTGGCAGACAGACTTTAAACAGAATATGACATCAAGGACATCTAATGACAATGCTGAAAGACATGTACTAGTTGCCAAATGTCTTTCAGGCACAAATTTAAGGTGTTGTTTTCAACTTATAAAGCTTCGGGACCAGTGGTGGGATTCAGCCAGTTCGCACCACTTCGGGAGAACCAGTTGTTAACTTTCTGAGCAGTTTGGTGACCTGGTTGTTGGAAGAAATCATGAGGGCAGAGAACCAGTTGTTAAATTATTTGAATCCCACCACTGTTTGGGACTAATCATCTAATAAGACTGCCATTACTTTTTGAATCTTGTTCCCTGGACAAATGGAAAAGGGTGTTCTCCTGTAAATTCCAAGCAATGGAAATCTACTTTCTTAGAGTTCCATTTCTTGTTAGGAAAAAACAAATCAAAATCTTTCTCTTTTCAGTTTTAATTTAAATTGTAATTTTAATCATTTTAGCCATATTTGATTGCTTTCTTTCTTACTATTAGTGTAATATTTTCCAGAAATAAGGGTAGGACAGAAACTGAATAAAATCATCAAATATTGTTAAAAATGCAATGTAACATATCCTGTTTCCCCCAAAATAAGACATCCCCTAATAATAAGCCCAATCGGGCTTTTGAGCTCATGGCAATAAGGCCAAGTGCTTATTTCAGGGTTCAAAAAAATATAAAACAGGATCTTATTTTCGGGGAAACACGGTATGTATTACTGTGCTGTTATATGATGAACTTTCTCCTATCACAATAGTCTTCATTTCATAAGGAATGCAGAATTAACCAGTTGCTGATAAATAAAACTTGCAAAGGGATATTAATTTAGAGCCTGCTGCTGGGCTTTATTGGGACATATTGTGAGTGACCCAAAAAAACAACAACATTATGTTGGATCAGATTAATCATTCATCTGATTCTAATGAATCACAACTTTAATGTGGATTCTGACAGTGGATTCTGATAGTGAACAAAGGCTCTCAGTCCAAGAACAGGCACAACTGACACACAACAGAGATTTCTGCAAAGAGAAAGTTGCTACCACAGTTGCTGCCTGCTCTTCTAGTAGGAGCTGTGAATCCAGAAAGACCCCCAGATTGCACACCAACTGTCTAGAGCAGTGTTTCCCAAACTTGGCTATTTTAAGATGCATGGACTTCAACTCCCAGAATTCCCCAGCCAATATGCCTGGTTGAGGAATAGTATGCCTGGTTGAGGAATTCTGGGAGTTGAAGTCCATACATCTTAAAATAGCCAAGTTTGGGAAACACTGGTCTAGAGCATGGGTGTCAAATTCAAGCCCCCGGGGCCAGATCCAGCCCGCGGAGTACTTAAATCTGGCCCACGGGGCCATCCTGGAAACAGCGAAGGACCAGTCTGCAGTGCTTCTGCCAGCACAAATGGAGCTTGGGAGGGCTGCATGCAGCCCTCCTGAGCTCCATCATCACTGGCAGAGGGTTACAGGAGGCCATTGCAGCCGAAAACGGAGCTCATGAGGAACACGGGCTGCCCTCCTAAGCTCCATTTGTGCTAGCAGAGGGTTGCAGGAGGCAGTCGCAGCTGAAAACGTAGTTCAGAAGCCTGTTTTCACTGGCAGAGCGCTCAGGCCACCACAGGTACCCCCAACACAAGTGATGTCAACCTGGCCACACCCACGATGGCCACACACCCTGTCCCCCCCCCAGTTCAAACACAACCCTGATGTGGTCCTCAATGAAATCGAGTTTGACACCCCTGGTCTAGAGGAATGCTATCATGTCCAGAATCAAAGAAGAAAAATTCACCAGATGCAGGGGAACTCATAACTCAAATCCACTTGATCTTGGCAAGGTTAACTATAACCTATTGTCCTCCATCCAGGCCCACACAAGACAAGAACTCCATCTCAATTCACCAAGATATCAATCACAAGTGTGCCCAAAGACTGTCTGAATACTATAAACCGGTTTCAATCCTGACTGGAAAGGATCCAGATAATCTGGTTCCAGGGGTGAAATGTAAAATTTATTACTACCGGTTCTGTGGGCGTGGCTTGGTGGGGGGGGTGTAATGTGACTGGGTGGGTGTGGCCAACTTTTTTTTTTTAAAGTTTTCAAAGCATTTTTTCTAATGCTTTGAAAAGCCTCTGCCCATCAGGCAACTCAGCTGGGATCGTCAGAGAGGCTTTTTAAAAATTGCCTCTCTGCCGATCAGGCAATTCAGCTGGGATCGTCAGAGAGGCTTTTTAAAAATGCTTTGAAAAGCCTCTCTGCCGATCAGGCAACTCAGCTGGGATCATCAGAGACTTTTCAAAGCATTTTTTTACCACCTCTTTGGCCAAGAGATTGCAGAAAAAAATGCTTTGAAAAGGCTCTGATGATCCCAGCTGAGCCACGCGATCATCAGAGGCTTTTTTTTTTACTTTTAAAAGCATTTTTTCATTGGAAGAGATTGTAGAAAAAATGCTTTTAAAAGTTTTTTTTAAAAAGCCTCAGCTGGCCATGGTGCGGGGGGGGGGCACAGGGATTTTTGCTACCGGTTCTCCGAACCACCTGCCGCCATCGCTACCGGATTGGGCAATCCGGTCTGAACTGGGAGCATTTCACCCCTGCCTGGTTCCTCCAAGCCCTTAGAAGCTTTGCATCTACCACCTTTTCCACAACTCTTTCTAAAAAGAGAAGGTTGGAACCTGGATGAATGTTAACCAGTACTGTTGAATTCAAGAATGGCTTCTTAATAAGACTGACATACTTCTCCTTCAAAACAGGTGGAACCATTCTATTCCACAGAGAAGAATTCACTACTTAGGACGCAGTAGCCGTGACCAACCAGAACATTGCCATGTTCCCTGGTATAGGCCATGTGTGCATATTTTTATAGTCAAGTCCTTACACATAGGAAGTTTACTTTTTTTTTTTTATGAATGGAACATACAAGTTTCATATATGTATCTCATCCTTTATTTAAGTAGCACAGGTTGTTGCCATATGGACTTTACCTTAAAAACAATTCTGCAAGACAAATCCCTTCTGATTATTCAGCCAATTGGGGAGGAAATCATGATTTCATCCAGAATCACTTATAATGTTTGAATAGCTAGAACTAGCTAATGCTCGTTCCCATGGACTTATTACTTAGGAGAGATTGGGGCTGAGAACCAAGATAGGAAGATCATAGAGCTGAGGTGGCGCAATGGTTAGAGTGCAGTACTGCAAGCTACTTCAGCTGACTGCTAGCTGCAGTTTGGCAGTTCAAATCTCACCGGCTCAGGGTTGACTCCACCTTCCATCCTTCCGAGGTGGGTAAAATGAGGACCCACATTGTTGGGGGCAATAGGCTGACTCTGTAAACTGCTTAGAGAGGGCTGTAAAAGCACTATGAAGCGGTATATAAGTCTAAGTGCTATTGCTGTTGCTATCATCTGCTCAATGTAGAGCCATCTAAGAACATACATTGTAGCAGCATGAAAGGGAAATTTATTACATTCACACTCTACTCCCCCCCCCCCCCCCCAAATTTTGAAAAGTTGGATAGGTTGATAGATAATGACTAGCTCATATCATCCCGGAATTCTTGGATGAAGGAGAATTTGTATTTTGAACTCTCTTAACATGACTTATCAATAGAAATGGGGCAGGGGGCGGCGAAATGCCTGTAAAAAAGAGTGTTGTCTATGTATAATTGTAAAAAAATATATAACAACTGTATAACATCAGTAGTTCTCAAGAGCATAAGACATTTGGATTTTGGCAGATTTTTTTTAACTAGCTTTACAAATTTAACAACCATTCCAATTTAAGCACAATTTCATGAGCTCTAGTTAAATTCATTGCAACATATGGGCTTGTTTAGATGTGTATTTCAAGGTTAGTTTGTTTGTTTTTAAATGTGCTTTATTTGCTGTAAATTATGTACACAGGTAGAAGTTAATTCTCACTTAAATGGATACGGTAAAATGCATGTGTAATGTATAACAACACCTTTGAGCATAGTTTTAATTTCTATTCTTTATTTAGTTCTTAATATTGTTGCATAAGTCCAGAAGGGGAAAGCATTTGTGTACTCTGCCTACTATAGAAATACAACATTTGACGCATTATGAAATTAGAGTTTTGAAGGGCTTGTAAAAACCAAGCTAGGCAAGAAAGTCTAACAGCTATAATTTGGACTCCTGGCTTAGTTCACAATTAAGGTAACAAAAATTGGATTATTTTTTTTTACTCTTGAAAGGAAAGCTTATTATATGGAGAGTTTTATCATTCAGGCCTACAGTTATAAGTGGCAACAAAAAGAGGCTCCTTTACAAATGTACTGTCTCTTTCTGTAGCTAGCTTGCTATAGCTGCAGCAGCTGATATGGTACTTGGAGTTGTAAACTGCTTAGCGTTGGCAACTGAATACATTGGTTTTTTTCAGCTATGGGCAATCAAGATGTAACCATTAAACAAGGTCTGCTGAATTGGGTGATTCCCATGGCTTTACAAAGATGCTTCTAGGAAATGTGCAGCAGGCAGTAGTATCTGTATTTCTTTCTTTAATTAATTAATGGCCCAAGACCAAGCCACAAAATTTAAAATACATGTGTAACAATGCATTTCATATGCATAGATGAAAGGAATGGACCGTAAAATTAGAGAGTTATTGGAGGCACCAAACAGTTTCTATAAGCTAAAGCTATAAATACAAATTTTGCTTCAAAACACTCAGGTATTGGTCATTTAGAAAGAATACTTCAATCTCCTAATTATGAGTGAACTTTATCTGAGAAATGTATTAGCTTTGATTGCCAATGAGAGTACAGTGGGCAATTTAAAAGGATGTGGGAAACAGATTCAACCTCTATAACTGAGCAAATACACACTCGATCTTCATGTGGAAGGCTGGCACACTGACCAGCTGTCACCCTTGTAGAGCTAGGGGAAGATCCCTCTATGTGGGGCATACAGAATCTTAGAAAAGTAATTGGAGACCATCCAAGGGGAGAGAGCAATTTGTCTGTAAGAAAGAGGGGTTCTGTCTACCTGAATGTCTCAATCTCATAACCTCTGCTTAAATTCTACCAGGGCTTTTTCTACATCTAAAGTAAGTAAGGCTGGTATTGACAGCCCATGTTGTCTCAGATCTTGGTGTACTTGTTTCTTCTGAGTAGTTTGCTTTATATTATATGGAATGAGAGTAGCAATGAGGTAACTAACTAGTCCAGCCTAGTTAGGTTCTAATGTATTTTTCAGTGTCTGTCTCTGTCACATAATAATGGAATTGTTAATTCACTGAAGATTCAGAAGAAATAAAATGCCAGGAATAAAACTGCAGGCACTATATAACTGTTGGCAACTTGGAAAAGTTGGCAGCGCAGCCAAAGAAAATTTGAAAATAAAATGAGAATCAAAACTGAAAGGTGAAAAGAGGAAGATAAGCACCATTGGGCCAGTACCAACAAGGTTCATTAGAGCTTAATTTGTGTCATTCATATTAAACCCTTACAAATAAGTATGTCTTTCTAATGCCTTAAACATATTTATCTGCATTTCAGAATGGCATTTTAGGATAAATTCCCTATTCTTTGCAAGTATACAGAAATGTGGATGACATTGACAACCCAAAGCCACTGCTTTATAAATACACTCCCCCACCACCAAAAAAAGGGAGCCATGCTTAGAATATGAACCAGAAATAAACATACTTGATCAGTGGAGAGCAAAAGTAAAATCTATGACATATAAGCAACAATACAGATAGCATTACCCTCTTCACAGAACACATAAGCTAAATACCAGATGCTTCATATCTCAAGAAGGAAAAAATATCCTTAAGGAAATCTGATGTGCTACACTTCAAGAAGTTTGTAGATTAAAAATGATATACAATAGAAAAAACATTGATCTTGATATGGTTTCCTAGCTAATTTGGCTTCTCTAGATAATGGCTTAGAAACATGTGAACTCATTGTAAGTTATAAGACTAGCTTTCAAGATCAGCTTGTAAATAAATATGTAAAAATAGAAAGTGGTGAGGTAACTTGATCAAAATTATCAAAAGACAATTTCAAAAGGTCTTTCTTTGAAAGAATTATTGAGACAATTTTCTTAACTGTTAGTTTCTTAGATACTGAGGTTCTATCTGGCATGTTGTAATTCAGAAATTTAAAACTTACACATCACGAAATGTGGGCATACACAATTTAACATTAAGACAAAGTTTACTTTCTAGTTTCTGCAAGTGGTTTCATCATAATAACTGACATAACCTGAAGGGGGAGAAAATATTGTTAACAATTTATTCCAGAGAAAACACTAGACTACTTACAGATTTTTAAAAAAATAAATAAATCTGTATTTTGAAGGAATCCAAAGGGCAATACCACCAAAGGAGCTAGATTCTTCAAGCTAGAATAATTTAACATGGATTGCTAATAATCTCCAGATTATACTATTATATTTTCCCCTAGCCCTAGTCCTGCAGTGATACTCTAACAAGCATTAAAAACATAATTGGAATGAGTCTTTTATACAAATAAAACAGTGATTAGTGGTAGTGTACCCCTTCTTTCTGAAAAAATACTGGTAAGAGCAATTAAGGTTTTAAGAATTTGGTGAGAAAATTATTTTTCAGCAGCACCTCATAGTAGCTTTCCCAGAATGCAATAATCAATTAATGATTGCCTTCCAAGCTATGTGATTAAATTAAAAGCTTCTTTAAAAAAAGATCCTATAGATTAAAAAGATTAATGTATTCCTGCTACAGAGTACAAATTGTCCAAATGATACTAAGAAGATACAGCTACAATATGTGGCAGTGATGGTGACAGTCACTTTTGTGTCTTTGCAATTTTCTGATATTCTCTGTCAATGCAGGTAAAGAAGTCATCTGAAATTTGTCACCCTTATGAACAATCACATTGCACTCAATCACAAGGCAGAGGGAATGTGAGAATCTTTTTGGACACATGTGGGGAAAAAATTCAGAATGGTCACAGATACTATCATTATCGACTAATTTTTATTATGAATGTACAGTATGTGTGTGGGTGGGGAGAGATGTTGTTCTGATCTAACCATTGTTCTAAAAATTAGATCAGCAGTAAGTCTCGCAGAGTGAAATGATCAATATATAAAGCCGAGAACAGCATATGAATGTTTAATTTATTGTTGTTGTCATTATTGTATTTTTGCTGTATGAAGGGTGAGTGGAGTGGGAAAGAAACTTGTAGATGGTGAGCCTCAATGCTTCTCTCAGTCAGCAAAGTTGGTTGAATCAGTCTTGATAGCACACTGCAGTACGGTAGGATAGAGGATGTGTTGTTGTTTTTTGCAAGAGTTTACAAAAGTTAGACTTCTATAGTTATTATAGTTATTAATAGCTCAGGATTCTCAATATTTTACAGTTCAGCAATTAAAATTAATATGGAATCACATCCTGCTCAGACCTGCAAGCCCATTCATTCAAAGAGACACACCTATTAGACAAAGCAAATGTTTAGACGTGTGTTTATATCCCATTCTGCCATTCGGCAGAAAGTGGTGTAATGAAAGAAAAATCCTTTACAGATTAATGTTTGAAAGACGATTACATACTGAGATTCTCCTTCTTGAGAAAAATAATTGAAACTCTCCATTGTTGAGCCACATACTCAGAGTCACTTGAATGTATGAGAAGAATTCCTTTCTTCCACTCCTTTAACTCTCAAGGCTATTAAATCTTTCTTAATGGAGAGATAATAGTGCCATCTACAGAATCACCCAGGACAGTTCTTAAAAATGAAGTGTTATATATCTGAAAAGCTTCTGTCTGTCTTTATTTAGTTTCCTGCACAAAATTGAAAGTACATTGTATATTTGATGGAAACCTGTGGTTCTCCACTTCTAAGATTTTCCTCACAAATTAAACCTCCTCTCTTAGCCTTTACTGAACATTTCTCTACCCTTTGAAACCTTTTCATATTTCATTATAATTTCTGATAATTTTTATGCTGGGAAAAATATTTGGCAGAGAAGATGATATTGGCAGGTGGGATTTTACTCTGGCACTTAAAAGAAATCAAACCATGAAATGCAAATCAGCTAAATAGATTACTCATTTGCTGATAAATCTCATTCCCTGGAGTTCCTTATCATTTTCTCTATTGGCTGGCAGCCCAATGTAGTACAGATGGAAGAACTGGCTGTTACGCTGCTTCTCATAAGCAAAGCCCAGCATCATGCTCCATACTGTTGAAACAATATCTCATTCACATCAGTACATTTCAGTGGTGAAATCCAAATTTTTTACTACCGGTTCTGTAGGTGTGGCTTGGTGGGCGTGGCTTGGCTTGGTGGGCGTGGCAGGAGAAGGATACTGCAAAATCTCCATTCCCACCCTACTCTAGAGCCAGGCAGACGTGGTATTTTCCGGTTCTCCGAACTACTCAAAATTTCCACTACCAGTTCTCCAAACTGCTCAAAATTTCCACTACCGGTTCTCCAAACTGCTTAAAATTTCCACTACCTGTTTTCCGAACTGCTCAAAATTTCCACTATCAGTTCTCCAGAACCTGACAAAACCTGCTGGATTTCACCCCTGGTACGTTTCCATAGTGGGTCAAATTTATCTTGCTCATAATCGAATAGATTCAACTAGTTACATCGCAAATTGTCTTCATTTAAATAAGTATTAAATGAATATTTTAATCATCGATTAAATTTTTTTTGTGATGGCATTTCATCAGATTTAATAATTGTGTGTTTGCGTGTGTGTGTGTGTGTGTATAACACAAGAAATCAGCACCAAACCTGTTTCTGGAAAAAAATAAAATAATACTCCCCAAACATTTAAATCAGCCAGTTTTCATTGTTTCATCATTGCAACTGTGAATTCTGGAATCTCATTATTGTCAACAACCTCATTTTTTCCTGATTAGGTATTCATTCACATATCAAACACAACAAACTGTAGTGCACATTGTTTCTTTTTGGCTTGGTATGAATCTCAAGTGCATTTAACACCAATAACTTCTATCTTGTTTTAAGATGGTAGTTATATATTACCACCAGAACGGTTGAGTGTACAATGCTATATAATGCACAAAAATTTTGGCCAAGGTTCAATTTGAGCTGCATGTAGTTCTTTGATAATGCAGAGGCATGGAATATGTAATCTACCCATCTATCATCTCGTGTGAGCTCTGCTAGTTGCTAAAGCTGAGTTTTCTAAGTTGATTTATTCAGTTGGTTGTTGGACTCATCTTTTTTCATCCCATTTTATGATTGAGCTTTCAGAAATGTTAATTGGCATTCACTTCTTGCAGAGAATTGGCATCGTTTCTTGCAATGTTTGTAAATAAAAGGAGGTAATTATGAGGTATGCTGAGACACCTATAAATAAAGGGAACTGGGGCTGACATTGGCAACAGGGTTAAGGGTCTGGAAGAGGCGGACCTTCTGTCCTGGAGATATGTCAGTGGTGAAATTCATTTTTTTTTTACTACCAGTTCTGTCGGTGTGGCTACATGGACATGGTGTGACTGGGTGGGCGTGACTTGGTGGGTGTGGCAGGGGAAGGATACTGCAAAATCCCCATTCCCTCCCCACTCCTGGGGGAAGGATACTTCAAAATCTCCATTCCCACTCCACTCCAGGGGAAGGATATTGCAAAATCTCCATTCTCATCCCACTCCAGGGGAAGGATACTGCAAAATCCCCTTTCCCTCCCCACACCTGGGGGAAGGATATTGCAAAATTTCCATTCCCACTCCACTCTGGGGCCAGCCAGAGATGGTATTTGCCTTTCTCTGAACTACTCAAAATTTCCACTATCTGTTCTCCAGAACGTGTCAGAGCCTGCTGAATTTCACCTCTGAGATATGTTCCTTTCAATGCTGACCAAAAGGAATTGGGGAGATTGTGTTTTAGTTTTTTTTTTTTTATTGTTAATAAGCAAGCCATAATAAGCACAAGCCAGAAATTTCTGATCTGATGCTTTGATTCAGAGCAGTGTTGGTCACCACACAGATGCCTCGTCTTGCTATCAGCCATTTCCTCTTTAGGCAGTGGGTTTAGATAAGAATTTCTTGACTTCTCAATGTAATATTTGAGTTTTAAAAACTTAAAATGTGACCTTAAAAGAAAACCAGTGCTTTGTATTATATTGACTGTATTCCCGAAGGATCCCAAGTTAATTTTTTATAAAACAGAAGCATATTATGCTTCACACCCACTTCCTAGACCAGAAATAATGTAGAAAATTTCAAAAGGCTTAGGCATCTTCTTTTTAACTTTAGCGCACAGAAACAATTTAATTACTTATAAGAACTGAGGCTCAATTGAATTGACATTATTATCAACCTTTCCTAGATAAATATCTTGAATATTTTCTAAAAGTTTGTGGATTAGCAACCAACAGCACATATTCCAGTCATGAATTTTTAAAAAAGTATAAAGTATGGACCAAATGCAGTTTGCCTGCTGTGTGTGTGTGTGTGTGTGTGTGTGAGAGAGAGAGAGAGAGAGAGAGAGAGAGAGAGAGAGAGAGAGAGAGAGAGAGAGAAAAGAATTATAGAATTATGAAAAGAAGAAAATTACTTGTCTAAAATAACTGTGAATATGCTTTTAGATACCCATGGAAATAATATTCAATTATCATCATCATCATCCTTTTTATCAGGTTCGCCTGATTCGCCAGTTGCATCCCTTTCTGGATCGGGACTCGTTACGCACGGTCACTCACGCCCTTGTCACCTCACGCCTGGATTATTGTAATGCTCTCTACATGGGGCTCCCCTTGAGAAGCACCCGAAGGCTCCAACTGGTCCAGAATGCGGCCGCGCGGGTGGTAATGGGAGCAATGTGGCGCTCTCATGTAACCCCCCTCCTACGCGAGCTGCACTGGCTCCCAGTGATCTTCCGGGTGCGCTTCAAGGTTTTGGTTACTATCTTTAGAGCACTCCATGGCTCAGGACCAGGGTACTTACGAGCCTGCCTCCTGCCACCAATAGCCTCTCACCGACCAGTTCGCTCCCATAGAGAGGGACTCCTCAGGGTGCCGTCGGCCAAACAATGTCGACTGACGGCCCCCAAGGGGAGAGCCTTTTCTGTGGGGGCACCTACCATCTGGAACGGGCTTCCCCCGGAGTTACGAAACATCCAAGACTTACGCATATTCCGCCGTGCCCTGAAAACATTTCTATTCCAACAAGCTGGTCTGGCCTAACTCTCCCTTTTTAATTGGCTTTTAAACTGGCTTTTAAATTGGGTTTTAAACCTCTTTAGATAAATTTGGATGTTCTTAATCTTTGAGCCTAAATTACTTAATCTGTTTCTTAATAGTTTTTAACTTCTATATGTATTTGTATTTATTATGGCTGTTCACCGCCCTGAGTCCTTCAGGAGTAGGGCGGTATACAAATATGAAAAATAAATAAATAAATAAATAAAATCATCATCACCGCCATCATCGTCGTTGTAGGAGAGGACCATGCTGAGCCCGAGGGAGGGGTCAAACATGTCATAAATCCCTGGACCTCTGCCAGAAATCTAAGTCCAGCCCACCTTGAATGCCTTCTTTTTCCTACTCACTTCCCGTGATTGTTAGTAAGTCTGATTCTTGTAGAGAGCTTATGCTTGCAATAACTCTTTATATTCGTTTGAACTGTCTGGATATCCCGATTTCCCCGGTGCCTGACATTCATTCTGGAAAGCATTCACAGAGGTCATATAACTGCTATAACCAACCAATAAAATAAATATGGTTTGTCAATAAGTGGCTGTTGGATTCCTGTTTGCATCGAGTGAGTATTAGAG
Organism: Arizona elegans; assembly: GCA_022577455.1. Taxonomy (NCBI): domain Eukaryota; kingdom Metazoa; phylum Chordata; class Lepidosauria; order Squamata; family Colubridae; genus Arizona; species Arizona elegans. Next base: position 181,050,080 of record JAKOOJ010000001.1, read on the forward strand.
CACAATTTTGAAATACTTTTAAGATTAAGGAATGGAAAATGAAAAAACTAGGTGAAGAACAATGAAGTAGAGATATACTTAAATAGTCGGCAAGAGCATTAGATACATTTGAGTTATATATTTAAAAAGTGGGGGGAAAATCACATTTAATAATGCCAGTTTGATAATTTAAATGAAGGAATTTGAATCAGAGTAAAGGTAATTTTAGAAATATATCTGAGTTAGTTAAGTATATGCAGTTACTTTTCAGACGATTTTAATAGATTTTATTAAATAATCCACTAGTTATTTCCCTCAGTCAGTTGAGTATACAAAGGCATATTAAACTGCTATTCTAATACCAATAAAATAGATTCCCTGTGCAGCGATACCCTACCTTTTAGGTCTCTTTCAACTTTTGCTACACTGGAAAGTTATATTCTTTTCAACACTTTCTTTGGTATATCCAACATCTATTAGGAATTCATGCAGTTAAGTGGATATTTATTTCTCTTTTTTTGACATAAATGCTATTAAAAGTTTTAAAAAGAAGATGAAAACTTACAAAAACCAATTCAAAGAAATGAAAGGAAAAAGGGAGAGAAAGGAAAGACCAAAGATGCACAAAGAAAAGATAAAAAGAAATAGAAAAAGAAGCTTCTGATTTCTTTGCACCACATGTAAGTATTATTATAAAATTGTCTCTTACTCTATGGTTTACAAAAAAAGCTCTTCTTTTTATACTATTCAACATTTTCTAATCATCAAAACCACAAATCAAAACTTCATTTCTTTCTGTTTCATGCAAAAAATATAAGAGATTTCCAGTTAGCAATAAATGTAGATATTGTCTTTTCTAATCAAAGCATCAATTTAGCCATCTCAACAAATACTGTAATCTTCATCAACTATTCCTTCATTGTGGGTATTGCCAAACCTTAAACTTTTGAGCATATAATAAATAATATGATAGTTATCATATATTTTTAAAAATGTTCCATGACTTTTTTTCCCCAGTTGTTTATCCATTAGTCTCAAAAGAAAATCTCGGGTTTCAATTGTATATTGGATTTCCGAATTATTGCACGTATTTAAATCTCAAATGTGCTGAATATTTTTATACATCCACCAAACATAACATGTCTCTTCATGTTGTTCACATTTCCAGCAGAGCACTGAAGAGTCCATACCCACACCTCATTCTAGCTGTTTATCTTGTGCAATACACTAACAGTATAACATTTAAAAAAATTATTTTAAGGATAGAACATAATGTAATTTTCAAGCCTTTCACTTACATACTTTCCCATTGTTCCACTTGCATTTTATAACAACAAAAAACTGCCCGCTTATCATACATTGTTCTTGTGTCTCAAATTTCAGCAAAAGTGTATGCATTTTAGCAATTACATGTTAGTACACAGTTGTGTTTCAAACCCAGTCTTGCATTGTTCAAAATCATAACATCTTTTGTCTACTTTGAACTTTTGTAACAATTGTACATAGGAAAACCGCTGACAAATATATCCTTCTGTTATCAGATCTTCCCTTTATTTTGTTTTACATTCCTCTTGAAAGAATTCTATTGTATTACAATAAGTTAGCCATTTATCTTATCATTTCTCTTCTATAAAATGCTTCTTGGACTGAGAGCCACAAAGATGTTTTTAGAAACAATCTAGATATTTATTCCATATTCTCAGAATGGTACTTATAAAATGATGATTTTTAAAGTCTACACTAACCTAAGCTTTCTCGTACTACAAATATCCATGTCAGCCCAAATATCAAATCATGTCCTCCTAACTCAAATAGCCCTTTTGTTTCTTATCAATATCCATTCCTTCTTTCAGCAACAAAATATAGTTTCAAATCAGGTAAACCCAGTCTTCCCCTTTCCTTTACATCTTGTAAGCTTATATTTAATGCATATTTTCCCCTGTCATCTAAATTTAAATATATCCTTTTCCCATTGTTGAAATGGCACACCAATTTTCAAAACGGGCATTATCTGAAAAACATTCTAAAAATAACGTTTAAGATGAATAGATGCATGTTAATCACAGAAATTGTCCCCAACAACTGTAATTTCTCCTGTCTTAATTTTTTTAAAACTTCATTCCATTTCTTAACAAAATTGCTTTGAAATAGCATACAATTCGTATTTGTCACAATAATGCCGAAATATTTAAACTTCTCAATTTTAAAACCATTTTATTCATCTATTTCATTTGATATTGTATTGTCATATTTTAACAGCTTTGTCTTCTGTTTATTAAAACCTACTAATGCATCAAATTATTTTAATTTACCCATTAATAATTATATTTCTTTAAAGGGTCTTCCAGAACCACACCAGATCATCTATACAAGCTCCTAATTTTATATCCTTTTAAAAACTATTTATGCCCACAATCCTCTCATCTTGTCTGGTGTCTCTATTCAATGTTTCAGCAACTAAAGAGGGGACAATGGGCAACCTTTCATTGTTTCTTTTTATATCTCCTATGGTTTGATCAAATCACCATTAACAATTATGTTTGTAGTCTGTGAAATATAAATCAATTTCACCCATTTTATAAAATTATCTTTTATAAAACTTATCTTTCTCCAAAAACTTAAATGAGAAAATCCAGTTCAAATTGTGAAAAGCCTTCTCAGCAACTAAGATCAATATGCTTTGTTTTTCATCAGGTTGTTCCAAATATTCTAAAACATCCCACACAGCTCTAAAATTATCCCACAACTATCTTTCGGGTAAAAACTCACATTGATCCTAATGAATATGTTCTTGCAAAATTAATTTCAGTCTCTCAATTAAAATCATTGTAAATTACATGGAGTCATTATTCAATAATGATATTCTGTAATTTCTTGCTAGAGTCAAATCTTGACTCTCTTTAGGTATTGATGTTATATTAGCTTCTTTCAAGGTCTCTGACGTCTTTCCTCTTTGTAGAATAGGATTGAATGTGTTTTGTAAAGATTATAAAAGTTTATCCTCAAAGCACTTACAATACAAATTCAATAATTCATCTGGTCCAGATACCTTTCCTGGATTAAGGCGTTTTAAACTTCATTTATTGTTACAGGCCAATTGATAATTTGTTCTTTTCTAATCCTCAGTAAATCATTATTCATCTAGTTTCTCCAAAAGAAATTGTATCATTTATACAAATTACAGTAATATTTGTAAAATATTTTTGTATAACCACATTGTCTATCAATACAATATATCCCTCTTATAGTTTTAATATCATTTTCTTTTCTCTTTCTCTTTATAAACCAGCCATTTCCCTAGTATATTCACAAATTCTAAAATTTCTTTGCTTTGCATAATTCAATTTCCATTTCTCTTATTGTTAACATAGATAACTGTTGCTATAAAATTTTAATTTGTTGGGAGATACTTGTATTCTTGGGATAGTTCTTTAAATCTTTTTTCTTTTCTTTCTATCTCATTGTGTCTCATTTGTTTTCTCTTGCCTGTTATTAAGTTCAGAGTTATGCTATATCAAATAACATTCTAATAAGGTCTTTACTTGCATCCCAAATCACTCTTAGATCACTTCCTTTATTTAAATTATTTTCAAAAATACTTTATGTTAGAACAGAATATAACTTTATTATGGTCATAGACCAGCAATAAAAATACTTTAATTTTTTTTTAAATTATTTATTTCTGTAACATTTCATTCAATCTCAATCTAAAGAGCTAGATTTTCTTTTATAAACCAAACTCACAGGATTATTTATTTATTTATTTATTTATTTATTTATTTATTTATTTTTCATATTTGTATACCGCCCTACTCCCGAAGGACTCAGGGCGGTGAACAGCCATAATAAATACAAATACATATAGAAGTTAAAAACTATTAAGAAACAGTTTAAGTAATTTAGGCTCAAAGATTAAAAACATCCAAATTTATCTAAAGAGGTTTAAAACCCAATTTAAAAGCCAGTTAAAAAGGGAGAGTTTATGATTATGATCTGAAAAAGTCTTTGGTAAAATCTCTACTTTAGTAGCCAATCCAATCCAAATCATATGTATTCTTGAAAACATTTTATATCTTTCAGAAAAATAAATATAAATTCTTTTTTTTTTATTGAAAAAGTTTTCAAATACAAGTTTTCCCCCTTTCCCCCCCCTCTTCCCTAACCCGCCCTTTCCACCCAACCCCCCCTGTGACTTCTTCACAACAATAGGCTATTTCATAACTAGTTACATACATAATATCTTTCCTTTCCCTTAGTCCCTTCTCGGAATACTGACCCTTAGCATATTAATCTTATAACTCCCATTTTTACGATAATCTGCCCTTTTTCTCCTCCCCTAAACTTATAGTGTATTATTACAATTTAACATTTAATCTTTTATATATATTAATATGACATTTTAAAGCGGCCTTCTCCCTACATCCAAATTTAACATTTATTCAATTCTGTCCAATTCCTCCACTCCTCTAAATATATGACTTAAAATCATACAGTACAATTCTAAATATAATCCACTGCCCACTTTACTAAAATATACACATATCTATATATGCATCCCATTTTATAAAAAGAAAAAAAAAAAGACAATAACTTTAAATTTATAATCCATGTAATATCTTCTTTGGTGTCTTTCCACTGGATTGTTAAATCCTCCACTCCCCTAAATATATGACTTAAAGATCCTTTTTCTTAAACTAATCAATCAGTAAACTAACCTATTTCAACCCTTCAGTTCCTACAAAATCATGCAATACAATTCTAAATATAATCCACTGCCCACATTACTAAGATATACACATAGCTATATATGCATTCCATTTTGTAAAAAGAAAAAAGACAATAACTTTAAATTTATAATCCATATAATATCTTCTTTGATGTCTTTCCACTGGATTGTTAAATCCATCACCCATAATAGGGTAAAATAACATGCTGGTGCAACAGTTTGTTCAAAATCTTCAATCGTCTTCTGCCCCCATCAGTAGTAGATATCCTCGCATCTGTATAAAAGTAAAAACAACCACCCGAGTGACATTATAATTATGATTATATCCATATGGTTATAGTTGTGGTATTCATCAGGATTGTTAATTCCCATCATCCTACTGAGTAACATCCAGATCTTCTGCATGCCCCGGCGTAACTCTCCTGCCTTATAACTCAAAATAATTATAATATATTTACCAAAAAAAAAAAAAAAATTCCAGAATAGATGATTCAAATCCAACAAAGTAAGGCTCTTTTCACATCCCAAAATCATGGCCTTGCAGAGATCTGCCACAATCCTCAGGATAGTATCAAACAATTGTTCGCCTCCACTATCTTTTCAAATATTCATTCGTTTTTTAAAGTCCCTGGCTTCACTGTTGCATAGTTTAGAAATTGCTGTTTCTATGAGATCTATTTCTTTTCTTTTTCTTTTGCGGGTTGAATTTCCATCCTCGTTTCTTGCCTACCAATTGTGTGTCTGCTAGTTGATTTTCATTCTGCTTTATGGGTTGTTCTTGTTGGGTTAGTTTTATCATCTCATCTTTCTTCTCCATCACTTGTATATCAACTGATTGATTTGCGCACTTGTCTGTGACTTGATAGTTCATCAGCTTGGTGTCGGATGACACTACTCTCTTGTTTATAGACAGACCAGCTGGGGTATCCAGGGGATCCAAAGACAATTTATCTGCAACAGTCTCTGTAATTTGATATTTTCCTTTTGTTTCCAACTCCTTTTGCTTATCCTGTATTATGCCTAAAGGTGTTAAATTCATTTTTAAAATTTTTTGATAAAAATCTTCCGCTTTTTCAACAGTGTGCAATTGATATCTTACTCCTTGATATCTCAATATTAAACCAACTGGGGTGTCCCACCTGAATAGGATATTTCTTTTTTTTAATTCAGTCACTAGAAAGCCAAATTTCTTCCTCTCCATTAACATCTTGGGCGGGAGCTCCTTAAAAATCCAAATCTTTCTTCCATGAAATTGCAAAGTGGAATTAAAAGAGTTCTGCACAATATTATTCCTAATTTCTTTATCTGTAAAATAGATCACCACGTCTCTAGGCAATTGTCTTTGCTTTGCCAACCAGGAGTTTATTCTGTAAATTCTATCAATCCTGCAATACACTTCATCAGGTTGAACCTTTAAAATCCCAGCCAGAATTTCAGAAGATATTTTCCTTAGATCATCTCTATTATTTTCCTGCAAACCTCTCAGTCTAATTGCATATTCTGTAAAATTATATTGAATCATTATAACTTCTCTTTCAATCCTCTGTTGTACATTTTCTTCATTACCAATCTTTTGGTCAGTCTCCATTTTAGATTTGTCTTCTGAGCTATTATCCTGAGTGTTTATCAAATCCTTTTTAATTTTTTGAGTCATGTCATCCAAATTCTCCTCAATTTCCTTCATTTTAGACTCTAATATTTTAGTCTTTGCATCCACCCGAATCAGAAAGTCTGATAAACCATTAGCAGATTTTAAAATCTTTTGATTCAAAAAGTCAAACTTTGATTTCACCAATTCACCAATTTCTTTAATTTCCTGCTTAAATTTTTCAAGTTGCTGGTTCACAATCTCATCCCTTCTTACAATCTCTTCAAGGAGAAATTCTAATATATTAAAATCAGGTTTCTGACACTGGAGAGTTAGAATTTGTTGGTGCAGTTTCTTAAGGGGGGAAGTTCCCCCCCCCCGTTTGTCCAGCTGTGTAAGTCCCGATGCCATTTCCCACACAGACAAGATTTAGCAAAAAAGGGAGAAGAAATAGAAAACGAAAGGACTTTCCCTTAAAAAAAAAAAAAAACTTCTTTTCAATCAACAACACAGGAGCGAGGTTTTATCTACAAATGTAGCCAATGATATTTATTCCGCTACATTGTAGTAATAAGAAACGGAAGGACTTTCCCTTTCAGCCCTTCTCCAGCCACGGCAGACGCCATTTTAAAAGGCTCTTTTTCCCTCTTTCCTTTCCTCTTTTCTCTTAAATAGTTTTTTGAAGGGTAAAATACTTGCGGTTCAGTATTAAGGGTCCAGCTCGTCTTTTCTTTAATTATTCTGTTAAATTCGCAGGCTTGCTCTTGACGCCTGGCTCTGCATAGGCAGAGGTCTCCCAAAGCCCGGAGCAGCGGCAGAGGATATGGGGCTTCTCATCCGCTCCGTCCCAAAAGTAAAAAAAAACACTTTTGGGACTCTGCAGAGAGTTCTACCCACCCCTGCCGGCTCTATCTCCGTTTCCTCTTGGAAATGGAGTTTTTTCGAGCCACCATTCCGCTATAAAGGCGGCTCTGACAGGCAATGAAAGCTGACGATCCCAAAGGAACGTCTGGCGGCGGCCAGCAGCAAACCGGAAGTCCAATAAATATAAATTCTTGAACACCCATTTTTTTTTGTCTCCATATGTCAACCAATGCTTAATTGTTCATCAAATTACAAAAAAACAAAAACAAAAAAAAAACCTTTGAGTAATTTTAATCTTTTTCTCAGATGTTCTCTCCAATTGGGGAGTGATCACTCCATTCTAATCTCCCATCGAACTCCAATTTTTATAAGAAAAGTCTATTAATCTCTCTATAAATTCTTCATTAAAAAAAATGACTTTATGCTCATTGGAGACATAAATTCCCAACATAACATTATACTTCTCTGAGACATGTTTGATGCAATTTGCTTTTCAGACATGAAATAATTTCACTAATATATAAAAATCTAGTACAAAATAACTTTTTCTCAGTTTAAAACATATGTTCAGGTTCATAAAGCAACTGCAAAGTTAAAAATGTTTCAAAGTTCAGCGTGAAATACACTCTAAAAATATCAGCATCCAACTATGATCTTGATTTTGATATAGCTTTCTGCATACTCTCTCTCCTTCTCTCTCCCCCTCTTATTACATCCCATCTTCATTTTCTCATTAAATAACTGAGAATAAGCCAGAGTTCTTCATTTTAAACATTGCAGGGAACTCTGGCATAATACAAGCCAGGGCCTTTGTGCCAAAGCTGCTGCATAAACTGTACAAGGCAATCACTGAGGTAATTCTGAGCACATAATTTATCAATGATTCCACAGGCAAGAAATGCAAGTGAATAAAGCAGGAATGGAATCCATCTACACTTTCAGAGAGTTTTCATAATACAGATTGCGTCAACTTTCCCCAAACTTTATGTACTGTTAATCAGCATTGCTAAAACTCACTAAAAAAAGAGAGAAAGAGAGAAGAAACTGGCCTCAGGCATTTACTGGGAAGGAATGCTACAAGATACAGTATTGCTCAAAGTCCTCAAAATGTTTAATCTAAAGATTATTTTAGTGCCTCCCATATATTACAAACTGCATCTTCTGATAGAGTGCTTTGTGCTGACAGGATTTTTCTCTCTCTCTCTTCTGTCACTTCAGTAGTGCAGAATGATCCAACCACTCCTCACATGAAAGCCCAAATACACATTAAAGCCTTGTCTCCTACAGAGCCCTTGAGGGAACTGTGGGACAATGATGTTAACAGCATTTTATCAAAGGCAGATGGGTAATATTTTATCAGCAGCAAATTCTTGCACAGACACAACATAGCTGAAAGAGAGCATTTCGGGCTCACTTTAATTATTAAGCTATAAGTCTCATTTAACTTTTCAAGGTCATCATTGTCATGAAACTGCTTAAGACTGTGCTTCGTAACACTATAAATTCCAGCTGGATATAGACAACTGCCTTAATTCGACTAGATCGTGGTTAACGTGACAAAGAATAATTAATTTAGAAGCTAGTAACTGTACCTGAGATAAAGAAAAGGCAGTTCAATTCCTGTCACCCAAAGTTACATGGTACATTCATTATTTTACATATTGAAATCATGTTTAGCCACCAGTAAGAAACATATTTGAAAAGGTCATAAATGAAAACCTTTTACCAGAAAATTACTACCGTATTACTGTTGGTCGGCTACATGTTAGCCTTAAGAACAAATGCATACAAAGTGACAATTAAGAAGACAGCAAATGCTGTCTCTAAAGAAATAGTGGGCCACCTGATTAGTTCCCGCAAGGAGATCTCACAGATTGACTACAAGCAGCAGCATGACAAAGTAACAACAATAGAGCAATGAGAATCTATAAGAAATATCATTTGCCTGCAAGAAAAAGAACTGGTGGGACCACAGAATAGACAAGTAACAGAAAGTGAAGAAGCTAAAGTTCTCTGGGACTTTAGAATTCAAACAGACATGCACCTGCCATATAACACCCTAGACCAGGGGTGAAATGCTCCTGGTTCGGACCGGATCGCCTGATCTGGTAGCGATGGTGGCGGGTGGTTCAGAGAACCAGTAGCAAAACTCCCTGTCTCCCCCCCCCCATGCCCAGCTGAGCCACACGATCATCAGAGGCTTTTTTTTTTTTACTTTTAAAAGCATTTTTTTCTACAACCTCTTCCGACGAACCTCTTGGCCGAAGAGATGGTAAAAAAAATGCTTTGAAAAGTCTCTGACAATCCCAGCTGAGTTGCTTGATTGGCAGAGAGGCAACTCAGCTGGGATCATCAGAGAGGTATTTTTTTTAAATTGGCAGAGGCTTTTTAAAGCATTAGAAAAAATGCTTTGAAAAGTTAAAAAAAAAAAGGTGGCCACACCCACACAGTCACATTACACCCCCACCTCCCCAGCCATGCCCACAGAACCGGTAGTAACAACTTTTACATTTTACCCCTGCCCTAGACTTAACATTTGTCAATAATAAAGAGAAAAAGTCTGGATAATGGATGTTGCAGTATCTGGAGACAGTAGAATGGAACAGAAAGAACTGGAGAAAATCATAAAAAAGAAAGACCTGCAAATAGAAATAGAAGACGTGTGGCAAAAACCGTAATGACGCAGTGGTTAGAATGCAGTACTGCAGGCTACTTCTGCTGACTGCCGGTTGCCAGCAGTTCACCATTTCGATTCTCACCGGATTCAAGGTTAACTCAGCCTTCCGTACTTCCAAGGTTAGTAGTTCCAGATTGTTGAGGGCAATAGGCTGACTCTGTAAACCACTTATAGAGAACTGTAAAGCACTGCAAAGCAGTAAATACCAGCAAGTCTAAGTGCTATTTCTATTCCTCAAAGAAAGCAAAGGTAGTATATATGGTAATATGCACCTTGAGTAGAATCCCAAAACAACTGGAGCACCACTTGAATACCACTGGCACTGACCAAATCATTGTGAATTACAAAAGGCAGCTTTACTCAGAATAGTTTACATCTTGTGACAATACAGGTGGACCTCAACTTACAACTGTTCATTTAGTGACCGTTCAAAGTTGCAGCAGCACTGGAAAAAGTGACTTATGACCATTTTTCACACTTATGACATTCCCAAATGTGATCAGTCATGTGATCAAAATTCAGACAGCTGGCAATTGACTCACATTTGTGACAATTTCAGTGCCTCAGAACCATGTGATCACCTTTTGTGACCTTCTGACAAGCAAAGTCAATGGGTAAACCAGATTCACTTAACAACCATGTCACTAAGAAAGGTGGTAAAATGCGGCAAAATTCTCACTTAGCAACAGAAAAATTGGGCTCAGTTGTGATCGTAAGTTGAGGACTATCTCTACTTTTAACACCATCAAAGAACAATATCTGCCTATCCCAGGTTTTTGGGAAGTACTTGATAGGTGAATAAAAATGTCAAATCCAGTCTAAAATCTGGCTGACTGTGCAATGAAACATCATCATCTAATTTTATTTATTTTATTTTTTAAAATTTCTTTACCCAGTGCTCACCTGGGAACAAATTAATTAGGGCTGAGCCGATCAAACTATCTGTTATTCTGCGGTCATTTCTTCTGCAGCCCTGGGAATTTTTATGTAAGCAACATCAACTATAAACAGTCTCACTACCCACTTGGACCTGACCTCACTTTCTGCAGAGAGTTTCAGACAGTAGAAGAGAAAAGAAAGAACAGGAGAAAAATCACAAAATACTTGCAAATAGAAATAGAAAGACTGTGGCAAAGGCAAGGAAGGATAGTACCAAATACTACAAATACCTAGGCATATTGGAAGCAGATAACATCTTGAATGGAAAAGTCAAAGAGTCAACGCAAAAGGAATACATCAGGAGGGTCCACAAAATATTAAGATCAAAACTGAATGCTGGAAACATAATTAAAGCCATTAATACATGGGCAGTTCCAGTGATATGCTACCCAGCTGGAATCATCAACTGGACTGTGGCTGAACTGGAAAACCTGGACCAGAAAATGCATAAACTTTTGAATATGTACCATGCTTTACATCCATGAAGTGACACCGACAGGTTGTACCTGCCAAGAAGAATAGGGGGCAGAGGGCTATTGCAAATCCATCGAACTGTAGAAGAAGAAAAACAAAGTTTGAATAATTATGTGAACCAAAGCACAGAAAGATTGCTACAGGCTGTGAAAACAGAGAACATTATAAAATCAACAGAAACAAAGGCAGAATATAAGGAAAAACAGTTGGATAACAGATTGAATGGATGGAAAATCAAAGCTCTGCATGGACAGCACTTGAAAAACATTGAAGGAAAGTGTGATAACAACTTGACATGGGCATGGCTTAAGAGAGGAACCATCAAGAAAGAAACAGAAGGTTTAATACTTGCTGCTTAAGAACAAGCACTACAAACTAATGCCATGAAAGCAAAGATACAAAAATCCACTGACAATCCAAACTGCCGACTTTGCAACAATAAAGTTGAAACTGTTTCACACTTATGTGTGAGTGCAGCAAAATCACACAAACTGATTACAAATCTAGACATGATTGAGTTGCTAAATTAGTCCAGTGGTAATTATGTAAAAAATACTACATAACCTGTATCTGAAAAGTCATGGGAGCACAAAGTGGAAAAAGTTATCGAAAATGAGACAGTGAAGATCTTGTGGGACTTTCGAATACAGACGGATCGTCATTTGGAACATAACACACCAGATATCATGGTAGTTGAGGGCCGAAGCATACATTTTATTGATATCGTTGTACCAGGAGATGGCAGAGTCAAAGAAAAAGAACTGGAACAAATCACAATATATCGCGACCTGGCCATCAAAACTACACGGCTATAGATGAAACATGTAACAGTGATACCCATTGTCATCGGGGGACTTGGTACCATGTCCAAGAATTTTACAAAACACATCAAGAAATTGCAGCTTCCTGCAATAACACCAGCAGAACTGCAAAAAACTGTGCTACTCGGAACATCATATATTTTAAGACGATACTTGGTTGATACCTAGGACAGTGGCAGCAACCCGTATCAACCATTAGCACCAGTCAATCGTATTTGTGACACATTTTTAAATGTTCAGTTGACTGAGTTTCATGTTTAATGAATAAAAGAGATATAATAATAATAATTTATTATACGTTGCCCAGCTACCAGTGACTCTGGGTAGTTGTATATTCAAGAACATTTTAGATATACCATGGCTATAAACCAAGCATCTACACTAATTCTCATCTATCCATGTGCCTTCAAATGAATAAGTCAAAATTGCTATTCTCTTTCAAAGGTTATATAGGGACAGACGAAAACCCAGAAGTAATACACAACACTAGGTCTTTGGGGTCATATTATAAAGAGATGTGTTTGCTACCGGTTTATTTATCTGACAAATAATCTCAACTTTGTGCCTACATCACGGTAATTTATTCTGCATTCAATTCAGGACTGCACCCAGGTGGTCAGCAGTGTTTTAATCCATTTAGCAAAACTGGCATGACTCTTTAAAGATATTAGCAAAATCTCTCGAGCAAAAAAGAAGAGGACTCAAGTGCGGAAATTGGATCTTAACAACAGGGATTCTTCTTTTCTGAACTAGTAAGAGTCATCTAAGGCTCTTGAACCTTAGAATTTAATTTCCCCTATAGCTATTTGAATTTTATTACTGGATACTACATGGGGATATTTTATCTTACTTTTTTCTTGCATAGAAAATGCCATTGTGAAGTAAGAAAATATCCTCATACACACAGCCCCCCTCCATTAGTTTAGATGCTGAAGATGCCAAATGAAACAATTCTTTAAACAACTGTAATTTTTAAAGTCTGTTATCACTCCTGTTTTTATGGCTTATAAAGCCAAATTTTTAATTTTAACTTGCAATACGATCAGTCAGATCTAACTTTTGTTTTTACAATTTAATACTCTTTTAGATGAAGATAGCTGATTTAATTTAATGTATGGCTTATTCTAATGTGGTCATGTAAAGAAGTTTCAACCATGCTTAGATGGGAAAGGGCTGATGCCTTACAGACGAGCCACGCCTTAGTGATAGAACTCATATTTTGGATGAAGGCATCCATCATCCGACAAGGTTCAGTTCTCATCTGGGAGGGAAAAACTGCTGTCAAAAGGAGAGATACAGAAGCTTCATGACACAGTTTAATTTCTAATATGTGTTGTCCTGCTTTGGGAGTAAGTAGATTTTGAAAATAGCAGAACAACAAAGAAATATAATAACAGGAATTAGTGCAGCAACGGAACTAATGGATAATTCATATCATGGAGAGAAATATTTCAATCTCTGACCTGTGTGTGTGTGTGTGTGTGTGTACACACACATGTTTCGTCATGTTTATTCATGTTATGGGGGTGTTCCTCTATTTCGATGGCTTCCATAATCATTCTCTTGTTGAAGTGTTCAGTTTTGGAGATTAATTTGGTTCCTTCAAAATCAATTTCAACACCCCCATAACATGAATAAACGTGACGATACCTCCCACCTACCAGACATCTGGAAACTAGCCCTAGTCAACAAATGAGCCCCAGCCACAAACATTGACACCAGACCCAGGATAACACATGACGCCACCATCAATCATCCTCACCAGAGTCAAACCAAATCCCATCCCATAGACGAAATGCAGCCACTGTCCAGGAGCCGGACCGCAGCAGCATTGCCAGTTGCTGCGCCCCCCTCCAATCCCCACACAAAGCAAACTAACACACGCCATGAACACATGACAAAACCTCAGACTCGGAGCCAAACCAAAGCCCAGGATGTTGCATCACAGCCATCTGCTCAAGACAATACATCACAGAACTCAGGATATTACAACACTAAAGCTCAGGATGTTATAACACAGCTAACTACCCAGGATGTTGCAGCTCAGGACTCAGGATGTCAAAACACTGGAGCTCAGGATGCTGCCACACGGCCTTTATAACACTCTTTATAACACAAAAGCCTAATGGGCACACAGCTAGGACCTCGCCCATACAGGATGTTACGAAACAGCTGACTAATCTGCAAACATCAACTCCATCAACTAATCAAGATGTAACAATACAGCCAACCAACCCACTTACAACAACAAAGCCAGCACTCCACACCTCCCCATCAGTATTTATAGAGAGACGGCATCTCCGATCACGCTTTGCTATATATATATGTAGTCCTTGATCCACAACCATTCATTTAGCGACTATTCAAGGTTGCAACTGCATTGCCAAAAGGGACTTACAACTAATCCTCATACAACCATCACAGCATTCCCACTGTAATATGATCAAAATTTGGTTGCTTGGGCAACTGCCATGTATTTACAGTGGTTGCAATATCCTGGAGTCACGTGGTCACCATTTGCAACCTCTCAAGCTGGCTTTCAATAAGCTAAGTCAATGGGAGAAAGTCAGATCTGCTTCGCAACTGTGTGATTCACTTAACAGTCATGGCAAAATGGTTGTAAAATTGGGCATGACTTCACTTGATTTGCTTAGCAATGGAAATTTTGGTCTCAACTGTGGTTTGCAGATTGCTTGCAATGATAAAGTTTGTCTGTGACTTAAGCCCTATTTTTTTCCCATTGAAACAGAGAACTGGTAAAAATTGTCTCATGATATTCAAGAAAAATAGGAGTGGAAATCCATGTGAATTCTCATTCTCAGTCCAACTACAAAAAAACATTACGGTCCAAAGCAAAACTACTATATTACACTGAAGCTATCCATCCTATGCCGGCATAATCAATTGTAATTGGAGCTGTTTTCAAATAATGTGCAAATGTAATTCCTAAGATTCTTAGGTTCTTGGTTCTCTTTATGCAATTCTGCATAAAGAGAACCAATCCTTTAAGATAGCTATAGAGACTACATTTGTAGCTTTCAAGGATCACATTCTCAAGAAGAAATTGAATATATACATTGCTTGGAGAGTAGGTTGGATTACTAATCTTGACGTGTGGTGTGCATGTGCCTCCTCCTGAGGAGAGCCACTTCAGACTTCAAATATAGCATGATATTGGCAGTGGGAAACACAGGCAAAAAACCCAAAAGCAGTTATGTAGCTGTTCAGTAGGAACATAAAAATCATATCAGACAAAGCTAACACTCTCTTCTTAATTTCTCATTAGGAATCTTCTTTTTAGAGCAAAGTTAGCACAGCACAAAGGATATCAAAAGATTTTAAGAGTCCTGTGATGGATGTTCTTTATAAAAAAAGCCAAAAGAACTCAATAGTTTAAGCCTATAAAGAATCTCCTGGAAGCAGAAGGAAATAAAAAAAAACATTTTAGAGATCTTATTTCCATAGGAAAAAAAACAGTTGATTTTTATATACAGAAATGGAAGAGGAGCAGATGACAGAAACTGAAAATAACCTCTGAATTTAAATAGCATCAGACTCTGCACAGAGGGGGAAAAAGAGCATCCACTATGGAATAAGATAATCACTTCACAAAAAAATCTACCAAAATGAGGATTTGTTAAATTTTATTTTGCCAGAGATCCAGAGACAATCACCTGCTTTGTTATATGCTATGTGTCACTCTTAGAACTTTTTTGGTCATGCAAATGGTTCAGGGTACAACTTCATACAAAGTTGGAAAGACTTGCTTTTATACCTCAAAAAAGCAAGAAATGATGTGAAAAGAGATCAGCAAATAATTATTTGTCAAGACAGATTTAGTAACTCTGGTAGAACTTCTTTTCAACTAGAAAACTGCACATAACCTTTACTAGAATACATACATATGTGCCTAATCTTGATTTATGTCGACCTACTTAACAAGCAGTTTACCAGCTGTCTACATGATTTCCAAAGGAGAAGAACACAACACTAACCCATAGTGAGGTAGCAGACGAACTACCCTCTTCTCTTCTGTTTGCCAAGAAAATTCTGAAAATATACCACCTTATCTTCAAAAAGCAGATAAAAGCCTGATCGTTGAGTTTAAAGGAACTAAAGACTTGATAGATTTATTTCAAGCATCCATGGCTACAATTCCAGGTAAAGTTGATAAAAAAGAAAGCTGTGGAACTTCCATAACAACTTTACAGAAAATTAATCAAACTGTACAAATCAAGGTTACATATTTTGAAGGCCAATGATGGAGCAGATAAATACTTGAAGAATTGCTAAATGTATAGATAACGGACTTCCCATTGCTTTTATCAAGACAGTAGAGTACCAATGGACTTAAGTTAGATATTGAGAGATTCCAGGTCTCCACCTCATATCTCATGGGAATGTTCAGTCATTTTTTGTCAAATTCTTAAGATTTAAAACATTTTAATCAATTCAAATACATGGAGAGCTTACAAGAGATCTTGGCAGGTTGACTATACAAAAGATTTAAATGAGCCTCCTGTGCTAAGAAAAAAAAAAGGTGGGGGTGGGGCAATGAAAGAAATGTTCAGAATTATATCAACTACCTAGCTGCATTTTTTGACTATCAGAATATCTGGGTAAAAACAAAAACAAAACAGCAAAGCAGTTTTTATCTGGCCTAGAACCAAGATTCTGCTTCTTTGTTAATATGAAGGATATCAAAGATGTTTTCCAGCATAATGGAAATGCTTTTTTTGATTTATTTACTAATTTGAATATATTAGACCAGGGGTCCCCAACTCCTGGGCTGCAGCCCATTTACCAGGCTGCAGCCTGTTCATAATTGGACTCTGTGAGCTCAGGTCAAATTGTGTGAGCAGCGGGCCGTCAGGCCCTCGTGCGCATGTGCACCATGGCACCACGCACGCAATGGCTGCATGTACCAGTCTGCCGCTTGCGCGGCCCAGTTCCCTTCCCCTCCCCCGCTAGGCTGACAAGCCACAAAGGTTGGGGATCGCTGTATTAGAAAACAGAATATTTTAAAAAGAAGAGATGCCTTCTCTGAGTTATACAAATGAAAGAAGAAAATGTTGATTATGTCTTTGGATATTAGTTATTTTAAATAAATATACATATGGTTTAAAATGGGGGTTTTCCCTTTTAAATGTTTGGCTATATTATTTTAAATCTTTCTTTAAGAAAAATTAAGATAACTCAAATTGTGCCAATTAGATATATGTTTCTGGAGCTGCTTAAATAATATTTAGAATTATTATCTTTACTGTTGTAACATAGTTTTGGAATATGTACATGTTGAATCTTTGTCTTTTTAAAATTCTAGGTGCATATATGTATTTCTTTCAACTATTATCCTAACTGAGTGTTATAACATGGGATATAAGTCCCTAACTATTCCTAACAAGGCATATATCTAAAACCACAGGGAACCATACCTGCCAGACCTGTACCTCAGAGGTGGGTTTCAGTAGGTTCTGACCAGAGGTGGGTTTCAGCAGGTTCTGACCAGGAGAACTGGTAGCGGAAATTTTGAGTAGTTTAGAGAACCGGTAAATACCACCTCTGATTGGCCCTGTCCCCATCTATTCTCTGCCTCCCAAGTCCTAGCTGATTGGGAGGAAATGGGGATTTTGCAGTATCCTTCCCCTGGATTGGGGAGGGAATGGAGATTTTACAGTATCTTTCCTCTGCCACACCCACCAAGCCATGCCCGCCATGCCATGCCACACCCACCAAGCTACACCCACAGAACCGGTAGTAAAAAAATTTGAAACCCACCACTGCTGTACCTGTATCAGGTAGAGCTATGAAACTCTCTCTTTCAGCTTTGCATTCCAAAGCAGACCGAACAACAGTTAAGTAACTTTATTGTATAGTATTAGGAAAAGCACACACATCAAGAACTACTGTGAACTATTACTACATAGGAATATCTCCTGTCTGTTGCTATATGTCAGTCCAAAGGTTCAAATCTTGATTTTCACCCTCCTGCTTTCTTAACAAACTTCTTAACAAACTTTGAGCTGCTCATTTCTCATTGAAATGAACTCTCTGCCATCTGCCCCTTATTCACCAAACAGCTCTCCAGTGTGGGAATTAGTTGCTCTCCTATCACCAGCTTCAGTTCATAATACGTTTCTTTGTTCTTCCTATGCAAACAGCTTTTAAGGGTTTTTCTTTTTTTTTTTCAAGCTTAATCTTTGATGCAAAATGAAATACCTTGTCACATGAGAAAAGTTCTGGTTTATATTCTATCTGAAATGTCCTCACAACTGGGGAATTCCTCTAAAAGAATGAATACTTGGCATTTGGATGCTTCCTGATTAAATGACACTAATTTTGAAACGTAAGCTTTAAAAATACTCTGTGATTATTTCTGCCATGTGCTGGGTCGAGTGACTGGACAAACAGAAATTTCTCATGAAAGAGGTTATTCCACTTTAGGGCCTCGACGCTTCCTGGAGTCTTACACAATAGTATATATTTTATGTTAAACTATAGAGAACTTTTATTATAATTATAATATTTTACTCTCACATATACAGATAGTAACATATTAGCTCAGCAGCCATAATTCATTTATAAGACATACAGCAATTCAATACAAAACTTTAGGAAGAACAAAAATATAATAGCTACTGCAACGATTAAAAATTTTTCTATAAGATGCATGTTAAGGGGAAAAACATTTCAGAAAAATCTGAAGTTTGTTTATACAGAAATACCATTCTTGTGTATTTTTATTAGGAAAGCTGTCTCATGGCTTCTCTCATTCATGGTAAGATTGTACACATGAGCAAACTATTTCAAAGAATTGTTTTAGAATGGGGAAGGCATTGAATTTTGAATTGTTACAACAGATACGGTACGGTATCTGAAGAAGCATGACTAAATGGAGATTATTTGTACATGTTCTTCTATGTTTGAAGTATCTTTTGCAAATGTATTGCACAGCTCTCCTTCATAGGCAATTTCATAAACTAAAGAATCAAAGCAACGCATATATTTTCCTTTAGAAAATGTTAGGCTGCTCTTGACTAGCAAGGATATAATGGCACTGAAATTAAGATGCTTAGAAGCAATAAATAAAAATTTTAAGAAAAAAATAAGACGATAGTCCAAGTAGATGTTGACCATGGAGTAGAAATAGAGGCTTTTTCAAGATGCTGGATAAGCATTGAATTGGGTATATCTGCATATCCATTTTGTTGACTATTGTTCAGATTAGTTAGATAACATTTATTTATTATTGTAGTCATTAGTTCTAACACCAAATAAGGGTTGTTGGTTTTTTTTTGCTTTGATCAGCAGTACAAATGCAGTCCTTCTATTGACTGATTATTGATAAAAAACAGATATTCCATTCCCTAGTTTTTTAGCTGTAACTGATTCAAATTAAGATTGCTGGAGCTGTGGGGTTGTTGGTCACTTGAATACTAATCAGCCTAAGAGTCCTCAAAATTTGGGGAAATCCCCTTGTTTTTCACTGGAAGCTTCAACTGTCATAGATGGTTTGGTTTTTTTAATTTTCATGATACAAGATATATAGTACTTTACTAATAAATGACAACATTGCCAACTGGAAACTTGTCCTCATGGATGACTTTGAAACAAGTTTTGTTTGCCACTTCTTAAGGAATCCTCAAGCCACTGGACATTAGGCAATAGCAGTCAACTTGGAAAGTCTTAATCCTTCTGATGCATGTTGACAGATTGAAATCCCTGCACCTCGCAAAGTCATCAATGGGCATCAAGTACACAGGTTGCCCTCAACTTATAACCATTTGTTTAGCAACCATTCAAAGTTATAATACCACTGAAAAAAATTATTTATGATGGGTTCTCACCAGGGGTGGTATTCACTTATCTTCGCTACTGGTTCGCAAATGTGAGCATGCACACGTCACCTCCATGCATGCACAGAGCCTTCCGCACATGTGCAGAGCGTCAAAAACAGGATGTGATGACATCCGGGCGGGTGGGCAAAGCCTCCTGCAGCCACTGCTACTGGTTTGCCCGAACCAGATAGAACCGGCTGAATACCACCACTGGTCCTCACACTTAGAAGTGTTGCAGCTTCCTCATGTCACGATTAACATTTGGACGTTTAGCAATTGACATGCATTTACAATGGTTGCAGTGTCCCAGGGTCACATGACCATCATTTGCGAACTTTCTACCAAGCAAAGTCAATTGTGGAAGCCATATTTGCTTAATGAATATGTGATTCATTTAACAACTGTGACAAAAATGCCATAACATAGGGCATCACTTGCTGAATTACCACCTTGCTTAACAATAGAAATTCTGGCCTTCAAGGTCCCTTCCAATCCAATGTATCTATGATAAACAGCTAACCTTCCTTGTCTACCATACTAGATACAAAAAGATTAAGTTAAAGGTTAATGTTCTGATCTAATGAGAATCTCATTAGATGAGAATCTCTGATTAATAAGATTGAATTATTATTAATTTTTTTTATCTGAGCATTTTTATTTGGGGAGTTTATGAAATAGTTAAATATTTTTTTGTCAATATATGGGCCACCCATTGAGAATTCCCTGCTAGCTCTGGAGGATTTAACTTTATCTAACGTATGATAAAAGGCTTATGAAAGCTATTTATAAACAGAAGTTAGAATACACTAAAATACTACAGGTGTTCAAGAGTAGAGAAGCCATAGAACAATAAATTGGACTATCTGTTATATAATTGGACTATGACTATCTGTCATAGAAGAATCCATGTGTTACATTTCTGTGAAACTAAAAGTATAATTAATGTTAATTCAACCAAAACACGCTTCATGTTTATTGGATCTATATATTTTTATTATTATTATTATTTTACTTTGATTTATATGCCGCCCTTCTCCAGAGACTCAGGGCAGCTTACAATGCGTTAAGCAATAGCCTTCATACTTTTGTATATTTATACAAAGTCAGCTTATTGCCCCCACAAACTGGGTCCTCATTTCACCTACCTTAGAAAGGATGGAAGACTGAGTCAACCTTGAGCCTGGTAAGATTCGAACCTGCAGAAATTGCAGGCAGCTGTGTTAATAACAGGGTGCATTAAACCACTGTGCTACCAAGGCTCTTGATTATAAAGAAAATGCTGTCTTTGGAGATGTGCTCAAAATGTACATAGTATGATTACATGCAACAGAGATCACTTTTCAATTATTTCACATATTAATGTTCTAGAAGAGTCATTGATTTTTGTAGACATTTATGATCTTTTGATTTATACATCTATGGTTCAGGTTCTAAAGACAATGGAAAAAGAAACAGCACATTTTTCTTATCACATATCAACACACAAACAAGATGGAAAGACATTCCATTTTCCTTCAATTATGAAATAGTTTGAAGGACTCATTTCTCTTTCTACTTTTGAAGAAGCATTTACTGCCTGCAGTCTGATTTGGTAGATTATACAGAAATATGGACTGCATATCCTAGTTTTTGTACATTCATTTTTCTCATTGCGTAAACCGACCTAACAATTGAATTGTATAATGTGCCTCATTTTGTTTCATATGTGGGGAGTGTCAGACTACCAATGGCTACTTGTTTTGACAATCATATGCTATCTTTTGAACCAGTTAGTGAACCATCAATACCAGCTGCTGGGGAATAGCAGTAAACAAAGGCTCTCAACCTTGTGTCCTGCTTGTGTTTCCCTCTTGGTACATTTGTGTGGCAGAGCATTCTGGACCATCTGGACCTTAGCTTGAAACAACAGGGTTCTTCTAATGTTTGATGACTTATACTAAGACCTTGCAAGCTCTTTGTATTCAAATGGGGCAGCCTATTCTACTGAATTTCATTTCCCCCAATCCTTTATAGCAATGTTTCTCAGCATCAGCAGTCTTAAGATGTGTGGACTTCAGTTCCCAGAATTCCCCAGCCAGCATGCTCAGGGAGTTGAATTCACTCATCTTAAAGTTGTTGGACGTGAAGAAACATTTTATAGGGCTGAAAATCAGCGAGAAATTTAAAGCTGCAATCCAAGCTATGATTACCTAATAGCAATCGCCAATGAGCGTAATGGAAATTATTTTTCAGCAAACAAGCAGAGAGGGTTTTACTGTAAGAGAGGCAGACTATAATCAGAGGTTGGTAATTGATCATTTTGCTGCCCCTTAGAATGCTTTCTTAAATGTGGTATTCCAGTGCTTTTGTAAAAAAAGAAAAGAAAAGAAAAGAAAAGGGAAACAAAAGCATAACTGAACATATTCTTAACAGAGCAGACCATTATCTTAGATCTATTAGCTTCTATTTGAAAATCAATAATTTGTCTTTAAAATTTAAACAACAGAAACCCTCTAGACTAGAATTATGAATGCATCCAAGGAGCAGAAATGAGAAACAAGGTAAAAGAAGCTGCTATGCTTTCATTAACCCAGTTAAAATAGATTAAAACAATATCATTGCTACTATTGATTTTATTCTGTGAAGAACTTATATCCATTTTTTAAAAAAATCTGTCAAGTTATGAATGCTTCTCTCATACAGCAAAGATGCCATCTGTGTCTAGTGGTCACAGGAAACCCATCCATCATTGGCCACAGTCTCTGTATCTTTTAAAAATACTTAAAAAAAAAAAAAGACCTGTTCTGAATAGCTTATCGTAATTAGAAACTCCTAAAAGTCAGGCTATAACTTCAGTCAGTATTGCATGAAAGCTGCTAGTCTATTGGGCAGAGGGCATCACCTTCTTGGGTGAATGAAGAGGAAATGAAAAACCCTCTTTTCATAAGTTCATAGCACTGATAATATGAGTCAGCAAATTATCTGTTCCTAACATGAATGAATGAATGAATGAATGAATGAATGAATGAATGAAACTAGAAGGGAGCAGGCTGCAACATGGTCAATCTTGAAATTGTAAAAAAAAAAAAAAAGACAAATCAACCACATAAATGTGCAATTAGAACCAGAACCACTAGACACAAGAACAGTTTTTTCCCGAACGCCATCATGCTTCTAAATAAATAATTCCCTCAACACTGTCAAACTAGTTAAGTCTGCATTACTATTAATCTTCTCATCATTCCTATCACCCATCTCCTCCCACTTATAACTGTATGACTGTAACCTTGTTGCTGGTATCCTTACGATTTATATTGACTGTTTCCTAATATGATTTGATCGCTTATTTGTTCCCTATGACTATCATTAAGTGTTGTACCTTATGATTCTTGACGAATGTATCTTTTCTTTTACGTATACTGAGAGCATATGCACCAAGACAAATACCTTGTGTGTCCAATCACACTTGGCCAATAAAGAATTCTATTCTATTCTATTCTATTCTATTCTATTCTATTCTATTCTATTCTATTCTATTCTATTCTATTCTATTCTAGCCTAGTCTAAAAAAACAGCAAAAGAAGTTCTTAATATTAATTATGCGCCTCTAACAAGAACTAATAATATAATTAAACAATTGTAAATTCTAGATTTAATTCCCTTTCACATTTATTCTTTCTCATATGCAAGTATACACACAAGCACACAGATAATGGGAATAAATCATAGTAATAATTAACCACCCATATATAATGGTAATAGATATTGTTTTGTTTATTTCCAAATGCTTTAAATTTGCTCTTTTTAGTGATCCTCTTGTGGGATAATAGCAGGACTTCTGTGGTTTAACACTATTGAGAACTTCGCTAGTGGAAATCTAGTTCCTAGAAAGGTCATCTATGCCAAAAAGAACATAACTGCAATTCCACAATCTATTTGCACTCATGAAAACTAGAAAACAAATCTGAATACTGGATTAGCAGTTGCCTGGGTTTTAAAAGGCCACATCTCTGCTATGACTCCTGGGCAATCAGGTAATAAGAGGGTTACAGAGCTTGGCTCCCTCAACTGGGCAACTGCAAAATAAATGATAAATGAACAAAAATGAAAAAAAGTTAGACAAATTGGGAAAATAAACCAATTATGAAATGTTATTACCAACTGAGGACATTAGAAAGGGAGATTTTAAAGGCAGATGTTTCATATTTGGAAACAGGAATTCACAGACTGTTACTAAATAGAGACATGTTATCCTGAAAAGCAAAGTTTTCTCTGACACTGAGCTGGAGGCTATTGAGTGATCAGCAAAAGGAATCTGAAAAAGCTGATTTGAATTTTGGACAACTAACAGTGAAGATTGCTAAGGAAACCAAAGGCATGTATAAATGGAAAGCTAAAGTGGAAAATTCACCTAGAACAGAAAGTTAGCAATCTGAAAAGTCCAAAAAAGAGCTTCATTTTACAAATGAAAAAGTCAAGTTTAGTTTTATAAAATAATATTTGGCCCCCAAAACCATTACATAAGTTACAGAAGAAGTGAGGCAATAGTAGCAGTAGCACAGAAAATCCAGTGACAGGAAAGGAGAAGAAATCAGGTTAAACAATGCATCAGACCTGGAGTTAATCAATATATGTTCTATAAAAATTAGAAGCCAGTCAAGAAAAATATGAAACGGCTACAAATTCTGATAAAGGAGAAAAAGCTTGCTGAATATTGGAAAACTTTCTGGGGAAATGAAAAATAACACAATAAAAAAATACAATGAATCAACAAAATTGGGAAACAACTGAATAAAAAACTACAGTAATAAAAAAAATAATAACTCAAGAAATGGTTCAAATACAAGTCAGAAAAATCAAAACCTGGAGTGTTCCAAGTAAAGATGAATTACATGGCTTTTGGCTGTAATGCCTGACAAGCTTACACCCTAGGCTAGCAACATAGCTAGAATTTACCAAAAAAACTAAAAGTCTACGACATCTGGAAGATTATTTCTAAATATAGAAAAGTAATTGGAACTGATCCTGACAACTACAGGCCTATTACCTGCTTGCCTATACAATTCAAGTTGTTTACTGGAACGATAATAAATCTAGGATTGCTTATTTTACAAAAAAAAAATACTCTTTCCAGTGGAACCAAAGGGAACCTGCAAAAATTTACATGGCACAAAAGACCCACTACTAATAGACAAAATGATCCTTAAAAACTCATAACAAAAGACAAACTTTTGGTTTCGTTGAATAAAACCTTTTGGTTGAATAAAATCTTAGAAAGGCGTATGAATCAACTTCCTCATAGCAGGTTGGAAAATGCATAAAATTTTCTTGGAATAAACAGAAGTATTAGAAGACTGTTACCCTCACAAAATATCCTGAACAAAATCATGTGCATAGGAAGTCACAAATCAAACCCTGGGGGAAAAAAAAACGTTTTTAAAGATGAATGGTCTAAAACGATCCTAAATCAAAAACTGAAATTAAATCTCTGTTGCTTACTGTCCGCTATTCACTTCCAAAATGAAGACATATGAATGAAATTCAGTTTGGACAAATATGCTACTTTGATATTTGAAGGCACTTATAAAATGGACTACATCTAATAAATAGACATGCCACCAGACATCTGGCACTTGAAGAAGAATACAATTTATGAGATGAATGGAAGCTGTTGATCTATTGCTTAACCAAGTAAAAAGACTACAAATTATATTAAATGAGTCTGAAGTTGTGGCTGAAATATAAAGCAACAAATACTTGGACAACTCCTATAATTCATATATCAACAAATTGGACAATCTTGATTGAAAAACAGACAAACAAGAAATGTATAACAGTGCCCTTTGGCCAAAAAAAAATGATATTTACAGATAATTTATACTCAGAAATAAAAACGGTAGAGAAGTATTGCAAATAAAGCAAACTATGAAAGAAGAAAAATCTAGTCTAAATTTTTAGATTAAGAAAAGTAAAGAATTTTCTAACAGAAATTTGTAAGGAAAAAATCCTAAAGGCAACAAATGCTGAATACAGTAAGAGGCTTACCTGAAGTTGGCTTAATATCTGAAAAAGCAAACTGTTCCATGGCCAGTATATTAGTGATACTGAAAGAAAACCTGATATAAATCTATATACAATATGACTTACACAAACTATACACAATCATTGTGGCTGAAATCTAGAACACTTAAAAAAGGAAGTGAGGAAAACATCAATAACAAATCCTGAAAACCAAAGCATCAAAGCCAGATGTCTATGGAGATTCTCAGTCATCCAGGTCATGGTTGTCCCAAAGGTGCTTTTTTTTAAGAGGCAACTGGACTTTCTGGTTTTTCTTTGAAGATATTTCACTTCTCATCCAAGAAGCTTCTTCAGCTCTCTTAAAAAGCTTCTTGGATGAGAAGCAAAATATCTTCAAAGAAAAACCAAAAAGTCCAGTTGAAAGTCTTGGAAAAAACGCACCTTTGGGACATCAAAGCCAGATGTGGCAAATGCTGATTAAATAGAATTACATGAAAAATGTAGCTAATTTCATTAGGGGTGCAGTAAAGTTGCTCCAACAAACTACAAAGAATGCTATGAAAGGAACGCAAAAACTGTTCACTGGATATTATTAAGAAAATTTTAACTTTACTGTTAACAAAAACTACAGAGGCCATGTACCCCCCCAAAAAAGTGTTGCATATAAGATAAAAATGTTGTGGGGTTTCAAAATTCTAACTGAGAACATAATACATCTGCCATAGGAAAGTATGATTCACTAAGAGTTTATGGAGGAAACCCTTGCTTGTCATTCTCCAATTCCTGGTTGTAATTGGAGTTCTTGACACAATACCAAAGGATTCACCAAATCTTTATAGATTCTTAACTTGCCACACTTGATACCATCAATTTTGCTAAAGACTACCCTAGGTGGAACAGTATACAGCAATATCTCTATAACTCTTAAATCCTTGGCTAGATCCTCAGTCATTCGAGTCAACACCCAGATTATTAGACTGTGATATTCATTTTGGTGAATAGAATAATGATAATAATAAGCAATCACATACATAGAGGATACATATTATCTGTTCACATCTGTAGAGGAGCACAGAGATGATCTTGGAGAAGACACGTGGAGAGAATTAGCAGAACATGATTTTTCAGTGCATGAAAAAAAAAATCTTAAGGAAGACATTTAAAATTGCTCTATTTGGTAGAAGAGGGAGGGAAGGGGAAATGCTCTCAGAGCTTCAGAATGTTCAGTTTTCTTAGCCTACATCAATAAACCAGCATTTCTTGGGTGGCTGTTCCCTGACCTGGCCTACATCAAAGGGCTAACATTTTCTAAATGTTATAAAACAGCTGTGATTTGATCCTTTTGTTCGTTTTGCTAAGAGGGGCCCTGAACTTGAGTCTCAAAGTCTGACCTTGATAACACTGGCATTGATAAGAGTAGTTTCCCTCATAATCACTGAGTGCTTCCAAAACTCAGAAAAGAATTGGCAACAGAATATTTGCCTTATCAACACAAGATCTATGTTTTAATAAAGGACAATGTGCGGGGGGGGGGGGGTGTTGGCACTTATCCCAAACCGTAATTGCTGTTTTAAGTCTGGTTTTCTGAGTATAATTTATGCACTTAATGAAATAGATAGCTAAGAAGATTAAAATACTTTAAGTAACTTGGAGGATCTGGAGTATCATATTTCATGTCATTATAGGCTATGGGTTTAAGTGCTGAGAAGTATAAACTAAGTGTCGCAAACCTACAAAATAAGAAAATCAGAAATTTCAATTCTCACTTTAATAAATGGTGAACACATGAAATGTTGTTAATAAGGCTATTGAATTGTGACTAGTTTCAAGACCCTTCAGAAATCACAGAGCAATAAGAAAATACCTATACGCACTTGTCAAATTAGATTTGCATGCAACATAATATGCAATAGTAATGCTTGTTGATTGCATGTACCCATTCTTCTCTCTGCCTCTGTATCTCTCTCATATATGTTTGTGGTGTATGCGCATCTACTTATGATGTAAATGATAAGCCTTACTAGTTTGATCTCATGAGGCTTAATTCTGGATGTGAGCAGTACATTAAGTACATCACATTTGCTTCTATGGTTTTGTAAACATTTGTCTGTTCAAAAAACAGAGAAGCAAATGAGATGTATGCACAAACCAACCGTTTGGTTTTGTAAGTCATTATTCCTGGCTTATTATGGGTTAATATACAAACTGCAATGCTAGTTTGCTACGGTATGTTATCAAGAGGAACACTGTTGAGCAATCATACAAAAAATGATATAATTACAAAAACCTGCACTTTATTTTAATGAAAAACAGCTGCTAATTATATCAAATTTCTGCAGAATCTCCTGAGTATCTCAGGTATATAAAAACTAGAGGAAACCATTAAGCCTTTTTAACCTGACACCTAATTTTTTCTGTCAAAAATCAATTGACAAAGCAGATTTGTCCAACATTCATTGAGAAAACAACTGCATTCCACGGCCAAATAATTTTGAATATTTACCATTCAGCACTATTATTTTTATTTATTTCACTGATCTAGTCATGCAAAGGAATGTAGATTACTTTGGAAACATTTGTATTTGTATTTGTATTTATTAGATTTATATACCGCCCTTCTCCCGAAGGACTTAGGGCGGTGAACAGGCAAATAAAACACATAACAATATATAAAATTTAAAAAACAATTTAAAACATATTAAATGAATTTGGCCCTTACGCATTAAAACACCCCCCCTTTTAAAAACGAATTAAAATTAGCAATTATAATTTTATAATATCTGTCCATGCATTATTATACTTCTTGTGATATCTGCATGCATTTGCTGTTGCATTTAACCGTGAAATGGATGGGGCCATAAATCCTCCTTTCAGGTAATAGTCACAAATGAACATTGGAGCTTACCTGAATGTTCGATCTATGTGCGCTGCAGGAGAGTCCAAACAATGGGTTTAAGTTTAGCTTGGTTGGCCAGAGACTGAGTTGAATTTGCCTAGCCACGCCTCTTTCTCCCATGAGCCTTAAGTGTTTCGACGAAGAGGTCTGTAGAAGACGTAGCATGATGATAGAATAATGTCCACTATAACTAGGTGTTGGATGCTGGACCGCTACAATAGGGCAGGGTTGGACTCTCCTGCAGCGCACATAGATCGAACATTCAGGTAAGCTCCAATGTTCAATCTCCTATGCGCTGCTTGGAGAGTCCAAGCAATGGGATATACCCAAGCTAAGTATCCCTAGGGTGGGAGTCCGAGCAGTCCAGGTGTCGTTCGCCTGGTAGAAACTGCTGCACGACTCTTCTGCCAAACGAAGCCTCGGCTGAGGCAAAAATGTCTAACTTGTAATTTCTGATAAAGGTAGTGGGAGAAGCCCAAGTTGCAGCCCTGCAGATCTCCAATATGGAAGCCTGAGTAACCCAGGCTGCCATGGTGGCAGCGCTACGAGTTGAATGTGCAGTGATGTTTCTAGGCACGTTACGAACACTCTAGATTGGTGTTCGTAAGCCATTGCGATGCAAGCTTTGATCCATCTCGCAATTGTAGATGGGGTAACTTTCTTCCCCATGGCAGTAGGCTGGAATGATACAAATAGTGATTCAGACTTCCTGAATGATGCGGTCCTGTCAATATATTTGCGGAGTGCCCTACGAACGTCGAGTGTGTGCCAACATGGTTCTCTAGGATGTGCTGGGTCAGGGCAAAAGTTAGGTAAAACCACCTCCTGTGCCCTGTGAAACCAAGAACTGACTTTTGGGACAAAAGTCGGGTCCAACCTGAGGACCACCCTGTCGGAGTAAACGATGCACAAATCTCCATGTACCGACAGTGCCGACAGTTCGGAGATCCTCTTGCAGACGTGATTGCTATAAAGAAGACGACCTTGAAGGTAAGTATTCTGAGGCTGGCGGATCCTAAGGGCTCGAACGGAGCAGACG
This sequence comes from Arizona elegans, assembly GCA_022577455.1. Classification (NCBI taxonomy): domain Eukaryota; kingdom Metazoa; phylum Chordata; class Lepidosauria; order Squamata; family Colubridae; genus Arizona; species Arizona elegans. Next base: position 181,079,921 of record JAKOOJ010000001.1, read on the forward strand.
TGAGTGCTTGCAGAGCAAGAGGCAAGTCCCAGGAAGGATACCTATGGACTGGAGGAGGCTGTAAGTTAGCAACTCCCCAAAGAAAACTCCTCACTTTGGGGTGTTGGGAGAGAGGGATAGGACCTTCTCCCTGTAGAATAGTCGCTAAGGCAGCCACCTGACTGTGGAGCATGTTGGCAGTAAGTGTCCGTTTGAATCCTGAGTGTAGGAAATTCAAGATGTCCGGAAGAGAAGCTGCCCTGGGAGGAATGTGCGATTTTCGGCACCAGCTAGAGAAAGTTGACCAAGTGGTGTTGTAAATCCTGGTGGTAGACGGACGACGAGATGCCTGGATGACGGAAATGACCTCGCTTGAGAATCTGGAGTCCCTCAGGATTTCCCGCTCAATCGCCAGACAGCCAGTTGGAGCCACTGGGGCTCGGGATATTGAACTGCCCCCTGGCTTAGGACAATCCTGTCTGGCGGAATCCTCCATGGGCAGGACACTGACAGTGACACTAGGTCCGCAAACCAAACCCTTCTGGGCCAGTGCGGAGCCACCAACAGAATTTCTGCCTGCTCGTCCAGAAGCTTCCAGATGACCCTTGGTAGTAGAGGTATCGGAGGAAAGGCATATAGAAGGCCTCGAGGCCAGGGCGCCCGAAGGGCATCTGTCGCTTCTGCCCCCGGTGTTGGAAATCTGGAAAAGAACCGTGGTAGGTGAGTGTTCTTTGGTGCTGCAGACAGATCCACACATGGTTGGCCGAACCTGGTCGTCAGTTGGTGAAACAGGTCTGGATGGAGATGCCATTCGGAGTGGTCGATGGTTGTTCGACTCAACAAGTCCGCCTGTTCGTTGTGTGCACCTGAAATATGTTCCACTTGGAGGGAGAGCAGGTGTGATTCCGCCCAGAGGCCGAGGCTCGCTGCTTCGGACATCAGGTCCTTGGACCGGGTGCCTCCCTGCCTGTTCACATGTGCCTTGGCGGTCACATTGTCAGTTAACAGTAACATGTGACGGTTGGTTAGCGAGAGGTGGAAATGACGGAGAGCTAGGTGGGCAGCTCTGAGTTCCAACCAATTTATGTCGTGTAACAGATCCTGTGGTGACCATCTGCCCTGTGCCATCTGGGAACCCAGGTGAGCCCCCCAGCTGAATAGACTGGCATCTGAAGTTAGTGTTAGACGTGGCGGTTCCTTGAAGAGACAGCCTTTCTCTAGGGAAGGTGACGTCCACCAGTTCAGGGAATGGAGAACTTTTGGAGGCACTCTGACTCTTGTTGTGGAGTGACTGATGCCTGCTCGTTGGCTCGGTAGGAGGAACCATTGTAAGGTTCGGGAATGTAACCTTGCCCAAGGAACGATGGCCAGACATGAAATTTTCCCTAGCAACTGGGACAATACTGCGAGGGAGACCGACCTGGCTGACCTAACCCGATGTATCAAGGCCTGTATGCTGACTAGACGTTCTGGTGATAGAAAAACCTGGCAATTGACTGTGTCTATCCGGGCATCTAAGTGAAGGATAGAATGGGATGGAATTAACTGGCTCTTTTCTAGATTTATTGAAAACCTGTGAAGTTGCAGAGCCTGAATAGTCTCTGACAAATCCTGTCTCGCCTGCCTGATGGATGAAGATTGAATCAAAATGTCGTCTAGGTAACATTGAAGCCTGATTGGGTGAGCCTGCAGATGGGCTGCCACCATGTCCAGGAGCTTTGTGGACGTCCTGGAGGCAGAGGACAGGCCAAATGGAAGGGCCCTGTATTGGAAGTGTTGCCCTGCGTAACAAAATCTGAGATATTTCCTGTGTGAAATCCGAATTGGTATGTGCAGGTAGGCTTCCTTTAGATCTATGGATGTAAGCAGGTCCCCCTATCTGACGCAATTTAGAATAGAGGTTAAGGATTGCATCTTGAATCTCTTGTATTTGATGTGTTTGTTGAGTCTTTTTAGATCTAGTATTCCCCTGCAACCCCCCGATTTCTTGGGAACCAGAAAGAGGATCGAGTAGAAACCGAGACCCTTCTGCGAGACAGGCACCAGTTCTATTGCCTGGATGGAAAGTAGATGAAGGATCTTGGCTTCCATCAGAGACCTCCTGGTGGCATCCCTGGGAAGAGTGCAAGAGATGAATCTCTTTGGAGGGAGGGATGAAAACTCCAATGTGAGACCGAGCCGGATGGTTTGCAGAGCCCAGGCGTCGGTTGTGATGAGCTCCCATTGGACTGAGAACCTCAAGAGGAGACCTCCAATGGGAACGTGTGACTGGGAGTCATTTGGACCTGCGGTAAGGTCTACCGCCAGCCTCTCGAAAGGGTCTCCTAGACTGGGGTTGTCTAGACCTGTCCCTGAACTGAGCTCTATCCTGGGATCGGTCTGAAGTTGGAGAGTAAGTCCTCTGATAGGTTGGGGCAGAGTAACCGCCCTCCGCCCCACGAAAGGACTGCCTGTGATAATATGGAGAGTATCTCCTGTCTGTCCTCCTGTGAGACAGGGGAAGTACCTTCCTTTTATCCTTGGTCTCTACCAAAATGGGATCTAAAACATCACCAAAAAGATTATTGCCCTGAAAAAGAGCAGACGCCAATTTCCATTTGGATTTCATATCGGCTTGCCAATGGCGAAGCCATAATAATCGTCTGGAAGTCACGTTAGAGGCCAGGGCCCTGGAAGCGAACTTAGCCGCATTAAGGGTTGCATCAGCAGAGTATTCTGCTGCAGCAATTAATTTGTTGATATCCTGGTGTAATCTGACATCTCCAAGGGGAGCTCTTGCCTGCATTTGGTGCAGCCACAGGAGGGAGGTTCTATTAAAGAAGGAAGCTGCCGTGGCTGATCTGATCACCCAGGCAGCTGCTTGATGTGCCTTATAAACTGACATCTCAGCTTTCCTATCCTCGGTCTTCAGCCCTTCTGCAGAGTCTGAGGGCAGAATATTGGAAGATTCTAGATTGGCAAAGGGAGTATCTATTGTAGGCAATTTAAGCATGTCCTCTACCTCCTGTTCTACAGTGTACATCTTTTTGTCTAATCCACTGGGATTACACAAGGACCCAGGTTGAAGCCATTGCTTCTTGATAATGTCTATGAATAATCTGGGAGAAGGAACAGCATCCTGGGTAGTGACCGGTTCTGTAAATAATCGAGCATGGGGATCCTGCTCAGTCGAGCGGTCAGATGCCCCATCCACAACCCCTAGATTGGCTGTGGTTTTGGCCTTGTATAAAAGGTCTTGAACATGCTAGGGTTGAAAAGGCCAGTGAAGGCTGGTTTGTCTGGAGATCTGCCTTCATCTTCAGAAAGATCATGATCTGCGAATTCTTCCTCCTCCCCAGTATAAGACCATTCACTGCTCTGAGAATCATGAGGCGAGTGAGGGGCCCAGGAATAAACCCTATTCTGGTGGGCCTGGTGTACATTGGGAGTGGTACCATCTGAGTCGGGAGCAGGAAAGCCCCTTCTAAGCAGGGCAGAGTCTATGCCCTGGGCAATGGTCTGAGCTAACATCTGGCAGAGTTCCTGGGAAAGAACAGGGGTCTGGTTTACCTCAGGGCGGAGCCCCACCGCTGTAGGGGTGAAAGTAGCTAAAGGAGCTGACCTCCTAGGTCCTGGAATGGTGTATCCTGAATTGGAGGGATATTAGGCTCTGGGTGAACAATGACAAGGCCTAGGCCTGAGGAGGCTTCTGCCTGCTTTTTTGCCTTTGCAAATTGTTTCTCTAAGGCTTTTTGCCTTCTTTCTGCATCCTTATCAACAGCTGTGGAAGAAGAGGCCTTGGATCTGGTGGAAGGCCCAGGCTGAGCCCCAATTGCCTTACTGTGATCTGAAGACTTAGCTCTCTTAGAAGCAGAAGAATGGGATGCAGTACTTTTGGAGTGAGAGGAGCTGCAATCCGCCATCTTGGAATGACAAGAAAAAAAGGCAATTCAATCAGAAGAGCTTAATAGGACAATGATTATAATAATGCTATTATTCCTCACTCCAGTATTGGTAAATATGGTGCCAAACTGACACAACAGTGTGTAAGTGCAATTTTCCACTGCTGTTAGGTATTAGGCGTGAGACTGATCAATGACCAGCTCTAATAACGCTATGAGAGAAAGGCAGCAGTAATCAAATGGCGCGGGACAGACACAACAATCCCCAAACCACAAAAGGCAATAGCAGTAAATCAGCCAGAAATGCTAGGCCCGATCGCCAAACTCACGTGGCTCCTTGCTGTGTTTCCGATAAAAAAAATGCTAATTAACGACCCCACGACGGTTTCTGAAGCGTTTGAGGCTTTCCGCTGCGTTTCTGAGTTGTTAGGAGCCAAATTTGCCTTTAAAGGGATCACCTCCGCTCTACTGTTAATGGCGGCAATTAGGATCGGCCCCTGAGGCAAGAGATTAGCTCCATGGAGTTCCTGGCGCTCGCTGTGCGCTGCTGGGAAACACCTCAGGCTGTTAGAGTTAAGTTTTAAGAGAAAAGGGAGAAAGAGGGCTTCTTCTGTGGCTGGAAGAATATTTTAAAGAATTTTTCTAAGACGGAGAAAGTCTCTTTAGGGCGACTGAGTTGAAACACTGAAGGCTCATGGGAGAAAGAGGCATGGCTAGGCAAATTAAACTCAGTCTCTGGCCAACCAAGCTAAACTTGAACCCATTGCTTGGACTCTCCAAGCAGCGCACAGGAGATGGAGTACGTTTCAGTTTGCCTCTTGAGGATGGAAGGTTTTCTTCACTTTGGAGGAAGTTTCTAACTCAGAGAATTCTACTGAGTTGAAGAGGAAAAAAAAAAACTTCTCATCATTCCTTCAGAAGTCTTCTAAGACCCTAAGGATTGGAGGCCTACTCAAAGTACAAAGCATAAAAATGATGTATTTCACCTTTCTGCCAGTATCATCCATTTTGGACCATACTCTGGTCCAATTCTCTGGTTTTTTAATCAGGGCTGGTGTCTCTGAAAGTTCTTCACATCTAGGAAGCTAACCTGCACATGAAATCTATGGTTTATCACTGATGCCATTTCTCCTTGACAGCAGCTGGGAAGGGAGAGCTGATGCTGAAGAGGTAGGAAGGAAAGATACAGAATTGCTATTGCAAATATGTTTTTGAAATCTCAGTAGAACTGAAGGATGCCTTTCTGGCACAAAATCCAAAGCAGACAACTGTCAGGCAGAAAGGATAATTTGGTCCTGAGAGCAGGGGGAAAAAAGACACATAGTTTGAAACAGCTGTTGTCTGAAAAAGCCAATCCAAATAAAGAAAATACTGTATGTTGTCTTCTTCCTACTATTTGAAGATCCATGCATCAGAAAGTTCAAGAAGAGCCCTTATCTTTGAAAAAGGGTTTGAAACACTATCAGAGGAATTGTAAATGAAGGACATTAAACCAAGCTTCAGAAGCTGCATGCCAGCAATGAGACTTCTGAAGTAATATTGGCTTCGCTGATGTGAAACATATTCCATCACTGTGGTCCAACCAACATTCAGACATAATTGCAAGGCTCACATAACAGCTTCAGGATTTTGAGGGGGATTTTCAATCTGCTTTTTTCCCATCACACTAATGCCAATTGCTTGTACTGCGGACATTGTATATGCCTCTTAAAGTAAGGAAAGGTTGGTATCTTATTTTAAGACATGTGGTCAATTATGACTTGGATTTTTACAATATGCTGCAAAAATTTTCCTTCAAATATCCACTCAGCATATCCATTGCCAGGTGGAAATCAAAATCTCTCTGCTGCAGCTGTATTTTATGAGCTAGTCACACAATAAAAACCCCATTATGTTCAATGAGTTAAAGGCATGATACAAAGTTGATGTATGACAAGATCCTCATCAGTTAGCTTACCATACCAGTATTCACCAAATATATTTGGACTGCATCACCTAGACTTCCCAGTCAATATGGTCTTCGGCCATTCTGTACAGAAATTTTGGCAAGGGCCCTAATATTTCTGGGTTCCAACATAGACAAGGCAACCTCTATGAAGGCTTCACATGAAACCAATACTGCAAAGGGAGTACATCTCTCAAATCCCATCTACCAAGATCTGAGCAACTTAACTGAGCTATTGAGCTAAATCACAGTAGCAAATGAAAACAAAAACATCATACTTCACTATCAGTAGTGGGTTCCACTTACCTTCGCTACCAGTTCAGAACGGTGAGCGTGCATACCATGCACTCACTTTGCTCACATGAGGTGCTTCTGTGCATGCACAGAGTGTCCATGATGATGTCCAGGTGGGTGGGAGGAGCCTCCCACCGCCACCAGTACCGGTTTGCCCGAACTGGGGTGAACCGGTAGAAACTTACCACTGTTCACTATTCCTCCACCATCATTCCCCCTACTGACTAGCATCAATATGGAAATATATCACTAAGATCTTTTCCAACTAGTTTCTACATTGCTCGAGAAAGCTTGGTAATTCCCGAAAACCACAAGAAAGAAAAGATAAGATTGGTTACTTAGAGGTCCATATCATCTGCGGGATATGTCTAATATAACTTGATCATATTGAAAGTCATTGTTGTTATACAGGTAGTCCTCAACTTACAACAGTTCATTTAGGGACCATTTAAAGTTACAATGGCACAGAAAAAAGTGACATGACTATTTTTCACACTTACGGCCATTGCAGAATCCCCTTGGTTACGTGATCAAAATTCAGATGCTTGTTAACTGACTCATATTTATAATAGTTGCAGTGTCCCAGCGTCATGTGATCAATCACCTTTTGGACCTTCTGAAAAGCAAAATCAATGGGGAAGCCAGATTCACTTAACAACCGTGTTACTAACTTAACAACTGCAGGGACTCACTTGGCAGCTGTGGCAAGAAAGATAATAAAATGAGGCAAAACTCGCTTAACAATTGTCTCACTTAGCAACAGAAATTGGACTCAATTGTCCAAAGTCAAGAACTACCTGTACTGGATAGATGTAAAGAGCTCAGGATGAAAACTCCCTGCGTGGTCAAACTATCTAACGTGCTTCATCATTTTTTTTTAAATGTGGTTAACTCGTGCTGCAAATAAAACACAACTTTTATCTTCCCTTCTCCTAGGAATACCAGTGTTTTCCGCATAGGAGTTGGTGACACCTATAAGATCAACACAAGCTATGAAGCCAAACAATCAAGACTATTGAACTGTACAGTGACTTTAATTGTATTAAACCTACACACTGAGAAACACAAAAACTCCAGTAGCTTTATTTTCTATTCCAATAGGTTTTATTCCATATGTGGTTTTTTTAAAACTGTGGTGAGCCCTTTTGACATATCTGTTTTTGTTTGTTTGTTTGTTTGCTTTTATTTCTAGAAGACGGGTGTCAGTTGGTTCTTCTAGAGAGACATCTTTCCCACTGCAGTGGAATAATGCCCAGACTGACAGCTCAGGGAAAGTAAATTCCCCACCAGTGTAAATAAACCCTTCTTTCCAAACTCCCAAAGAGACTAGCTCCAAATGGCAATGTTGTCACATAAAGAACTGTAATGTCCTCAAACTGCACTCTGAAATTGCTTCAGTGCTGTCAGATTTAAGAATGTGAAAGTTTAACCAGAAAATATGGTGACTTTCCATATCAAATCAGGTAAAGATTATTAAAAATTATCCTGTGGATTTCTTCCTCTCTAAAAGGCTGTGCTTCTACTATTCTATTAAACAATACTGTTTTTCTCTTTAAAATCTCTTTAGTAGTGGTGGAGGTGATGCAGTGGTGAAAGCTACCTACCTTCCCAACCGGTTCGGAAGTGCACGTGGACCATCTGCGCATGTGCAAACCCTTCTGCGCATGCGCAGAGGGTAAAAAACAGGTTACTTCCTGGTTAAAACCAGGAAGTAACGATGACCGGGTGGGTGGACGGAGCCTCGCACCGCTATCGCTACCGGTTCTCTGAACCGGGGGCATTTCACACCTGAGGTGATCGGTGTTCAGATATTGCTCATATAACATCCAAAGACGATCCTTTTATAATACGAATTATTCACTTTCATTTCTTCACAGACATAACATTGAATAAGGCTATTTTTAAAAGAAGAGAGCCTTTCTCCAGTACTTTAACTGAAAAGCTGTGCAAATGTCTTATAAATCCCAAATAGTGGTTATCCATATAGTAGGCTAATGGGTAAAGTATTATTGAACTTTCAGATGGTAAGAAAGAAGAAAAATGAACAATATCAGAAAGCAGCCAAATAGTTCTACCTTTAAAAAAAATGAAATAAAGAACTTGCTTTATTTTTGCTTCCTCTACAGGAGCAAGAAAGCTAAACAGAATGCATTAAAGTGACCTTGTATTGACCGCTGTGGTATTTATCGCTGAGTTGCTTGACCAGCACAAAGCAGACCACAATACAGGGCACCTCAAGAGAGTTAGATCTATGAGAAGCCAATCCCTTCTTGCTCTTGAAAAGTTAATGGTATGGCAAAAAAGAGCCCCATCTTTCTAACTATTTACTGTTGTTGATAAGAAGTCAGTGTTGCCCGCAGTGTTGTAAGAGGCAGAACTGGCAGAACTCCAGAGTGTGCCCCTCCCCCACCTTATAACTGTCTCTTCCATGTAATTGTCACTAGACATGGGTGCACTGCTAAGCTAGCTATCAAGGTTGCGAAGTGCTACTACAGACACCAACTTCTTTGTGGTGGCTAAATTCACCTTCTCTGATTTCCAAAATGGAAGCTTAGGAAAGAAAACCCAATTGTAGTATATTATACCCAACTACCAGCTTGAACACAAATGCTCATATCTCCATGTGTTGGCCTTTCAGGTGCCTAATGAGATCTCAAAATAAAGTATTATGAACCAGTTACATATGAACTGGTCTTTGCAATAACAGATCAACTAAGCCAATATCCTTTATTTAGAACTTTCCAACTTAGGTTGGAAGGTAAACTGATGATGATAGCTAGTTTACCCATTACCTAGATTGGTAATGAAACATCTGCAAGAAAATATCCAATCTCAGAGAGTACTAAGGACCCCACAGATCAACCCTGAGTTATAAATATTCTCTTCTGTCAGTGCAATTTAAATTCATCATCAATAGTGCAGAAAAAATAATACTAACATAAATATGGTTGTACTGATAATAAACTGCACAAGTAAACACACAATTAAGAACCAGTGTCTGCACTTCGGAGTTCATGTTGCTTATCAAAACAAAATGCACTGTATTGCTTAACTTGTGTATGAAGTCTGAATGTTCCATTCTGGTTTAAAGATGGCTTTTACTGCTGACCTCATTGAGAGCAATTATGTTGTAATTTTGGCTGTATTATGTTATCATTGGCTGTATACATCAATATGTAGCAAACCAGGATTCATTGTGTATTATGATGTGCTACTACTGTGATCTACTCAGTAAGAGGATGAGCTATAAATTTAATTTTTTAAAAAATGTAAAGACAAATATGTTTGGGACAAAGTTATGTATTAGTTTATTTTCTCCAGTGCATTTTGTTAAAGTACAGATTTCAGGCGACCTCCAGGTTTCAGATATAATACAGTTACCCATTTAGCTATCCACTATTTCAAATGCTAGATCTCTTTAATGCAAAGAGGTTGTTTTTTTTAATGTAAATTCTTCCACACATATATGAAATTTAAGGAAGTTAAGGTTGCAGATAAAAAAAAATAGAGAGAGCAAGATTTAAGCAACAAATAGAAGCCAAACCACAAACTGAAATGTTTGGCAGCATAAATATAATATAAATATGTTCTTAATTCCCTGGTTTAATTCCCTGCATAATAACCATTAAACATGCAATGATAAAAAAAATCATCTTCATAAAATATTAATACTTAAATAAATAGTAAATGTACCACAAACTAAAGTCATTATCAAAGCATTTAACAATAGTTAAAGAGTTTTCACTATCAACTCCAGGGGGGGGGGGGGGGGTATCCCAAAAGAAGTTTGGAATTCTGCCAAACTGGAGTCAAAGCCAAAACCCCAACTTAAAGGGCTTAGTAAAGGAAATATTTAAGAAATTAATACAGTAAAGGACAAACTATGATTGGGTTACATTCAGTGGTAGAATTCAATTTTTTTACTACCTGTTCTGTGGGCATGGCTTGGTGGGTGTGGTGTAGCTTGGTGAGTGTGGCTTGGTGGACATGGCAGGGGAAGGATACAGCAAAATCTCCATTCCCTGGGGCCAACCAGAGGTGGTATTTGCCGGTTCTCTGAACTACTCAAAATTTCCGCTACCAGTTTTCCAAAACATGTCAGAATCTGCTGAATTTCACCGCTGGTTACACTGAGCACTTTATATCTGAAGACCTCTGGTATACTGGAGCTCCAACAGAAGATGGGAGAATATTTAATATGATACCCCAAGAAACCTCCTTCAGACTCTAATGTGGGGTGAGAGATGGATAGCATGCCCCAGTTCTCAGGTATTTAAGAGGCAGCTGTGAGTAGGTTCCTATATTTCCAGGAAATATAGTGATTCTACCCTAGGTACAATAATACAGGTAGTCTGTGACTTACTACCATTTGTTTAGTGATTGTTCAAAGTTACAACAGCACTGAAAAAAGTGATTTATGACCGTATTTCATTGTAGCATTGTAGCTCAGTCATATGAGCAAAATCCGGACATTTGTCAGCTGGCATTTATTTATAATGATTATAAACAATAATGATTATAATGAGTGTTCCGGGATCATATGATCAGCTTTTGCAACTTTCTTGCAAACAAAGTCAATCGGGAAGCCAGATTCACTTAACAACCATGTTACTAACTTAACAACTGCAGTGATTCACTGAATAACTGTGGCAAGAAAAGTCATCAAACTGAGCCAAACTCACTCAACAACTGTCTTACTTAGCAACAGAAATGTTGGGCTCAATTGTGGTTGTAAGTTGAGGACTGCCTGTAACTCTTTCACTAGGAATGCAGGCATACAGTTGTGAGCTAAGAAGATTCAAGGAGCCCACTTGGATAGGTAAGTAACTTTCTTTATGGGTACAAAATAGTTCTAATTACGCTGAAGTCCCACTTCTACAGGGTCTAAAAGTTTAGCTATATATTTTGAGGCCCATCCTGAGTCTCTTTCATTGGAAAGGAATTCTTGACACTTATGTCATTCCAACCTATTGATGGCATCTACTATAATTTGTGTTAACAAAATGCTTTTGTCTAGTTATAGATTCTTTTTTTTTTCTTCCTTCCTTGCTAGCTTTATCTCTCACATACTCCGGTAGTTGTGAGAGCAAAGAAGCAAGTTGTGGGTTTAAGTAGCAAAAAGAGTATTTCTCAAATTGAACTAAATACTTTTTCAACTGAAAAAGCCATGGATCCAGGGTCAGCAGTAATATTTCCATGTCATGTTTTCAGAAGCATAGCCATCCTAAGGTTCTATGAGCTGCCTGCAATACCAGGGGTGGGTTCTATTTTTTTTACTACCAGTTCTGTGGGCGTGGCTTATTTTGTGGGTGTGGCTTGATGGTCATGTGACAGTGGGCATGGCTTGATGGTCATGTGACTGGATAGGTGTGGCCAACTCAATGTCACTCATGTCAAGGGGAGTCATAGTTTTTTGACCAAACAATTCTTTAGGATTTAGCAGAGGTACTGGTCTATCAGGCTTTTAACTGCTTGCAGAGCCATACCGGTCTACCCATTTGTTTTTGGAGCCCACTGGTCTACCACTACACTGCCTTTTATCGCTGATCAGCTGTAGGGCGGCCCTTTGAAGCGCCACAGCAAGAGTGTAAACAATTTTTTTGCTGCTCTGTCACCACCGAGAGTATCGGAAACTGCTTTCATGCAGCTTGGCCTCAACTGCCAATCTACCACCACCAAGCAGTTTAAAAGGAGCAGATCGGTTCTAGCCAATCAATTGGGAGGCTTCTTGGCTTCTCAATTTAAAGCGATGGTGTCTTGTTTTTTTTCTTCTCTTCTTTGTCAAGTGAGCCCTGATTTTTTCCTTCTAGCCAATCATCTGGGACTTGGGAGGCAGTGAATTGATTGGTGGAGGCATCGAATAGATTGGGGGCAGGGCCAGGCAGAGGTAGTATTTACTGGTTCTCCGAACTACTCAAAATTACCGGTTCTTGTGGTATATAGTGGTATTTGTTTATTGAATAGCCCGAAGGCCTTTTCAAACAAAACAGAAAAGAAAAAGGGAAAAAGACAAAACAGTTACAAAAATAACAATCTAAAAATATATGATATATGACATTAAAATTTTACAATATCAGATTTCAATAGCTAAGTTGCCAAGACTAGATAACCCAAATAAGATAGCTCCTCTCTAACTCAACTCATCTTTCCTACAATCAATAAAAAATTTTTTCGATATAACTGGCTCATATTGCTGTCATCCTTTTAAGATATTGAGTGATAGCTCTTACCAGGGGAGGAGAGTCAGCCTTCAACAGAAATGCTAATTTATGCCTTATATTCCAGTGGGGAAATTTATTTATAATTGGGGACAGATATTGTTTTCTTACTTCCTCATACAGCCTACATTCCAATATTATATGCGCCGTGTCCTCCACGACGTTAACCCCACATATGCATGTTCTTTTGTCATACGGGATTTTCCGATAACAACCAAATCTAACGTTGGTATCTAGAAGTTCGAATCTAAACTTTAACAAATAACTGTCTCTCCACTGATGGCATTTCTAGATGTAAATACTTTTCCAGGGTGAAAGTTGTTTTAACTGCTGTCAGCAGTTTAAGGGAATGATTAGTTGAAAGGGTTGCCATGTCCATTTGCCCATGTATATCTTTAATCCATTGTTTAACTTGTTTCAGTGTGTCACACAACGGGAACCCTACACCATATTGGTTCAATATTTCTGACAGCCGGACGGTTCTTGTGAACCGGTAGCAACTCACCACTGTACAGTACTGTATAATTAATTTGATCTACACTTGTACAATTATAACTGATCAATCTGCACTTAAGGTTCAGACATTTATTGGCAAACTATTGACATGTTTAAAAATATTCCCACATTTTGAGATATTGTAGATCCAAAATAAAAAGGCCTCGCTGATAACAATCTCTACAAATCTTAACCTAATAAATCAAACTGCAAAGAGTATGATCAAATTTGAACATGCTTTCATCTTTGATGAGAATATGCAGTAATGTCAGAGTTTGGAAAATAATTGCTGAATGCTGCTAAGAACTTGTCTACATTCCAAGATTCTAGTAGGTTTGAGGGAACTTCACAGATAGCTCCCTCATCTGCCCTCTTAAGTGTGTTTGACTTATGAGATGCTGCCTTTGAAGACATGAGACTCATGATGGCATCTCAGCAACTGGCACAAATCTATGATTACTCCAATACTATCAAAGATCATTTAGTCCCCAAATAGTGTCTAATTGGTTCAGCTGGAGAAATTCTTTAATAAAATGCCAGCAAATCCAAGGCTAGTTTTGCAAGTCATTTAATATGCTCTGTTTGGGTTGTTAGGCCACAGATTCAATGGTTGGGCCCTAATCATGCACAGCTTACATCAGACCTCTGATATAATTCCTAGACTAACATTGAACATAAAAGCATAAAACTTTGGAATCTTGCAAAAAGACTAAACAATATTGGATTGATAGGTTTTTGGACTGACATACAAATTTATTCAGCATGGTTTGCAAAGGAGGGAACTGTTATTTTTATCTGTCTGACTGCCTATTTATTATAACATCATTTTATCCATTTTCCTATTTAATGCATATACTTTAGTTATGGAATATGAATAATATCTGATACACAACTCTTTGTCAGTATAGCAACATGGATTTTTAGGATTATTATTACAGACACGCACACACACACATATATAATACAAGTAATCAGAGAATTTATTTATTTACTAATCTGGGTATTCACATCCTATTTCGTTGTTTCATTTAACTTTTAGATAAAAATAAACTTCAGGGATAACAGTGAAAGAAGCCAAACCTCAGAAACATATATTTCTAACCAAAGTGTTAAATTAATGGTATTAAGAATCAGATATTTTAAATATACAATATGATTTAGTTTGTAATGAGTTAGAGGCTAAACAAATAAAACTGCTTGAATTGTTTTCCTCTCAGTTGGGAAAATGCATAAATTCATTATCTAAACTTTATTGTGAATGTGAGAGAAGACTCATTATATGGGGGAAAAAATTGAAAGTACATGCCAAAAAAGAATGATGTCTTTCTTTACTGATATAAAAATTTTATAGTAAAATATTTGCATAACATTGTAGCCATATGCTGCCCTGAAACTTCATACTGGCTAATTTAATTTTACTACTGTAAAGTCTACTTAATTTTATTACAGAGTAACCTAAGTGATTAGTAAATAATGGTTCATGTTTTATTGCCTTTCGAGGCAGATCGTTCTATCTGAATTGTCTTTCAAACAAACAGTGTTAAGTATAGCATTGTGCAATTTCAATAAGTGTTTTCTCTTCGTAACATTTTTGTTTGTGCAGGATGCATCTATACTGTTCAACAAAATGTTGGAGGAGATAATGAAGGTTAGCACGTTATCTACAACTTATTGGCAATGTTCAAGTAAGCCCTTCTGATTATATCCTACTGAGATCATGCTAAGTAGGACCTCTCGGGGACCTACTATTCTCTTCCTACTCTTTCATTGAATAGAAGCCTGGAGCTTCCTAAGTTTGTTCTAATGAATGAGTTGTAACGAATGAGTGCTGTTTTCACTAGCCAATCACAGATCAGACTATTTACAGAAGTTTCCTACTACCTTTTTTGTCTGTCTGTCTGTCTGTCTGTCTATCTTCTGTATGTGTATATAATATACACATTGTATACTACACACAAACACACACACTATGTCCAGTAGGGGTGGGGCTGCTGAAAAAGGGCATTACCGTATTTCAATATTTTCAAAACAAGTAAAAAATGCTTGAAATTAAAGGGAAAAAACTAAACTTTTAAATGACAAATTCATGGAACTGATTATAAAAAAAGAGAACATACTGGGATATTTCTTGGATATCCAAAATGAATATAAAAAGAGATTTAATGCTATTTAATATGGGCAGTCCTAATTATTCATTATATTATGCATTATATATTATTCTACCAGATTATTTTTAATAAACACATATATTAAGCTAACTGTGCTTGTAAATATGTTTCTTAAATCCTCAAACTAACTACAGGAAACAAGATTTAATATATTTGTAATTAAATGTCTTGAGTTTGTGCAATAAAAAAAACAATATGTTTGCATAAGATTTTTTTTTTTTTATGAACCGACTGGGACTGAATACAATAATTCTAATTCACTTAAACAATTATAAGGGAAAATTCTGTCAAGTCTATTAATATTAAAACAGTTTCTGATAATTACTTTAGTTTGGAACTCCAATTAAACTAAGTGGTTAGATTTGTAAGCCATAAATGGTAAAATTCACTTCTAGTTCTGGTCCTTCAGGCCTTATCAACATTACATCCATAATTATAGTTTGAATGGTAATTATACTTAATTATTCAGTTCAAAAAGAAATAATTTTCTCTTTTTCATAGTTAGTTATTTAGGCCATAGATAAAATGCTTGGAGCATATCTTATAATAATAGTAAAAAAAAAAAAAACCTTGACACAATGTATTTCATTAGCTACTTTTTAAAAAGGTTAATGAATTCCAACAAAAGTAAAATTATTCAAGTAAATCAAATCTGTCATTTCTTCATTTGAGAAGTTCTTCAGCCTCCTGATTGGTGGCTCTTCCTCTTTAGAACAAGGAAGTGTAGCTAGCAGTTTATATAGCTAATTAACACCCTTCTCAACAGAACCTTTTTGCAACTAAAGCAGTAGCTTCTTGTCAAACTTCTACTTTGTTGCACTGCATAAATCAGTGTAGAACTTCTTGTTCTTTGGTTTTTGTTTTCAGATATGTGTGTGTGTATACACACAAACTTTTATTTTTTTAATTCTTGAAAATTATTGTGAGAGCTTTTTGGATTAACATCCAAAAATATTTAAATGAACAATCCTTCAAAAATCCTTTATTATGTGGCTGTGCTCATGGACCTAGCATTGGCTACCTAACATTTCCATGCTTTGAAACAAAGCAGGTATCAAAGTGATTGAATTGTGACAAACTTCATTAACATACCATTGCATTAAGCAGCAATAATAAACAAATTGCTGGATACTTCAGCTGCAGGGAGTCCTTTTGAATAATTGGAATCTCAAATAGTGGGATCATTGCAGTGTTGTTGTTGTTTTTTTGCTTTAATTTATATGCTGCCCTTCTCCGGAGACTCAGGGTGGTTTACAATGTGTTAAGCAATAGCCTTCATACTTTTGTATATTTATACAAAGTCATCTTATTGCCCCCACAATCTGGGTCCTCATTTCACCTACCTTTGAAAGGATGGAAGGCTGAGTCAACCTTGAGCCTGGTGAGATTTGAACTTGCAGTAATTGCAAGCAGATGTTAATAACAGTGCTTTAGTCCGCTGTACTACAGGCTCTTATTGTGTCTGGCCAGCCCAGATCTAAACCTTCTGAATAATCGTGGCTTCTCTCGCTACTGCTTCGAATAGCAATCAGCGTCAGAGTTGAATTAATAGCGGCAGATATTCAGGGATGAGATTGCAAGGAAGGTCAATATGAAATTGCCACTTAAGAGCAAGTATGGAAAAGATAGATCAGCTTCCCATTACCCAGAAAGAAATGTGGGAAAAGAGGGATCTGCACTCGAGTAATGTAAACTCAAGGATTCTGTCAGTTTTTGGTAACAGATACAGTTCTTGAGTTATGGTAGAGTCCTAGCAGTACAGAATCTATTAAGATTCTGATTAGTGTCAGCCTTGGGGAAGCCTGAGGGTCAGCAACTTTTGCCTAAGGTTCTACCACTCCGTTCACTCAGTTCCTGCTCTACTCATTCTTTCTTATTTTTTACGCAGGTTCTTTTCTCCACATTGCTTGTCAGGAGGACACCAGACACCTCCTCGTCAGGAGGGGCAACCAAATGCAGTTATGGAGAATCCCCCAAAAGCTACTTACAAGCCAGTTTCAGAGTTCTTTCTGATGGCTGCAGATGCATTCACGGTCACATAACTACATTTCAGGCCCTTGGCAACCACCTCACCTTATAGCCATTTGCAGCAATCTGCAATCTATAACGTTTTTTGCTGGTTTCCAGCTTTTTTGCACTAGTTTTTGACAAAAAAAATTACCATAGGAATACATTTGATTCACTTAATGACTGTGGAGTTCTCTTAATGACTGCCATTAAAATGGTATAAAATTAGCCTTGACTTATGATCATCATGACTTATGACCAAAATTCTGGGCTCCATTAGAGTCATAAACTGAGCACTACCTGTACAGGCTTTGCTTTAAAATCTTTTTTCTTTGACCTTATTTATGTCATTTCTGACCTGTAATACTTCTTTCAAGCCCCTCTTTGTGATGCATTGCTCTATAAAAGCCATGGTGGTGCAGTGGTTAGAATGCAGTATTGCAGGCGAACTCTGCCCACTGCCAGCAGTTTGATCCTGACTGGCTCAAAGTTGACTCGGCCTTCCATAAAATGAGGACTCAGTTTGTTGGGGGCAATAGACTGACTCTGTAAACCGCTTAGAGAGGGCTGCAAAGCACTATGAAATACCATATTTTTCAGAGTATAAAACACACCGAAGTATAAGACGCACCTTAGTTTTTGGGGAGGAAAATAAGAAAAAAGCTGATTGGCAGGTAGATCGGCCTCCCGGAATACCCCCAATCAGCTGTTCCCAGAGATGAATTTTAGCAACAGGTTCCTTAGTTGTGAGCTCTGTGCCTTTCTTTTCTTTTTCTTTCTTTCTTTTTTTGCTTTTGCTTTTTTTTTTTTTTCCCTGCCTCTGAAAGCCTCCGAAACAGAGCTTCAGAAAAAAAAGCCTCTGAAGCTCTGATTGGGGACTTTTTTCTGAAGCTCTGTTTGGGGGCTTCTTTTCTGAAGCTTTGTTTCTGATGCTTTTTTCAACCTCTGAAACCTCCGTTTGAGAAGCTGAGTAGGGCTATAGCCATTTGGAGTATAAAAGGCACCCAGATTTTCCTCTTTTTTGGGGGGGAAAAGTGTGTTTTATACTCTGAAAAATACAGTAGTATTTAGTTTAAGTACTATTGCTACTGCTATTATTCTTTCTCTGGGCTCATTCTCTGCTTCCATAGTAGCTGGAGAACTTCTCCAGCCATTATCATCTACAGGGTCTTTTAAAGAGAGGAAGTTAGAAATTCCTATTTGAATTCCTGTATGAACAACAACTGACTGTTTTCCTGCAGTTCTAACTAGTGGGAATATCACCATTTCCCCATTATAATGAAGGAAATTTATGATATCATAAAATGCTTTCATGTTTCCTGTCCCAATGCGACTGCCATATGCAACCCAAAGTCTTTTCTTCCTATCCTTTGGCGATTCCTCCGGCTATGATTCCTAAAAATCCTGACAGCACAGTTTCCTGTTATTTTTGAAACAGAATACAGATGCAAACTCTATAGTGTAATTCTCTAAAAAAATAAAGACCCCCCTCCCTCCTTTTCAAATTCCACCAAAATGCATGTTTGTTTGCCCATATGAGTGATATGGTCACATCCAGGTGGCAGCCATCTGCTCTATAAAAAAATTTAGTACTTCCTTGATAATCAAAAAGTTGTTCAGCCCCATCCTAGGGAAAGCCAAAGAGTGGCCAATCTATTTTAACCACAGAGAGAGACTTAAATTGCTAGAGAAAAATAACAAGGTGATCTTTGTTCAATTTAATATAAAAGTTCACTCCCAGCTACTAGGAAGTCTATCACTGCAGTGCTGCCAATGTCAATGTCTAATTATTGGCTGTGAAGTTAATGTGGGAAAACTTGGCTTTCATCTCTCTGTTCTGAAGGCAATGCTTATGATTCAGATTATGATTTTCACTGTCAGACCCTATTTTTACATGGCTCCCTGTGGACTTGCCTATCACCTTCCTCGCAGCTGTAAAATAATGTGTTTATGCCCTGAGTAATCAATATGCATCACCAACCATCTCCAACCAATTTCACAAAGCAAAAAATGAATTTGCATAAACATATGAAGAAAGCAAATGTAGCATCATAAAATAAGACTAATTATACACCCACTCCAGAATCACAGATTCTGTGATAGTTCTAAGGTGCATAAAAATGTTTCAGAACCTTGCATGAATCTTCTACTGTTGAAACTAAACTCAGGCTGCACTTGATCTACAATTACCTGCAAATAAATTCCAATGTATTCAGTAGGATTTACTTCTACATAAACATACATAGAACTGTTGTTCTATGTATGTTTATATACATACATTACGCTCCTTCTCTTTTTCCTTCTCCTTGCAGTACGGAGTATTTTAGCATGCTTTAATCGATAATCTATGCAAGCCCGTAAAAGGAAATAGAAACAGTACAGTAATGCTCTGTACTGGCATAAAACCACATGAGGAAAAACCAAGCATAACATGATTAAGACATAAGTTACTTGTTTTTCAAAGCCCAAAATTAAGGGAGTGCAAAACCCGGGTAGGCCTTAGGATATAGGCCATGATTTTTAGTCTCAGATTGGAGTTTTTTATGCTATAAACTTTCATATCAAATTCTCACTGTAACGGTAATGGTGCTGTTTCAGTATAAAAGCACATGAGTTTACATAAGAAATGTTGTCTATCTTCTCTCTCTATCCTTCTCACAAGATCTGAAACAATATACATGTGTGTGTGTGTGTATGTGTGTGTGTATGTACATGTATGTGTGTGTGTGTGTGTGTGTATCTATATCTATATCTATCATCTATCTATATCTACTTTATCTCTGAGTTCTAAATAAATTCTAAATTATTGGCCTCGGTAAAAATTAGATGTGTAAATGAAGTGTAAATTAAATCAGAATGACAGGTTACTAAACTATTAAACTATCCCACCCAATATAAAAAATATAACTAAAGGCTTTCCTCCATATTTTAGTGAACATTTTAAAAAAAAAAATAGGATTCACTATCACAGAGTCTGAAGAGAAGGCAATGAATTAAATGCAGTGTATTTTAAAACAAATGCAGGTAGTCCTTGACTTATACCCAAAATTGAGCCTGGAATTTTAAACAAATTACATGGTATTTAAGCGAACTTATGTGATCATTAAATGAATGCCATCTTCTGCTAAAAGTCACCTCCGCCCCCCCCAAAAAAATAAAAAACTGTTATCACATGATCACAGGATCCTGCAACCAGTTGTAAATCTGCCTATACTGTGATCACATGACTGCAGGGGAGCTGCAGCAGGTCAGGTTGCAACATGGAGGTCAGGTTGCAAATATTATGCAGTGCTGTGCAGGCCAGGGAGCAGTTGATAATGCGGCCATACAGTGCAATTACAGAAGCTGCCATGATCCCAACATCTGCACTGAATTGTGGTCCTGGGCACATGGTGGCTGCTTCTGGAATCGCTCCATGTAAACACGTGATTAAAGCAATGCAAGGCTCTGGACCTCTTCAAAAGGTAAGTAAGGAGGAGATTGTGGGGCCTAGTGGGGTGGGAATCATGCCTAAGGTCTGCCGGGCCCTGGTGAGGAGAGAAAGCAGGCCCAAGGGCTGTGGGATCCCTGAGAGGCTGGAAGTAGAGCATAGGGCATCTCATGAAGTGAGGCCTGGGACAAGCAGGTTTGGGCTGGCTCTTGGCCTCCCATGGTCTCTCCCTTCCTGAGGAACCATGTGCTCCACTGAACAACCTTTGAATTTGTTTAATGAATGCATCAGGAGAGCAGGGGTGGAGTCATTAAGTGAGGCCATCTTGCTTAATAGCCATCATAACATGCAATCATAATGGACAAGCTCCATTACAGTCATATGTTAAGGACTATCTGTAGTTTTTTTAAAGTCCATTGTAACTTTGAATGGTTGTTAAATGACCGGTCATTAAGTGAAAATCATCTATAAAGCTAAAGACAGGAAATATAATTTGCAAAAAATATGCTAGATTTTAAAAAAAGCAGCAAGTTGCAGTCATATATACCTAAATGTTATTTTGGCAGTTAATTTAGTTCAGTGCAAAGCAAACAAACCATTGACAAGAATGAAAAACTAACATGAATTGGCAAATGGACAACTGACCTATATTCCAATTGGAAGATATTTTGGCACTTTTTTTAAAAAAAAAAAATCTTATTATAATTAAGGTCTATAAGGGTGGGACCATTAGGAGCCATTACTGTAGGAGCCCTTCCCCATGAGTGACTGTCATAAAAACTTAATTAAGTTAATAATTATGTATTAGTAATTTAATCAAGTTAGCAACTGTCATGAAAGCACTAACTACCCATTCCCACCCAGAACATCATCACTAAAAATGCCTTTTAGAAAGCCAATTTATACAATATGAACTCCATTTGCAGTTATGCACTCCTTTTCAAGGTAAGCACAGCATGAGGCAAGCTCAAACAAAAAACAAGCCATGCTTCAGAGCAAAGAATCCATTCATCAAGACCCTGATGACTGGATTATTCTTGTACAGAGTGTACACTCTGTACACTCTTGTACAGAGTGATGAAAAGGATGATAAGCAAACACAAATGCCAGCACAAATTGCAAACAGCACATAACTAGTGTTTAAGGTGGTGTATGGAAGAGCATAAAACAACATGTAGTTTGCATTGGTGTTTGCACAAAGTCAGCATAAGAATATTAAACACTCCCTACAGATATAGATAGATAGATAGATAGATAGATAGATAGATAGATAGATAGATAGATAGTAGGTGGGTTACCTCTGGTTTACACCGTTCTATAGAACTGGTAGTAAAACCGGCGGGAGGCTCCGCCCCCTGACCCTGATGTCATCATATCGCTTCTGCGCATGCGCAGAAGAGTGCACGTGCGAGTGAAGGAAGCGCAAGCGTGCGGCCCTGTTGCAAACCCGTAGTAAAGGTAAGTAAAACCCATCCCTGGATAGATGGATGGATGGATGGATGGATGGATGGATGGATGGGTGAGTGGGTGGGCAGGCAGACAGACAGACATATACATATACAAAATATATGCACACACACATATGTATGTATATAGGTATACATAGAGGGAGGGAGGGAGAATAACACACACCCACATACCCATAGTATGTGTATCCCTTGAATACCAAAACTATTATGTTAAGGCTGGAATTTTTTTCCTCTCTAATATCTAGTTTTCTATTCAAAAAGTCTTTTTGCATAGAACAACATTCCTTTCTCTGGAGACTCAATATATGATGAGGTACAGCCCAAATATTTGATTAGCAGTTGGGGAAGAACTGGGAGATATTTTGCTACCTGAAGCCACTACAACAAGGCAAGGTGCCTAAAAACCACATCAATCTAATTATATTGATGGATGAGACAGAAAATCCCACAAGCACTCTCTTCCTCTCTGGCAGTAAAAACTAAATGTTTATAAAAGCACAAATAATCAATGAAGACCAAAATCACCTGTCTGCGGGAGGTACCTCACTCTGCCTTCATGATAAGATTTCCATTCCTGTCCACAAAAGATTTATTTCATTTATCTCTATATAAATTATATTAAATTCTATAAATTTACATCCCTTCTTTTACTGCTTACATGCTATTCAAAATTTTGTTTAAAAGATACAAAGCATTTTAGAAAGTATTTCCTTCTAAGAATCACAAGACATCTTATTTTAGCATAAAATATATCTTTCCTTCCATTTACTGAAACAGAATGTGATGTATTTTGTGTCAAAAGAATAAACCCAAAAAGGATGTTCAAAGACAAACAAACACCCACTTAACATTAATGACTTTTGTCAGCATACTACCAGTGTGCAGCATGATGAACGGCTCTTAAAGATGGAGCATTAATAGTGCCATTATTGTTTACTAATCACTGAACTAAGAGGAACCCTTAATCTTGATCTACTGCCTTTTAACGCTGAGGAAATATCAACTGTTTCTCATAACAAAAGACACTGAGATAAGCCCGCAGAAAGATCTTCAGTGTGGAATGAAAAGATCATTAATGACCAAAGTTGTTTCTGTGCTATGATGCATTCCATTAACACATTTTTGATGGAAGACTAGGAGATGAATGCATAAGAAAAGAGCTGCCAGCTATTTTATTTCTAAATAAACCACCACACACAACAACAGTGCTTATGAGGTTGGTAAACATCACCATGGTTCTGTTATGAGTCTAGAACAGGGGTGTCAAACTCACGTCGTCATGGCATTGTCACATGATGTATCAGGACTTTTTTCCCCTTCGCTAAACGGGCGAGGGTGTGGCCAGTGCGTGATGTATCCGGCCTGCAGGCTGCGAATTTAACAGCCCTGGTCTAGAGTGTAAGTTACAGGAGTTCTTAGCAATTCTGTTACATTCTTCTCCCATTTTTAACAGAAACACTTCCTCATTTTAGCCATGGTCTATTCACTGCAGGATGAAGGCCTGTTCCGCATGTTTCTAGCTATACAGTCCTGAGCTTTCTTTTGCCAATTGGGCCTGCAATACTTGCTGATGTCGTCAATCCATCTTGTTTTAGGTCTCTTTCATGGATGCTTTTTATCAACTGGGATCCATTCTATGACTGCCTTGATCCACCTGCCATCAGTTCTTCTTGCTTTATGATTTCCCCAGAATTTGTGGGAAACATTTAGAACTTCCCAAACTGATAATCCTCAGCCATAGTTCTCTCTTCTCCCCTGAATAAATTTTCTATGCTTAAATGGTATTATTCAGGACAAGTAATGAAACTGTAACCTCAAGCCTGAAGTTTTATTTATATTTAGAAGATTTGTTATTTGCTTTTTATCAAAACCAAAAATATGGGTATTTATTTGGAAGATGTAGATAAATATACTCCAAGATTGCTGTATTTAGAATCCTAAAACAGCAATTTAAAAAAAAAAAGCATTATGTGGGTCCTTGACTTATGACCACAATTGAGCCCAACATTTCCATTGCTAAGCAAAACAGTTTTTAAGTGAATTTTTCCCCATTATATAACCTTTCTTGCCACAGTTGTTCAGTGAATCACTGCAGAAATTTTTAGTAACAGGGTTGCTAAGCGTATCTGGCTTCCCATTGACTTTGCTTGTCAAAAGTTCGCAAAAGATGATCAGATGGTTCCAGGACACCGCAACCATCATTAATAGATGTCAGTTGCCAAGCATCTGAATTTTGATCATGTGACCAGAGGGATATTGCAACAGTCATAATTATGAAACATGGTCATAAGCAGTGGTGGGATTCAGCCAGTTCGCACCACTTCAGAAGAACCGGTTGTTAACTTTCTGAGCAGTTTGGTGAACTGGTTGTTGGAAGAAATAATTAGGGCAGAGAACCGGTTGTTAAATTATTTGAATCCCACCACTGGTCATAAGCCACTTTTTTCAGTGCAGTTGTAACTTTTAACGATCACTAAATGAATGAGCTTGAGGACTACCATACTTGTATAGAGAACATATAAATAAGCACTATCCTTGTGTTCATGATGGGCCTATTGGTTTTCAGCATAAGCTTGGTATATGCTTGTTACTTATGGAAGCTGCCATATATGACCAGTCTGCTCCCTATAAGTATCACAATGCATTATATATGTATAGGAGAAAACACACACAATTAACTCCCTTTAAGCAACAACTTTATATACTGCCCTTAAACTCAGCTGCAACTCAGAGATAAAACTCCAAATACCAGGCAAGCAATGGAAGCTCTTCTCCTGAGATTTTTGTGAATGCAAAACCTGGCTACCCTATTTTTATGATGTGCTATTCACCTCCCAGGAGAGACTGTAACAGAGACCATTCTGCAAAATACATAGCCGTATAAATGTGATATATTTATTATGTAATTCACAGAGACATTCACATTCAAAACGTAATAAGCATTTTAAACTCTATGCCTGTATTAAAATATTAAACAATGAAGTACAATGAAGAGCAGTGGGGAAAAAATGAATTCATTTTGCTTCAGCAAGCAATTCTGCCATAAAAACAAAACAAACAAATAGAAGATAACCCAGGGCCATTATAGACTAATACAAATCTAAAATGTCCTCTAAATTAAAAAGAAGCTGAGTTTTATTTTTAAGAAGTCAGAGAGGCTATCTAACATACAACCCAAACTAGATCAACTATATATATACCCCAGGGATACAAATTCCATAGGCACAGGCAGTTACCCAAAGTATCTCCCCACTTACCCTTCGCTGTGCCATTTAACTACTAGTGCAAGCATTATATCTGCTATTGATGTAAACTCTGGTGTGTAAAGTACAAGGAAGTTTATTTCATTTCCAAGCTAACCTTAAGGTAACCTCCTTCCTGCCATCTCCTCTTTCCTCTCACCCATAACATTAACAGGATTCCAAACCCTGTCAGTGATTCTGTCTCTTTCTTATTTCCTTCAGATTGTTCTTCAACATTACTCAGGCTGCTCTTGTGAAAAGCTACCCTCTCAGAATATTATGTCCCGCCCCTCCCATAATTATCCTTTGCTACCCTCTCTTAGCAAAGGATAATCATAAAAGGAGACCATCAGAGACCTCCTTTATGGCAAAGGGACAGTAGTGGGATAAATGATAAAAGGAGTGCAAGGCCACTCTGAGCACAAAAGGTGCTAAAGAAATTTATAATAATCAGTTTTCTTAGCACCATGGATAGCGTGATAATCCTCATAAAAATCTTTCCATCAACCATCCCAAAGGAGAGAGATGTGGAAAGGCTTAGCTGATTATGCACTTCCGTTTTCCTCGTTGTGGAATTTGTCATTTTTCTACTTATAGAAAAATAGGCCTTGTGACAATTTAGCTGAAGAGACACAACTATCTCTGGTATTACAGGGTAATCCAACAATTAGGGTGGGAGGAAGTCATTGTTCTCAGATGTGAGGCACAGATGTTAAGTACAGACTGGATGTTGGGTTTTTTGTTTTTTGCTTTGTTTTGGAAATAGTGCAGCTTTTCTGTATTGGAGAAAGTTTGGCATTCATATAGGAAACAGTAAATCACAAAAAGAGCCATAACTCATTCAAGCATCTCAACAGTTCACTTGTTGTTTGCAACAGATCTGAATAGCTAATTTGCATTGGCAAATGATGCACTGAATACATATTGCTGTTGAACTATAGAATAACCCTGCCACTCATTCGATATAACAAACTTCTCAAATATAGTACAGAAAGAAGATTACACAACAAATACAAATGAGACATGGCTCAGAAATTTCATAAATATGAAGTGGCTTGGATGCTCCTTGAAGTATCTCCTCAGTCCTTCTGTAGACATTTGGGACTTTCTGAGACAAGAAAAACAGCATGAAATGTGGGAGTAGAAGTTGGGACACCCAATTCCAGTCCACTCTTCACCATAAAAATTCACTGGGTCATTGAGGCAGCCCAAACTACCTCATAAGATTTTTGTGGTATGGATGAAATGGAAGGATATCCTCAGGTAAATTGGTTTGAGTCCATGGATGAAGGGTAGGTTATAAATGTAACAAATGAAAAGTAACAATGTCCCAGACTATCAAAATGGTACACTTTTTAATTTTTCCTGCTAGTTACCAGGGAAACTAACATAGATAAAGGTAAAGGGGAGGAACAGGCTCAGGCTCAACCCATCCAAGACCGAGTGGATGTGGTTTCCGACGTCCCGATATAGTCAGCTGGTGCCATCGCTGACTATTGGGGGCGAATCATTGGCCCCCACGGAAAGGGCTCGCAACTTGGGCGTCCTCCTGGATTCACGGCTGTCTCTAGAAGAGCACCTGACGGCTGTGGCCGGGAGGATTTTTCATCAGGTTCGCCTGATTCGCCAGTTGCGTCCCTTTCTAGATCGGGACTCTCTACACATGGTCACTCATGCCTTCGTCACCTCTCGTCTGGACTATTGTAACGCTCTCTACATGGGGCTCCCCTTGAGGTACACTCGGAGGCTCCAACTGGCGCAGAGTGCGGCCGCGCGGGTGGTTATGGGAGCAACGTGGAGCTCCCATATAACACCTCTCCTGCGCGAGCTACACTGGCTCCCGGTGGTCTTCCGAGTGCGCTTCAAGCTTTTGGTTACCACCTTTAAAGCGCTCCATGGCTTAGGACCTGGTTATCTACGGGACCGCCTACTACCACCAATAGCCTCCCACCGGCCAGTACGCTCCCATAGAGAGGGGCTCCTCCGGGTGCCGTCGGCCAAACAATGTCGACTGGCGGCCCCTAGGGGGAGAGCCTTCTCTGTGGGGGCACCTACGATCTGGAACGAGCTCCCCCTGGAGATACGGAGGATCCCGGATCTGCGCACCTTCCGCCGTGCGCTTAAAACGTTTTTATTCCATCAAGCTGGCCTGGCCTAAATCTTCTCCTTTTTAAAATTTTTAAATTTTAAATTTAAATTTTAAACACAAATTTGAATTTGTCTAATTATGGGATATTTTCAAAATTTAGCCAAACTGTTTAATCTGTTTTAACCTATTTTAAATTTTGTATTTTCTGTGTTTTTATCTTTTGGGTGTTCACCACCCTGAGTCCTTCGGGAGAAGGGCGGTATAGAAATCTAATAAAACTAAAACTAAACTAAACTAAAACTCACACATATGTGCTAGTCATTCCCAACTCTAGGGGCGGTGCTCATCTCCATTTCAAAGCCGAGGAGCCAGCGCTGTCCAAAGATGTCTCTGTGGTCATGTGGCTGGCATAACTAAATGCCAAAGGCGCACGGAACACTGTTACCTTCCCACCAAAGGTGGTCCCTATTTTTCTACTTACATTTTTCACACTGCTGGGTTGGCAGAAGCTGGGACAAGTAACAGGAGCTCACCCCGTTACGTGGCACTAGGGATTCAAACCGCTGAACTGCCGACCTTTCTATCAACAAGCTCAGTGTCTTAGCCACTGAGCCACCACATCCCTTATAACATAAAACCCATCTAATGGAGCAGACTAGCTAAAGCACTATAAAATGCCGACTTTGAATTTACTACTCTGGCCATAATTTGTTCCAAAATTCACCAAATATTTCTGGACCTCTTTCCTATCTGGTCTAAATGAAGCTTTTGTCATCTTTTATTGTTTAATGTGTGTTGGGGAATCTGTGGTCTCCTAGACATTGCTGAACTCTACAATTCTGCAAATGCAGACAACATAGCCAATGATGAGATTTATATTCAAAACAATCTAGACAAACACAGGTCTCTCACTCTGTTTTAAAATATTGCTAGGTGTTAAAACTTTGTTAGTGAAGCAGCAGTTATTTAAAACTTGACTTCCTTGTGTCCAGTCCTATTGCTTTCAACCACTTGCTTTCAACTACTTCAAGTTAGTTCCTACTTGTATCAATCAATCAATTAATTACAGTCTTAGACCAGAGACCAGAAAAAATGTAATGCTCTCTACATGGGGCTCCCCTTGAGGAGCACTCGTAGGATCCAACTGGTCCAGAACGTGGCCGCGCGAGTGGTTATGGGGGCAACCTGTCGCTCCCATGTAACACCTCTCTTGCGCGAGCTGCACTGACTCCCAGTGGTCTTCCGGATGCGTTTCAAGGTGCTAGTCACCATCTTCAAAGCGCTCCATGGCTTAGGACTGGGATACTTACAGGACCGCCTTCTGACACTGCATGCCTCGCACCGCCCGATTCGCTCCCACAGAGAGGGCCCCCTCAGGGTGCCATCGGCCAAACAATGTCGGCTGGCAACCCCCAGGGGAAGAGCCTTCTCTGCGGGGGCTCCTGCCCTATGGAATGAGCTGCCCCTGGACATAAGGAGGATCCCCGACCTCCGCATCTTCCGTCGTGCGCTGAAGACTTTATTGTTTCAGCAAGCCGGCCTGACCGAATGAATTAATTTAAGTGGGTTTTAATGGTTTTAAAGGGGTTTTAGCTAGGGGTTTTAAATACGGCTAATGCTTTAAATTATTTTAAATTGTTTTTAATTTTTGTGTTGGTATTATTTTATCATGGCTGTACACCGCCCTGAGTCCTTCGGGAGAAGGGCGGTGTAGAAATGTAATAAATAATAATAATAATAATAATAATAATAATAATAATAATAATATAAAAATGCTCAGTGAATATACAATTAAAAATTCTAGTATAAAATAATACCATGTTTTCCCGAAAATAAGACCAAGTCTTATATTAATTTTTGCTCCAAAAGATGCATTAGGGCTTATTTTCTGGTTAGGTCTTATTTTGGGGAAAATACGGCACTAAATGTACCCATCTGGCTGACAATCTTAACCGGGGCTTATTTTGGGGGTAGGGCTTATATTACAAACATCCTGAAAACTCATGCTAGGACTTGTTTTTCGGTTGGGTCCTATTTTTGGGGAAACAGGATAAATAACAACTAAAATCTATAATAAAATCCAGCCTGACAATTATACATAGTCTGACTATACTTCAGTTGCAATCCATAAACTGTGTGACCCGTTGTAGGTTCAACGCTAAAAGGGAAAGGACTAAGCAGTGCAAAGTATTTGCCACATTTGTTATATAACATAATTATGGTGAAGAAGACACGTGTTTGCTATGAATCCCCAGTGTTGCTATGCAGAATCTGGCCACCTGTGCTGTAATTATGTTCATCCTTAAGAGCCACTGAAGATAGGTAGTGTCAGAACGGCCAGAATATCTAGCAGTTATTGGCAGAATATGTTTTTTTTCCTAATCTCTGCATAAAAGGAACATCTAAGAAACATGTGACCCATAGTCTCCACCTCTCCTGAGCCACAGGAACAGAGTCTTTCTGTTAAAGGTATCCTTTTATATTTGCTGTAGAGAATGGCCAATGGAAGTGCATGCACCATGCAAGCGAAAATGCTTTCCAGTGGTTTGCTGACTCCAACTGACTAAGATAGCTGGCAGGAGCAAAAACACATCTAATGGCATCTGGTGCCAGAAATAGCGGAGTTTTTCCTAAGTCCACCTGCCTCTCGATGTCCTCTACCCTTTGTCACAAGGATTGTCTTGCTAGGCCATAGTCCATCTTGAGTATTGAAGCTGGGGAGAAGCCTAGTTTGGCAAGGCTGGACTCAACAGTCTTGATTCATGACAAGGAGAATTTATCTTAGGGGATTAAGCCCCTAAACCCTTGTGGAAAGAAGTTCCTATTTGTAAATTGTTTAGCAATTATAACGCTACTAAACAATTATATGTGAAAGCTGCCTTATTCTTTAGCAACCTATATCTTATCCCTGAACAATAGCACTAAATGGCATGGCACTGGGCCCATTGTGTTATAATAAGGACAACTTTGGACTTTAAAGTCAATTTCAATTATTTCCAAATAGCATTCCTTTCTTCACTCTTTCCTACTTCTTCTCGTCTCCTTAACTATAATTTCAATATTATGCATTTTTTACCCTGGAGGGTTGCTACAGGCAAATATGGTTTCCAGTAGGGACACAAATGAATATTGTTCAGAAAAGTAAAATAGTTATTATCTTTATCTCTTCCCTAACACAAAATCTCCTCCCACTACCTAAGGATTACTGTACTGGCATCCTGAATTGCAATGAGCTGCATCAGATTATGCAATCAAACATTTGAAGGGATTCAGAGAATCTCTGAAAAGTGTACTGCACATTTCCTTTAAGAGCACCATCAAGGGTAGTTGGAATAGCTATTTCATCCATAAACAATACTTGTCATATTATACATTAAGGTGGGCACACTTCTGCATATGCCAGTTACTTCCTGAAATGGAATGAAAGTTGCATAAAATGAACTGAGACAGACAATTTGGATTGCTCGTCCTGAGAAGATGTCTGCTTTCAGAGAGACTCTTTTCCAGTTCCCACTGGAACTGGCCACCCAGAATTAACATGGTAGACTCCAAGCATGAGATTGGTCAACTTTCCTACACACACTTGAACTGGAATTATTTGAAGTGAAACCCAAGCCAGTTGTTGTACCTCAGGAATGTAGCAAGTACAGCTCCTTTATGGATAGTCTGAAATTTTCATCTACAAATAAATAAGTCCTACTTTTTATTATTCAGCAAGTTCTGAAATACTATTCCAGAACTTCCTATCTTGCAGGCCTTTCCCATTACACAAATGCCTGTATCTAAATGTATAAAGGAAAATGAGCAGAGCAGGAAAAGCTATTTTTTAAAAAAGTGATGGCATCTAAAGTACCGGGAGAAAAACGTCTTTACAAAAACAAATAGGTGTGATCAGCTGCAACCAGTAGCATTATAGAGAATTAAAACTTCAGCTGAGCACACAGGAGAAGCAGGGTTCCGTGAAGGAGAACAGGGCAATCAATAGGAATGGATTCTGCTAAGTTGCTAGATCTGCAAAGGCTGTCCTAAAGCTGAAAATGTGTACTCAGTTCCCCCCCCCTTAAAATTATTGATCTTATTAAGTAATGATCATTGAATTTTTCCCACACTTTCAAGCAAATATTGCTTTTAGCCACTGTGGAAGAAGATTAAGTAGGTGAAAAAATTAATATAGCAGTCAGATTTTTTTTTAAAAAAAAGCTAAATTCCCTAAATGTGTTAGGGAAACATGGAAGTTAGAAATATCTAATTGTAAAGAAGGAAATTGTAAAAAAAAATTTTTTTAAAAAACTTTAATAAAAATTATTATATAAAAAAAAGAAATATCTAATTGGACTGATTTTAGTCTATTTTGAAGGGTTCATTTCCTGCTTTTTGCAAGAAAATCCATAGACTGTAGAAAATAATCCCTTGAAGCTGAGGAAGACACATCAGGTTCTCAACCTCAGACAGAGTCTGTTTTAAGGACACTGAGCTCAACCCAAACCCTAGGTTCTACCACACATTTGCAATGTATTTTGCTAGTTATAGAGATCTTCTAAACAGCAGAGCAATTTACCATCTGGTAAGTGTTCCTTCAACTTGGGACAAGATCAAAATAAAGTGCAAATAAATAATTATAAGGATTTAAAACTAATTGAAAGCAAAAGGTTTATAAAAAATTTGAATTATGGAAAATTAAAATGGATTAAGGGACATGTTATATTTGAAACATTATTTTAAAGTAGTATGGACTTAATTGACAAAATAAACACCTTTGTAGGAAAGAGGAATGTTTAACTTTCTAAGAGGACTGAATGATGGATTTTCTTAAACAAATGATTAAGAGAAAGATGGAAAAGATCACATTACTATAATATTAGAAATAATAGGATGTGTCTAAACAATTAAGAAAAAAAAGGAACTCTTATTTTTGTTGCTCTAGCAATAGCAATAGCACTTTTAGCAATAACACTTATTTATATACCACTCCATAGTGCTTTACAGCTTGGGGTGGTTTACAAATATCAGCATATTGTCTTCAACAATCTGGATCCTTAGTTTACTGACCTGGGAAGGATAGAAGGCTGAGCCAATCTGAGCCCTATTAAGATTGAATTCCTGGCTGTGAGCAGAGTTAGCTTGCAATACTACATTCTAACCACTGCACCACCAGGAGTCCTGGTGCGTCACCTTTCTGAATTACACAGTTAAGGAGACAGCTACCTAATATTGGGAAAGCAACAAAAGAAGTGAGGAAAGGACCATCAACAGAGCAAATAGGATTATTCCAGCGAATAGGATGTACATAGGATATTATAAAAATTTGAAAAAAATATTATAGCGGCAATATCATTGATTGAATCTGTTATGAGACATTTAATTTTGTTTGAGGAAAGATGGAAGAAACTCTTTAATAGAATTATATTAATTATACTTATATATATTAAATTATAAATTAAAGATTTAAAAATTAAATGGTTTTTTTAAAAAATATAATTTTATAATTATGATAAATTTATAATTATATTTTAGTTAAATATTAAATACTTTTAATTAAAATAATTAAAATTTAATTATATTAAAGACGATAAAGAGAAGAAAGTCATAAAGCAGCCAGTGTAAAGGAATAAACTCTTATCTGTTGTTTGCTTGTTTCCTTGTTTTAACTGAGTAGCCTAAATAATATCAGTTATTCTGTTGATAAATAAGGTTTGGATTGTGATAACATTGTTTCATTATTTACTGATACGCAAATAAGAAAATTTTCAAAAAATCTGAAGAATATGCTTTAGGACAAAAATGTATCGGTATTGGATTATAGTATTTTCCACCCCTTCCACTTATTTTATAAATAATCTTCTTTTTCCATGGGAACCTATTTGAACAGATGTTGTTCATCTGATTCACTTCTGGATTCTCTGCACAAAGTTCAAGCAGATAGTGGAAAAGGAGAGATGCAGTGATGATCAGATTATCATGGTGACTGTTGCATAAAATATTGTTTCTGTAGGAGACTGAACTTTTAAGGGGTCTGACTGTTCCACACCCAAAAAACAACAATAACAACAGAAGGAATGAAAACAACCAGCTGTGATAATGTATTCAATTGCTTTCAAGTCTCAGTCTCAAGACATGCAATTCAACTATTTCAATGATGCTAAGCAGTTTGGGTTAGATCAATGCTGGGATGGAAGACCACCTGAGAACTTAAAGATACTACATAATACTATGTTTATTTCAGAATAAAACAAAATAAAAATTGCCACAGAAGTAAATAAATAAGCAGGCCCAGTCTCTAGGCAAGCAAACACTTTAGGATAACCAACAATCTTTATTATATTTTAATTATGTTACTAATAAATAATGCAAGTTATTATTAAGGATTACGAGTCTAAGGAGGGCATTAATAAAAATGGCATGACTCTGCCCTGAGAGCTAAGCTATTATTAAAGTAAAGGATGGAAATGGTTGTGTTTTAACACCGTTAAGTGGAGCTTTAGAGAAAAAAGCTTATTTTAAGTTTATTTTAATTCAGACCAGATGGCCTAAACCATGAGGGTACTGGTTATATAAAAATATTTTTTTCTTTTGTTTAATGGCTTGTAGCTCTGTTGAGGAGGGTCCAAACAATTATTTGACAGGTCTTGAGGTCTAACAAATATTTCTAGAACAGTGGGGACCAAAACTGGAAAACAACTATGCCTAGATCAATTTCCTACAACAACAAATTCTCAATACCAGCTTGACAGCCTGGTGACCACAGTTCTGAAACAATTGCAAAATTATAGCACAAGCTTCAATATCAGAAGTGTTCAAAGAATACTCACTGACACCAGAGAAATCAAGAAGTACAAAGCACAATGCAAAGGCAGAACAATGGAGATGCTTATATCGCAAGTACTTTCTTTTTTATTACTGAGAACAGATATGTTTATTTTACAAACAGTCAAGTTTATCTAGGATTATATAAATAAAATATGGCAGATTCTATCGAGGGAGAGCAGTTGAAGTGGCAGTATGGGGCACAACAAAGCAATTACCTTTGAAGATACTGTGGCATACAATACTATCTGTAATCTCAAAGACCAGGTGGTGTAGTGATTTAATGATCATGCTGGAAATCGGGAGACTGTGAGTTCTAATCCCAATTTAGGCATAAAGCCAGCTGGGTGCCCTTGGGGCCGTCACTCTCTCTCAGCCTGAAAAAGAAGCCAATGGCAAACCACTTCTTAAACAAACAAACAAACAAACAAACTTGCCAAGAATAATGTAGGGACTAATCCAGGCAGTCACCAGAAACCTTTTTTAGGTTAAATTGCCATTGTTGGAACAATAAAAGATAGTCTCATAGTTCTTGTGATTTTTTTCTACATTTAAGTTCTTTCAGTTAGATATACATTCTTTCTTCTGCCTTCTAAATGCTAATTATCCAAAAATAATTATTGTTATATTCTAACAGAAACAAATGTTGGTAAAATATATACAGTACTGATTTCTAGAATAATAGCAAATATATATATATATATATATATATATATATATATATATATATATATATATATATATATATATATATATATAGGCAGTGGCTCAGTAACTTAGAAGACGCCACAGAAAGTCTATATTCTGGTGGTTCAAGTACTATCCCCGAGGGATGGAGTAAGTTCCCATCACTTGTGATAGCTCCTGACCATCTAAAAGTTTGAAAGCATGTAAATGCAAATAGATAAACAGGTATCACTTTGGTGGGAAGGTAACCGCGCTCTGTGTTTCACTGCATACTCTGCACTGTGGTATGATGTAATGCTGGCTACAAAACTACAGAAACACTTTGGACAACTCTGGCTCAATGGCCTACAAACAAAGATGAGCACCACTCCATAAAATCAACTATGATTAGCAGAGTAAAATCTGCTAGTCATAGTAAAGTACCTTTATCAAATATTTATTTCTATGTATGAAATGTATGAAAGTATGAAATGTCCATCACAATAAACTAGACAAAATAAATATGAAAAAAATGCTGCAGTCATATCTCACAATGCATGGTAATTTAATAAAGAACAAGAGACTTATGAGGAAATTAATTTATGAATATATCATTTGGAAAACAGACAATCCAGTTAAATAGATGGGTTCAAAAATTAACAAGCAAGTACTTAGTTTGCTGCTCAAATACTTTCAGTTCAAAATAGTTCAGAGAACTGAAAGAAGCTGATATGACTGAATTCTTATTGCTCATTTTGAACTATTCAGCCTTTAAAAAGTTTTAAGTTCTATTTTTAATATAAGTAAAGAAAAAATATGATTAATAAAACCCTAAAAGCCAAATATAATTTTTCCTCAGCTTATTTTATTTTTCAAGGAAGTGTTAAGTTTTCTTGATTAATTTTTATATGATATGAATGCAAATTGAGCTCCAACTAATCTCCATTCATTTTCTAGAGTTCTCCAAGAATGTGATCCCTGAATTTCATTTGGTTGTGGTGATGGCTGATGTTTGTCTGTCTGTGTGTCTCTATCTATCTATCTATCTGTCTATCTATCTATCTATTTATCATCTATTTATTGTATATGGCTGTTCATCTTACACATTTAAATCTGGGGATTAACATTCTCTCTTATATACACCCATATATAAATCTACACAAACCATTCCACTTTTGCATTTTTAGTCAGCACGTGTCTACAGAACAGAGATAAGAGAGTGGTAACAGCAGTCCCATAGAAGACCACCTCTTTTGAATATCCTTCAAGGTTACATGTATGTTCAAAGCGGCATGGCTTTGACTTTATTGCTGTGACTGACATGATTACATTTTTGTGGTAGTCAACCTTTTGCCTAGGTTTGAATTCATTTAATTTACAGCAAAGTTTTTTATCTAAACAAATTTTTGAAAGTTCTGCAGTTGGCTAGTTAGTAGGGGTGGAGCAGTGGTGGGATTCAGCTGGTTTTCTCTGGATCGCGCGAACTGGTAGTGACAACTGCGGGAGGCTCCGCCCACCCACCCAGACATAAGACGCCATTACTGCGCATGCACAGGACTGCACACGCACTCACATTTGTGAACGGTAGGGAAGGTAAATGAATCCCACCTCTGGAGTGCAGGCCTGAGTCTCTGAAGAGTCATCAATCAAACCATACCTCCAAGAAATCTGACAGCTGGCTCACACTCAAAATATAAATTTATTTGCATAACATTTAAATTAAAATCCAGTTAAAATGCTAAGTGACAGGTAACATGACATTTTATGAATCAAAATTGCTCACTCTTGTTCTCCACAAGCATAAAATTCCCTCAAATAGGGTTATTCGTTTAAAAGTGGGATTCAACTGTATTGTGCATAAATTGTTGCTTTTCTCTATGTCACTTATAATCCATAGAGCTTTTGAAAGAGAACCACGATTTTATTTTGGAAAGAAAAATGCAGTCATGGGAGGGGGAAGAGAGAAGGAAACCTTTCACATTTGCAATTCAGATGGGTAATGGGTGAAAAGATGAGTGAAAACAATTTCTACTGACTTTCCAGTCATTTTACTTAAGATACTTGTTTATCTCTAAGCACAATACCTAGCATTTTTCTCCAGAGCAAGAAGATTGGCAAATAGTAAAATATTTAGAGTATTTGGATGATGGTTAACTGTTTAAAAGGCTGAAGCCTACCACGTGCCGCACAGGGAGTATGGAGGAACTGCACATGTTGTGTTGTTTCTCTATAGCTCCAAAGTAGACAAGAACTGCATTTGTATCTGAAACTCCAGCCTTTTATTTGTGTCAATCTTGCTTCAGTTTTTATGTAAAAACCATGCTTTAAAAAAGAAACAAAAAAAAAACACTTTTTATACAATCATTAGAAAAAGCACCCTGGGGTTTCGGAGAGATTATTTTCATAGAATAAATAGAAAATACACAGCATTGTGTATGAGCTGCGGTGGCGCAGTGGCTACTTCTCCTGATCACCAGCTGCCAACAGTTTGGCAGCTCGGGTCTCACCGGCTCAAGGTTGACTCAGCCTTCCATCCTTCCGAGGTCGGTAAAATGAGGACCCAGATTGCTGGGCGCAATATTCTGACTCTGTAAACCTCTTAGAGAGGGCTGTAAAGTACTGTAAAGTGATATATAAGTAAGTGCTATTGCTATTGACTGTGTGGTACAACTATAAACCATCTACAACAAAAGTTTGGGATCGGCTCCTCTTAGCATTTGAATTAGAAGTGGCAAGTGTTTTTATCTGTACTTCTCAATCTAGATCTTAAAATAGAGATAAGACTTAAGAAATGTTCAAGCCAATGATGTCCTGAAGTTGTCTTGTACTTGTGAGAGCTCATTGTTAAATTTTGGGGAATTTCGCAGTCCAATTAAGAATACTACTGAGCCCAACTGTTCAGCATCTAGCAATGTAGTGTGGCAGCAGCAATGGAGCTGACAGGGCTGGTTATTAAATCCTTACCACTGGTTCCACATGTCATGCTCCTGCCTAACTAGAACAATTCTTTGAGGGAGTTTGTTAAATGTTATCAGCAATATTTTTTCCTCATAATACACGAAAGTGTTTCTTTTTTTAAATAACTGTCACGTTAAAAACTGAAGTGCTTATATTTAACAAAGAAAATCAATTCCCTTCTACCTTATAAAAAAGAATCCTTGTGAAAACATAATAATCAGGATTTTTTTTCTTCTATGTGCAAAATTATTTTTAAAAGAACTATAGGCCTTCAATACTTCATTTTTTTAAAACTAAGAAATAAAAAGAAACACATAAATACACTGTAGTTTTGCTACAGTAGCAGAATATGCTCCACAAGTTTCT
Source organism: Arizona elegans (assembly GCA_022577455.1). Classification (NCBI taxonomy): domain Eukaryota; kingdom Metazoa; phylum Chordata; class Lepidosauria; order Squamata; family Colubridae; genus Arizona; species Arizona elegans. Next base: position 181,117,932 of record JAKOOJ010000001.1, read on the forward strand.
CTTTTCCTGATAATATAATTCCTGCCTCAGTTCATATTTTATGATGGTTCCAACTTCCAATCATACATTGCATATGTTACAAAGCCTTACTTGTTAATTCTTTCTCAACTATTTCTCTTCTGAGTCCTTAAAAAATTTTTTTGTTAAAGTTTGAAAACGGCAAATTACAAAAATGCACTAAATGTTCTAAAGGAGAAGAAAATACTTCCAAAGAAATATTTTAATGAAATTCAACCCTCTGTTTTTTCAGCACTACTAGGAAATGCATGGCTTAATGCATATTTAAATAATAGACCCTTAAATTGTTGCCTATGTCTCAGACAACAGGGATCCCCAAACCCCAGGCTACGGCCCACTACCATGCCATGGCCCATTGAGAACCAGGCCACATGAGTAGAAGGTGCTTGTGCTCACAGCCCCACTCGCACGAGTGGCAGGCACTTGCGCTGGCAGTCACACTTACACCAGCGGCAGGCCCTTGTGCTGGCAGCCCCACTCACACGAGCAGTGGGCCCTTGTGCTGGAAGCACCAGTCACATGAGTGGCATGTGCGTGTGCCTGTCCCTCATGAAAAACCATCCCCTCTTTCCTGCCCCCATGCCAGGCTACCAACCCAGAAATGTTGGGGACCGTTGTCTTACAATGAGCTTTTCTTTAATAATAATGTTATTAAGAATTATAACTACAACAGTAAAAACTAATACAAACTGAAAAAACTAAAAGAATTAAAAAAAATAGAAGATGCATAAAATAAAAAATAAAAAGAGAAATAGAAAAAAGTAAAAAAGTTAAAAAAAATAAGAGAAATAGAAAAAAAGAAAAAATAGGAATACAGTGAAAAAAATTGAAAGAAACATATGAAGTGACTTCCCACCTTCCTCACACATCTAAACTACTTTAGTAACTGATCATCTTTTTCTAAAATACAAAAAATGATCAATTGTTCCTAAATCCTGTCTCTTATATATGAACAAATCCATAAAACCTCATCATTTCTGTCCTAATGTCAGGAAAAGTCCACTAAGGTTATCAGATATAGCTTTGATCAACTAAACAACTTAATATTACTTCCTTTCACTTCTAACAATCTTGATCTTTAGTTTCTTCAAATAATGTCACAAAATGTGATTTCTTTTCATTCCTCACAAAATTCTTCAAAACAGTAAAAAGCCTCTTTTATAAACTCAATAAAGCAAAATTATTCAAATCATTCTGTTAATCAGGATTCTGATGATTCTGATGATTGCCTAAAGGGGACTTTATGTTATGTTGAGATGGCAGAGTTGAAGATTGGGTCTCAGCAGGACTTCGGGGGCATGGAAAGTTCCAAAGGAAACCACTAACCTGTCGGTTAGGCATCTCACCAAAACTGTAGAAGTAGTGCTTGACTATTTTTATTATTTCTATATTTCTATATCTTATCTGTTGTGTGCCAGCTTCCTCTTATGTAACTAAGTGAAAGCAAAGAAATGTATAAATATCTGCTTCACACTGTGTTCAGGGTTCCTCTACTTTTAGGGAGGACCCATCTTTATTCAGCTGTATAAACAACTTTGGCTTATCATGACAAATTCGGACTCCATCTTTTATTTTACTGAATCACACCTGACAACCTGCATAACAATCCTCTTGGTTTGTTGTTTGTATATGTCATAAGTAAATGCCTTATTCTATAACAAGAGATATGTATATATGTACAGGATATAAAGGGTTAATTTATTCATCCTCCTTTAATGTATTCATGTGTAATCACCCCCCTTCCTTGACTCCTCCCCTTTGATATAAATAGAGAGTGCTTTTACCTCATGCTTGCTTCTCACTGTAAATCTGACAAGAATAAGTAGAATGCCTATTATGAATAAATTTTTCTTTAACTGAAGAAATTGCCTCTGAATTCATCATTGAGTCTGATCCTCAAAATATTGTAACAAGCTGGTAGCAGAGGATGGTTTGAACTGACTCAATAAAATCCAACATGCCTAAGAAAGAAAACCTCAAGAATAAAAAAGAAAGACCCAATACCAGGGCAAATGATAAAGAAACAAAAACAGATCAAGAAATGATCGACGAACCAATAAATACAACAATCAAAGAATCTGAAGATAACACCACAGACATCGAAGAAACAGCAGATGAAACCGACAACCAAGAAGAGAACAAAATAAAAGACAAAGACCTCAGATTGGAGATACTGAGGCTAATAAAAAGTCAAAAAGATGACCACAAACTCATCGCGGAACTCCGAGGCTTCTTGGAAGAAAACGGAGCAGCGAGAGAAAAAGACATTGAAAAAGCCAAACCCGAAAATACAAAAATGGTGAGCGAACCTACAACGAAAGAAAAAATAACCAGAAGCAAGACCAGAGGTCCCGCTCAAAATTTTGAAAGGCAGCCATCTTCTCTTCAACCGGCCACAGAAATGAACACGGCTGAACCAATCAGAATGCACCATTAAAAAACTCTGGCGTGAAAAAACATAAAAAATAGCAAAAAATATATTTACTCTTCTGAAGAGTCAGAAACAGATACAGAAGAATCATCCACCGAACAAGAAATCGAAACACCCATGAGAAAAATATTTAAAACATTTGGCACAAGTCTAACAATTTCAAAAGAATCGATAAAAGCCAATAATGCAAAAATACAAAAGAAACGAACCACAGCTGCCAGCAGAACACCCAAGATCGAGCCGGAGACCGAATCATCAGAAGGAGAGCACTACGAGGGAGCTACAGCAAAGAGAACCTCTCCCAGCGGCTTCAGCAGAGAAATGACCAACGCGCATGCGCAGATGAACACAGAGAACTACAATGAACTTTATGAAGAAGGAGAACCTTTCAAGCTCATCAGCAGAATACCCACACCATTCTGCAATTTTCAACATCTACAGGACCATGGACTACCCACAGTTGTAAGTAGTGGGAATAGTAATATTGGGAATCTACCTAGTGATTTCCCAAAACTTAGAATTGATGGCATCAATTTACAGGAATGGTGTCAACAAATTCAGGTTGTCTTTATGAAAGAAAATTTATTATTTTTTATAACCAATCCTCCCAAAAGACCTTGGACTCTAAAAATGGACTGCCTGCATCACAGAGCATTCTATTTAATAATTTCTAGCATATCACCTGCCATGTACTACAGTATTAAGCATAATCTTACTGTTTCAGAAATAATTCAATGCATGTTTAAATTGTTTCATAGTGAAAGTGTAGCAACAACCACTAGAATGTCTAAAGATTTCTTTTCAGCCAAATTAAGATCTGGAACCACCATAAGTGAACATTTAATATCCTTAAACAAAACCAGAGCAGAATTACATCTAAGAGGAGAAATAATATCAGAACAGACAATGAAAAGCGTTATCCTTAACTCATTAGATTCATCATGGGATAACTACATATCACACTTAGACTCAATCAATCTAGGATACTTATCCATAGAAAATCTGTCAAATAAGTTAATAGCTGAAGATAATTTGAGGAGAAGTAGATACAATGCATACACAGAACACAGACAGACAAAAGGGGTAACCTTCCAAGAAAATCACCAAAAAACAATTGAATGTTACAATTGTGGATCCAGAAAACACTCTAAAGGAGATTGCCCCATGTTTCATAGGGAAAGACAAAACCGTGATTATAGGGGTAGATATCAAGACAGGCAATCATCTATTGATAGATACAGATATAGAAACTCCCCAAACTACAGAGAACGCAGAAAGGATAGAGATAATTCAAGGGACAGAAAATCAGGATCATTAAATGGATTAGATAAACATAACGATGTCATCACACAAAATTCAAAAAACAATACTTGGCTCATAGATTCAGGGGCGACTAATCATACAACAAATAACAAGAAAATACTGTGTTCATTCACAACTGATAAATTTATGATAAGAGTAGCCAATCAAGAAAATGTTCAAGTCATAGGGAAAGGAGATGTAAATATACCTGGTTTAGGTAAAGTAGAGGGGGTATTGTTGATACCAGAAATATCACATAACATACTTAGTGCAGTGAAATTAAGCCAAGATTTCAACATAAATATAATCTTCTCTGGAGGAAAAGCAATACTAGAAAAGGATGGGACTAAATTGAATAGTGTAGTTATCGAAGAGGGCCTACCCTTCCTTGTAACAGAAGATAAATGGTTGCATAACATTAATACAAACACTGATGACGACATCAACATAGACAGTGAACATAGTAACAACAATGACAATGAAGAACCCAATACACACTGTAATCACAAAGACACACCCACTAGTGATACACACAATAACAAAAGACCCAATATAGGCAAACCAATTCATGATGAATGTGCACACATGTTGCATAGGAAATTGGGACATGCAAGTTTCCCTATAATACAAAAAATGATTGAACATGCTGATGGCGTTAAAATAAAGGATTGTAAAAACTATTTGGAATGCTCAGTATGTAAATCCTCAAAACTCAGAACAAACCCAAAACCAAAGAGGGCAACAAGGACCTCTAACCAAATTTTTGATCTGGTACATATGGATCTGGTTGGTCCATTAACACCATCCATCACATACAAAAAAAGATATTTCCTAACTATTGTAGACGACTATAGCCGTTATGGATTTGTTTATACTTTAAAACGCAAAGATGAAACTTTCCAAAAATTCAAAGAATTTTACAAACGTGTAGAAACACAACACAATATCAAAATAAAACAAATCATGACAGATAGGGGATCCGAATTCATGTCAAAAGAATTCTCACAATGGATAAAAGACAAAGGAATGATACACTTCACGACTAGCCCATTTTCTGCTTTTCAGAATGGTACAGCAGAACGAAAGAACTCGACACTGCAAACCATGATTAGATGTACACTAGAAGATGCTGGTTTAGGAAAACAATTCTGGTCAGAAGCATTACTATATTCAAACTATACCCAAAATAGGACCTGGTCTAGCATCCTAAATAAAACACCATACGAAGTGATGTACAATAGGAAACCAAAAATATCACACATGCACATATTTGGAGTTACAGCAGACGTACACATACCAAAACAATTAAGACGTAAGGGAGATAACGTATCCAGAAGGCTCAGATTCATGGGATACGAAACAGGCACAAAAGGATATAGATTCATTGACAATAATAACAAATTCATAGTCTCAAGAACAGCAGTATTTCATGAACAGGCCAACTGGTCTGTTAAGATACATCTTAACGAGATAATCCAAAATACAGAACCAAATATTGAACAACAAGACAGAATAGAAAGAGAGAAACATGAACATAACACACATGATGACAAAAACAAAACATGGACAGGTAACCATACCAGGATAAAAACAGATTCATTAACCAAAAAGGAAGCAAGGTATCTACACGATAATGAAAGCATTCCAATAAGAACAATCAGGTGTAACAGAAAACAATTACCCAATAAGTATAAGGATTATATAATGTGTGTGAATGACGAGACACCAACACCTAACACATACGAGGAAGTGTTGAAACTTCCCATGGAAGAAAGAGAAAAATGGAAATTAGCCATAACAAAAGAAATGAACAGCTTGCGTGAATTAGGTGTATTTACACCAGTCCCTGCCCCTAAGAACAAGACAATTATAGGCACCAGATGGATATTCAAAATCAAAGATTTAGAAGAGGGTAATAAATTATATAAAGCTAGATTAGTCGCACAAGGTTACGCTCAAAAATATCCTGAGGATTACACTGACACATACTCTCCCACTGTAAGAACCGAAAGTGTTAAGACAGCTTTAGTCATAGCTGCTATACTCAGTCTTGATGTCTTTCAATATGATGTGCAGACTGCATACTTACATGCAAAGCTCGACAAAGAGATATATGTAAGGGCACCTCATAGCCAATGTACAAATAGAAATGAGACCTGGTTACTTAACAAAAGCTTGTACGGATTAAAACAATCCGGCAAGCGTTGGTATGAATGTCTAGTCAGCGTGCTTAAAAATATGGATTTCAAAGCCACAACTGCAGACAATTGCTTTTTTGTTAGAAAGGAAGGTGAATCATTAGAATTTGTGTTAATCTATGTGGATGATATTTTGTATATAGGCAAACATAAAGAAAGGAAAGACTTATTTGTATCCAAGCTAAGTGAACATTTCTCTTTAAAGTCGCTAGGAAGGGTAAACAAATACCTTGGAGTTCAAATCAATAAAACAAGAAAGGGATTCAAATTATCCCAGAGAGATAAAATTATAGAACTTCTGGAAAAATGCAATTTAAGAGATGCCAAACCTTGCGATACTCCTATGCAGACTGATTTTCTAAGGAATATGGATGAATCTTCACCTGAGTTCAAGAACAATACATTATATAGATCAATTATTGGTTCTCTCTTGTATATATCTAATTGGACCAGGCCTGATATAGCTCTGCCACTTAATTTATTATCTAGACATGTAAGTAAACCACTTATGTATCATTGGGAAGCAGTTAAACGAATACTAAGATATCTAAAACACAGCATAGATTTCTGCCTACTCTTAGAACCCAATAATATTAAAGAACCTATTATCACCAGTTACGCTGATGCAGACTGGGCAGGTGACATCAAATGTAGAAAGAGCACCTCAGGTTATGTATTATTTTTAAATGATTGCCCAATATTCTGGTACACTGGGAAGCAAGATTTAGTAGCGATTTCCACAACAGAGGCAGAATACGTCTGTTTATCTAAAGCCTCAAATAATTTAGTGTGGTTTAATGATTTATTATCTGATATTTGGAAGAATCCAATACTACCATTTGTCATACATGAAGATAATAAGGCGGCTATAGAAATATCAAGATCTGACGCCATTGGTCAAAGGTCCAGACATATAGATATCAAATTTAAACACGTGAGACAATTATCTCAGGATGGATTCATTAAAGCAATCCACTGCGAAACCTCAGAACAAATAGCTGATATATTAACTAAACCTTTACCTTCTAAACAACACAAATACTTGACATCAAAATTACAAGTACTATATAATTCTGAATCCGAATGCAATCATTGTTATATGTCGAATCGGCATTTAGAGGGGGATTTGTCATAAGTAAATGCCTTATTCTATAACAAGAGATATGTATATATGTACAGGATATAAAGGGTTAATTTATTCATCCTCCTTTAATGTATTCATGTGTAATCACCCCCCTTCCTTGACTCCTCCCCTTTGATATAAATAGAGAGTGCTTTTACCTCATGCTTGCTTCTCACTGTAAATCTGACAAGAATAAGTAGAATGCCTATTATGAATAAATTTTTCTTTAACTGAAGAAATTGCCTCTGAATTCATCATTGAGTCTGATCCTCAAAATATTGTAACAGTATATCCCTTTTATTTATTAAGACATAAGCCAGTTGTCAACTTGCAAAGCATCTCTGGCCTGCTCTCGAGTTGCCATAAGCAAGAGGGAATGGGAAACCGATGAAACGGCCCAGCAGCTGAAAATGGATGCACATTCCAAACTTATCGCTCTCAAGGCTGTATCCCAGGTTTACCCACAGGGCAAACTGTAGAGAGGGGAATGGTCTCTACAACCCGCAAAATTGCTCCGTTGGCAAATGTGATTGATAACACACCCTTGGAGAAAGGGAGAAACAGGGTCATGATTGGGGCATAAATTATGTAGGGTCAGAGCTGGCTTCACTTGGGAACGTGCCGACATAAAGCTCCTAATAAATAACTGGATTTCTTTTTAAGCTTGGCTCGAGGCTCATTATTTAATTAGGGCATTTTCCATTCCTTTCTTATGGCCTGTCATTTGTAAATCAACTTTCATCCTTAGTTTTGATGTTGTTAAGTAGAACTTGTTTCTCTTCCATAATATATTTTAGATACAGTCTATCTATAGAGCAGACACTCTTAAAATTAATGTCAGGGTCCACTGTTTAAAATATTTTGCTTCACTGTGTAATTGTAAGTTGAGTTTGAATGTTTGTCTGTTATAATTCTACTTTTTAGTTCCTTTTAGTTGTCTCTAATGTCCATTTTTAAAGTTTTATTAATTTTTTTTGCTATTGTTGTTTTAATAAAAACAAAAGCATTTTCCTTAGGGGAAGGATTCATTGTAATTAATTCCATTTTAAATTTATCTGGTTCCTTAGTCTATTTATAACTTTCCAAAATCAAAGTTTTAACCAATCCTTTGATGCTTTGTTAAAAAAAAAAAAAACCTTAAAAGAGTTCTTAAAACTTAGTTCACTTAAGACTGAAGGAAACGCACTTAGTGCTGTACAATAATAATAGCTATAAAGCAGTTAACAATCGATTTCCAAAAGAAATTGGAAAGAAAGTATGAGAACTTAGTGTCCTTTCAAAGGCACTGACTGAAGTTTGAGCAAGATGATTATTCCCTCATCTCCCAGAATTGTAAATTGTCTTGGAGTCTCCTTGTGAGGAGAGGACATCTGGAGCATTTGTAGACAAGGATAAGACTTCTCTTTGTCTGGAGAGGAATTATTGAAGAGCCAGTCTACTTGCCAGCTTTTCATTCCAGCGCAATCATCAGTGAGCTTTGAAAAACAAATCAGACTGAAGTAGGATGAAAGCACACTATTTTAGAAGAAATATGGTTCTATAACAGTAGTTTTTGGCATGGAAGAATCCCAAATGAACTCCACCATAAAAAGACATCTTTTGCTGCAAAGGGAAGTCCATAGCAACATGAGGCTTTATACTATAATAACAGTACACGCTGACATAAACTTATTACTATACATAATAGGATACTTTATTTATTAAAATAGAACTTTGTTCTATTGTCCAGCATTCTGTATCACTATGAATGCAATTCTAGATTAAAGCTATAGCCTATAGCTATAGCCTAGTTGAAGATAGGGATAGGGTTATTAAGATGTTAATGTGTGCACTTAACTTTGATTATGATATTCACAGATATCTGTTATCGATGACAGTAGAATGCCCTGGTTATTCTAATTTGACCATAGAACTGTAAGCAGTGGTGGGTTTCAAAAATTTTTTACTACCAGTTCTGTGGATGTGACTTCATGGGCATGGCATGGCTTGGTGGGCATGGCAGGAGAAGGATACTGTAAAATCTCCATTCCCACCCCACTCCAGGGGAAGGATACTGCAAAATCTCCATTTCCTCCCAATCAGTTGGGACTTGGGAGGGAGAGAATAGATGGGGTGGGGCCAGTCAGAATTTTTACTACCGGTTCTCCGAACTACTCAAAATTTCCACTACCAGTTCTCCAGAACTGGTCAGAACCTGCTGAAACCCACCTCTGACTGTAAGTACATAAATATGTCATGAGCCAAACTCTAAGCAGCATAACAGTAGTGGCAAAGAAGGAAAGGGTTTTGGATTCTCTCATACATTGCCTTACCTAACATACCAATTGCAATTGGGACTAGCAATTCCATCACTAAGTAATGCAGTCATAAAGTGAAATGTCACCTGACCATGCCAACTTAGAATGTCAGTTCTGGCTGCAGTCATTAAGTGAATCAACCATGTTCATTAAGCACGATATCATATGATTGCAACTTGCAACTTTCTGCTGTTTTCCTGACTAAATTTAATTGTTGGAAGCCAGCTATGAAAATTGCAATTGCCGATTGTGTAACCCAGTGTTGTGATTATTGCAAATATGTGTCAATTTCCAAATGCCCAAATCATGACCACAAGGATGCTACAGCAAGTACAAGTTTGAGGGAGAGCCCTAATTCCAATACTTTTTGTTTCCTGCTTATAATGTGATATAAAAATTAAAAATTTTAAAAGTATTTAATGAATATAAGAAATTTACTTATTATTGATAATAAAATGAGAAATAGAAAATCAATATATGTAGAAGAAGGAGTGGCAGAACCTGGGGGGTGGAGTTCAAAGAGGGATCACCCTAGACTCCTTATGTAGCCATAAATGGACTAAGATCAACCCCTATCTAATTCCAAGCAGGTGCTACCTTCTCTGGATAAGAGGAAGGAAATCTGGACTACTGCCCACAGGCTGTTTAACAATAAATCAGTTTAATTGGACCTTCACATGTGGACCTGGTCTTTCACACCTGACATTATAGGCCATCCTTTTCTTTCTTTTTCATTGTAATGGATTTGGCTCATATACCTGCACTCACTGCCACATAAGGATAAACCAAGTATAAAGATAAGGATTAGGATTAGGATTAGGATTAGGATTAGGATTAGGGTGAGGGTGAGGGAGAGGGAAAGGGAAAGGGAAAGGGAAAGGGAAAGGGAAAGGGAAAGGGAAAGGGAAAGGGTAAGGAGTGGTAGTTGTTTAAGCTACAGATGATGCCATTAGGTTTCTTACCACTATTTTAAAATATTTATTTCTTGTCAACTTCTATCTTTAATTGCAAAAAGAAGTGAACTAGATGTCTATACCTATATGCAACTGGATACATATGGATTCATTTCAGATTAAACCAGCTTCTTTCCTCTGAAGTTATTCTGAAGTCCTATTGATATTTTATTAATCTATACATTTGTTCTCATTTGCGCTTCTGATTCCTTCAAGTACCTCATCAACTCACATAGTTGTCTATTTCCTTTAGCTATCATGCACTCTTCATTCCCATTTGACCCAGGAAGGGGTGAGAACAGTAAAAAAGAAAAAAGAAAGAAAAGGCAAAGAGAAAAATAAGGTATGAGAGAGATATTCAGGGAAACAGATCACTTTCCCTCTTCCTTCCCCCTCCACATAATTCTCAGCACACAGAACTTATAAAAATAATAATAAACAGTTCATTAAATTTTATGCCAACCGACTTCCAGCAACTTCAGATGAATTACATAATTCAGAGGGATCTAAGTTGTTTATACATTAATCACTGCAATCAAATTGATAAAACCCTGCCTTCAGTTTTAATATTTTTTTAAAAAAAATATTCCACAGTATATTGTACCAAAGACAGCTTTTCACTTCCGTTGTATAAAAGTTTTCCATTTTTGGAGCAGTCTTGACAAATGACTGTCTTGTGAATGAAAGAGAAAGAATGCTAACTTTATCTCCTGTTTCCACAGTGCCTTTTAGATAACCCTTTTTGTTTCATGTTCAGAGCTTGCTGTCTACACACGCCTCAGAGTCTCAGCTGAACAATACCTCAGACTTTTAGCTGACATTTCAGCCTGAGCCCATGTCAAACACACGCAGGGAGAAAGCCTTGATGTATTAAGAAGTTTCAGCATATTAGCATTATTTCAAAACACTTCAAGCACTAAGAAGAACAGGCTTCTAGGAAAGTCTTTGGGTGTGTGGAGATTTTTAAATGTACAAGCACAAGCATTAAATTCAGAAATAATGAATCAAATTAATCACTGGAATGTGCCAATAGTAAATTTAGCTACAATGCAGTCTTTTGCAAGCTAGAAGTCATAGATGCAGAGCATGCCTTTACAAGGTCTATGGAGAATGTTCACAAATACTAGAAAAATGCATTTTATGTATTTTAAGTGTATTTTTAAAAAAATAAAGAAAGAAAAGAAACCAGAATGTTTACAGAGAGACAGGCAATTGGATTATTATTTAAAATTTTATGAGCTGCTTTCTTCTGGAAATTATCCCCCAATGTTTATAGTAAACATTAAAAACCACAAAAGCTTTGCACAATATCAATACAATGAATATTAAAGAAAATTTGTGTTGACAGCTTCCCTCCCTCCCATCTTTGTTTTTCTTCCAGGCAGATTTGCTAAAGTCTCTACTTGCTTATAACCCTGGGTACCACAGAACAAAATTGGAGTGCAATGAGACTAACCAATTATAACCCAGCAGTAATAGGGAGTTGATGGCCTCCATCTGTTTTATGTATTCAAGCAGACACTTGTTTTTTGTTTAGTTGGTTGGACTCAATGACCTCAATGGACATTTCCAAATTCATGACTCAATAATGGAAGGCAACTGAGGAATAGATACATAAATAAAGCCATCCAGTCATTTTTCTGAGTGATAGTAGCATATAAATTTAATAATTAAATAGTTGATGCTACATTATTTCCCATTAATGTGTGTGTGTGTGTGTGTGTGTGTGTGTGTGTGTGTGTGTGTCTGTGTGTATTTTCCTCTAGCCAGGTTTTTCCTACGTAACCAAGGTTTTTCTGCAGCCCTAGCTGCATATATACCCCTATTTCTATTATAGTCTAACTTTCAATTGTTTATAGGAAGCTACCCTACAGCTCTTGGTTTGTTGATGAGTATCCATCTGACAATATTACGTTTGATTATTACTAGAACCAGGAATATTAGTTCATATTAAAAAAATATTGTTCCATAAATTATTTCACTGGAAAACACAATTTGAAGATATTTCTAAGAAGCCTATCCTATCAATGAGGATTTTCTTAAATTCATTTTTATTAATTAAAGACCTCAATGTATAAATGTCTTCAAAAATGAGATAAGAAGGTAATTATTGAAAAATAATAAACAAGGGAGAAAATAAAGTTAATAGATTTTTCTATTTTTACCTGTTACTGACATCAGCTTCAGATGAAATCTTTGCAACAGGAGAAGTTGTGAATATTTTTAATTCTGTATTTTTACAGTACGCAAGACTGCTTATTATCCCAACCAAGCAGATTACACAAATACTTAGAAGAGAGATATACTGAACATGAATGTGTCACTATACTGTATCAAATGCAAAATCTGTACATTTATATGTAATCTTAATATTCAAATATAATCTAAGTTGCATGATTTATTCATCCACAATTTAAAAAAAACTAATTTACTGTCACCTTAAGAACGAATGCCTAAGTTTGCATCAATTTGCCCTTCTTTTTTTAAAAAAACATGTTAGAACAATTTACATTTTACATTAGTTTCACTGATTGCACCCAGACTCTCAGCAAACCACTGAAGATACATCCTTAGACTCAAGGCCAGATTTTCCTATAGGCTAACTAGGCTTCAGCCTAGGGCCTCAAGATCAAGAGGGGCCTACATTCAAATTGTTAGCAAAATTAAAATTACACTTTCACTATAGGTGAAAGGGCCTCATAAGTGGAATAGCCTAGGGCCTCTTTTCATCTAAATCCGGCCCTACTTAGACTACTATCTATACTCTACAAAAAAGCTTGTGTCTTTTTGATATTTGTAATCTTCAACTGGACGAAACACTGTATCACAGAGCAATACTTTATCAACAAAGGTACCTCAAATGGGTTACAGAATGCTGGACCCATTACTTCAAGTGAATGAAATTTGGAGGAATGGAGGGAGGGAGATTTCATATGTTCACTGCCACCTTTCCACAAGGAAATTCAATGGGGAAAACACCAGGAAGTTGCTCCTACTCTCAATGATAGTTTCCCTGCCCATGGTCACTGTTTTTCTGATTAAGTAAGGAAATATGTATGAAATGATGACCCAATGGATCACAGGTTCTCTAGTGTCCAATAAAGGTACAATTCTGGATGACTGCAACTTGAGGTCCCCTGCAGCAACATTCTAAGAAAAAAATGGTGTAACTCTTAATATGTAAGGCACCATTTTCAGTCACAAGAAACTTATTACTTTTCAGATCTCTTTATCTTAAAATGATTAATATGATTAATATCTCTGTCATTTGTCAAGATACATTGGCCAGCATCAAGATACATTGTCTCTTTCTCACAGATATGCTCTATTGTTTTGTTTTTATTTTTTAAAAAAACATATTTAACATATTTAATAGGAGTTAAGAAACCTCCCACAAATCCACCTAACTCATTATTAAACTCATCTTTTGCTACCATTATACCTTTTCACTAACACAAGAAATTATTCACTGTGTAAACGATTTTTTTTCCTCCTTCTTTTTTACGTTAACTGAAATTTAACTTGTTCTTTCAGTCATTGAATTATTGTCTTCTGTTTCTTGGTGAATAAAATGAGATATTACAGCCAGTTGTCTGAGAACCATTTACTTGTATGGGTGATGGATTAGATGATGGATTCTAACAGACAACATTGATTGGAAATGTATGGAAAGCCCATCAACTCTACTGAAAGCTGTTGATTTTCTCATTGAAATTCATATTGCTTTACTAGAGAATAATTTGATTTTTCACTGAGTCATATAGTTGAAATGTGATGTCAGGTCTAGCCCTAGGTATGCTTTCTAATAGCTCTGATGGCCATGCTTGCTTATTAATTTTTATGATTTATTTACTGTCTTTCTATTTGCAGAACTGCTGAGGCCCTTTAAGTGCCCTTTAAATGGCTGGCCTCTACTCAGCTCTCAAATGAACTGAGCTGTACCACAAAACCTTAGGTTACAAAAAGAATATAGCACTATGCTTTGGCTTGGCACGTTCAATTCTTCTATTGCCAACTACTGTCAATAACTATTTGGAAATGTGACCAAAAGGAAACAAAAACCCAAGTCCAGAGAAAGAGGACTCTCCTGCTGAAAGCTACAAAGTCTAGGGTTGCCATTTAGTTAAAGCTAACTGGTATTTTCTTCACAGCTTTCTAAGTTATTTAACATACAATTTTCCCATGTTGCTTTTTTCTAATACCACTCAAGCAAATACAAACTGTTTCATTTTGGAAACATGCCTTACAATTATCCACATACCAGGTATCAAAGTTGCTCAGCACAGATACCAACGTATTGCAATGTTAACATCTGTTTATTTAAATTTTTATATTAACTCTGTAGTGGTTAAGGTGCTGGCCTAGAAATCAAGAGATTGTGTGTTCTAGCTCCACTTTAGGCATAAAAGCCAGCTGAGTGACTTTTGATCCAATCACTCTTTCAGTCCAACCCACCTGAAAAGGATTGTTGTTGTGAAAAAAAATAGGGGGAGGAAGGAATATTAGTTATGTTCTCCACCCTGACTTATTTACAAAGTAATAAAGATGGGAGAAAAAACTAATTAATAAACTTTTGCAATGGGGATTTATTTTTAATACTTTTTGTTATGATACATGATTATGGTTACAATTCCTAGCAGGAGTTTGAGATTGGCAATTAATCAATCAATCAATCAATCAATTCATACTTACAATTGATCTGATGAGGTTCTCTTTTGCCAGTTTCAAGGAGGTTTTATAGCAATTTGCCAGATCTTCTTTATGGATATCACTAATATGTCCTCGAGCTATAGGTCCCACAGTGTGAATGACATCTGCAAAGAATAACACAATCAGTATCAAAACTTGAATAAAATTATATAAAATGTCAAAGGCAACTTGGTAAGTCAGCAGACGGACTCTGATCATGAGGATTTTTCCTGATTAATGACAATGTCCCTGAGTCGGATGATGTAAGAGGTAGATATGAAGTAAGGAAACAAACTCTTCCAAGTCCTGTACTGAGAGTGCCTTCTAAAACAGGGGTGTCAAACTTGCATCATCATGGTGGTGTCACATGACGTATTGGGACATTTCCCCTTCTTTGCTAAACTAGATGTGGGCATGGCCAGCACATGACGCATCCAGCTCGCGGGCCAGGAGTTTGACAGTCCTCTTCTAAAGCAATGATTACTTTGCATTAAGAAAGAATCTTTTTCTCTTGGAGAACCAGGACGTAATTGCTGTCTGGCTCATCTACAATGACAAAGGAAGGCCCTTAGGGCTCAGCGTTTAGAAGGAGAATGTTTCTGATTGGAGAAAAGCAGCTCAGAAATCCCCCCCCCCAAAAAAAACAAGCAAGGAAAAGTGAAGAGTCTGGAGGAAGAAAACTGGGGGTCAGTATGCCATGCCTTGTTCCCACAATACAATCAACGCAGTCACTACTAATCGAATCAAATCTTTTTACTAGTGATTCTGGCAGTGCACAACCACACTAGCTAAGTTAAAAAAAAAAAACAACTTGTAGGAACAAAATCTTCCTCCTCTCCAGAGTATCAGATGACAGTGTTAAACTATCCCATAAACTCTTATACCTGAAAAATATTGGCAAAGCTTTGTGACATCACATTCTGGTTTGTTCATTGCAACCAATCAGTGCTTAAGGGCTATGTGCTGTGTTGTCAGGCCACAGCAATGAATTTTGTAAGAAAAGGGCTTATTTTTTCAGCTGTTTTTATTCTCCACTCCCTTTGACCGAGTATGAATGCTGTGAGAAACAGGATCCATCAATTGCATTTGGCCAGGTTCTCTCAAACATGCCAAGCTCTCCCAAGTATGCTGAAACAGCATTTCAATTCTGCCATTTTCTTTGTAGATTAGCAAACACAAAGATTTAAATAACTGTCAAAGGGAAATATCTACCAGGGAATTTGTTTTGTCAGTAAACTCCATGGACCTGGTAAAATCAAACATGAAAGGATTTACACAGCCAAACATTCTGACAGCTGTAAACATCATACTGAGAATCACATGAAAAGGAAATAATCAACCTTCTCTTTTAATCATAGTTATTTCCCCTAGATATAAGATAGAAGGGGCGAACTATTTGGCTGAAGAATTACACCCAGAGTAATTAGGAGCAAAGCTATTTAATACTATTTCCAATAACTGAAATTTGAATTTGACACTTTGGGTTTGTTTGCCAGATGACAAGAAGAATAACACATGATTGAAATATAGTTTTCATGCTGGTTTTACCCCTTTGAGCTGACTCACACATATGCATTTTAGGCAGTCCAATAATAAATGGAGATTTATTGCCAGTGGAACAAATTCAAAAATGAATGGAGGGACGTCTCCGTTTCCACATGCCATTACTTTTCATTATCATGTTTACTGTATTTGAAGGTAACATCAGACACAGTGGACTGTGTAAGGCAACACATCTGTGTGTGAGAGGTTTGAGTCCTGGGTTGTTGTTTTTAAAAATGCAAATATTTTAAAGCTGAAGCCGACACAATGCCTTAATCAGAGAAAGTTCATTTTATTTATTCTGCCAACTCCTGAAATGCCATATAATGTGGTCACAGTAGGACTTCCTCTTCAGCTATAAATACTTATTGCCACAAAATGCTACAGGAGCAGCAATCAGATTTGACATTTGATTGCCAAACCTAGGCCAGCAGTATTACTACATCAGTCATAATTAACAATGTCCAAATCTTAAAAAGAAGTATCAGAGCAAAAAAAAAACACAAAAAACCCACAAGCTTACTAATTATTAAACATCTGCTTTGGCTAGAAGAAATATGATGCTTTGGGAGGCCATTTCTTTGTGATGTTGATAAATGTTTTGCAAATTAGAGTTAAATGATCAGCTGGGTATATTCATGCAATTTTGATGCTGCATTTTCCTAATAGATAAGTGATTTTAAAAACCCTGTTATTTTACAGAGCAGTTCCTCTAGTTAAAAGACTCTTATCCTTCATGCAGGGAACATTAAAAGTTTTAACTAAAATTTCTGCTTGCCAAATACCTTCAGAGACAAATATGACTTGTAGAGCAATTTGATTACTATAAAATGTTAGTTTTCCTAAAATGGTGCAGTTGGCATTTAAGTGCAAGACAGCACTATCCAATTTTTTGCTCTAATGGAATAAATATTGCACATAAAAAAACTGGCAAAAATGCAGTGCCTAGAATGCTTTAGAGACTTTGAGACTCTAGTGTAAAAAAGACAGGGGCGTTTTCAAAATAAATTCATTCATTTATGAAAGAGGAGGAAACACAGCAAGAATTGTGGGCCTGGTTTAGATTACTACTTTGACAGACAGACTAAAGATGGGCTAGAGACACGACTTTTTCAAAGCAGCAGTCAATTAGGATATGAATCTTCTCCCTTTCTGCTCCCAACCCAAAAGCTGGGAGCCATACGGGAAACATATGCTACCAAGACTGTTCCAAAATCTTTCAAAGAATGCTAACATACAGAGTGATATAAAATGGCTGTGAGTGCTTATGTTTTAGCAATAAAAGAGACAATGTTCTAACATTTGTGTGAAATAAGCAGACTGATTTTAAGATTAAAAACAAATATAACACTAAAGGAAGGCAAGAGAAGGGGAAAGCAGAAAGAAAGAGAAAAGAATGAGAAAGCAAAGAACTTTAGGGAACTGTAGTAAGTCTGTTCTCAATAATGGTTTTGATAACTGAGGGAAACATTGGAGTAAAGTTTAAAATCAAATCTAATTTATGTAAAACTACAAACATGGATGAGGAAAGAAGAGCCTCAAGCCTCAAATTCCAAACTCTCGGTCAACTTTAGAACAATTTCTAAAACTTACCTTTAAACAAAAAGAGAAAAGTAAAATATGCAGCACAAAAGCTGTTCTGAGTATGTTAGAGGTCATTTTAGAGAAGATAAAATGCCACTAATGACTCTCAGTGTTGGCTCTGAGGTACAGTCTGGGACTATAAAGGACACTCATCCAAATTGACTTATGGAAAACAGAAGGCATGAACAGAAAGCAAATATTTAAGTTAATATATTTATGTACTACTCCAGCCTTCTTCCAAAGTGAGGTCTTAAGATTCATGAGGCATCTGAACTCAAGTCAATCAGCACTGAATTCAACCACCAATCACACTAGCTAGCCATAATTAAAACAGATTCAAAGAACTATTCCACATTTCGGGGGTGGGGGAGTCTGGCAGTGTTGTTTTATGATACTTTTTATTCCTACAGCAAAGGAAGAAAGGTGGCACATATTATGTGAGACACATTTCTATTGGATCTAAGATTAGCATAATCAATCTACTACCCATAATAGTGATCATCCTGGTATACAGTTATAAGTAAATTCTTACCCATAAAAGTAGCATGTAAAATTCAACTTATAAATGCTATAGACTAGAGCAACTGTATTTATAATCATGAAAGAGTAATTAAAAACAAAACCAAAATAAATGTGTGGCAAGTTAAAAGAAATGGCCAGGCATGTATTCTTCAAAGTGAAATTAAACAATTATATCACCAGGTAAAGTATAAAGTGGTTTCAGTTTGTAGAGCATAATTAATAGAAGCACTATCCCTGCATACAGGAGAGGGCTCACATATTCATCGGACATGAGACATGTTTTTTATTTTCATTCATGTCCCCTGCAGCCACCTGCTACTTTTTGTGATAATCCATGAGGAACACAGTCCCCAAAAGGAATGTAAATGGTCTTTTGAATTGTTCTCAGGATAACCTGAAAGGAGACGAGGGAGTAAATTTCTATTTAACTAGAAATATTACATCCTGTTACAAGTTCTATAAACTAATTACCACGAATAAAATTGTATACATAGAAAAGAAGTTACCAGATTCACCTAGGTTTGAAAAAGTTCAGTAAGGATCTTCAGTGGGAACCAAGATGTAAAATAGGGTTCAGATGTGCTAATGGATTGAACATAGTAGACACATAATGTTATGTGCGTTTTGGGGTGGGTGGAGAGTGACAACTAAAAAGTAAATGAATATAGAGCTACCGCTATCATTAGCCCTAAAAATGCAGGGGAAGATATTGGCTCTTTGTCAATGTTGATGAAAGATTCAACTTTCTAGTCAATTTCTGTATACAGAACAGGAAGAAACATCATCTAACATCTTGTCTTGTTGGTCTGTTCCTTCATTTTAGGAAATACAGTGTCTGGACTCAGCCTTGGGGAAAGTACAGCTGTCTGAAATTTTGAAGAGAAACACTATAACACTATAACATATGTGCAATTCCTCCCGGTTCATCCAATTCTGAAATTTGCTTTTTCAAGAATATCTCACAAGGTATTGAAATGACAGTGATTTAAAAGAAAACCCTATATTAATCTGATCTTAAAATTATTCTTAAAAAGGTAAGACAATATTAGTCTTGCAAGGTAACCCAGACAGGAAACACAAACAGGAGTGCTACATCCACCTTTATTGTAAGTTTATATTGTCAGAACCTTGCAAGCCTGAAAGTACCCTTCCCATCTCTCACTTTTACTTTCCTGAAAACTAGGTATGGCCCCTTCTGAGAGGTTTTGGCCGCCTCTCCATCTTTGGTCTCAAATTGCTTTTATCAGACCATTATCTAGGCAGTGGCTCTCCCTCCTGTGTCCCAGTCATTCCCACATACCATTACAATAAACTGTAAGTTAGGGTTATTACATTTATAAGCCTAAGTGAAATCAGCTAAGATTTCCCCATTTTTAACATCCTTGTCCCGCAAAGCTTACACTGCTATATATGACATATCATATATAATACTTTATACAATCCAAGTCACAGCATTTATCCATCAACCTCACTCAGTACAGACTTGGAAAGAAAAAAATTGCCAAAAAATGCACCATAATTTTATTGAAGAAGTCCAATGGAGAATATTTAAATGTAATAAAAGGTCATAACGAAAGAGGGAGTGCTTACAAGTAGGAAGGGAGGGGGAAAGTCTTGTCCTTTGGTGTGTTTTTTTAAAGAACAGAAATAATAGTATGTCTCCAATGTTTGCCATAGCAATTTCAGTTACTGAGCAGAAGTTAGAAGCTTTAGATGTTTTCCAAACCCTCTGCATTATCATTTTGGTTATTTTGGAACAGATTGGAGGACTTAATCACATTAATCATGTTGCCTTGTATTCATGCCTGTCATTAATTTGATCAGGTGCTTTTAGGGGACTTCAGTTATACCCTATAAGAGTCACAGAGGATTTTATTTGGTTTCCCATGAAATTTAACTTCTTCATGAAAATATTGTGAGTAGTTTCCTAAATCATTGGACTGAATTGTGACCAACATGCAAATTTTGCAAATTTCAACCTCAATTTTCCATTTATGAATCCTAGAAAAGCCATCGGGCTTCTCAATATGGAAATTGGCTGTCATTTCTGAGTTATGAAGCTTGATCTGGATGAAATAAAAATACAATTCACACAACAAACCTGACAATCTGAATTAAGAGATTCATCAAGGTTATGCTTACATCATTCTTGAACGACCTAATGATAGTTCACTTTGGATTCTATAACGTCTGCATGGAAGCATAAATTAGCAATAGATGCCAGGAATAATTTTTGGCATCTTCATTTGTATGTCAATTGCTGGGTGTTTTAGAGCGGATATTGCCATAACACATCACAAATGTCTGCAACTTGTTATGTAAATGTAATATTTTTGGATTGTGCAGCAAGAGTTGTGTGATCCCAAGAAAAGATTCAGCTGCTTTGAAAGGTTTTCAGCAGATGCTAGATGCATGCTCCAAAGCATTGAACAATGTTACTATAGATGTCTAGCTAGAACAGACACAGACACACTGTGTCAACTTGCAAAGCTTTCAGAAACTTGACACACTGGTTATATTCTAATTGGACTATAATAATTCAAAATTTTAACAACTGAAGAATATGCTTTTGATCCTTATGAACATACCTGTATTTAAAAATCTAAGGCTGTCTCTGGTCCACCAGTAAAGTTTAGGAAGTTGACATTGAGTAGATATATTTTTCATTTATTTGACATGTCCAATAGAGTTTAAACATAATTTGTTGCTAAACTAATTGGGTTCTCTAATCATAGGAAACATATCTAATATTCCTTAAAGCTTGAAACTGTTGATTGGGCAACATACAAGTTTCAAATTTTCTATTCCAAATTTCTGGTGTATTATCTAAATGTCCTTATTTATTTAAAGCTGATAATAAACTATCAGTTTATTTGCAATTAAGCCTTTTCCAGCAAATTTCAATATCTCTGGTGTTTCAGAAGCTGCAAGGGCATCAGGGCCGAACAATGTAACTAACCAGTGTTGAATTAATTACAATTCACTTTTTCTAGAGCAATAGTACTCCTTTGTAGAATCTCAAGTGTTTTAAAAGTATCATTACTTAATAGCTGATTGGAGATAATGATTCTATTTTAAACCCATGATTTCTTAAAAAAACATATTACCAGTCATTTTAAAATAGCAATTATTTCAAAGTGTAAATTTCTCATGAGAACAAAAATATCTTCAACATTTTTTTACCCAATCAAGTTCAAATATGTCTGATATTGGAAAAGTAATCAATTATCCACTCTAATTAGTACGAAGAACTTGCTACGATTTCAAGAGTATTTGTTAATAACATTTAAACTGAACACACATTAATATAATTCAGCAGTGTTTTAGTTCCAATTCTTTATTATTATTATTATTATTATTATTATTATTATTATTATTATTATTATTATTATTATTATACAGTTAGCCAGATATTTACAGGTTAAAGGTATAATTGCAAGATGTAAGCTGTACTACAAAAAGCTGTTTTTTGCAATTGACTGGTGGCAATTTTGTCAATCCCAAGTGTTCAAATAGTGCTCTTTTTGTTTTGGGATAGCACCCAAAGTGCCTATTACTATAATTATTATTTAGATTTAATAAATAAATGCATTACTATGGTTCACAAATAAGTCTAATGACATTTTTTAAAATTAGGAAAATAACATCACTATCAGAAAAACGTAACTTTAATATGAAGATGCTGATTATATTTTGACTTTCCGAAAAAGTAGTAGCCACTGACTTATCAACATGTTTAAGTGAAACCAACATATGCATTGCTCTCAAAATACATTCAAAATTGATGCAAAATTCCATTTTCATGACATTAATTCAAATAACTTTATTAGTATTATGAGCCCAAGGCTATGTACTTAATATTATACTAACATTTATTTTAAAAATTACAAAATGGAAAATAAATATTATTAAGATTTTTTTTGGTATAATATAGTATAATATTATGGGAACCCTTTTTTTGGTTGGTTGGTTGGTTGATTGGTTTTTGAAATTTTATTCTGATCCAATAAATTTAATTTAGAATTAAATTAATCCCTATCTCTCCACCTTCACCCCCAGCAGCTGTTATCTGGTCAACCTATAACCAAAAACGTTTCAGAAAACATTAGGTTTGGTTGGACCATTAAAATTATTCAACATTATCCAATTATATCCCGATTGAACTACTAAAATCATATAGAAACCTTTGGAGTCTAAAATCTCTCTTGAACTGTAAAGGATGAAGATGTTTTTATTAAAACCCAGCTCTCTTGCAGATTTTGAGTTTCCACATAAATCTACTCAATGCTTTTTCTTACTAAAAGGCTTTTCTAATTTAGAAGAATATGTGCTGCTTGGGGAAAAAATACAACTTCATTAGTTTCAATTTATTTTTTAAAAAATCACTCTCTTTTAAGCTATTCATCTCAGGCCATTGTAATGAGCTTCTTATTTTGGTTAAAAATGTCTATGCAATGAGATGTTCTTCTCAGCACTATGTTTATATGAGTCTCTTCCTCCTTCTTCCTCCTGATGCAGGCCAAATCTGCTTTCCCCTTTTCCCCCTTCCCTATGCACTCCGTGCCATCCCCCTGCCCATTTCTGTTTTTCACACACATGTTCTCTCCAATTTCACGTGCTATGATGTTATTCTGTTTCCACTGTGCTATTTGGGATAATTCCCTGCTTCTGTTCCAAATATTATACTCCTATAAATAAGTTTTTTTAAAAAAACGACATGATACTTCACATGGAGAATATAGTTTTTTCTACATCTGCACAAGCAGGAAAAAAAAAAAGCAGAGAATCAATAATATTGATACGGGTACTGTTTTACAGATACTATATAAGCCAGTTGTAAAACTTAGGTGGTGATTGAACAGTGAAAGGCACAGAGGGAATAGTTCTACATTTGTCAGTCTGACAAGAGGAATATCCAGAATATCAACAGCAAGAACCATTTGAGTAGAGGGATAAAAGAGAAATCGAGGCTTCATATGCCACAAATGGGATATCACTTTGGGTGCTGTGCACAAAGGTGGCAATTTAGGGGTTGGACTAGATGACCTCCAAGGTCCCTTCCAACTCTGTTACTGTTACTGCAAGCAAAGCTGCCTTACACAAAGCTCTCATCTTTCCATTTCCCTCCACCATGAATAATAGTTTCTAATCCAAAAGAAAGATAAATTGGAGTGATTTTTGATATTTTTGTGATTTTCTGCATTTTAGAATAATTAGTTTAGCCACAAGCATGTAACCTTAAGTCAGAAAAGGGTTTTGGCCTATGAATATATAGCTGTAGCTCAGCCATTTTTTTCAGATCTGACCTAGATCTAAAAACATTTGGGCAGCTGTTTAAATAATTTGCATATTTAATCAATGTTTTAAGAATAATATTCCAGAGCTTACAAAAAATGAGTCTGCATATCGAGTTCTGTTCCATTGATTATACAGTATTGTAAAGAAATTGGAATTGTTGCATTTAATTTTTTCGTTATATAAATCAGTCAATAAAACTTTTGGGGATAGTTTGAGTGTTTACCGAAGATAATGATTCCTGTCAAGGGGGAGAGGACTATGCAAATGAGGAAATGGCAACAAAGCAGGATTTGCTGTTTTTAAAGAGGTTCAGGGTGTTTTTAAAATGGTTAACTCAACTAACTCATCAAACTGAAAATCAGTTATATGTTCTGTTCACTTGCATTCATGGATTTATAATCTTTTTTTTTTATTAATCTAGGAAACTGTATAATACGTTCTTGTCCTATCAGTCATGATACATGACTTTAAGACAGAAGACATTGCATATGAATGGATGGACAGATGGCAAAAAAAATGGCAAAAGTCTTCATTTTATCACCCAGATGATAGAAAATTCCCACTCTTTTAAGAAAAAGAAAAATGCTAACTCACTTGAAAGAAATATTACTTAATATTCTTGGATATTAAATATTCTATTCTGATAAGTGTGGTATATTTTGCTGTACAGCATGTCATTTTCCTTTAATTTCTTTTCCAAGATGCTCATTATTTCAGATTAAAATCTGCAATTTATTATACCATAGATATTTGTTAATTTAAAATCAGCTGTATAATTGTTTCTTACTATATAATTTCTGTTTAGATTTTAAAAGGAAGAAAACACTGACTTTCTATTTCTCCCTTGACATCAGAATAATTTAATTTTATGAGCTGAAATGACCCTCACTTTGCGAGACTTCAAATATTGATTTTGATCTCCACATTGTAAAATGTATATTTAAAATCAGATGCTATCTTTTTCATGAATAGGTTAATGAAATATAGAAATTATTGTATTGAAGGCACTAAACAAACATAGGCACATCTCAAAAGAAGCAGCTGTAAGGATTTAGTTATTGATTTGCTTATTTAAAGAATAAAACCACTTTTTTTTTCAGTCCCAAAATGGAGATAATTGAAGTAATGAATACAGTACTGCTTAATCCCACTTCTTTTATTAGACTTTGGTCTCAGGTCTTAAACTACATATATAAGCATTAATATTCTGAATTATTCCAAAAGATAATAGCCTTGAGAAGACACTGGTGAACATTATTACTACCAACATATTATCCCATGTCCTTGTGTCAGTGGTGAAATCCAATTTTTTTTACTACCGGTTCTGTGGGTGTGGCTTGGTGGGCGTGGTATGGCTTGGTGGGCGTGGCTTGGTGGGCGTGGCAGGGGAAGGATACTGCAAAATCCACATTCCCACCCCACTCTGGGACCAGCTAGAGGTGGTATTTACCGGTTCTCTGAACTACTCAAAATTTCTGACAGAACCTGTCAAAACCTGCTGGATTTCACCCCTGCCTTGTGTGCATTACAGAAGTAGCAATGGAATGGAAAGAATTATTTTGTTCCTCACAAATGAATTAATCCCAGTCTTTGATTTGTACGGCTCTTGCACTGCATTTTACTTATCCACACCCAGATCCACTAACAGCTCACTTTCTTCCTATCCCCATGAGATCTGCTCACAAATGTGTGCTTGCTAGACAGAGAAATGGTCTGTTATAGCACATTTCACTATAACCAAAGGAAGGTATTTTTAAAAGCAACCATTTCTCCCTTTTCCCCACCTTTTTTTTTTAAATCATTGAATCATTAAATGGTTGAGAAAAGTATGTGTTTTAAAATGAGCATGCTCATTATTCATTTCTTCTATTTTATGTACGGCATGTGCATTTTAAAGTGACAGTGAAAGAGAAAGAAACTGAATGGCAAGAAAGTGATGAGTGAACAAGAATAGTCATTTTATATTGTTCAAAAGTTCCATAGGAAAATAAACCAAGCCTACATTTGGAATTTAATTTCTCAAAACCAGGGGATTTCTCAGAACACGTAAATCTGGAGAAATCAGCTTTTCTTCCAAATGTATATATTTCTCAGGAGCCATCACTATCTATACAACAGGTTTAATATGCACACATTTTGTGTTATCAAAAACTCATTCATACCTGTAACAGCGTGACAGATCCAATAATTCCCATTTCACAGATGAATGACCGCTGGGGCTAATGCAGGCAGAGCTATTAATCCGTATATGGCTGAGGGAGAATTTGAATCCAAGATTTCCCTCAGTTCCATGTTTCACTCTGACCAAGGGACAAAAGAGCAACTCAAATGCCATTAAATGATGGAGAAGTAACAGGCCATATAAGCACCCAATTAAAATGAGGATGTCAATCACATTCCATCACACATTTTTATATGTAACCTAATTTGACCTAGTCCTGGGGCTGTGGCATACATCAGATCTATTAGTACTCTGCTAGTGAAATAATTGGTTCACCTTTTGTATCTCCTCCCCCCTCACAAATGGGGCTGGGTAAAGCATAGTAACAGGAAAAAAGTTCTGCTGCACTAGTCCAAAGGCCTTTCTAATTCAACTTTTTCTTCCTACTATGGTCATCCAAAATCCTACACAGGAAGCTCAGAGAAGAGGCCAAGAAAATAATAGCATCCTTCTGAGATATTCCCCCAATCTGCCCCTTGTAGGATATGCAGTTTACACTAGTATTACGAATCTGGATATATTTCCTTTTAAAAGTAATGGAAAGGGAACTTTGTAGGTATTTTTCCAGCCATGCATTTTGGCAAGAGGGGAGGAGACGTTAGTCTTTCCTATTGGATTAAGGAAAAAGGCTGGCTGCCCCTCTTCAATCCATCGCATATTCTAATCTCCTTACTATCTTAGTCTGACCTTACCACAGTTTATTGGGAAATCAAATCAAGAAACTACAGTTTGGGTTAACAAATCACATTTGGCAAGCAGGTTTCAAGAGATGGTTTTAATCAAGGAAATAGGGGGGCACCTATTGATTTGCTTTAACTGTAGGTATTCGGAGCTCAGAATCAACTCCTATAAAAGCAAACCCAGGAAGAGAGAAACCACACATAAAAAGGAAGGATAGTTAGCAGCTTGCAATGCAATGTAGCTCCAAGTAATAATTCTATCTTCAGAGTTGAAGCTGACAGATTATTTCAAGGACAAAATTCTACGCAGCTGAGAAAAAGCTGGGGAGGGGGAGGGGCTCTGTTTTTCTTTTCTTTTCTTTTTTCCCTGTGGTTATATATGGGACTGTGCCTCAAACTATAAAACTAGAGTTTTGCACACACACACACACACACACAAAAGTTTCTTCGGAGTGTACAGAAGGATGAAAGAATTCCCTTTCCTCAAAATGTTAAAGCAACCACAACTTTTCCATTGCTTGCTGAGCAGCTCTTCTTCACTGTCTCTACATGTCTGTCAATGCACAACTCCCCCTCTCTTTTTTTTTCTTTTTCCACAGCAGTGGAAACCTACTTGAAGGTTCCAAGAGAGGTGCTATGTTTGTGTTCCAGCAAAATGCAAAGTAGTTCTTTTGAATGCATATTCCAACTGCAATCTTGATGCAAAGAATCAGGACTTCATTCTGGTATTTATGTAGATATGTTTGACTCAGAATGCTGGAATGAGGGCATTGGGCTATATGTCAGGCACCCAATAGGCTCCCAGGTACAATTTAATTTAATTTGCTGTTGGCACATGACATGGTTATTTGCGGGATAACCCACACCCTCAATTATTTGAGTCCATCCTACTAAATCTGACAGAATGAACATGTTCTCTTCTGTGAAACTATATCATTTAGTGACATTCAGAAATGTGCCTTTTCTGTCATGGCATCTATCCTATTGCATAATATTCCATCCATCCCCAAGACCCACATATCTCTGACTCTATTAGCCTTCTGGAAAGCCTTGAAGATCTGGCTTTTTCCTCAGGCAGGTGGTCCAGATTGTCAGTACATTGGGGATATAATTTTTAGGGGGCTTGTTCTCATGTATTGCCTTGTGAGCTGCCAAAAGTCACAAAATTTAAATGGACGTGCCATATAGATTCTTAAATAAACAAATAACTAGTTTATTTAGTTATCAAATGTGTATAGAACTGAATTCTGCAACTCACAATAGCCTATTAGCAATAAAACACAGAGATCAATACATAATAGAACCAAGGTGAATAAGAAAAATAGAGCAAGTTTGCTGTAGTGATTAAAGGCACTGAGCTTCAAACCAGGCTACTGTGACATAACCCCAACTGGGGAGTTTGGGCCAGTCACTCTCTCTCAGCCCTAGGAAGATGTTAAAGACACGTCTGAAAAATGTTGCCAAGAAAACAGCAGGAACCTACCCAGACAGTCAGTAGGAGTGAAACTGACTCACAGGGACACACAAGCTTAAACACACAAGCAAAAGTCAACTAAAAACAACTACATACAAATATACCCATGCCAAATTCCATTGCTCCAGGTATTCGTCAAGATTGAATGACATTAGTTCTCAAATCACTGCAAGACCAGTCACTTTTCTTGCTTTGTGAAACAATGTCAAGTCAGGGCTACCCTGAACTAGAGTTGGGACAGCGAGGCAATATTCTTCTTCAAGTGAGGGCCATTACAATATTTTTTCTCTTTCTTTTCTGTCTTTAAGAATCATAATAATGGTCTTAGACCTTCATCTTTCTTTATGCGCTTTGCTGAGCAATAGTTTCTTTCTTTCTTTCTTTCTTTTTTTGTGAGCAAACAAATTATCTTCTTGATTAATGGGAACAGAATGGACTGTCATTTACAAGAAGTATCATAGATGCAAATTCAAGCATAGACATACCAAATTGCCCATGAAGCCCAGCTTTTAAATTAGTTTCGGGAAAGGGGGCACTGTATAATAAACCTTTATTTTCAATAACATTAGGCAAAGGCTGAAAATTACAACAGGCCAGGTAACATGCCAGCACTGATATACTACAACACTTCTTTATGAGCAAATTACAATTTGGAGAGCTAATAATAAAAAGAAGTGATGCTGAGATGATGAATTGATGCTATGCAATTAGACCTATTAGAATTCACAAGAGTCGACAGGCAATAATCAAACCACTTTCATGCTGCCCATTGCAATTATCTTTGCACTTAAGAATCAACAAAGCACATAATGACTTGCACTCGATTAAGAAATTCATGAGAAATGGAATTTTAATTAGTGTGCTGAAAATTTGGGTCATTTATGACTTTAAAGGACAACACATTGTGAAAACTATGAGAAGCTGTCAATGATTAAAGAGTAAGAAAAGTTCAAGAAGTAATGATGTTCTTGACACAAAAGGGGAAAAATCCAATAAATCCCATGAAATGACTATTTTTTGTATTTTGTCAAGTCGTGCATAATGATATGTACGTCTTGACAAAATGTAATTGTTTAAGTGAAAAACAAGACACTTTGGTGACATTTTAGATTACCATGCAAGCTACCCAGGCTCAGGGCATGAACTGTGAAAGCTCTTGCAGACTCAAATTCTCCACAAGAACTGAAATATAGAGAAGAATGCCCAACGTTTTTGAATAATGGCATTTATAATAAGTCAGTTATTTTAAAAATATTTAAACCGAGTGAAATTTTCTGCTTTCCCCACAATTATTTTCACTCATTTTTAGTATAGAATCAGTTAATCTGAAAGCAAAAGTTTTCTTAATCTTCAGATTCAATAATATGATATTTATGGGAAATCCAAAGAAAAAATATAATGCCACAGATTTTAATTTACTAATTTACTAATTTACTAATTTAATTTACTAATCCATTAATGCAAAGCTGCCCATGATCTCTGCTTATGATCACTTGCAACACAAAAAATAAAATAAAGTCTCCTTAAAGATTTTCCAAAACATCCATGCTTTTTTTTCTTAAAATGCATATGAAATGGTTTCCCATTGGCCAGGTGACTTTTCAACCACTTAGTCTAATCTACCACTTTGAACATTTCCTGATAGCCTCTCATCTAAGTACTGTTTAGCTTTTTGAAGTTAGTCCAAGGTTGCCTACTGCAAAGTAATTTATATACCTCAACACTCCACCATTCTGAAATATTGTAAAAAGTAGAGGAGCAATTAAAAAGACTTCGACAAGGCATGCATTTTCTGATCACTGGAAAAGAAGGCAAATGTCTTCTGTAGTCCAGTTCCTGTACCACACTAACCCTAATTGGATATTAAGAATTGTTGGGGTGTGTGTGAGATATCTCTTTGAGGAAGACATCCACTATATCCTTTGTTGAGTTGAATTTGAAAACATTCGTGAAAATTATCCCATTTGACCTGCTTAATTTCTGAAGTGGAGACAGTTGAACTCTGTAATTTGGAACTCCAGAATGAATTTAGAGGAACAAAGCATCAGCTCAGGATAAGTCAAATCACCATCATGTATCCTTCAGATTGCCAGGCATACCTACAATTACTTCACAGGATTTTTCTCTTACATGTGCAAAGTGAGCATATTGGGAAATCACTATTTTCAAAACAGATTACAAATGCTCCCAAAATAGAGAATGTGGCAGTCTACTTAAGCACACTGTTTATTTTTTTATGAACAATTTACTATAGTAACTTGGAGAATATAAATTAGATGCAACATAAAGAATGAAAGGAACTATTAACAATTTAAACATTTTGACAATGTATACTGCTGGCTGCCAATGATTAAAGAAAAACTATTTGAAACCCAAAGCAGGACATAGAAATATGGATAAAGGATGTGTGTAGAATACAGGATGGATAATCTTCAAGAAATTAATCTATAAGATTAAAGATTGACATTAAAGGGGGTAACTTGATAGAAAACAAAGAAAGGGCAATAAAACTAGCCTCAGAAATTATTGTATGGATTTATTAAATTCCCTTTTTCCATAGATACAATGTTTAATTTTCAAATATTTATATACTGACCATTTTTTAAAGTTGAGGGTGTGAGTATGACATTGAATCAAATGAATGAATGGATGATTTTTTATTAGCAGCCGAAAGGCAACAACATAAAATATCCTACATGAACGGAATGCCCAGATATTGATGTAATACTTTAAAATTAAAAACAGTAGGTGTGTGTGTGTGTGTTTGTATACTGTATATATATATATATATATATATATATATATATATATATATATATATATATGTGTGTGTGTGTGTGTGTGTGTGTGTGTGTGTGTAGGTGTTATTCGGGTCTTCTCCCACGTAAAATTGGAAGTGTCTTGGCGACGTTTCGACGAAGTCTCATTCGTCATCTTCAGGCTGGTGTTCTCGGCTTCGTGCTTCCAGGAGCAATGTGAGATCGCAGCTGTCTCTTCCTTTTAACTGCTAGTGGGGGTGTGAGCTGATTGGGTGGGAACTTGGCTGTGTTCTGATTGGGTGGAGGTGTGTTCTGATTGGTTAGGGGCTTGGCTGTGCTCTGATTGGATGGGGGGTTGGTTGTGCTCTGATTGGCTGGGGGTGTGTTCTGTTTGGGTGGGGGCTTGGTTGTGCTCAGCTTAGTCTGAGTTGCAGGGGGATTTGAGCTGGTGAGCTGCGTTGTTGTTATTTGGCTTCGTGTTTGTGGCCGTGCGAGCTCTTCATGGTGGGTGTCAGTCTGCTTCATGTATGGATTGGAGGGGTTTAAAGTGGCTAATGATGCAGCTGCGGTCTGGCTTCTGGTCCTTGGTCGTGGCTCATTATCAGTGTGGGTTTGAGCCTGCTTTCTGCGTGGATGTGTGGTGGTGACATCCTGTGTGGCTCCCACCACTGCTCACGACTGAAGGCAAGTGTATCAAGGGAAGTTTACCCACTTTCCATTTAATAGATTCTGAAGAATTGACCTCCAGAATCGGGCTGCACTATTTCTAAAGCAGAGTAATTGGTGTCTGGCCAAATGAACTCCATATAAGAACTGAGTCAATGATTCACTCTAAGACAGAATACATATCAGGGAATATGATTACATGTCTATTACCTTATAATGGGAAGCCTGAGTAAAGAGGACTTGGCTGTAATGTCAGTCATTAATTATGTCCTTCCTGTTTCACTGATTATTTTCTAAAACAAGAGGCTGATTAAAAGAGCTAGATCCAGAGTTCAGTTCCATTGGCAAACCATTACTGACAAATCTCTGCAACTTCTGAGGGGTGATTAGGGAACTTTTCAAAGAAAATTCTGGAGGGCAGAAAAAGCTGCAGAGGAATAAAAAATTAAAAAAATATTTCCCTCTGCTTCCATCGGAAGGATTTCCCTTTAGATTCTTTTGTGAATGGAAGGAGTTAATAGAAGTAGTTTTCATATAACATCAGATCATCATATACTGTGTAATAGTTCAAGTGTAGAGAATATAGCAATGAGGATTTAAGTGTGAATAGTTTGATTAAAATATGGTTCAAGAATGTAATATGTTTCACATGATGCTTGTTTCTCATGGGTCCCTGTTATCCTAAATGGTGCATCAGGAGGAAAAGAGGGAAAAGGTTTGCAGTTGCTAAAAAAAAAAAATTAACTAGCCATTGATCCAATGTAATTATGCCCTTTTGCAACTCTTCTTTCCAGCAAAAGGTTTTACCACCAATTTTAAGAATACAGTCCTGCCAGAGTTAAGAATTCATGAGATTTCCTGTCAAAACTCAGATCGGAGTGAAATGCTCCCGGTTCGGACTGGATCGCCCAATCGGGTGGTTTGGAGAACCGGTAGCAAAAATCTCTGTGACCCCACCACCACCACCATGCCCAGCTGAGCCGCACGATCATCAGAGGCTCTTTTTTTTTAACTTTTAAAAGCATTTTTTCTACAACCTCTTCCAACGAAAAAATGCTGTTAAAAGTAAAAAAAAAAAGCTTCTGATGATCGCACAGCTCAGTTGGGATCGTCAGAGGCTTTTAAAAACATTTTTTTCTGCAACCTCTTCAGCCAAAGGGGTTCTTTAAAAAAATGTTTTGAAAAGTCTATGACGATCCCAGCTTTGTTGCCTGATTGGCAGAGGCTTTTCAAAGCATTTTTTAAAAAGCCTCTCTG
Organism: Arizona elegans; assembly: GCA_022577455.1. NCBI lineage: Eukaryota > Metazoa > Chordata > Lepidosauria > Squamata > Colubridae > Arizona > Arizona elegans. Next base: position 181,150,946 of record JAKOOJ010000001.1, read on the forward strand.
ATGATCCCAGCTGAATTGCCTGATCGGGAGAGGCTTTTCAAAGCAATTATTTGCAACCTCTTCAGCCGAAAATTTGTTACCGGTAGTAACGAATTTTACATTTCACCCCTGACTCAGGTGTAGTCCTACCTATTTTGTGCGAGTGATTCATGCCCTAATCTCTAATCATCTGTACTACTAGAATATGCTATACACAGTACTGTCTTTGAAGATCACCCATAAACAGTCGTATCTAGCATCTTTGCCATGAGCACATTGCACATGGACACATATTGGCTACCAGCAGGACTCCAAGTCTATTTCAGAATGCTGGTTTTGATTTTGACTGGCCACCTAATTACTCCATTCACCATCAGCACATACAAGAAGGTCTTCCCAGGAGAACCTGAGGTAAAGAATCGGAAGCTTATGAGTGCCACTTCTCAATGATAGTGGCCAGTCTAATTTCATAAGTTTCATACGATAACTTCCAGAAACAAATTGAGACTTAACTTTTCCAGAAAGTATGTGGACTTGGTCAATGCCACTTACTTTTGTGACTGGTTACCAGTAATTTTTTAAACTTATATTACAATAGTTAATTTATGTTATGTGGATGTTTTAATTTATGTTGAGTTTTGTATTGATGCTGAGAAAAGTCTGATTGAGAATCCATCAAATGATATACACATTTAATCAATAAATATCACAGAGGTTATAACGACTGCAATATTGCATAGCAAAGATTGAAGCATTGTTTTTTTTAAAAAAAATGTCTGTTAGCTGAATCCAATATGCTTTTGTTGTTTATTAATTTTTGAAGAATTCTTGAAAACAAATGAAATCATTATTCTGCCCATGTTAATTGCTCCTGTGATGCCACTTAGTGCATCTATAGATACTAAAATTCACTGTGGAGTGATAATCAGTTTGTTAGAAATGTTACCAAGGTTTGTTTTTGTTTTTTGGAAAAAAAAACTTAAAAGGTTTTTAAATATTAATAGCACTTGCATGTTTTCTCTCCCAGATGATGGTACATCTGACTGCTGCTCCCCTCTGTAATACAATGTTATTTATCCTCTGAATGTCCCCAGTTTAAGACTGCTTTAATCTTTTGTTGCTGTTGTAAAACTTGATCTACTGTGGGACAACATAATTAAGTGTCAGCTTTTGGATGTACGATAGGAGCTGCTGCTAGAATAATCCCAGTTGCACGTTACTAATAATTCATTCTAGAGTTGAATGATAATAGAATCCTAGATTATTAGCTGAAGGGCACAATATTTTACTTCTCTCATCTCTGAGCCAAGGTGCACTTTCAAATCACATGCTAAGGTTTCTGTACAATTGCTCTCCTTTGCCTCTTGCTACTTCCATTAGCCTAATAAAAGCTTTATGGCATTCAAGTGTATGTAGGATTGTAAAGTGCAGTCAACTGAAAAGAAACAACACTTTGATTTGAAAGATTGGATGTTCTCTTCTGCTTGTTCTTACAGAAGGTAGGAAGATGCTATGAAATCAAATATAGTTTGTTACATCAGAGCATGTAAAGTGAAGAATGGTGTTTTCCCATCAGAATCTAAATGAAACCCAGTAAGGGGAGATTCATATTTTATCTATAAGGTACTTTGTGCACACAGCACTGACTAAAAAGTAACTTTACAAAGCAAGTAAAATTCATCTCCCTGGAAAATAAGATATAAAATACAAAACATTTGCTTCTTATAAAATAATAGTTTCTTGACTGCCTATTTGATAAAATATAGGCATATCATACATATGAGAATGAACACACTGCCTTCTGTTAATTATGCTGGGAAACATTCATAGTAAACATATATCCTGATAAATAATATGAAAGTATTTAAATTTTGTTATCTTATAGCCTTGGTTGTAAAAGAATGGTCCACATTCATTAATGTATTTATGTTATCTCGATAATTTAAAATTTAAAATTCACTACCTGAATTCAATCAACATAATCTCCATTGTTTATACCTCCTGCTTAATTTTACGGAGTGCTTTTAGAAAATAGACAAATGTTAATAAAATACAATGCCAGATCGAAGTTTACAAATCATGCTTAACCTGAAATGTCTCATCCCAACTATCTGGGGTGAACTTTGATATCTGGCGACTCCTGAAATCTCAACTTGAAAAGATAAAGTAACTACCTTTAGATTAAGTCACAGGATGTTTCACTGAATGGCTGGAAGTAAATAGAAAACAATGTAACATTAACTGATAAGATAGTTTTCCTATATTTATACATCTTGTCAGCAACTGTTTGACAAGAAGATTGCAAAGATCCACTGTGTTAAAATAAGTTAACAGGCAGACCCAGGTCAAGTCTGGTCTAAGCCTACCTAATTCATAAGACTGTGGTTGTAAAAATAACAAGAGGACAGGTTGTCGTGCAAACTACTTTCAATCATCAAAGAAAAAGTATTATATAACTAATAAATAAAAATAGCTTTATTTTCATTTCAGGATACAAGCATGCATTCCTGTAATTGATAAATGAGGTATCTGAGCTAATTAGTTTTCAAACAGTCTGATAGTACTGAAAAACCTTTAATACAGTAGCTGAACATAGAACGTATTTTAACAAATATTCATATTTTCCATAGCTAATCTTCCAGAAGCTACCTGGCTGGAGTGTGTGGGTAAAATAAATATACACATACCATATATACAGACTTCTACATATTCACATTTTAAATTCAATCCATGCTACACACAAAACCCACACACAACTCACACATGCTCAACATAATACAAAAGTTCTCCCTGTCCTGTGGGAATTAGATTTTAAAATATTAGGCATGAAAAAGCAAAAATCTCCATGTAATATATTTAAGTATATAAGATGAATGTATACATTTCCTGGGCTTGTATAGATGGTCGTTCCCCACCCCCCACCTCCGGTCACATCTATACAACTCACCAATGGAAAGGCAGGGAATAGTATGGATCCCCTCTCCTAAAGAGATACAAAAGGCTTTTTCTCTGGTGACCCCCTCCCTGTGGAACATCATCCCCACAGATAATAGAGTAGAGTAGAGTAGAGTAGAGTAGAGTAGAGTAGAGTAGAGTAGAGTAGAGTAGAACAGAACAGAACAGAACAAAACAGAACAGAATATTTTATTGGACAAGTGTGGGTGGACACCCAAGGAATTACTAGGAAATTACACAAGTAAATACATATTATAACACTCTTTCAAGGACTGGGGACCCCAGAATGGGAGGAAACCTGTCAAGTGGCTTATTTGATTATTGTAACTGGGGATGGAGGGTGGGGTGATGGCTTTTTTATTGTCCTTATATTGTGCTCTTATCCTTCTAAGCCATTTAGTTTTTGAAAGCGAGTTGTGTACAGAGGTGGGTTTCAGCAAGTTTTGACCAGTTCTGGAGAACCAGTAGCAGAAATTTTGAGTAGAGTTGAGTTGAGTGGAGAACCGGCAAATATCGCCTCTGACTGGCCCCATCCCCATCTATTCTCTGCCTCCCAAGTCCCAGCTGATTGGGAGGAAATGGGGATTTTGCAGTAACCTTCCCCTGGATTGGGGAGGGAATGGAGATTTTACAGTACCCTTCCCTTGGAGTGGGGTGGGAATGGAGATTTTACAGTATCCTTCCCCTGCCACGTCCACCAAGCCACACGCACACAACTGGTAGTAAAAAAATTTGAAACCCACCACTGGTTGGGTGGCCATATAAATTTTCATAAACAAGCAAACAAATAAGTAAGCAAGCAGCTCAACTCAGAGTTTAACAGCTTCTAAACAATCCTGATATCCAAGAGAAAGCAAATGCTATCTGGACCAGGAGAGAAAAATGTGACTCCATTTTCTGCTGACTGTAATTTCTATTAAACATGCTTAATACCTACAAAGGAATAGGAGCATTTTTCTCATGCCTAATGTTCTTGCCTAATGCGAGAAAAAAACAGAGCATGGGTTTCACATCAGCCATGCTTTGCACCACTTCTGGTCTGTCTGTTGACCTCACACTCCTTTAGGAAACTGAGCCACATTTATTTCTAACTTTGCTCAAACATCCTGGAATAGTAAAGCTGGCATTCTCTTCTGAATTGATGCACCTACAACCCTTGGGAGAGTTTGGCTTTCTCACTGGGGTGCATTCTTGATACACTCTTCCTTCCAGCCTCTTAACTCAAATCAGTCAATGTCTCTCCAAGACACATGCCCTCAGAGAGACATTCATCATCCTGTTTCTAGTGCTTGTCTCTTCCTGTAGGCATGGTTTAGCACTTATCCGATGGAAGCACTAGGAAGATGCTGGGATATTTCACCTTCAAAAATGTCAAATGCAACAGAGGAATGAAAGCAGAGCAACCAATAAGCCTTTGCAGGATTTCAATGTTTTTGTTTACATGTACTTTACAAATGGCCCTTCGCTTCCTTAGCTTTTTATCACAGCAACCTCTCAGCTATTTTTGCAAACCAGAGGGCAAAAATGCATACAAATGCAAAAGGGTAGTTCTAGCTATTTATTTTGTTTTGTTTTAGTGTGGAGGGAGGGGGAAATGAGGGGATTGGTATTTCACAATCCATGATAGCTCAGGGAGCATAATATTGATTGGATGATGTTCTTTGCGTTCTTCTCCTGGTCAGCTGGAAAGGAATAAAATGAGGATTCACTGGCTCATGTTGTCAGGAGAAGTGAAAGCTTCTTTTTCATACTGCTTTGGAAAGACTGATGGGTTGAAATACTAGTGATGTGGAAGGAAGTTGGTAATTGGCCTCTGCAGCTATGACATTCATCCTCATTTCTAGCTGTTCCTGGAGATCACGTGAGCATCACTGCTTGTATGGACAGCATACATTCTGCTTTCAAGATCTCAAAAATGCTGATGGTATACAAAGCTTTCTCCTTGCAGCAGTTGCTCTACAAATATACCAAGGAGCTGGAATTGATATTTGTCCACATAATGACCTATCTATCTACCTATGTATCTATTGCATTTATAGGCTGCCCAAATAAAAAGCAATTCTGAGTGATTATGTGTGCATGTATACACACACACACACACACACACACCTCCACACCCTGACACACAATTAAAAAACAACAACAATGAATTGAAGGCTTAAAAGCAAATACCAAATAACATTCCCAGAAAGTGTTTTGCTTGTAACAAATCATTTGTTAAATTTGTATGCTGCCCATCTTGCCAAGGGGTGACTCTATACAACCAAGTATAAATGACAAAATAAAATATTAATAAATATTAACATTCAAATGGACTAATGAATGGATGTAATTACAGTTTCAAGATATGTAACACCACTTTAAGAAAGTATAACATTGTAATTCTGAGTACTGCTTTGTATTGTTTTTCTCTCCGTTTAGTACTTTCCTAGCTTCAACTGCAGTATTATTCTGTCAAGATCTAGACAAATACCCCCTTTTTTTCCACTGGAATGAAGGAAGTTACAAATCTATCCTTGTAATATACATTTTTTTCCAGCACAAATCCAGTTTATTTTGATATTGAGTTTTAAAGATAAAAATCAATACGGAAATGTGTATGTTTTAAATGAACATTTTCATGTGTGGACATGTAGGCCTGCAATTCCTGATAATACGTGCATTTTATATGCATTGTGATATTGAGTACAGATAGTTCTTGAGTTAAGTTGATTCATTCAGTGAACATTCAAAGCGATGATGCTGAAAGAGTAGCACTCATGTCCAGTCTCCAAAGTCACAACCCTTGCAGCGCCCCCACATGATCAAAATTCAGGAGTCTGGCAACTCAGATGCAGCCATTCTGGCAACTCAGAATAGCAGCTTTACTATGGATTCCAAGAACTTTGAGCAGAGTTAGAAATAAATGTGGCTCAGCTCCCTAAAGGAGTATGAAGTCCACAGACAAACCGGAAGTGTGCAAGAGTTGAAAATGAGGCAGGGCTATAAACACCGGTGTCAAACTCACAGCCCGTGGGCCAGATGCCTCACGCATTGGCCACACCCACACCCAGTTTAGCAAAGGGAAAAAAGTCACGATACGTCACATGACGACAGCATGACATCGCGAGTTTGACACCCGTGCTTTAGAAGAACCAGGTTTTGGGCCTGGGGGTGGGGGGAAATGAAGTCTTGGAGTGAGTCCTCAATTAACAACCTGTGAACAACCAGGAATGCCAGGATTGCAATCATTAAGGGATGCGGTCATATGGCATTGCATTTTACAACCTCATTGCTTAGTGTTGGAAATTCCAGTCCTAACTGCCATTGTAACTTGAAGATTATGTGCATTGCCCAAGTCACAGGCTTTTGTATCTTTTCTTGTTGGTGAACTGTCCTGCAAAGGCTTGGCAGTACCGTGTTTCCTCCGAAAATAAGCCCTTCCCCAAAAATAAGGCCTCTCCAAAATTAAACCCTCCCTGAAAATAAATGCATGTGCAGTGGTCCCCGCCATTTCCTCTGGTTAGGGTTAGGGAGACAGAGCAGGAAATCAAGTAAGACGGCAAGAGGATCCCTGTCTTGCTCCACATGCCCCAAAATAATAAGACCTCCCCAAAAATAAGGCCAAGCGCTTATTTCGGGGTTCAAAAAAATATAAGACAGGGTCTTATTTTCAGGGAAACACAATATAAAAACAAACAACAAAATTTTCCTGGATTGTATGAGGAGGAGGATTTCAATTTTAATGTACAGAGAATACTTTCGTCTTTTTCAGAAACAAGAATAATAAAGCAATATTTCCCCTATAGAAAACAGGGGAACCAAACAATGTACCATGGAGAACTCTAATTTATTTATTGGATGTCTTCCACTTCAGTGTAGCCCCTAGTACTTCTCCAAAAGCAGAAAGACTGCACTCACTGCACTGTGACTTTACTGCATTTATTCATTTTTTTTTTCTTTTTAAATCAGAGCAAATAATGCAAGAGGGAAATCTCCAAGCAATATATTGTTCAGAGGACATAAAGTCTTGATGTCTCCTGAAAACTCACCTGCAGCCCTTGAAGTTATAAAAAATGTACTTGTGTCCCTTCCTGCTGGGCTAGATTGGTATAGTTGTTAGCTGCTAGTAAACATAGACCTTTGGGATTATCATGTAAATACAATTTATCACTCCTTCCCACTGCCTCATTCCTCATCTCTTTCACCTATTACCTTAAAGCAATACATAAACAAAAGAGAAGTAAAATATCAACATGGAGCAAAGTATATAACAAAACACAGCAACATCAATTTCAGGTTGTATAACAAAAAAAGAAAGTGCCCTTGAGTCCATAACAAAGCAACAGCTTGCTTATATTCAATGAACTCAAATCAATGAAATCAAGAGGCAGCATTACACATAAGCCATGTTAAACATTTTTTGAAAAGCACACAAAATGCCAGGTTTAATTACAGTTGTTTATTAATAGAAGGACCATGTTCGAATTTGCAGTCCTATTCTTGCCAACATTTTATAGATAATCTGATTAAGCCACATTCAGAGAAAGTCTGGTGCAGTCAAGACAGATTAAAGTGCAAGCACAGAGAAATGTTCTGCTAAACCTTTAATATTCCAGAATTTTTTTTTAAAAAAAACTTGCATGTATGATCAGAAGATAGAGAGGCAAAAGAAACCTGGGAAGTTAACTAAGTATTGTAATTTAAATGTTTAAAAATGGAGATAAATTCAGTATAACAAATTTATTCTTACTCTTTTATTCTTTCTGAATAGAATAGAATAGAATAGAATAGAATAGAATAGAATAGAATAGAATAGAATAGAATAGAATAGAATAGAATAGAATAGAATAGAATTCTTTATTGGCCAAGTTAAATCAATTTTTTTTTTAAAAAAAGTGTGATTGGACACACAAGGAATTTATCTTGGGTGTATATATTCTCAGTGTACGTAAGGAGAATAAAATACATTCATCAAGAATAAAAAGATACAACACTTAGTGATAGTCATAGGGTACAAATAAGCAATCAAATCATACTAGGAAGCAATCAATATAAATAATAGTACCTCAGAGAGTGACCAAATGATGAGAACTTTGCTGTAAAATCAACAAACACACAATTAACAGATGGGTTTGGGGAACAATCATTTATGTATTAAGCAGAGACCCGATCAATTCTTTCCTTTAAAATCCTGACTATTCAATAACTCTCCTTAAATTCCCCAGTTCTTGTAAGGTTTGCCTGTTCTCCATGAAAATACCTAACTGTAATCATTCCCTCTAGAGTAAGAGTTGGTTCAAAAGAACGATTTCAATCCCAGTTACTAGCTTCACTTTGCTGAGGAAAATTACTTTGCAAAATCACCTACATGAAGTCATCCATAAAGAGGTTTTTTTTTTCCAAATTCAGCATCCTATAAAGTTGCAAAAAGGGCTCACACTTGCACATTACCTACATTCATACACAATTTTCTTTCAATAGGATACCAAATTCTGTGAGCTCAGTTGAAAGACAACTCGGCTTTTTATGCAACAACAAAAGGAGGAGGAAGAAAAAAATCACCACCAAAAATGGAAAGGAGAAGACAGGGTATATATGTATACACTGCTCAAAAACATAAAGGGAACACAAGGAGAAGACATCCGAGATCTGAATGAATGAAATAGCCTTATTAAATACTTTATAAAATACTTTATTTTTTTAAGCAGTGTATATATATATATATATATATATATATATATATATATATATATATATATATATATATACACACACACACACTTGTGTATATATATATATATATATACACAAGATACACTCGTATCTTGAAGTTTATTAAAGCCGTATTAATTTTAAAAGAATTTACTAATAAGCCTAATGAATAGATTGATAAAGTTTATTTTTTAATAAACATAGAACATAGAATCATAGAGGCCTTGGAGGTCTTCTAGTAAACAGAAGATAATCTCAATTGTTTTCCAATAGTAGCTCATCTATGGCTGAATATTTGTCCTGGTGATCTGTGGAATATCAAATAGCATCAAACAGTATCCTAAGCTTAGAAGAAAACAGAGCAATAATGAGATTATCTCAGTACTTCTAACAAGCAGTTCAATTAAAAATGTGCAATGGTGATGCCATCAACCTCAAAATTGGTTCTGCATGACTGAAATCCAGGCCTAATACTCTCACATTATTCATGCCCAATCATTAGATTGTGACCCTTGACTTTTTTCTTTTTTTTCTTTCTCAAGGCAGCCAGCCAAAAAAAGTGCATTAAAACATGAGTCAAAAACCAGCCAGTTAACCAGGATGGCTTCTTCTAGGATGAACTTTATCCTGCATGGGATCAGTTCAGCAGTTTGATGATGTTCTAAACACTGGGGGATTTGTAATAGGGTCAGTCAGATCCATAATAAGTATTTTGCCAGATCTTCAAATTTATCAATAAAGTACCACTAGAAACTATTTACAAAAATTAAAACCACAAATATATTTGGGAATTACTTGAAGGGATTTTGCTAAATACTTTAGTTTTTATTTTATTTTGTAGCTCCTACATTATATTTGTTATATTTAATTTATTCTAAATATAATTACATCATAATATAGCTGGATCACATTGTTAAAAAAAATATCCAAAATTTAATACATGGGATCTCAAAATAGGCCTGAAAATTATTTCATCATTTCTTCAATTATTTCCTCATAATAATTTAGCATACTTTTCATAATAATATAAATAATACATTCAAAATAATACCCCAAAGAGTATTTCAATCTAACATTAATAAGAAAATCTGGAGACCCACGATCGAACAGAGTGGATATTCCTTCTCCAATTTTGTGCCTCCTAATTACTGTGCGTGTGTGTGTCTGTGCGCGCTTTCTAGTCAGTCTTGATTCCTGCTGACTGCCTGAACTACACCAGACTTGATTATGTATCCTGGACCATATAATTTCTGAGATTCTCTGCCAACATAATTCTTGAAGAGCACCAGAGAAGAAGAAAATTGTAATAAAAAATATTGAACTACATAGGCAAAAAAAATAACTCAAAGTATAGAATGTGTTGGATAAGGTTACATGAAGTACTCAGTGTACATCTTTTTAATTTTGAAATTCTAATCATATTGATTATTCCAGTTATATATATTTTTAGTTATGAGGCAGTTATGCTTGGAATGGTCGGTGGAAACACAAAACAAGGCTGCCAAATAACATGGTGGTTTGACACTATCAAAGCCGACACCAACCAGAGCATAAAGCCACTGAAAGAACCCATATAAGATTGGAAAATGTGGAAACAGCTGGTCCAGTGATATTGCCATCACGTGCCAGGAGAGGGGGCATGCGTGCGTGTCCAGATCCATAATTCTATGCACCCTACTCCCGCACATGTGTGCTAGACCCTCCCCCCCACTCCAGGCCCATTTTTCTCTCTCACCAGACTCCAGAGCCTTTCTAGGAGTCTGGGGAGGGCGAAAACGGCCTTCTCCATCCCCCCCGCAGGCCCTCCGGAGGGTGGAAACGGCCTGTTTGCCAACTTTTGGTGGGAACGGAAGGCCCATTTTTTGCTGTCCTAAGGCTCCAGAGCCTCTCTATGAGTCTCCGGAGACCCTCCGGAGGCCAAAAATGGCCCGTTTGCCGACTTCCAGCCCCACCGTTTGCTGACTTCCGGGGGCATGGGGAAGGCCGTTTTTGCCCTCCTGAGACTCCTAGAAAGGCTCTGGAGCCTGGTGAGAGAGAAAAACAGGCCTTCCCCACCACCCCTCGAGGCCTTCCGGAGGCAGGTGGGCCCAGAAAGCCCGAAAATCAGCTGACAGGCACACGCATGTGCGCCAGAGCTGAATTTGCATGCCCACCAATATGGCTACGCATGCCACCTGTGGCACGTGTGCTATAGGCTCGCCATCACGGAGCTAGTCCATAGAAGAGAGTCAGACATGAGAGCAACAGCAGTATTTCTGATTTCTTTAAGAGCCCTACAGATTTGTACATACACGCAAAAGAGATGTCCTCCTCCAAGCCACATACTTCTTCATATATTGTACAAATTATTTTTCACTTGGCATTCAACCAAAATGTGTGTATTATTTCTTGATCATTTTTATATTAGTTTTCTTACAAGGTTCTGAAGATGGTTTATACTCTTCATTTTATTGTCACAACATCCTTGTGAGAAAGATTTATTGTATTGATTTCATTTACAGGACTTACATGGCGACCTATCTCCTATAATCATTCTGAGGGCTCACAAGATACCCACTAATCAAAGGTAATCCAGTGATACACACACACACACACACACATACACACACACACAATCCTAATCAAATAAGTCAATGTAGGTTCTGCAGTCAGAAGATATGTTCAGAAATATTTGAAATCAGGTAGGGAAAATAACAAAGCATTTTGTTTCTTCCTGCCACTGTGTTTTCTCTAGGACTTGAAAAACTTTTAGCATGAGAGAGCAATGCTTGAAACTGAATTCATTCTGCTAAGGGCAGAGCAGTAGAAAAATATTTTTAAAAAAGATTTTCAGATGTAATGTGTGAACTACTACCCTCATCATATGTTTTGTATGCATGCAGCTGTTAAGACAACTATCCCTATTTTGATGCAGCATTTCTTTTGATCTTTTAAATAAATCTCAATTCATCACAGCTGTAGAGCTGGGCAAACACAATGCTAATCTGGGTCACTAAAACATTGCAATTAAAAATTAGAAGTAACCCTGCCATAGCTACTTCAACATGCAAATAACAGCTACACAGGAGTCTTAATACTATGAATGCCAAGATTAGCCATTCTCCAATTAGCTCCAATCAGAAATACCGAGAAGGTTTTCCCTCTCATTAGAATAGAAACTGGTTTGTTTGTTTTTTTGAAAAAAAAAGACTGAAACAGTAACTCTTCATAGAGTGGGGCTACATATGTAGTGATTTTAAACCATTTTTTTAAAAAAATCCAAATATCTTCCTTCCTTCCTTCCTTCCTTCCTTCCTTCCTTCCTTCCTTCCTTCCTTTTTTTCTAATATTTGTTTCTCAGTGGTGGAAAGAATTGATAATTCTTTGGTTTATACTTCCTGGTAGAAGTGTGCTTGTTCAAAATAATCTTCTATTAGAGTATGTGGGATTTGCATTTTCTTAGGCTTCATTAAGCACTGGAAAGCAATTATACATTTTATTTTTCTTACTTTCAATATTTACTTGTTTTCAGAAAACCTAACAATCAGCCTCCTTAACTAACCTTGGGAGCAATGTCCTGGTATCCATAGGGAATAGCGGGACTATGCAAATCTAAACTGTGAAAACTTTGATTATTTCCTCTTGCATACTCTTGTTCTGCTCCATCTTCACCCCAATTTCAGCTAAGCAAATGCAAGATGTGTAAGGAATATGAAATACCAGAACACAGCCCTAATTATCGTATGATTAATAGCATCTTCAAATGAAGCGAATCATATCCTCCAATTATCACTTGAATGAAACAATTAATCTTTAATGCCTAACAAAAAGAAAAGTCTTTGTTTTTATCCCATCCTTTTAAAAAGGATATATAGTACATTTAATGTATATGTGTGTGTATTATACACACAGAGACACATAGATGATACAGATAAAACTAAAAGCAAGAAAGACAGAGAACTGAATTAAAGGGAAGCCACAAGATCATGAAAGTTTCTATTTTTTTCTATGAGATGTCAGCTCAAACATGAAAGTACTGAAGTATAATTGCCTGCTTGTCAGTTCTGACATTAACTTTTCATGACTTTTGAATGACAATGGACTACTTTCAACATTTTAATAACTACTCATTTATTTATCCTTTCATGGATATGCAACGTTGTCAATAACTTTGAGTTCTTTGTATGGAAGTGAAAATGCATCCAGTTTTATATGAATATTGAACCCTTTAATTGGTCTTGCAAGCAACCACTAATTATTAGCAAAGGGCAATGACTGTTACAGTCTAAAATGTGCACTGGTATTTTGACAGGAAAGTAGAAATTGTTATGTTTATTCCCCCCACTCCAATTTACAAGCTTTGCATTTTCTCTGTGACTTTACTTTCATGAAAAGTCTTCCTCCAATTGAGCTTAATTCCTGGCGATTACCTGGATACCACGGTGGCACAGTGGTTAGAGTGCAGTACTGCAGGCTACTTCTACTGACTGACGGCTGCCTGCAATTTGACAATTCAAATCTCATCAGGCTCAAGGTTGACTCAGCCTTCTATCTTTCCGAGGTGGGTAAAATGAGAACCCAGATTATTGGGGGCAATAGGCTGACTCTGTAAACTGCTGAGAGAGGGCTGTAAAGCACTGTAAAGCAGTGTATAAGTCTAAGTGCTATTGCTATACATCCTTGTAGTCTTGGCAGCAAACAAAAGTGGCTTGTTACTGCCTTCTTCCAGGATGTTCTTCTATATCTATTCTGGTCTACAGCCCTGAAATGTCCTAACAGTATCCCACCCACGCAGTAGCCTAGTCATTCCTGCTAAGTTCCTTCAAGAGCAACAAGGTTGGCAGCACAGGGGCTGAAGCTACTAATTGACAGTCTCAGCTTTGTGAGGTATTCCAGGCAAGAAGCACTTTCAGGAGTACTAATTCTATCTCCATTGTAAACTTAAATTAACAGAATCTTGCAAGACTAAAATACACCTCCCACCTCTCCCATTTATTCTCCTGAAAGCTAGGAAGGGTCTCTTCTGAGATCCTTTTGCCATATCTCTTCCTTTGAACTCATATTTCATTTATCAGATCACAGTCTATGCTGTGGCTTTCCCTCCAAACTTCCAAATTTATTCCCACATTTAGCCAGCTAGGATCATTGAAAGGGGTTAAAAACCATTGGTAAAAGACAGCAGGGGCTCAAGCAACCCATGCTATATCCTTGACTCAATTTCTTGGGGGTGAATTATTTGCTATGGAGTCATTAATCAATGTAATCCTGAGAAATTCACACTGTCACTAATTTACCAATGGGAAGAAGTAACCAAATTCTTTCAGCATCTGACCTAGCATGGAAACACTTTCAAATCTATCTTCTCCCACAGAGCTCATTGAATGACTGGGCCATTCACCGTCTCTCAGGCCAATTTACCTCACCTCATTATCTAGAAAATACTGGGGATATAAATGCTATGCACATAGGTTTGAGCTCCTGGAGAGGAGGTAGGATATCAATCTAACAAAATCATAAATATGAGGATAGAAGGTGTGTGAAAAGAATATCCCATACTATGTTTTTATTGAAACACTAGACAACCTGTGACCTCCTTAGGTCACCATTTCAGAGATATTTCCTTATCAGATTCTTCAACAATGCCTTCACAATGGCAGAGTTTCTGATGTACTTGACAAGTTGTTAAAAATTCAGAGAGCCATTCAGAGATATATCTGTCTTGAAAGTGGCCCACATTGAACTGTGCATAATCAAACATCAGAACCACAGGAAACTTTTATGACAATGTATTATGTCATAAATGAATTATGTCATAGGAGCCATAGTGGTGCAATGGTTAGAATGCAGTATTGCAGGCTAACTCTGCCCATAGCCAGGAGTTAGAACCTGACCAGCTCATGGTTGATTCAGCCTTCCATCCTTCCAAGATTGGTAAAATGAGGACCCAGATTGTTGGGGGCAATATGCTGATACTGTAAACTGCTCAGAGAGCGCTGTAAAACACTGTGTAATAGTATATAAGTCTAAGTGCTATCACTATTGCTATAAAATATTTTATATCATAAAATGTTTTATAAAAATTGCCAAATTTCAATTCCATAGGTGTTATGGGTCCTGGAATTTGGACACATTTTGTAAGTTACCCCATTTGAAGTACCTTCATTGAAAAAGGTTTGTCCTATGATACACAATTTCACCCAGTTAAAGATTACAGACATCTGGTTGTTACCCCATTATGATGGTTGGAATTAATAATCTTGAAGAAAGTCACTACTACAGATACTATATGGAATACAATTATAATGTCACTCGGGTGGTTGTTTTCTTTTTTTTATATACATACATGAAGATATTTATTACTGATGGGGGCAGATGATAACTGAGGATTCCGAACATTCTGTTGGAATTAGGATGTGATGTTACCCTAATATGGGTGATGGAGTTAACAATCCAGTTGAAAGACATTATAGAAGACATTATATGGATTACAAGTTTAAAGTCATTGATTTTAACTATATAAGGGAATATTTTTTTAGCAGGATGGGCAGAAGAATAAAGATATTAAGAATTGTTATTTTGTAGGAAGTGGGTGGAGACAGGCTAGTTTATTGTTTGTTTATTTATGGGAGTGGAGGAAATGGATAGACTATGAGTTGAATAAATGTTAAATTAGGATCTATTATATAGTTTTATAGTGGAAGGCTGCTTTGAAATGTTATATTAATATACACAAAAGATTAAATATTAAATTAGGATTTATTATATAGTTTTAAAGTGGAAGGTTGTTTTGAAATGTTATATTAATATACATAAAAGGTTTGATTTAAGAGATATATGTATGGGGGAGGAGAAAAAGGGCAGATTATTGCTAAATTGGATGTTATAATAATATTACTATGCTAAATTAGAAGTTATTACACAATGTTACAATAGAATGTTATTTTGAAATGTATAGTAAAAGGGGGATATAATAATATTATTAGAAAGAAAGGGTCAGTATTTGGGGGATGGAGTAAGGGGATGCTAAAGTGTTATATAATCTGTTATGAATTTGGATTTTACTTTGAAGAAGTCACAGGAGGAGGGGTGGTGAGGGGGGTTGGGGGGGTAGAAAAAAAGGGGAAAAATCTGTATTTGAAAAACTTTTTCAATAAAAAAAAAGATTACAGACATGAGAAGTTTAGTAATACTAGTCTATAGATTTATCCCACCCTTCCCAACCCAGAGACATGTCTTTTCTACACAGCCTATTTAAGGGATTAATAGATGTTGGGGTATAATGTTTATGTGACAGGGCCCATCTGACTGCATTGTGAATCAATATCATTTCCCACTCAGATGAACCTGTTAAAAACATAAAGTATACATTATCTATACTTGGCTTTATAGAAAGAGTATGATTTGTATTGTTTCTCAGACCAAAAGATATGCATGCTATACATCATATGCATTTAATCCTTCTGCTTATTAAATCCTTCATGTTTTATCCACTGTGTTTCCCCCAAAATAAGACGTAACCTGATTTTAGTATGCTTCTAATAAGCCCTACCCCAAAAATAAGTCCTAGTTAAGGTCGTCATCAGCCAGGGATGTGGCCAGCACCGGAGTAGGAATATGTTCCTTCCACCTGCCCACCCATCCTGTCAGAACTAATTTTTCCATCGCCCCTCACCCTCTAGCCAGAACCAAGGAAACTTCTTGGATGAGAAGTGAAATGTCTTCTTCTTCCTT
This sequence comes from Arizona elegans, assembly GCA_022577455.1. Lineage (NCBI taxonomy): Eukaryota > Metazoa > Chordata > Lepidosauria > Squamata > Colubridae > Arizona > Arizona elegans. Next base: position 181,167,284 of record JAKOOJ010000001.1, read on the forward strand.
CTCAATAAAAAACAGTCCAGTTGCCTGTTGAAAAAAACACCTTTCAGATATTTCCTTCCTTTTGGATAACAAGGCCCAATTTCAAAAGCCCTTTCTAGGCTTATAAATGTGCTCGGTTTTCAAACTGTCTTTAAATCTAGCACAGTCAAACAATGGTCTGGAAAAAAAATCTGCCTTTCCATGCAATTAATTAAGGCCATAAAGAATGCAGAACAGATCTTGGATTTTAGAGAAATGTCAGTGTACCCATTCAGCTCAACAGGACAAACACCAGAGCAATGGTGGAATGGCTTGCAGCCAAAACCAAGCAGTATGCAAGCTACTTCTATCCAGGAATGTGGTAAGAACATTACTAAAAATACAGCATTCATTTCTGGTATAATTTAGAGTTATTAATTAAAATGCCAGTTAAATGGCAAACTAAACTGTCCAGTGCTTTAAAAGTTATTCTTAGCAGCGGGTTTCAGAAAATCTGAACTTTCAGTCATATCTTGCCTTCAGTGAAGTGATGAGACAAATTATGCAACAGCAATTTAATGATCAATCCCTGCCATTTCAGAGTGACAGAATTATTTCACAAGCAAAAAGGGAAATTAAAGAGGCAGGGGGGATGGGCTGAAATGCTAAAATAAAGACACTTTGTTAATCTGAAGAAAGCATTTGTATTTCTAGTTGAAAAAAAAGTACTTTCCTTTGCAGGCAAGTTTGATTTACACTCATTTTTCTTTAGGAATCATTTCCATTTGAGTGTATTGAAATGCTTATTTGCATATATCCATTGAATTTATCTCATCTTCCAAAGAAAGGATGGCAATGCTATGGAAATGAAGGGAAAAACTAAAGATTTATTGATGTTTTTGTGTTAAAATACATTAAAATAGCCTACAATGAATTTAAACGCTTTTGTATATTTATTTCCATTCCCTAGCGGCTGTTGGTATAAATATTTTTATTATAAACAAAATAATCAATAGAGTATTCCTATCCAGAGTAAAGCTATATATATATAGATTAGATATAAAATTAATCTCCATCTTTGCTTATTCAAAGCCTATAGTGTTTTGTTTTATTATTGATGCTCAGTGTCTTGCAAATTTTACCTTTTAAAATATATTTTCAAAGGCTATCTACAAAGGAGGATTAACCTTTTCTTTCTGCTAAAATTTGAGGTAAAAGTTTCCTGAGAGTGTAGCAAAAGGTTTGGGAGCCATTAGTCCACCAAACATTGCTTTAGTCTAATTTTCAGCACTTAGAAGGGCAACAGATAGTGGAAACTCAGATAGGCTTCAAAGTACAGTGCATAAATGTAAAAGGAAATGTTAAAAAGGCAGTATATAAATGTTTAAATAAGCAAGCTTACATTTGCTGTGGCAAATGGCTACAAATCAGGGGTGAAATGCTCCCGGTTCGGACTGGCTTGGGCGAGTAGGTAGCGATGGAGGCAGGCAGTTCGGAGAACTGGTAGCAAAAATCCCTGCCCCCGCCCCCCCCCCCATGCCCAACTGAGCCGAGTGATCATCAGAGCCTTTTTTTTCTTTAAAATGGCTCTGACCAGCCAAGTTCTGACATCCCAGCTGAGTTGCCTGCTAATCAGGCAACTCAGCTTGGATCGCCAGAGCCATGTAAAAGATTTTTTTTTTCCTTTTAAATGGCTCTGCCTGCTAATCAGTAGCAAAAATCCCTCCCCTTCCCCCCCCTCAGCTTGCTTACTTTAGCTGCTGGTCGCAACGCCTTGCTGTAATCCCTGCAATCATTTGCATTACCAAGCAACTGAATCTCCCTGCCTGCAATCAAGCAGGCAGGGAGTTGTGGACTTCAACTCCCAGAATTCCTCAGCCAGCAAAGCAAAGCTGGCTGAGGAATTCTGGGAACTGAAGTCTACAAATCTTAAATTTGCCAAGGTTGGCGACCCCTGTTCAATTGGGTAAGTTTTTTTTCCCTTTGGGACCTTTAAAAAAATAATTAATTGGGGTTTTTTTTTAGTTGTTCTTTTTTTAGACCTAGCCATTTAAAATTTAGGAAGTTTTAAATTTAGCTGCTTTTATATAAAAATAAATAAAAATAAAATAATATTTGTGCAGCTTTCTGAGATTTAGCATGTTTCTGTAGTGTTTCACTCTAACTACACAAACACACAAAATCTCACAAAGCTGTATGTGGAATTTTGTGTGTGTAAAGTGTGAAAGTTGGTTTTTTGGGCTTTTTGTGGCTGTATGAGGTTCCTGCTTGTTGCAGGGGCCATTTTGGGTCTAGCACAGCTGCTTTTACATTGTGGGTGAGCCAGTTGTATTGTGTTGTGTTGTGTGTGTGTAAAGTGTGAACGTTGTTTTTTGGGGCTTTTTGTGGCTGTGTGAGGTTCCTGCTTGTTGCAGGGGCCATTTTGGGTCTAGCACAGCTGCTTTTATATTGTGGGTGCGCCTTTTGTGTTGTGTTGTGTTTTGTAGGTTAAAAAAGGGCAAAGAAGTGACATTGGCTTGGCCACGCCCATCTGACCAACAAGCCACGCCCTCCCAGTCACCTTACCACCAAGCCACGCCTCCTAATTAAGCCACACCCACAGAACCAATAGCAAAAAAAATTAGATTTCACTCCTGCTACAAATACCATGCCTGATTCTAGTAACATACCTAACTATGAGTTTAGTGCTTTCGTAAATGAGCTATAATCAAAGGCTAAAACCTAAATAAAATCTTATTTGTTTTTACACAGTTTTCCAAGTTCTGTCATTCTCGAGTGGCTTGCCAGTGAAAAGTAATATTATTATTTTTTTTCTCTGAGAACATTCATACTACTCTTTAAATGTAGAGTTAAGAAAACTGTGTGCAGGCAGTGAGTTAATACATATTATACAAAAGTACCTTTTAAGAGTTATTCTCTTTTTAAATCTAGATTTATAACTAGCACTAAGTTAAATATATTTTATTTAAATTGGCAAGCATAACATTTCAAAAAGCAGCATAAGAAATGAATCTTTATATGGAATAAAGTCTCACTTCATTTAATCTACTGCATACAGATAGGGGCTGTAATACATCTTTATTTATTACTGCTCAGAATCCCTTAGGCAAATGTAGTCATTTCTGAGCATCAAACTCTTGCATGCAATAAATTGCATAGCAAACCCAAACTGGATTTCCTATGACATTGTGATTCAGAAGCTTCTTCTATAAACTAAGTTGGCCCCTGAAAAACACCCACCCACCCACCCCCAGAAAAAGCAGACACCTTTGTGCAGAAAACTTAGTATAGTAGAACACTAAGTGTGGGCGGAATGGGACAACTTGCCACAAGACAATTTAACAATTAAATTTAATTATTCAAAATAAATTTTAAAAAATATTTTAATTTTTGCGATTCACATTCCATACTGTCCCTCCTTTTGTATCCTTTCTTTAATGATTCTATTCCACCATTTCTTTCATATTAGTGTAACTCTTGTCCCACAAAGAGTTGTCCCACGGCAAGTTGGCCATGGCGAGTTGTCCGGCGTCAAGTTGGCTGTGGCAAGTTGGCTGTGGTGCATTGGCCATAGTGAGTTGGCTGTGGTGAGTTGGCTTTTTGTCACAGACACAAGTGTGGGACAGTGAATTCCCCCTCATTTATATATATATATATATATATATATATATATATATATATATATATATATATATATATATATATATATATATATAAAATTTATAAACAGTGGGTTGTAATATTGTTCCAGAGTTCAACAGGCATGCTGGGCAGGAATTCTGCAAACCATTCACAATCTCATCTCAAGAGTGCTAGATAGGAGAATGCTGTCTAGACCTATATAAAGATGAACAGCATATTTAACAGATTGCCTGTCCATCTGATGGTATTGTAGCAGGCTATTCTTGGAAGGGATTAATAGCAGGATAATCTCAGATACACCTTTGCTATAGAAACTGAAGTCTAATTCCATAGTCTGTAGACCTTTGTTTTAAAAATGTATTACCATAGCTGTTACATTTATATCTCAGCTTTTACCCAGAAGTGCAGGATTGCATACATACAATGTTGCATACACAACATTATTAATCCTATTAATATCAGTAATCATGCAGTGAGGTTTGTGGAGTGGAGAGATAATGACTAGCCCAAAATCACCCAATGCACTTTTATGGCTGAGGACAGATTTGAACCTGAGCCTCCCCAGTGCTAGTCCATCGCGTTAACACTGCTCTATACCAGGACTTCTGCAAATGTATTGACATTAAATATAATTTATATTTTGAAAGTATGACTTTGCCAATGTCAACAATCTGAAAGAAATCTGACAGTGAGAATGACAATTTATATGCAGGCATACACAAGCTTATCTTGTAAAATCACGTATTGCATATAGTGCTGGAACTAATTTAACAAGAGTTGTAGCTATGAACACATGGGATACTCAGAATGAGATCAAGTAAGTTAAAACATCTGTAGTATATATATATATGCATTAAGACAGAGAGAGAGACCTATTGTAGCTGCCAAGAGACTAACTAAATAAAAGATGTCTAAACACTGCATATACATTTTTGTATCTCATCTCTGAATGACTATAAACTTTGTCAATATAATCATTCTATATAAAGCATATCAGAGTGAAATTGCTGCCATATGTATCAGTGCAACCAACAAAGAATGTGTGTGTATTGGCTTTTGATGCACTGACTTTGAAATGCACACCCTTCGTTGTATCAACTCATCTAACAGTTGCTGCAAATCATTTAGGCTCTAAACCAATCATACAATATGCATTTGTATCTACATAAAAAGTATCCATACATTCATGTCTCCAGCCAACACACATCTCACTTTACACAAGTATTATTTACATATTTATTCATAAATATATTAAGCAACCAAAAATATTGTGCACCCAATGCTCATTGTTGAATCATTTGTTAAGCATTCCATTTCTTCTCATGTACATATTATTCTTGCCATGTTCAGCAGTCACCCTTCATTATAAAATGTCCTGTCATTCAAACTGCTTCATTTTTTCCCCATGTGTTTTCTCTAACTAGAACCATGTTCAGAACTATTACATCCTTTCCCTGTCCTTAGTTTCCTGTGCTTGTCCTTTCATTTCTTTCTTTAATTCATAATTATTATGTTTCTCTTACATTCCATGTTGCAACTTTCCGTATGGTATGGTCACCATCTGACAGGCCCCATTGACATTTCATCTTCAATTCCATCATGGCTTTGGCCAAACAAGGTTTTCACATGACTTTTTTTTTAATAAAAGAGAAAGGCTACGTTAGGTTACCAATGCTAGTTGTACAATCCCTGCTAATTTTAAGGATATTACTAGTCAATTTTGTCATATTTTGGTCAAGGTACCTCAAGGTACCTCAAAAAGTCCACTTTTTATATTATTCTATAAAAGCATAGATCTCTAATATAGAGATTATCTTTTAAACCAACACATTGTTACCTGATTCTCACTCTATTAAGTCAAATACAATAACTAAAATAAAGTAATAAATAATAAAATAACTAAAACTAAAATAAAATAAATTATTTTCGATATATTTCTGCCTTATACTCATGGTCATGGTTTGCCTTATACAAACGTTCTTTCAAATAAATAAACAAACAAACGAAGAACCCCTCTAGTCATTCTGTGCTGAGGTATCCTCTCATTCTCTTGAATTCTCTTGAATTCCCTTCAACTCCCGGAAGACTTTTTCCTTGCTGGAGGGGGAGCAGCTTTCTAGCAGGGTCAGTTGTATTAGCTTGAAAGACTGTTCAGGTCTACAGAAACAGAAAGCTTAATCTGCTTTATTTAAACAATTTTTTTAGTTCTGCTCTGCTTTTTCTGTTTTTTTGATTCAAGCACAGATATAAGTAAGTGTAATAAGATATATTTTAAAAAGATTCCTCACAAGTGATTGTGAGATCAATTTCTTCAGCATAAAGTACCATATAATAGCTTTGAAACGAAAAGCAGCTCCAGAAAATCTGGTTTAAACACTGCTTTATAACAACAACAAAAACAACAACAACAGAAACTTCTTTCTCAATTTGAAATAAAATAATGTCTGCTCAATCATTTCTGTTTCCCTGGTATGTGCATCCAAAATGATTTTAAAGGTTATGGAGATAATTTGTTTATTAGTTCAAAATAAAATGTAATGGATTAGCGCCTATGATTTCCCGACACAAAAAGGTACCCAATTCAACCAAGAATATTTTCCTTTTGAAGATTGGAACGGATATTTGCACAGAATCTCCCCACCTTACAGTCAGTTTATGTTGTTTGCTGAAGTTGGGGGCGGGGTGGGGGGATCTGAATTTGAAAAAAAAGAGGCATATTCCAGAAAGTATGTTCTTAAACCTGCCAGTTTAAATCTGTCAGTTTAAAGATAAATGTATTTATGAAGGATACCATATAATCCCAGTCAAACCTAAACATAAATGGGGCTAACAAAGAAAATTCCTCAGGATGGATTACAAGCCCTCCATTCTAGTTGTCATTCAGGACTTTACACATATTGGAGGAGAGATCTGTCAAAATTCTAACTTAACTTAACCCAACTCTTTCTTTCCACATACAAAATTTCTGTATTGTGCCTCCATAAGTTCAAGTCAAGTTGCTTATAGTTAAAACACAACTTAAATTTAAGGACCAAACCAGAATCAACCCTTAGTAATTTTCACATATAATTTTTGTGAATTTCACATATAATTTCTGTTTTACTTCATAGTTTTTGCAGCCATCAGCTTGATGGTATTTAAGATATGTAGCTATTTTGCATTACTTGAAATTCCTCAATCTGATTTCCATGCTGTGAAGCGTTTAGAAAACACGGAACAAAAAGTCAAAAGGTGAGTTGCAAATCTGAAAAAATAAACCCATCTGAAACATTTACTAACAAATATTTATATATAGCAAACATTGTAGTGCTCACTCCATGAATGAAGTGGAGAGTGATCTAGATTGCTAAAATGTTAAAAATTAATTGTACACTCATAGAACACAATGAGAACAGAAGACATTAATTCAGATTGCAAAGCTTCCTTAATTTCAAATGCTAAATGAAGAGCCCATTTGTTCTAGCCTAATCAAGCAATTTAACACCTCAATAGGCAACTAATTGTAATTAACAAAGCTACAACAGAATTCCTTTACTCTTACAAATTCTGTTTCCTTTGATTTGTTCAAGATTACTTTTCTAAAAAAAGCTTCTCTCAAGCATATTCCTCCCCCTCTAAATAACCAATGCCACTACTAATGAAACAGCCTTCCCCATTTATTTTTGTCCTAGGATTTATTTATTGATACTTCCACTCAGAGTTGTTGGGGTGTTTTTTTTTTTTTTTTTTTTTTGAGAGTTATAAATTAAGAAAGCATTGTTGGTAGTTATACTGTGAGGACCAAAAAAAAAAAAAATGCTGCCTAAAACTGTTGCTGATTCTCCATTGATTGTACAGAATATAAAAGGACTCCCAATGTGTACAAGATATATATATGCCAGGATGATGGATATATTCATGCATAGCAGGTGATGTGTGATGAAACTGAACTGAAAATAAACAGTGCCCTCCATTTCTCCAAGCATCTGCAAAGCCAATTTTAAACTTCCTAAATTAAACAGATGGATCAGCATGGAACTTCCATGCCTTTGGTGCATACTGATGAGAAAGCAGTTCAACGTCTGAAAGATGTATATATTTCTATATTGGCATTGCACAACTGAGTAAGTCTGGGAAATTAATGTTTTAACTATAAGGATGCTTTAACCAGGGCAGTTTCAGCAATTTGTCAACTATTTAAGCACTATTCCTAATTTCACATAAACCAAAAGGGCTACCCTATTACATTACTGACTTTCAGCCTGAAGTGTTCTGTTTTGTTGGATCAATAGCTTCTCTAAGCTACATGTTGCTGGATCTTGGCAGCAGCAGTTAACAACTAGCAACAAGCAAAAAGCAAAAAATACAGTACTACCATTCAAATGACAAAAACAAAAAACGCACAAACCAAACCAATTATCTAATAGGTTACAATCTGTCTTCCAACCTATGCCTTTTGGGTGCTTTGGACTACAATTTGATTTGATTTCTATGGCTGCCCACCTTTGAATGCAACTCTGGCCAACACATTGATGAGATTTCTAGTTCAGGCTCAGTTTGAGAAAAGCTGCTAACCAGGGGTGAAATGCTCCCGGTTTGGACCGGATCGCCAGATCTGGTAGCGATGGCAGCAGGTGGTTCGGAGAACTGGTAGCAAAAATCCCTGCGCCCCCCCCCCCCATGTCCAGCTGAGCTGCGTGATCATCAGAGGCTTTTTTTTTAATTTTTAAAAGCATTTTTTCTACAACCTCTTCAGTGGAAAAAATGCTTTTAAAAGTAGGAAAAAAAGCCTCTGATGATCGCGTGGCTCAGCTGGAATCATCAGAGGCTTTTAAAAGCATTTTTTTTACAACCACTTCAGCCGAAAAGGTTGTAGAAAAAATGCTTTTAAAAACCTCTGAAGATCCCAGCTGAGTTGCCTGATTGTCAGAGGCTTTTAAAAGCATTTTTTAACAACCTCTTTGGCCAAAGAAGTTGTAGAAAAAATGTTTTTAAAAGAAAAAAAAGCCTCTGCCAATCAGGCAACTCAGCTGGGATCATCAGAGGCTTTTAAAAGCATTTTTTTACAACCTCTTTGGCGGAAGAGGTTGTAGAAAAAATGGTTTCAAAAGTTAAAAAAAAAAAGTTGGCCACCCAGTCACATTATCCCCCACACACACACAAAGCCACGCCCACAGAACCGGTAGTAACAAATTTTACATTTCACCACTGCTGCTAACCATTTACAAGACAATATATAACACCCAATTATGACCAAAATATCCGGTCTATTTCATTTTGTGTGTGAGCTTTTGAGTTAGTTTCTAACTCCTGGCGACTGCCTAGACAAATCCCTGTAGTTTTCTTAGCAAGATTTTTTTCAGAAGTGGTTTGACACATTGAGAGTGAGTGACATGCCCAAGATCATCTGACTGGTTTCATGCCTAAGGCAGTACTAGAACCCATTGACTGCTGGTTTCTAGCATGATTCCTTAACTCCAACACCAAACTGACTCTCATGAATATTTGCCTCTTGGTTTTTTGTGGGTTTTTTTTTTTCATTTTGATAATGTTCATCTTCTAGAAGATAATTACTGCAATTCTGTGTTGTATACAATATTCTATCAAATAACAAATTTTTGAGCTTGATCCAGAGCAGTATGCCTATGTTCAGTTAGAAACAACAATATTTATAGGTTAAATTATTCAGCTGTTTATGGACATTTTGCAGCTAAATCTTGTTTCTCTTGAGGCCTGGAGGTGCAGACATAAGAAAACCAAGGGTGAAATCCAGCAGGTTCTCACAGGTTCTGGAGAACCAGTAGTGGAAATTTTGAGTAGTTCAGAGAACCGGCAAATGCCACCTCTGGCTGGCCCCAGAGTGGGGTGGGAATGGAGATTTGGCAGTATCCTTCTCCCAGGAGTGGGGAGGAAATGGAGATTTTGCAGTATCCTTCCCCAGGACTGGGGTGGGAATGGAGATTTTGCAATATCCTTCCCCCCAAGAATGGGGAGAGAATGGGGATTTTGCAGTATCCTTCCCCTGAAGTGGAATGGGAATGTAGATTTTGCAGTATTCTTCCCCTGGAGTGAGGTGGGAATATCCTTCCCCTTCCATGCCCACCATGCCCACCCACCATACCACGCCCACAGAACCGGCAATAAAAAAATTTGAAACTCAAAACCCACTCTTCTTATTTGATATACAAGACTTTTTATGGTGCCATATGAGATGAAAATTATATATGAACAAATAGAGAACCTCCCTACCATTTCCCTCCAGTAGGTAGATTTTGCATACAGCACTACATCTTCAGTTCATAACCTTTAAATTCAGATTCAGCCTATCATTTTCACAAAGGCCATTCTTCTTTTCAAAACAATGAATATTTTTAAAGCATTTTAACCTCTCTGGGGACAAAATATCTAAGGTTAAATAGCTAAGTTTCCTACTGGGAAGGAAGAAGAACAAAACAGATGCTTTAACATTTTCAGTATACCTAACCGTGTTTACCCAGAAGCTCCCACAGGAATAAATGTACAACAGATCACAGCATAAATCAGTGACTAGCTTATGCCCATTTTATTTAACATAAATTTTGAGGAGATTTAAAGAAGAAGGAAACCGAAAAGAAGGAAGAAGCAACAATGTGACATAAAAGGATTGATTCAGTGATGCCCATTTCTAATACAATTGGAGGTGGGGGGGGGACTGCTGGAATGCAAGTACCAATTCAGAAAGTGTTGTCTGAGGTGCTCTCACACTGATTCAGTATTTATGAGGCTGCTTATGAGCACCACCTGTCAGGAACAAGTCCATAACAGTGAGAACATTCAGCGCAATACTTAAGATAGAAAACCCCTGCAATCTTTACCTTTCCTGCTGTGCTGAGGAGCAAGTGAAAGATTCATAGCTAATTTACAATGTGTCTGTCATCAAAGCAAACTGAAAAATGCAAGCAACTGCAACTTTATTAGCACTAACCAATCTCAGAGGTGACAAATACGTTTGTTTACTTCTATGTGCTAGCAATGCTGATGGTGAAAGAGACACCAATGGCGCTGCTAAGCAGATAAAACATGCATTAGAATTAAATTAAAATATCATTTCAGGAAATTATCAAAATGCAGACATTGAAGATCTGGTCATGACCAAGGCTCACACTATTTACAAAAATAAAATAAAATCTTAGGCTCACTCTTCATTTCCATGGCCATCTGCATAATTTTTACAACATCCATATAATTAAATTACAAGGTAAAATAAAAACAAAGGCTCATCATCCCATAAATTAAAAGCCTACTGTTCTGCAAAAAGAATTACATTTATTTTATAAAATGAATATCAACCAAGGCCTTGACAACTTGCTATTTAGCATTACACAAAGACTTAGCAAAGGTTTGCATATTTGCTCAATGCTGAGAGAACAGGTCAGGTTAAAATGCACATAAAATGGATGAATGAGACCTGCATACTTCTGCACATTTGGGAAGAATGTTGCCCTGGGTTTGTTTTCTTTTCTTTTAAGAAAGAAAAGCTCTCTGTGTTTTTTTAGATATCAACATCTGGTAGAGCTCAAAGGTGCACAAAATGCTTTATTTATAGAATCCTCAGAGGAAGACATTGTAAGGCTATAGCAGATGACAGAAAAAGTGTCCACCGCACTATTTTGCTGACCATCTTCACTCTGAGATCCTCTTCCAAGCAAGCAAGAAACAAGCCAGTTGTTTTTGCAAGAAAGCAAAACGACTTCAAGGAATTGAAGGAAAAGCTACTACTAAGATAAAAGAAGCCTGTGTCTGGCGAACTGTAACTTGAGAAAGCATCTCAACTAGTCTCCTAGTTCTTATGAAGCTAAAGGAAGAGTGGGAGGAAACATATTCACATTTACAAGACCTTGTAACCATTTGTCGTTGTTAGTTGTGAAGTCATGTCCAACCCATCGCGACCCCATGGACAACATTCTTCCAGGCCTTCCTGTCCTCTACCATTCTCTGGAATCCATTTAAGCCCATGCCTACTGTTTCGGTGACTCCATCCAGCCACCTCATTCTCTGTCGTCCCTTTCTTCTTTTGCTCTCAATCTTGTAACCATACACTTATAATAAATGTAGTATTGGCCTGCATGACTTTGGTTTCCAAGGTCTGTCTACCCTGAAGGGATGTCAGGAGGTTATATCCCCTGCTCACCTAAGTATCTTAAGTATGTACATAGAAAACTATTTAATGAAATAAATAAATCTAATCTTAATTTCAAAAAGTAATTAAATGGAGGTCAATCTGAAAGTAGTCAGAAACAACATACTTCAGAGATGGAAAAAAAGAACCCTTGAAGACTATGATTTCAATAATGAAATTGTTCTGCTCATGAAAATGCTAAATCTATACTATTGATTTCTAAGGAGAAAATCCACAAAAATCACATCCTTTTTAAAGAGTTGCTAATTCATGAGATACTAATGGAAGAATATATACTATATTTTTTTTATCAAACCGATGTTATGCAAATTTAAATATATTTGGATAGGTATAACACCCACATCAGGATGTAAAACTGCAAGAAGCAAACTACATAGCATTCACAAATATAGCATTTTTCTATGTTATAATAGCAGGAAAAATATGTTGAAAAATTATTAATGGCACATATACTTTTACTTTTACAGCAGGTTACCAATGTATTCATCTTGAATTTAAATCATACTCTAAGCGATCTTGGTTAAATGAGTATTTGAGCTAACCAGCTTCCAGGATTATTTGTTGATTAGTTTAAAATAATTTAGAATTTGTTTTTCAGCCTTAATGTCTCCCAAGGTAAATAATCCCCATTAAAAACAATGAAAAGTAATCAGTATTCCTGACCCTGAACTTCAGCACTGTTGGACAGTCTCACAAATCTGAAAGCCCAGACAAATTTCTTGAAATCATTAAGAAATTGTTAAGTATAACATGGAATATATTTGATGAAGCTTTGGAAGAATATAGCCCCACCTAATGAAAGCTGTGAATATAGTTTTCTTGTCAAGATTTCAGAAATTGTTTGGCATTGCTTTCTTCTTCCTAGGGCTGAGAGTATAATTGACCCAAATGGTTGTGTGCCCAAGGAAGGACTAGGACTAACTCATGGCCTCCAATTTTGTAAACTAGTACCTTAACCACAGCATCAAACTGGCTTTCAAAGTAAAATTAGTTCACACAAACATTTTAAGTAAACCTAAAATATTGAGAAATAATTTAAAAAGAGGGTGTGGACAGTAATAATATTTATATTGGTAGCCCCTAGATTTGAAATGGCAGAATACTGGAAGCATGGAATATCAACAAATGGATTATGTTTGGAAAATGGCTCTTATGGAAAAATTAACAAGTTTCATTAACAGAAAAGGAAAATCAGATCTTTTAATGAAGGATAACTTAGTGGTGTCCTAATTAGGCTGGTCAAAATTAGCTGGATGGCAGACAGAATACAGTGATGCACCCCATGGCTTTTGACATAAAAATAATTGTGGTGGAATTTGCAATATAAGACTTCATCCACCATCTTCCGGTGAAGACTTCATTCACCATCTTGCATCATGGTATGACATGCCAGTTTGACAGCCGTGGATAGAAAAACATTACAGAGGGTGGTGAGCACAGCACAAAACATCGTGGGCTGTCCCCTGATACCACTAGATGAGATCACTAGGGCTCGCTGACATAGAAGAGTGAGGAAAATTCTCAGGGACGACTCTCATCCTGGTCACCACTTCTTTACCCTCCTACCATCAGGAAGGAGATATAGCAGCATAGCAAGCTGCACAAACAGGCTGAAGAACAGTTTTTATATGTGGGCTGTCAGACTTCTGAATGTGAAATAACATCATAACTACGTAGTACGATGGACTTTGCAGGGCTGGCGCAACATGTAACATGTTCACACTGGTACAATAGGACTGGGTGTTTGTTAATATGATTTATTAGGTTAGGGAAATTCTGTCTTCACTGTGAGTTGTATTGTGTTGTGGGGGTGCACTGAGGGAGCTCAATCAATCTCATTGTGTGCACTGACAATAAAGTTTTGAAATTGAAATTCCCAATTTTAACCCATCCAGTGGATGCCACTGACATAGTCACCTTTTAGCTCCTTTTCATAACTGGATTGAACTCTGTCAACCAAGGATCAGCTTGTGGTTTGGAAGAATATTTGCTCAGCAGTAGAAATGTTAAATGACTGCCTGATCTTTAATTATCTTTGACAGCCGTCCTATCTTATGTTGTCGGTATTATTGTTATTAAAATTGTTAAAACATCTGCCAAATAACAATTGATTGTGGAAGTTCATAAAATTCAGATGGAACATAACAGCTGATGGTTCTGAAGCTGTTTCTACCAAGTTTTGAAATGAGACAAAAATCAAATGTTAGAAGTCTATATAAGTCTTAGATATTATGTCAAGGCCGTAAATAAAGTGGCATTAACTGACACTTTTCCTTTATTGGTAAAATAAAGGAAGCAAGTGCTGAAGTTCTACAGTTTTAAGACTTCTTATGAAAAGGAGGGAAGTACCCAGAAAGAATTCAAAACAATTTCAGGAAGACTTTTCATATAATTTGAAAGTAACAACTCAGAGCTTCACACCAAGGACAACTTCAGCCAGTATTCTTTCTTCCAGACCCTACCTACTTAGGTAATTGTCTTTTCATTCTATATGTTAATTTTTTTAAAGTTTCTTTTGTTGTTCTAAATCAGCATTTGGTTAAAGTTTACTTAATTGAATTTAAGCATTATTGTGCTTTTTCTATAACCTCACCAACACTCTAGGAAATTTCTTATTGTAATACCTATGCTGAAATGAGACTCTCTGTGGGACAAAAAACAGACTCAACAGGTTTTAAGTTGACTCAATGAAGGAACAAGACATAATGGAGGTGGCATTGTCCTACCATAGCGAACCTTCTACAATAGAGACTTCATTTCCTTTTTTATTCTGTGTGAATGCACCTATGCATCATTCCCATACACAGATACTTATGATATGACTGAAGGCAAAAAAAAAAGGGGGGGTATCCAGACACTTTTCTGATATGAAATTACACATCGTATGCTGCTCTTGCAAGGAGTGGATGGTTTGAATGCCACATTTAAAAGTTTTATTTTCTTCACCAGTCAGATGGAAGTAGAAAAATCAGTAAAGCCCTATTTCAGCCACATAATGAATTTCTACTGTGGTCCATTTTCAATTGAATATGCAGCAGATTAAAATGGGAGTCCTATTAACCGTAAAAAGAATTGCTCATCTTCAGCTCTTTGTCCCTTATTAAAAAAAAAACTATCACAATTCATCCATGGTTACTTGATTCAATTTGTACATTATATCAGAGGAGATGAAACCCTATCATAAATGTGATATAATCTCAGCGATATGAAAGCTTCACCAACTCACTTGAGGTTTTTTGTTCTGGTCTGATATGTTGACATTATAACAGTTGTTTTCCATTTGAACAAAGATATTTCCCTATCATGTTCGAATTGCCTTGGAAAATTTATTCTCATTAAAAACTAGTTTTGTGTAAGCTTCAGTCTACTTAATGACTTTCAATGATTCGACATTTTAGAAGGGCTTTTCAATCACATTACACATGTTTCCATATTTATACAGCCATAAATTCACACTGTGATTTAGTTGGAGAGGCGGTGCCAAATCTACATACCTGAACAGAAATAATTTATAATCAAATCTCTTTTCCCTATGCAGCAAAGGCATTAGGTACCTAGCTGGAAGATATCAACTGGATTCATAATTTGTGTTATAGGATTATTTATATGATCATTTGTAAACCCACAACTGTTGGATTCATAAACCATGATCACACACACATATAAAAATGGCTTATATTTATATAAAGTTGGCATACCTTGTCCATTCAATGCAGCACACTTTAATAAACTTTAGGGATCAATATTTCTCTATTTTATTTTGTCAACTATGTTAGAATGGCAATTCACTCAGTTAAAAAAATGGGGGAAGGGGTTGGAGGAGACTTATTTCTGCAATTTTAATAGTTTTTGTAGTGTTTTCCCCTTAGGTCAAAGCTGATTTTGGAAAGGAAGAGGCAAAAAAAAATCTGCTCTCTTACGTTTATCTGATTTTATCCATACCTCAAGCAAGCTGTTTCTTCCTGACTTCTCTTCTAATGTTCCAAGACATTTATTTATTCAATGTGTCTCCTACTTTTTATTTATTCTGTATTCAATAGCTTATTAAAGATATAAAACAAGAATAAAGCAATTAAGCTGCAATCCAGACAGAATTAAATTCAGTATCATCAAAACTATTTTCAGTTCAACTAACTATTAAAATGTAGCTATCAAAAACTGCCAGGATACTAGGAGAGTGGCGGTCAAGTGCATTTTCTTGGAGAATACATTTCATAGCCTGAGATCATATGGGAGATCATATGGGAGAAGACTTTGCACTCTACACTAGAGAAGCAAGCCCACATATTTGGACAGAGAGTCCACATATATGGGAGAGACAGTCCTTCAGACTGGCCGTTAGTCATTTAGATGACCATAATAAATTGTGTCTAGTAAGCAACTGGCAAATAGGCAAGACCACTGCACCTTGTATTAGTTAAGTAGCCCATCTACCAAATTCTGAATTAATTGCAATTTACAAGTATTCCTCAAGGACAGACCCTAGTCAAACATACTGCAGTAGTCAAGTTTGGATGCAATCAAGTTGTTAATATTAAACTCTATTTTTGAGTAGATACTCAGATTTTATTTCTGAAGAGATTCAGAAAACAGTTAACCTCATCAGAACAGACATATATTTTAACCCTCCTCTTGAATGTACATGAAAACCAATTTGAAAATAAGGCATTATTCATTTCTGTCAAGCCATATTAATTTGTCTCTTGTAACATTACCAGTAGACTGGCATTACAGAGGACCAAATAATCAACTTCCAATATCTCACATTTGTGCATAGGGAATATCAGCCTTCAAGTGACAAGAAACTAATTGTGAACTTCAGCCTCAGGATTATAAATTGAACAACTCCATGTATCAAACATTAGTAATCACACCACAACACAAGATACGCCTACATGATTTTCAACAAGCTGCCCATTTTCTAGGAGCTTTCTTCGAGTATTCATTTCAGTACAAATATGGTAAAGCCTATTTTAACTCTTGCATGTGGAAGAGAAGATAAATCTCAGTTCATATTGCTTAACGCATTGTAAGCCGCCCTGAGTCTCCGGAGAAGGGCGGCATATAAATCAAATTATATATATATATATATATGTATGTATATATTGGGATGTTAATAAATAATGCATTCTGATGGGAAAGGCATTTATGTGCAAACCTTCAATTGTCCCATGAAAACAAACAAAAAAGCCTGTCTAGCTATGCTCATGTTGCCATCTAGCTGAAAAAAACTTAAGCTCTACTTACTAAGACTTCTATACATTTAAATCTACCAAATTAATAGCTTATAGAGGAGATGGAATGGTCTTAAATTGTGTTGAGCTTCCAAAAACATTGACTACTGGCAAAATCTGGGCCATTGCTTTCTGATGTGACAATAAACTCCTGAGACTGCTGCCCTGCAGCTAAATTAAGTGACCCTCCTGGCCTTTTATGTAGCAAAATTACAACTTCCATCCCTGCCGTCTTATTTTACTATGAACACCTGTGCCTCTTCGAGTGAACTACAGTGGGACTGCCTAGTGGTTAATGACAGCAATTCCTTGGCAAGGACTCACTGCTTGCATGAATTCATTTCAGATATGCACTGCTTCAAGAGAAACAAAAATTCATGTTTTTTGTCTTTAGCATGTTGTATATCTTCTAAACAAATGAACGATCAAAGATTCGCCATTCTACTTTCGGCACCTCTGGGCTACAACATTGCCTTTACTTCCCAAAGGGCTGAGAGAGTAGGACAGAGTTCACTTCATGTAACTGAAACCTCCTGGCATCCACCTCTTCAAGTTCTCATATGGAGAATTCTTGGGAGGGGGGGGAATGATTTTAGCATTCTCATGGATACCCCAATTTTCTGTGCAATGTGAAGTACTGTATTTTTTGGACCACAAATAGCCTGCTTTACTTTCATTTTCATTTTCAGCATAGCTTGATTAGCACAAGAAAAAAAAAATCTGCTCCCAACAATTTACCTCCTTGCAGTAAGTAGCAGAGGCCCACGCAAAACAGCTGAGAGCAAATCAGCTGAGAGTCGGGAGGTCGATCCAATTAACTTGTGCTAATTAGGCTGTGCTGAAGCTGAAACAAGCTGTTTCTTCTTGCTGCTTGCTCCAAGGAGGCAAACTGCTAGGAGGCAGAAGCCAAAGGGTAGGGGCCAGTGGGTGGGTGGGGCTACATTCGGTGTATAAGACGCACCTAAATTTTCAACCCCCTTTAGGGGGGAAAAAGGTGCGTCTTATACACCGAAAAATATGGCAAGTGACTTCAGCTCAGATTTTATCTAAGGAAACTAGTTAGATTTTGACTCTTACCTTTTAGTAACTTTCTAGTATTATTTATCTCAAGCAAAAGGTCTATAGTCCTATTTTGGACATGCAAAGTATGCTATCTTCAATCACAAATGTGTGCAATGTGCTAGCGTATAATGAATGCTTTTCCTAATGAGCCCCTTGGGACTCTAATGAATGCATGGGGATGCTACAGGAGGGTTCTGTCTGTAATCCCTGAACAAACAAAGTAACCATTGGTATCTGTTTCTAAATTATGAAGAAAAAAAGATGAAGAATCACTTTTAGAAAGCGCAATGATGTTTTTGGCTAGAAGTAGCAGCAACATGGTCAAGTGCTATTTGCTCACAAAGGTTAAGATCTTATGCTGGTAATGAAGATTAATTCCATAAAAACACATTTCCATTTATGTCACACAGACACACACATTTTTTGGCACATCATTTTTTTAAACCAGACTTTGACCATGATCATAATGAGGAATGAGGTCTTCAACAAGCACAAAGCTTCTGTCAAAATATTAAATGAGAACAGTCTTTGCTGTGGGAAATTAACAAACCATTATAACTTCAAAATCATTTTATACCCAGCTAATTTATTTTACTTTCATAGGTAATATCTATCAAGGATGCTCAGAAGCACAGGTAACTCATCTGAAGCATGGCAATATAATGAGGTTTGTGGGATTTAATTTGACCACCTGTATGAGGAAAATAGAAGCAGTGAGAAAAGTTGTTCTATGTTAATGTCTTCAGATGTAACTTTACATAACTTAGTGATGGAAGCACTTCATAGAGACAGTTTATGTATCTAAATTCCTAACTAATTCATAATATCTAGTCCAATCTAACTTTCTAATCATTCTTATATGTACATTTCCGCCATTATTCCAGAAATTTTATTTCCCAACTGAAACTCAGAGAAAGGTAATTTTGCACATGTGAATAATAAAAGCTATTCATTTCACTTAAATCATTCTGTAGATCTAGATTCTAAAAGTCTTTTACTAATAACTATATACTAAAAATTGATTAGATTATTAATTATTACTGAGGTTTAGGATTGTATCTATTGTGATTTTGTAGGTTATGTAATTCATTTCATTAAAAAATGAAGGAAAAAACCCCCCACCCCCAACTATTCACCAACTTCCACTATGGCATTATTTGAAACTGATGTCTTTAATATTTGGAGCTTTCAGTAGCCCTTCAGCCAGCTTTTAAGAACTTTTTCATTGTCCCCAGTATCTAAATTAATTGGACCCAAGAAAAACAACCTTAAAGATGCATGCTTTAAATAAAATATTCCTGTACTTAAAACCACACAAACATTATCTTTCATTGATTAAATAAATATAGCATCTGTATTTTGAGAGATAAAATATGTTTGAGCTTGTTAAATTAAAAAAAAAAAAAGTGGACGCAGTTAGCTCTAGTTATATTATGTAATTATATGCAACCCCAGCATTCTTCATATTGATTACTACCATACAGCAAATAGAATGGGATTCCATGATTGCTTTCAAAGCCTGCAACAAAGTTGATGTTTTATTTAATATCTCCTTTTGAACCTCTGAACTATCTGCTTGAAGGCACCATTTTGCATTCATCCGTCCGTCCGTCCGTCTGTCCATGTGTGTCAGTGGTGGGTTGCCCCTGGTTCTCACCGGTTCTACAGAACCTGTAGTAAAACCGGTGGGAGGCTCCGCCCACTGACCCCAACGTCATCAAAACGCTTCTGTGCATGCACAGAAGAGCGTGTGCGTGCGCAAGCAAAGCAAGCAAGCACGCCGCCCTGCTGTGAACCGGTAGTAAAGGTAAGTAGAACCCACAGTTGCACACATTTTTTCTACTATGTAAAATAAGCTGTTTTCTCTAAATTAACTAAATCCTAGATTTAAAAACCAGCTGTTATAGAGTGATTCTTTGATACCTGAAAACACTAAGAGAACTGTCATTCTTTTGCTAAAATCCAGCATTTTTATTACAAGAACAACATTAAAATATATTTCATAGCTTTTTTTAACTGATCAAGCATATATTGCATTAGTTCCTATGGCAACATATAATCTCAGATGGATAGGATGCCATCCTAACCTTAACTTTCTAACTGCTTGAACAAAGTTTGTCAGCAATCAGAAATGGATATTATCCAATCTTCCATTATCACTGCATTGTCTAAATTCATTAGTTGCTGTCTTATGCTTCTGTGGGTGTCCTTTAATTGCAATCTCTTGATAAATATTTCAGAGCTGCATGTTTATTGCTAGGGAAATTAATGCTTTCATAAACCTTATATTTAAGCAGCATGCTAAAAACTTTCAAACTGTAGTCTTTTAAGCAACACATTTTCACATCATTAAACATAAAAATGTTTTGTGGAAGGGGAAAGGTTTTACAGTATGTCTCCATTAACATACCTGCTGGAAACCGATTTTAATGTTCTTGGTGATTAAAATGGCTTGCATCTCACCCATTTCATTAAAAGCTTCTTAAAGGGTATGGAAATAATGGTTACCCCCTCTCTTTACACCCCATCTGCTCCATATATTGATTTATTTATTTTAAATGAATAAACAAGTAATTATAATTGTCTTGAATGTACATTGTGATTTCGATGTCCAAATAATATAGAATTATATTCAATATTTATGTGATGATCGTAAAGACATGTCAAACAGATTGTTCCATTTCTGATTTAAAAAGAATATGCTAGCATGCACAATATTAATATTAACCTAGAAGTGGAAAGAAAATAAATATTATTTTAAAATACAGTTAATTAAGTCCTTTGAATATTTTCTGATGACACACATTCAAATTGACATTAGGGAATTCAGACAATCTACGTTGTCTGAAACTCATACATTCATATATGACTTTTTGTATGCCATTGGCTACTTCTAGCCTCTAGGAGGTATATCAATAGGATAATGTTCCCCCAGAAGTGTGGCTCCCATCAAGATGGTATTCTAGAAAGTCTTAAATGCCTTTGTCTTTTTGCAGAAGTTAATGTAGGGTGGTTGGGGTTCCTGTTCAGATATGTTTGTACATGTAGGTATTGTTGGCACATCCCACTATCTTATTCTTTATTTTCTTATTTTGTTTTTTATAATCCTATTTATCTTGTACTTTCTATCTTTTTGGTTTGATTGTGAGCCAGTCAGTCTGGAACTGGACAGTACCTAAACTTAAAATAAAGATATAAACAGACAGAGAGATGTTGTTAAGTAGATATGCTGGATGTATTTAGTGACATTGCATATTCAGAATAGCTATATATCTTACACCCAGAGTGTCCAACCAATGCTTTGCAACATTATCACATATTTCTGTTCGCTTGTTTGCTTGGTATAAAAAAAATGGGCACAGCGATCCTCATGACTTAATAATACAACCAACCATTCTTATTTTGGCCCCAGGAATCATTAGAGGCATAGCTAGGCTAGAAAAATATTGTTATTTTGCAGGAAAGGGTCAGTTTAAAAAGCGACATGAGGTAGCATACAACACATACCCCTAAACTTGAATTTTGGGCTATTGTAATAGATAAGAAAACAAGTCTGACACATTCACTTCAGTAAAACCTGTGAAGTTAACATAATCCATATACCTATTACAGATGCAAGGATGACTGCATTGTTGAGAATCTCATATTCTCTTACTTTTCATAGCTCTAAATTATCAGTCCCATTAACTCACAGAAAGAATCTAGCTATTACACAAAAAGTAATTCTAACTTAGGATCATTTTTTTTTTCCTTCAGGTTCCCAGCATTGTAACTATGATCATAGCCAATAACAACATCCTGAGTGTATTTCTCAGGAATGACACTCATAATAAAATAACATTAATTTGAAACAAAACAAATCAAGCCAACTGAAATCTTGCAGAGGTTTGCCACAATTGATTTCAATATCTGAAGGTAATTTGCTGTGGTGGAGTAATAATAATGAAAAAAGAGAGAAACAGAGAATGGGGCTAAATGAAAAATAAATGCACTATTTATATATAATAGGATAAAGTAATAGAACACAAATGCAGTCTTCTGTGATTAAACTTTTCTTCAATAGGAGCACAATTTGAAATAAGAACTTTGTATGGATCACTATAGCCTCACAATGTGGAATTAAATTTCATGTACTTTTCAAGTTAGTATCACTTAAAGCTAGAAGTTATAATGCTGAACTAAAGCTTTAGCTTGGAAATACCTAGAGAAAACCAATAATGATTTCAGGAGTTCAATGGGAAATGCATGGCATGATAAGACTGCAAAGTAATTATTTTTTGGGGGGGGGGTTATCTATTGCAAATAAACACATTCTTCAAAGTCTAATAAACATCAATGTTCTCAATGATTTATGATGTGAAATCCAACACTAAGAATATTTTCTGATGATGCAAAGTCCTACACTAAGAATATTTCCATTTAAGGAGATTGCCAAGGATGAATCACCCCAGACTAAGAAATGGAATAAGTCCTTTCTTATTCCTTTCAGTGAAGAATAAGAATCATTTTCCCCTTCTTGAACAGACCACATCAAATGCATCCAGCTTCACACATACCTAGAACTATGGTAGAGCCACTTCTCTATGGTAGAGTGCTAGGTTGCTGCAACATGGATGTCCAATCCTTTCCATTCAATAATCATATGTTCAAGATGGGGGATATTTTCAAATACTTCTGCTAGCAAAATTAGATGAATATGCTAAACCATCAGGCCATAGTTCCATCATGCTATAAGGCTGCAATCAATGCCCAAAAAAAACTTATAATCATATGCCAATGAATACTGACCAGTGCACTCACTTCCATTATAATGAAGTGTTTTGAAAGATTGGTAAAGGACTATATGGTCTCATGCCTTCCCCCGACATTTGACTCATTAGTTTGCCTATCAGAAGAAACGCTCTATAGATGATGCATTTTCCTGTGTGCTTCATCTTAGCTTGGTGCACCTGGAGAAGAAGAATACTCATGTGCGAATGCTGTTTGTTGATTTTTGTTCGACATTCAACACAATCCTTCCTCAACATGTGGTGAACAAACTCAGCTTATTAGTTTTAATACTCCTTTATGTAATTGGATACTGGATTTCCCTACTGATAGGCCCCAGTTTGGGTGAGTTGTAAAAAAAGTTTCCAACTCCATCTTGTGTCTGGAATCCACCACTGTTCACCTTGATGACCCATGATTGCTGTGCAAAATCTGCTACAAATCATATCATGAAGTATTTGGATGGCATGGCAATGGTGTGTCTTATCCGGGACAACAATGGAGATGCTTGTAGGAAAGAGGTGAAGGCTCTGTTGGACTGGTGCAATAACAGTAACTAAATATTACTAGTTCTAAATATTAATAAAACAAAGGAGATCATTGTAGGTTTTAGAAAGAGCTGACATAGTCATGCTCCACTTAGTATCAAGGATGCATCTGTAGAGGTGGTCAACAGTATTAAGTATCTGGGGGTGCAGATAACTAACCATCTGCACTCGTTTCTTCACACATCATCCCTTGGTGAAGCATGCAAACCAACATCTGCATTTCCTGCGTCAGATGAGGAAAACACATCTTTCTCCTTCTGTCCTAGCCACTTTTTACAGAGGCACAATTGAGAGCATTTTAACAAACTGCATCACTGTTTGGTTTGGGGGCAGCAATGCCTCAGATAGAAAATCCATATAGAGAGTGGAAAGGTCAGCCGGGAAGATTATAGGAAGCTTGCTTCCTGGTATTCAGGATACTGCTTATAAGTGCTACATGCTTAGGGCTCAAAGCATTGTTAAGACACGCCCCACACCCACTTCACGGTCTGATTCTGTTGCTCCCCTCTGGGAGGAGGTTTCAAAGTATTTTGAGCAGGACTACCAGATTCTGTAACAGTTTGTTTCCTATGCCATCCATCTGGTAAACTCGCAAGATTCGTTTTTCTTGCCATGTACATACTGTATATACATCTGAAATAGACTGTGTTGTTACTCTGTGTCATATAATGTATGTGAGTGTATGCGTTAGTTTGTAGTTATTTATTTGTTTGTTTATTTATTTAGTCATGTTTATGTAGTGTGTTTGGAGGTGGTTACTCTCTGAGAGCTGTATGCAATGAAATTCAAAGTGACAATAAAGTTATTCTAAGTCTAAGACAACCATTTCCACAATACTTTCTTTAGTTGATCATTTGTTTTGAATTTCCCACACACACACATTACTTGGCTAAAGCTTGTATCACAACAGTAGCTTATAGAAAAATAAAACAGAGCGTAAACAGACCATTCATTTTATGATAGAGGTGTGTGTATATGTGTGTCCGCACACATGCATGGTTTTCCAATTTCAGTAATTGTGTTTCCCTTTACAACTCCCATAATATTTAGGAAAGTTTAGTAGTGATTAAAGCTAAAATTGTTAGCTTTGAAAAAGAGAACTTTATATTCCCAATGTGTTGTAGTGATAGTTTAAAAAGAGGCAGAAAACTTCTTAAAAAAATAACATAGAAGTAAAATTATGAATCTAATAGGAAATCAGTTTGTATCCTAATACTGGTTGAGGAAATGAAAGGTGAATAAAAAGGTTTGTGAGCCTAACATGGTGGTATTTAGGCCTTTCTTTGGGTGATTTAACCTCCTGAATACTACATCAATTTAGAGAACATTGGACTCAGCACAAGAAACAATAAAGAAAATAAATTTCAGATGTAGGCACAAACTCAAGTTGTCTCATTGATGTGGAAACCACTTGAAACGAGTTTGCTTCATCAGCAAAGAAACTTCACTGTGTGTTACTTCAACAATATTGCAGCAATTTAAAATTCCTGATTGGGACTTAAACTGACATGAGCTCTTGAACTTCACCAGCTCCTTTCACATTAAATTATAAGTTTCAGTTGGAATTTTTGAACAAAAATCTTACTAATTATGAGCCAATATATAAACAGTGCTGTGCCTCAATAAGTTTTCAACATGGAATAAATCAAGTGAGCCTGGAAAACTGGAATCTTAAATTTACATTAAAACAATTAGTTAACATGTATTGCAATAAGGCCCGCAGTCTTTGTTCAGTGGATTTGGGGAAGGGTCAAATCATGTAGACGGTAAAACACAAAAAAGCCAGGAAATATTAATGCATTAAGTTTTTCTTCCCCCTTTTTTAGATGTATGAATCTTCCTTTACTTTGACTAGAGTTGCACTCTATCTTAAAACAGGAGTTGGCAATCCATGGCCACAAATTGGAAGTGATTTTTAGCTGACAAATGAAATTAATTATCAGACTGATGATGAACAGATTGCTGCTGCCGTTAGAAGCAGAACATCAGCTATCATTTCCCGCCAGCCACTAGATCACACTGGTTTGAAACAACAATCCTGCTCACAATCTGTTTCCCATAAGAAGAAACTACTAATGCTTTAGTGTGGTCACTAGGAAAGGATAGGGGACAAATATATTGGGCACTGTGTTTTTGATGAGTATATGCAAATACCCATGTTCCTGATCAATTCCCCACTTGATAACTGAAAAAAGCTAGAGAAACCATCTACCACAGCTTTAAAATATTACTAAAGTATTACCTCTCTTTCCCCAACATTCACTCATTGAACTTAGATGAGTCTATGCCATGGAAGACTTGCCTTTTTATATTCAAAACTTAATCCCCAAGCTCAGGACCAACTGTAAAGATTGCCCTTCCCTTCTTTGCCTCCCGCAGCCGCCACTACCGATTCGCCCAAACCAGATAAAACCAGATGAATACCACAACTGTCCAGATTCCATTAGACCATTGCCATTGTGAGAGTCCATCAGACTCTTTTGCCCATGGATTTCAAACTTGGAGCTTTTCCTTGCCATCCACCCTGCAAATTGGCAAACTCTTTGCATGGCACTAGTCTGAGCAGCTGTTGAGTGTTTCATAACTGCCAGCACTGAGAAGTGCTGGCTGTCAATTTACTTCCAGGCCAGGGAACAAGAAGAAATGATCATACAGAGGCTCTGCGCCTGTTATTTTATGATTTAGATAGGAATGGAATATTTTCTGGCCATTCATTATATATTAAAACAATCTGCAAGGAGTTTCCTTTCTTAAAGGAAACAAGGAGGCAAGAAAGGAAGAAATGTGTTAACCTGTACTGATAATTATTTCCTTTGACTTCCAGTTCGGCTAAAAGTTTTTTAATACTAATAGGGGCTTATTTGCATATTAGAAAGGGGACAACTGCATGCATTCAACCTTTACTTAAGAGAATATAAAATTAATTTTACTAGCAATTTAAAAGCTTTCAAAAAGAACCTCTCATTAACTGTTCCCAACCATTCCACTTTATATTCTAAAAAGAGCTCAGTATTTTAAAATAGAAATTCAATGGCAAAGTATTGAATTGACATTTATGATAAAACACATTTGATTAAGACTTAATAAAGAACTGTGCATTTTACTTGTGAATAATGCATACTGAGATAAAGTTGGACATAAAGCAAATAGAGTGTCAAAACTAATATCAGTTTGCATTCCTCAGCCATATTACTTATTTTATTACTAGATTTTAAAATGCATATTGAGTTTCACTAGCTTTTTCATTATTTCAGCAGATAATGAAATATGCACTTTCTAAAGAAACATGCCTGATTTATCCATGTAACTAGTATAAATTAAGTGCAATTAAAAACCTATGTAGCAGAGTTTGATCTTGTTTTAAGAGATAAGATTGTACTACATAATAAAATTTCACATACCATTGTATCTGAAATTTTAAACAACCTTTAAATTATAAAGCACCACTAATTTTTTATCTAATGGTAATACATTTTCTCAATGAATCTCTAACATCTGTCTGTAAAATTGCATGCTTATTATATATGCTATAAACAGATAATGTAATTCAAATTATTGATATTGGGACAAAATATATTTGTAATAAATATATTTAGTCAAAACTCAGTGGTTGTTAAAAGTACTACAGGAGTTTATAATGTTTTTAAAATAAGGTTAAACAGTATGATGTCCTTTATAAACGATATCTGAACGTCCAGCTAGTCTTTTTTATATTATGTTCAAAACATCTTTTTATTGAATCTCAATCTATAAACTACTAAAATGAGGAAATACATTTTTTAAAAAAATACATATCATGACTAATAAATGGGTGTGTTCAGTTGGGAATCCTGGAATAGGAGATGAAGTTGGACACAAAACACATAGAATGGATCCTGACCTCCATTTTGTGAACAGAAAGAGGATCAGTTAACAAAGTTATACTACCCCCCCCTTTTTTTTTTTCTACGGCCTCAAAAATTAGTCCCAAGGATTAAAGAGTAGAATGCAACATGATGAGAGGCAAGAAATTTATTAGGAATGAGTAACCATGGAAAATTAGAAATCTCTCTGCACTTAAGTAGAATTCATTCTCTTCACTCAACACCACCTCCAGATCAAAGCCATTAAATCCATTATGTTGCCTATGATAAAGCAGTCGCTTTTTTTTCCTTGAACTACTTTTGCAGGCTTACATTACTGAACACTCATTCATTTTGTAACTTTAAAATGTGCGTGAGCCACAGTCCTCCATTCTACTTTTCTAAAACACATCATTCCCTCAGCTCCTTTCTAACTTCACTCAACCTTAGCTTTTTCTATGGAATTCCCACATTTGCTATTGAAATACATGGATTTCAGATAAAATAAAAACCAAAGAAACAAGTTAATTGCCACAATCTATGAGAATAATTAATTCTGAATGTTACATGTTGTATTTGTATACCTTATTATATGACTTGTCTTATATGTGTATGTGGTGGCAATATGTATATGTGGTGGCAATTTTTTAATCAATACAAATTTGATTAATAAATCTCATCCTTTGCCTAATTGTTTCTCAAATAATGTGTTTACTGCAAAACACAGAAAATTTTCTAGTGCCACTCCGGAATGATTTTCTCTTACCTCAGAAATGAAAATTTCTAGTTTGCTTATGTGGGGCCAAATTCTCTCTTCTTGTTTGTAGCTAAGTTGTTCAAAGAGATTGTAAAGACCAACAACCAATAAATCAAAAGGTAGACTACCTTCCACAGTGGAGGCAACCTTATGGTACATCAGGACAAATATAAACATCCTTACGATGATCATTATTTCATAGTGGACTACTGCTGTAGAACAATAAAACCCAAAATTACTTTGCAGGAAATTTACTTTGCAGGTTTTATGGACATTAGGCAATGACCTTTTTACTCCTTCCTAAAGTAGTCACTGGAACTACAAAGAGTTCTGATATATCATACAAAAGTATCACATACTGCACTATTCTGTTTCTTATATGAGGCAACTCAGATGTCTCCAGGACAATATAATATCCATAAGCAGGATATTATAGCAAAAGTACTTACCCAGAATTATATTCCAATAACTGCTTCTAATATTGAGGATAGAGAAAAGCTGAGTCATCACTGTTTTATCATCATTTCCCATGCTTAACTCCAACTTCTGACCCTTCCCAGTTTTGATCTAGCAAAGATTTTTCTGAGGAGGAATTGTTCTTTGTCTCATTGCCAACATCTACACCCAAATAGACATCAAGGAGTCCAGTGTTGTTTTTCACTGGGGCAGAAAACTTGCTGAAGCGTATTCCTGCTGAGAGTTATAACATATTTATTCAGATATGGTAGAAAGGATGGATATAGCATCTATTAGATAAATAGAATTAATTCCTGGTCTTACATAATAAAAAGCTGCAAAGAAAATAAACAAAACTAGAGACCACCAAATCTTAAATAAAAGAATACACAGATATTGTGCATTACTACATTGTCAGGGTGCACAAAACTAAATACATAATTCAAATTATTTAAACCAGGGGTCACCAACCTTTCGGACCTCAGGACCACTAAATTCATAATTTTAAATCCCGAGGACTACTAATATGATTTTTTAAAAAAAGATAAATGGTATTTAGTGCAATATTAAAAATGCAAATAATTTTTCTGCGGACCACCAAAATTTTCTCACGGACTACTCGTTGGTGACCACTGATTTAAACCACGGTTAGCAAGAAGGATTGCAATTTATAATTCACTAACATTTATCAATCAAATAAAAGAAATAACCCTACACTGCCTAGCAGTTTTAAGATAGCATTAAATGAGCCCAAGATCTGAGGTTTAGTATTAATCAGTGTCAGAACAAACATTAATTCATAATTATTTCAACTGATAGTGAGGAACAACTCATATTTCAGCATGATTTTGTACTTTTTGTTTTATATTTTTAAGGTTTTATTTTAAAATGATATTCTGAATCGGAGGCTGAAAAATTCTAATTTTATACAATGGTCAAAGAATAGCTTTGCTAGTTTGCAGCCCAAAAAACCAGAGACAAAACAATCCTTGCAAGACAAATTTCTTACGGCATACCATTAGGAAAAAATTGAGTCACTCTGAAGATCAAGATATTTAAAACTATTGAGTGTATACAAAATATCTCTACTGTCACTTAACATATGGTTATTTTGTTAATTTTTGATAAACAACTGTTATATATTTTGGATTTCTGTCAGTAATATATGTGTGTATATGTGTGTATATGTGTCAGAAAAATGGGGGGGAGAGAGAGAAGGGGGAGAGAGAGACAGAAAGAGAAAGAGATGTACTTCTGATAGTTTATGCCTTAATATGCTTAAAATGTAAGACCTCTGGATTTCAGAGACATTGACAAAATACAGGGAGACTCATATGGAACTAAAGTTTGGAGCATAGGGAACCACAAAATGGGAAACAGAAATTTGAAATGCCTATTGCTGCCAAAAGGGAAAAACACATTAAAACTCCTACATTATCTGCTGCATCAACTGTTTAAGTACCTGGGACTTTTTAAAGAGCCATGTTCTTTTTAATCCTACTTTTCTATAGTGTGCATTTGAGAATCACACAAAGCAAGATTCTAAAAGTGGAATAGGGTATGTTTCCCCTCATGTTAAATTAATTCTTCTGGAATCATCCGCACGATTTCTCCCAAACACATCTGGAAATATGAGAACCTTTTTATTATTTGGTTCCTTATTTTTATAAAGTAAAAACAAAAAACAAAAATCAAAGCAGATGGGCAGAAAAAAAACTGACGGCAGAACTCCAAATCTCTAATCTCGTTTTATAACCCTGTTTATGGATGAAGATATGAATCTGGAACTGACTTAATCCACCCCAACTCACATCTTGCTCAAAGTGTCATCCTCATCTTTAGAATATCACACCAAGCTTTCAAAGATGCTCATTCCTAAAGCTTGCTTTAAATTCTTAAGTACTAGATTATAAAGCAACCTAATTTGTACTGCATATTTTTGTTATTTACTAAATA
Organism: Arizona elegans; assembly: GCA_022577455.1. Taxonomy (NCBI): domain Eukaryota; kingdom Metazoa; phylum Chordata; class Lepidosauria; order Squamata; family Colubridae; genus Arizona; species Arizona elegans. The sequence goes on from JAKOOJ010000001.1 coordinate 181,197,664, forward strand.
GCTAAATGGGACGTTTAGCTAGTTCCGCCCATAACAATGTCATGTAAAATTATCAAAAACAGGGGCATGGTAAATAATCCTCACTGTTATCTTTGGAACTAATTTCCAAACTGAGTTCTGATAAGTGTCAGTCTAAAAATACTTTGTAGCTTATTGATTATCACTAGAGAGGAACATTCTTCTTATCCACTTGATCCATTTAGCTTTGTATACAAAGGTAATTAAGAAGTGAGGCGTGATAAATCATCAGTGAATGTTGATATTGTAACTGTCCAAACATTGCATCAGGTTAAAAATAAATCTGAGCTCTTTGGTAAATATGAGGTGGATATTAATTAACTCGGCCTTGTATCAACAGTAGGAAATCTTTGTATTCAGTGATCATGTCTGGAGACAGTCTAGAATTATGTCAAACAGAATGAATTCTAATTGTAAATACTCCTCAGCTTTGTTATGCTTTACAAATGCTAACCCTGTGCAATCATAAATAAGATTATATCATTTAATTGGCACTAATATTACTTTAGGTTCAAGTTAATTAATTCATCAATGATCTCCAAGGAACATTATTAGTATCTCAAAATTTTACTCTGATATACCTATTGATCTTTCAGGCTGACTATGTCTCTTTATTCTGTCATTCCCTCTGACTAACTGAATTTGACTACATTTCATCATAATTTGCAGTTTAAAAAAATTATTGGGAAATCCTGCACAATGCAATTTCTTTTTTAATCCTTAATTATTTATTTATTAGATGTACATCTCACTTTTATTTTCTACAACTCAAAGTGACATACATAATGCTTGGCCTTCTACTTTCCTCATAGCAATAACCCTGTCACTTTAATTCAACTGAGATGGAATGACTGTTCAAAAGGGAGCTAGCCAGATTTTCGAGGAATAGTTTCTGATCTGGTACCATGTGATATATGTCTTTTGAGTTATATTTTACTCCTCCGTTCATTTTTGGGGATTTTTGCAAAACCAATCATATCGTGATTCACTTAATGACTGAAAGTTCAGTTAATGACTACCACAAAAAAGGTCATGAAATCAGGTTGGTCATGAAACTGACCCATTTTATATTCATCACAAGTTGCAACCGTGATGGAAGGGTCCATTACAATTGTAACTCAAAAACTACCTGTAGCTACTTCCTTCTGTTTTTTGCTCAAAATTGAGACACCAGAGGAACAAATCACAGATTTTAGGGAGACATGAGAACTATAAAAATGAATTGGAGGTGGGGGTGGTAATTGCATGTGAACTTAAAGACACAAATTGCCACACTGTTTTTAGCTGTTTGCTTTTAATATGGAAAAGCAGCATTATTTTGTATATTTACTCAGCACTTCTTTTCTGAACAGGAAATATAAAACCAAGTAAGAAATACCATTTAAGAAAAAGCTATATAGTTTACTCAATTTTAGGACTATTATTATTTTAACAATTTTAGAATATTTTTATGTTTTATTTGTGTTATACTAAGCTTAATAACTTGGTATCATAACTATATGACCAAGTGATATTTCAAAAACATACTTTAAACAGTATTAAAATGCTCAAGTCTATAAAATAAAAATGTTATAAAGTGAATATTAAACCAATTTGCATAACACTATAAATGTGAAATACCTTTTATTTAGCCTTTACTTATTTCCACAGCATTAAACAAAACAGGAAATTGTTAAATTTCCTAAAGAATTCATTTTCACCAAGAATGTATACTGAACGATTGCATGCCTTTTTTTTTCTGATACATTTAGGAAAATAATCCCACTAAGAAAAAAACATAAACAGCCACCTTACTTATCTCACTTGTTGGATGACATTCTCTCCTGAATGTTATGAATTCAGATTGTCATCAGAACTCATTTATGTGGCCTGCACTGGATCTGCATTTACATAATACATTCAACCTCTTCTCTTGTTTTTCATGATGTGACGGTATGAGGGAATGTGTTGTGACCCTGGCCCCAGAGGCTGATTTATCTTTACATGCTGAGTCGGAGGATGATATGGAGGAAGCTGGCACAAGCTATGTTCTGAGGGGGCCGTCTTCACTGGTGAGTCAGCAAGAACCGACAGTTGCTGACATGTCTCTAGACCCCAGCCAAATTGAGGAGGAAACAGAAGCCGGTAATGAGGAGAGGGAGCCCCTATTGGATGCAAGAGAGAGACGTAGGAGACGTCGTAGAGAACAGCTATTGCCACGTCCCAAGAGGTGTGGTCAAGAGACGTAGGGCCACACCCTACAAAGTATAAAAGGGGTGTGGCTGGGCCGGAAAGGCGTGGTGAACAATTTGTTGGCGTTTTGGATGCAGTGGAGTTTAGAACTGCTAGTTTTGAAAAGGAGTCTGCATTCCTGCATTAGCCTGCTGGCCGTCTGCCAAGACCTCTGGAACATTGCCCAGTAATTACTGAACTGATATACCTTTGGAACATTGCTGGTAACTACTGAACTGATATACTTTTGAAAGAGAACTGTTTATTAAAGGGCCAGCTTCAATCTCTCTAGCCTGCGTTTGTTACTGCCGGGCTATTTGAGCTTCTGCAAGGCCACTCGTGGGAGGGGACAGAACAGAATGACTTTGGGAGACAGGAGAAAGAGCTGTAGACTAGACAACTGTCATGCAAAATATATCTTAGTTCTCAAAACCAGAAGTGGTGTGGAAAGATCTCAGAAGGAATCTTCTCCATGGTTTGCGCTTCTTGTCTGAATTATCTCAAAGGGCTGAAATCAATGTTGCACATCTGTAAGTGTTTCTTCCTTCTTTTACTTTGTTCTGTCCCCGTTCCACTCACACACACACACAGACGGCCCGGAGTTAATAAGCCACACGACAAAATTCTTTGAAAATAAAGCTGGCAGCAACCTAGTGGCTAGCTGCCAATTCAGACTTTACTCACTCAAAACAAAGATTAGCCTGCCAGCATTTCGATAAAACAGGCAGAGTCCAGTAACGCAGAAATCATGGATTAGTTCTAGTTTTTGCTCGTCACAAACTGAACCGGCCACCACACCCACATTTATACCCTGTGGGGTATGGTCCAGTGACTCAGCTAATCTCTGGCATGCCTTCCCCTCTGCTGCGCATGCTTCTCCCTGCGCCTCTGGTGAGGGTCCAGCCAGCACTTTTCTCCTTCGTCACTGTCCACCTGTGGCTGCGGGGACGTGCTTGGCTCTGAGCCTATCTTTTGGCCTTTGGTGTCCTCTGGAGGCATTGCCAGAGACGAGGGTCCTGGAGAGGGAAGCCTTGCCAACTCCTCTCCTTCACTCTCGGAGTCCTCTCCTGCCGATGACACAGGCTCAGGCAATGGAGCCATAACATACTTTTACTTTCCAGAAAACTAAGGAAGGTCACCTTCTGAGACATTTTCCATGCCATTTCTGTTTCTGTGAGCTGAGATCTCTTTTGCATGACATCTGTCTAGCCTGTGACTCTTCCTCTTGTCTCCCAAAGTCATTCCGATATAACATTACACCTGAAATGATGGGGTTCTAGATGTTCATCTCAAGATCTTCTGAGCAGTCTCAATTATTTATTTTAAAATATTTCCATAGGTTGTTTCCCAAAGCAGGTGAAGGAAAAAACCAGGTTGGATCCAGATGCATAACAAGGAGACCTAAATACAGCCTAAATGTAGGCTGTATTTGCATTGCATGTAAAACCTGGTATGTCTTATATATTCCCTGAAAATAGGGATGGATATAGTTTTATCATTTTAAGGGGTTGCTGAGCCTAACAGTAGAAGGAGCAATCATGTGGCAATGTTATCAAATGCGACAATTTCCAGGGAATTTATTTGTCTTCATGGTTGTCTTGTTTTAATGGTCTGGGATAGTGTGAATCCTAACATGATTTATGCAATTGTGTTTAGTCTTCTACTGAAAAACAATGTATAGGATTCCAATGAACTACAGGTGTGTAATTTCTTAGGTTTCCTGGGATTTTAAGTAGCCTGCCTTCCATTATAAACTTTCTGCAGTCTCCTCCACAGTCATATAAATTGTCTTCAGTTTAAAGACAACCCATATAAAACACATTTTTCAAATCTAAACACATAACTGACAAAACTATCAGCACATACGCCATAAGAGGGGGAAAAAAAACACAACAGCTCAGTTTTTACCATGGAAATAAACATCTCTAATGGGTGCCAGAAAGGATCCTTATGGCATTCTTATCAGTGGTGGACAGATCAATCCCACCTGGTAGGTGATCTCGGGGAAACCCAAGTACCATTCTTAGTCAACAGAAGGTGAACTAAGAGGAATGGGACCTAGTACACAGTATTCCAAGAAGTACCATCTGCCAGATGGAACAGAATGATTTTAGCCACATTGCTGTAATAGGCGTATCAACTAGAACCCTGAAGGCAGGATTGTTGTGCCAACTGTTCCCCTGCAAATAAATCAGTTGTAATGCCCTTTTTTGCTACTTCCATCTTCAGGTCACTAAGAATTGATGTAAAAGTTCTGGGTGATATTTCAATATACATCACGTGATTCTATTTTTATTTGTAAGATTACATGTTTAACATATTTATATCCAGCCTTTGATGCCTTTGCAGAATTAAGAATATCTTTTCAGGAAATTAAAAGAAGGTTGAGTATTACATCAAATAACTTGTAAAACTGGAAAACATCAATTTTTAAAATCATTTATTGAGATAATATATTTTCAGCCTTTAAAAAAAAACTCTTTTGTGAATGAATGTCTTTGTAAAATCTTTACATTTTATAGAAGAACGTTCTATAGAAGAACAACATGCTTTCTCTTTAAAAAAAAGAACTTGTCAAACCAATGATTCATTTCTAATAGCATACTACTGGCAGTATAAAGGTACAAATGCCATCTGTTTAAAAATATAGCACTAGCACTTAGACTTATAGTCTCTATAGTGTTTTACAGCACCCTCTGAGCGGTTTACGATTGCCCATAATAATTTGGGTTCTTATTTTACCGACTTCAGAAGGATGGAAGGCTGAGTCAACCTTAAGCCCCGTCAAAATCAAACTCCTGACTGTGGGTAGAGTTAGCCTGCAATACTGCATTCTAACCATGGCACCACCACAACTTTCAGATATGTTGCAGCCTAAAACATACACTCATTATTTGGTGCAATTAATCTTTGAAATAACTTCAGAACACAGATAGAAAAAGAGAATAATACTGGAAGCACAATAGTATGCTGTATGGAAGCAAGAGATATAAGTTGCTGAACTGGATAATTCATTTAAACTTAAAGTTATTTAGGATTAGAGTCAATGCATGAATAATTGCAAACTAATAAGATGAATTATTTCAGGAGTAAACATGAAAGTGGAAGAACATTTATGTTGTTCTTGTTGTATTTATCAGAAAATAAGCTACTGGAAAAGGAAAAACAAGTACTTTCTGTATCTGGTAATTTCCATTCTAATGTTCATTAAAAACATAATTTAGCAACAGTTCTTAGCAACAGCAACAGCATTTAGACTTGTAGACTGCTCCACAGCACTTTACAGCATTCTCTGGGCAGTCTACAATGTAGAAGCATTATTAGCATATTGCCCCCAACAATCTGGGTCTTCATTTTACTGACTGGGAAGTACAGAAAGATGAGTGAACCTTGAGCTCTATCAGGATCGAACTGCAGGTTGTGGGCAGAGTTGGCCTGCAGTACTGCATTCCAACCACTGTGCCAACAGGGCTCCTTTTGGAAAAACTCTTAGAAGATTTTTTGACAGAATTGCATGTAAATTCCCTAGTTTAGAATGTTGGTAATAGGTGATAAGCTACATAAAATGGAAGCAAAAAGCAAGTTTAATGGGCCACCTTGACCCCCACTAGCTTCCAATGCTCATCTGAATCTGCTCAGCCTTTTGAAAGCCACTTCTCTAATGCTCAGAAAAATATGAAGATGTCCACCGCCTTGTATTATTAGTTGTTTTAGGAGATTCTCATTAGATTGTTGGAACAGAACATTTCCCAGGGGAAAAAAAAAACATACTTTGGATAAAGATCAAAAATCACGAACAAGAGACATTACATAAATAATTCCCTGTACCATTAATTGAGTTATAAAGGTCTTCTAGCCTATCATTAACTATTGAAGGTGCACTACCTTCACTGAACAATGAGTTGGAGATAATAATCCCCATCACAATCCAACCGACTTTTCATAAACGGTAAGAAAAAGGCAAACTATGCTAATGCCATTTCAACACACATCATTTACATGAGATTACAAGGTCAACATAATAGAAATAATTGCACATCGAGAAAAAGAGGTAGAATTAAGAGCGTCACAGCATGTTAAACTCAGCTGGAGCTGAAAATAAAGAATAGTTCAGCAGCTATCTCTACAAATTAAAAAAGATTCATAATCAAAATATGAACCTGCAGAACTGCATATAACCTCCTATTCTAGCATCCTTTTAGCATTCACTATAGTCTGCCATGATTTTGACAAAACAAATTATGGTTAGCAATAGTACAACTAAATAATTGAACTCCTGGACTACATTAGACAGCCATGAGTATTATGAAACTTAGCATACAATGAATATGTTTCTTTGCAACTGCCATGACAATCTTGAGAACTACATCTGCATTCTTGATTGTTGGGACTAAGAATCAAAGGTTGCCATTCTAGATAGGGGTGCTATTCACTTACCTTCACTACCGGTTTGCAAATGTGAGTGTGCAGGCGCATGTGTAGCCTTCCTCGCATACACAGAGCATCAAAAATGGGACGTCCGAATCAGATAGAACCGGCTGAATACCACCACTGAGTCTAAATATTCCCACAGTTTCAAATCAGAATTCATTCAAGTGTACAGCACCATCTTAAGTACAGTTATCATATACAATTCTGCTGCCCTGATGCTAAAACTCAGTTCCTGAAGAATAAGCATCCTTTCCTTGTCAGAAAGGATAATGTATTAATTAAAGATAATAAAATGAGGATATATAATCATATATATAGTTTGCTGGCAGCTAGAATTTTTTTTTTTTTTTTTGAAGAATAGAAATAAAAGTAGAAAAGAGGTGTGCACTCAGTGTCATTTTTTTTTTAAGGCCCTGCTGCTCTGGTTGTCCCTGCCTCATTATGATCACTCCCCAAGTTCTTATTTAGAAATTCACTGGGCTACTAAACCCTGGACTTTGGACTGAATATCTCATGATGGCTGCAGTGGTGGGTTTCAAAAATTTTTACTACTGGGTCTGTGGGTGTGGCTTGGTGGGCATGGCATGGCTTGGTGGGCCTGGCAGGGGAAGGTTACTGTAAAATCCCCATTTCCTCCCGATCAGCTGGGACTTGGGAGGCAGAGAATAGATGGGGGTGGGGCCAGACAGAATTTTTACTACCAGTTCTCCGAACTACTCAAAATTTCCGCTACCAGTTCTCCAGAACTGATCAGAACCTGCTGAAACCCATCTCTGGATGGCTGCACATATGAAGCTCCAAACCAGAAGTTAAAACCCATAATTTACTGAACTGAACTTTCCAAGTAACTGTACAGAAAATTAAAGAGAGTTGAAAACAAAAGCATGAATCATAGAGTTGGAAGGGACCTTGGAAATCTTCTAGTCCCTGAACGTTTTGAATTTTCCCAATAATACCTTTGCAGGTCATCTACAAATAAATGAGTGACCTTATGACTCAGTGGAAAGATAGTATTTCTTTGAAAATTGCAGTAAATTGGCAACACTTACTCATATGATAAGCAATGTCTTATTTTCTAAACATCCTATTAAATACCACAAATGAATTCATTTCTCAACCATTGTGTTTACGGAGGATATAATAGAGAAGCAGAATAGAAAAAGCAATCTGCAAGACATTTCCATCAAACATTTGCTAAGCAAGGTTAGTCTGGTTAAACTAAATTTTATTTCTCTGTCAATCCCTTCCAAACATAGTGTACTATATCTCTCATGTTACATATTTCTTACAGAGATCTCTTTCAAGGTAATGAGCTGATGATAATGTTTAATGATCTTGTACAGTGGGAGTATTACTTTTAGGGATTAAAATTCATCTCAAACAACTTGGCTTGAAAAGCTACAGACTGTGCCTACTGAACCATTACCAAAGTCTATACAAGTGACCCAATAACTATTAAAAACAATCATCCAATTGTATTAGCAATATAAATAAGTACCCCACATGTATACTAGTTAAACTCAAGAAGGAATAAAGCTTTTATTCTTGTTGTGGTATTTCTAAAGGGCATGGTGTTTCAGACATTTCAGCATTGTTAATAAATCTAAAGATGAAAATGCAGGACTATTATAGATTCTCAAAATTAAAATAATTATGTTTCTCAAAACTTCTATAATGTCTGTTTTTAAAGACCTCTTGAGATCTTCATTAGTTATTATTTATTTATTCAATTTATATGCCACCCATCTAACCATCAAGTGACTCTAGCCAGCTTACAACAAGCTCATTAAATAAATCATTGGGACTGCAATGGACCTGTTATCTGTAAACTTATCTGATATTTCTTATTCTTGCCTTTATTAATGTTGTCCATATGAAATCATGGAAAATATGTTAATTGGGATGTTACAACTGTTTTATTTTAATTTTATATCCCAACACACACACACACACACACAAAATTTGGAAACCATATTGAACTTCAGTATGAACGGGCTATGAATGTACATATATTCACCTATTTTTTTAAGGACAAGAATATGAAATCAGAGTATCTTATTAGTAGTAATATGATTCAGTGCCTTTTATACATCAAACAATATATAACAAATAAATCAATAATATGCACAATTATGAGATGATCCTTGGCCATGCTATTTGCTGGATAGCAAATCAGAAATACAGTTGAATTTTTTTCGATTAACAAGAGAGATAAATGCCCTCAATAATTAGTGGATCTTGCAAGATTCAATTCTTAAGTAAACTCCACTTTCATTCTGTTCTGAAATATGCAGACAATTTGCCATAAATATTGTGCTAAATAAGGAAGTTGACACTAAGACAGCCACATAGAGTGAAAAAAAATATTTGTGTTGCAGGGTCCTTGATGCTTTCTAGGTTTTGTTGTTTCATTGCCACCATAATCAGTACTAGTAGGAGTGGGGTTTCCTCTCATTTTGTATACTAATGGCTTTCCCTGTCAGTATTGGTGGGAGTGGTCTTGGTGGTTCCTTGATTGAGCTATTATTTACTGTTAGCTTATTTGTTGGTAATTCCTTGATTATTGGTTGTTCCAATTGTTGGATTGTAGATTGTTCCAACCAAGGAACTACCAACTCAAACAAACAAAGTAACAGTAAACAACAGCCCAATCAAAGAACCTCCAAGGCCATTCCCACCAACACTAATAGGGAAAGCCACTAGAATATAAATTGAGAGTAAGCCCCATTCCTTGCTAGCACTGATGATGTTACTTAATTTGGTTATGAAATGTCTGCAAAATAGCAATCAAGCTCAGAGAGCACCAAAGATCCAAGGTTCAACCCTGAGCTACAAATATCTCTTCTATCAATATTTGGGTTTTCTTGATGTCTTCAACTGGTTTAGGGGGATTTTGTTGCTTCGGTCAAGTGGGTTTTGTTGTTTCTATTGTTTTGGGTTTATTTTTTTGTTTTGTTTTTTGGGGGAGGGTTTTTGTAGAAATCAGAATTGGGTTCACACAGATATTAGCATTATAATCTGATACAGACATAGCAATTCCCTTTAGGCTTAACAGTAGTTGCCAATAAACAAATACACCAATGCAATTAGGAAACTGATGAGTCTTGATAAGTTGCTTGTTTTGTACTGGAAAACAAAACTTTCAAAGAAAAAAGGGATTAAATGTTATTTTCTGCTTGTGTTTGCTTCAGTCAGAAGCATTATCAAGGGGGAAAAATCAATTGGCAGCATCTGAGAAGAGATATTTAAGTTGAAGGCCAGACCATCTTAATTGGGAGAAAGTGTCAAAAGTTAAATAGCCAGAGTTTCTTCAAAGTATCATAAAGTTCTCAACAACATTTTAAAAACAATCCAGCAAGGTTGAACATAAAAGTCCAGCAGCGGGGGGGGGGGGGGGATATTGAAGCTTCCCCCTCCCAAAAAAAAGTTATTTAGCGTCAGTATCTGATATAATGTGCCTCTATTTTTTCATCATTTGGGTACATAATGCACATCTTTCCAAATAACGTCAGGGTGTTATTAAATATAAATATTACCCTGATGCTAATTACTCATTATGCTTACGTGATGCTCCTCACTCATCAACAAAATCCTTTGATGGGAATAGTTTTATTTTGAATTGTAATATAGCTTGTCAAGAAATCTTGCATATCACATAATCCCTATCAGAAACTGAGTGCTGCCATGTTTACAAAAATGGCTGCCAAACTACAATGTACTACAGTCCCTCCAATTTTAGCTAGCTGTTAGGAAGACAATAAGAACCCTTTCCAAGGTTTCTATACATATAGTATAGTAGTTATCTTTGCTTGCCCAGAGAAACTGCTGATGCACCTACTAATAAAGATGATCAGTAGTGGCCCTATATTAACCCCTCCTAATGACATTGCTCTATGTTCAAATCTACCTGGAAGTAATGAGAAAATGAACCTTGGACACTTTTAAGCAGAAGTGGATGGTCTGCATGAACATAGATCAGATACTGTAATTTCCAACATCTACATCATTTGTTAAAGAACTCCGTCTATGAGAAATAAACTGGTGGTTGTTCAGCTTGCCAGAATTTCCAAAGCAGGAAATTTTCATGTGTGGAATACTCCAGGTCTTTGTGTGAGAGGATTATCTGCCCATGGGTGAAATGGTGGAGTCAAGATTTGCTTAATTCAATTTTGTTTCAAAAAGTAGTAACATTTGTGTGACGTGAATTGAGACACATTGCTTGAGATTAATTCTCTAGATGAAGCAAAAGAGCGGAACAAATTCCACAGCAGGGTAATCATTCTCTCTAACTGCCACATCCAAACATTTTGAATGACTGTCAATTACCATTAGGAAAGCCTGGTCCAATTCTTTCAAGCTAGTCCATATGGATTCTTTCCTATATACTGTGGATGCTGCCCGTGAGAGAGCAAATTTTATATAGTAGATAAGGGCTCCAGGTTAGAAACCAGGAGATGGTGAGTTCTAATTCTGCCTTAGGCATGAAAGCCATCTGGGTGACTTTGGGTTAGCCAGTCTCTCTCAGCCTACAACATCAGACTTGGGTGACAAGCTGGTTGGTCAGTTCCTGTTACAACCAATGGATTAACATTTAGTTGATCCAAAAAAGCTGACCCTGCACTTGTGGAAAAACGCTAGGGGAAAAAAAATAGACGTTGCCCATGACCATGAGTAAAAGTGTGTTGCACAGGACTGAGACAATGAGAAGCAGCACACTAACACACAAACTCTTTTGTAAACAACCACAGGTTCATGTCTTCATGGACACAGATGGCTCTCACAGCGTCCATGTGACAACCTTCACTGGAACTTTAGCAACATAACCATCCCAATTCCCCAGATTATGCAGCATTGATCAATGGAAACATGATCTCTCTTTTCAATCATTACGTCTTAATGAAAATAATGCCAACCCTTGAAGTATAGCCCCACTCTGTTGACAAAAGGGGGTTCTGACTGGTAGCAGCCAAACTGTAAGTATAATGAATAAGTAATTCTTCCACATAAGAAATTTGGAAAATGACTTCCTTGTGAATATTTCAGAGAAGAGTACATGATAGATGTGATTAGGCCGGACTGGACTAATGGGCGTTTTTTAAATGGATTTTAATTGATTTTAGGGATTTTATGTGTAACTTTTAACCCGGAGTTTTTGTTTTATTTTTCTGTTTATTGTTGTGAGCCGCTCTGAGTCCTCTCGGAGAAAGGGCAGCATAGAAATCTAAACAAACAAACAAACAAACAAACAAATAAGCATCTCCATTCCAGCGACCATGAGAATGTCCGTACATAATAGTACAAAGTAGTCAAAAGCTAACAGAATTAAAGCTCATCGTTTCATTCAAAGTGAATGAAAAATGCTGCCAATGTTAAGTATGTAAAATTTGGCCTTAGAACAGTCAAATGGGGTTTGTGATCAGTGATCAAAGAAAAAGTTGTCAAGCCATTGTTCTCCAAATGATGGCAAGTACCCTCTATTTGAGCATAACTGAGATATGCTGAAGACGGTATCCTTGATGCAAAAGCAATAGGATGCTCGTCTCCATCAGGTACAATATGTGAAACAACCGTTCTAACTCCAGATGGTGAAACATAACACACCCACCTCAGTGCTTTACTTGGCTCATAGTGTGCAAGTCACTCGCTGCTTAACAGTTTTCGCTTTTGCTGCTTGAAAAGCATTTCTCCATTTCTCTGATCAATTCTATTTGATGTCTTTCTGCAGCAGCTCATGTTGCAGCTGCAGCAATGTGGATAGGTTTGACAAGAATCATCCAGAGTAATTTAACAGACCCAAAATGAATGTAGTTCAGATACATTTGTAGGTGAAAGTGCAGTCACACTGCATCAGTTTTATTTTCTGCAGGATGGAGGTGATGCTGATCAATATGGTACCCTAGCAGAAACTGACAACTTAGACCATTTTATTTGCACTGCACAGATTTCAACTCTAGTTAGCACATTACCTAGAGAAGCTAAAGGTTATTTCAAAAAGGAAGCATCCAGGAAGCAAGCCACATGAGACAACCTGGTGATATTTGATTTACTATATGTTGAAAAATCATAGCAACTGATGACATTGCAAATCAAGTCTCTGATATTGATACAGATCTTCACGAATCTTGATAGATTGGTATTGCTTTGAGTATAATTCACTTACTGTTGATAATAAATCAGTTTAAATAAAATACCTGTCTTCAACTAACAGTTCCCTGCCTTTGATAATTATAGCTATGGTTCTACATAATGATTAATAGTCATTTTGTAATCTCCACATAATTTAACGGACACACCTGGGTTGTTTTTTTTTTTTTTTTTTGAACAACTTCAGTGAGAACTGCCCAGCTGCTATGTTTGACATGTGGCATGGTGCCAAGCTCCATTCTTTCCAATTCCCTTTTTATAGATTCCCTGAGTAATGTATAAAGATGTATTTGAAAAAAAAAATGCCCCTAGCATCAGCATGTACTTTTAAAACTTTTTTAAAAAGCTATTTCTCAGGAGTATCTTCTAGTGAAAAAATAGTGGAACTTTACTTGACTGCAAATATCTTAGAACAATTTGACTTGTTTTGATGGTGGGTTTCTTCATAGGTGGTTTTATCACTCTATACAACCACTAAGGGTTCTAGACCGGCCTTAGGTACAAAACCAACTGGCCTTTCAATGATCTTTCTCTCAGCCCTAGGAAAAAAGGCAATGACAAACTGCTTCTGAAATTTTGCCAAAAAACTGCAGGAACTAGTCTTGGCAGTCACCAGGAGTCAAAAGATCTCTCACTCCTTTACCAATATGTAGACTGTATTCATTTTCCAGGTTTCATTCATGAATCACTCACACTAGTAACATACAATTTGTAATAGCCACTTTCATTTACTTAGCAAAAATTATGTTAGAGGTTTGATACCTAAGGAAAAATTATATATTTATAATATTGAATTTCCTAGCTATTTCTAGTCAAGAAGGATTAAAATAGCAAAATCTATCCAATGATTTCTCCATTGGTGCAGATGTAAAAACAGCTGATGGCCACTCTTAACCCATTATGTAGTGATGTGCCAATTATATTTAATTTCAAAAATATTATGTGCCAAAGATGATAGAAAATAGGGAGTAAAACAACATTTTGTTCTCTGTCCACTGCAAAAGAATTGATTAGGAATCACTACCAAGAATGAAGCTCTTGAAACTTCCTATTTGACCTTGTTAAGAGGAAGGGGAGGAAGGCAAGGCCAAACAGGATGATTTCATAGAAGTAAGTGTTGACTGTGGCATTCTTTTGTGGCAAAAGCCAAGACAATTTCCTAGGTAAAGATCATGGTGAATGTTTTTGTTCTTTCTATTGTACCTTAAAAAGTATGTTCTGGACTCTGTGCTCCAGTGAGAAAGCTCTCTCCCCAAAATGGATTCTCATGGAACACAATCACAATTATTTAGTAAATCTTTATTATTTTTTATAAATAACTCAAGTGGCAAACATACCTAATACTCCTGCGCCATGCTGGCGCAGTGGTTAGAATGCAGTACTGCAGGCTACTTCTACTGACTGCCGGCTGCCAGCAGTTTAGCAGTTCAATTCTCACCGGATCAAGGTTGATTCTCACTGAGTCAAGGATGACTCAACCTTCCATCCTTTCGAGGTCGGTAAAATGAGGACCCAGATTGTTGGGGGCAATATGCTGACTCTATAAACCACTTAGAGAGGGCTGTGAAGCAGTCTATAAGTCTAAGTGTTATTTTATTGCTATTATTAGGCTCCTCTTGTCCATCAAACATCAACTTGTGACATAGATTGGCTGAGAGAGTGACTGGCCCAATGTCATCCAGCCAGCTTTCATTTCTAAGGCAAGACTAAAACTCATGGCCTCCTGGTTCTTAACTGCCACACCAAATCTCTTGTAGAACCCTAGGATTCCATGGATATGAACTTGAAAAATCTTTTTATGATCCACCAAAAGAAACTGAATAGCAAGGAGGCACTGGAACTATATTATCCTGTATGTCTTCATTCTCCTGAAATGAACCATTAAGTTCATTACGATCACATAATATGAACAAAATGAATACTCAGAGCACATTAGCATTACTTGACTTATTTATTTATTTATTTATTTATTTATTTATTTATTTATTTATTTATTTATTTATTATTCCAATTTATATACCGCCCTTCTCCCGAAGGACTCAGGGCGGTGTACAGCCAAAAGTAAAAGCACACAAATATAAAATTTAAAAATGATTTAAAAGCATATTAAATAATTTGGCCCAGCTATTCAAATAAAACACGCATTTTAAAATTTTAAAAAATTAAAAAAGTTTTTTAAAAAATTAGGCCAGCCCGGCTTGTTGGAATAAAAACGTTTTGAGGGCATGGCAAAAGGTGCACAAGTCAGGAATTCTCCGTATCCTGGGGGGCAGTTCGTTCCAGAGGGCAGGTGCCCCCACAGAGAAGGCTCTCCCCCTGGGGGTCGCCAGTCGACATTGTTTGACCGACGGCACCCGGAGGAGCCCCTCTCTGTGGGAGCATACTGGCTGGTGAGAGGCTATTGGTAGCAGCAGGCGGTCTTTAAGTATCCAGGTCCTAAGTCATGGAGCGCTCTGAAGATGGTAACCAACACCTTGAATCGCACCCGGAAGACCACTGGAAGCCAGTGCAGCTCGCGCAGGAGAGGTGTTAAATGGGAGTGCCATGTCGCTCCCACAATCACCCATGCAGCCACATTCTGGACCAGTTGGAGCCTCCGAGAGCTCTTCAAGGGGAGCCCCATGTAGAGAGCATTACAGTAGTCCAGGTGGGAAGTGACGAGGGCATGAGTGACCGTGCACAAGGAGTCCCGGGACATCACATCAAGGGCATCGTTGAGGATGTACAGCTGAGTATCATCAGCGTACTGATGGAACTTCACCTCAAAACCACGGATCTCACCCAGCGGCTTTACATAAATGTTGAACAGAAGGGGCGAGAGGACCGACCCTTGTGGCACCCCACATATAAGGCGCCTTGGGGTTGACCTCTGACCTCCAGCCAACACAGACTGTGACCGGTCAGAGAGGAAGGAGGGCCACTACAACACAGTGCCCCCTACCCCCAACCCCTCCAACCGGCGCAGCATGATACCATGGTCAATGGTATCAAAAGCCGCTGAGAGATCTAATAGGACCAGGGTAGAGGAACAGCCCCTATCCCGAGCCCTCCAGGGATCATCAACCAATGCGACCAATGCCGTTTCCATGCTGTACCCAGGCCTGAAACCCAACTGGAATGGATCTAGATAGACAGCTTCATCCAGGTACTGGGGAAGCTGTCACACCACTACACTCTCAACAACCTTCGCCACAAAGCGGAGGTTGGAGACTGGATGATAATTTGCTAATACAGCCGGGTCCAGGGCAGGCTTCTTGAGGAGGGGCCTCACCACTGCCTCTTTCAAGGCAGAGGGGAGGAAACCCTCACTCAAAGAAGCATTGATAATCCTCTGGAGCCAGCCTTGTGTAACCTCCCAGGAGGCTGGCACCAACCAGGAGGGACACAGGTCCAATAAACATGTGGCCGCGCTAAGCCTGCCCAAAATCCTGTCCACGTCCTCGGGAGTCACCGGGTCAAACTCCCCCCAGATAACATTCTCAAGACCAATCTCCATCACCCTGTCTGAACCTACCCAGTCAGAGTCCAAGCGAATCTGAGCAATTTTGTCATGCAGATATTGCACAAAATCCTCAGCCCTACCCTGTAAGAGGTCTTTCCTCACTCCTTGATAGAGCAGGGAGCAGGTCACCCTAAACAGGGTGGCTGGGCGGTTTTCCGCAGACGTGATAAGAGCGGAAAAATAGTCAGATTTTGCCGCTCTTATCGCCACTAGGTAGGTCTCAATATGAGACCTCAACAGTGTTTGGTTGGATTCGGAACTGCTGACCCTCCAACTGCTCTCTAGGTGTCTTTTCTGGTGCTTCATTTCCTTCAGCTCCTCGGAAGCCACACGGGACCAGGACCGGGTCAGAGGCTGGAAAGGCATGACACGATCCAAAGCTACAGCCGCCGCCCTATCCCAGGCGGCCACCAGGTCTTCCGCCGAGGCGTGAGCCTGAGTCTCAGGGAATGGCCCAAGCTCCATCTGGAATCCATCTGGATCCATCAGGCGCCTGGGGTAGAACCACCTAACTGGTTCCGCCTCTCTGCGGTGGGGGGTAGCGGTACGGAAGACCAGTCGAAGGAGTGAATGATCTGACCATGACAAGGGCTCAGTAACTAAGTCCCCTACTTCTAGATCATTCATGAAAGAAAAGTGAATTTTGTGGTAACAATTAGCATCAGACTCGAGCAAATACAGGACTGGAGATATTCCTAACCATACATACATATTTATTTTTATTTATTTTATTTTTTATTTATTTTGTCAAGCATATACAAGATTATAGATAAAAGTATAAACATGGTTGTGAATACATGAAATATATAAACATGATTATGAATATATGAGATGGTTATGAATAAAAGGGGACATTAGGACAGGGACGGTAGGCACGTTGGTGCACTTATGCATGCTCCTTAGGGGTGAGGTCAACAGTAGACAGTTTAAGGTTAAAGTTTTGGGGGTTTGGGGAAGAAACCACAGAGTCAGGTAGTGCATTCCAGGCATTGACCACTCTGTTGCTGAAGTCGTATTTTCTACAAACCTTAAGTTTGTATCTATTGTGTGCTCATGTATTGTTGTGGTTGAAGCTGAAGTGGTCATTGACAAGTAGGACATTGTAGCAGATAATTTTATTATACATACCGTATTTTCCGGCGTATAAGACGACTTTTTAACACATGAAAATCTTCTCAAAAGTCGGGTGTCGTCTTATACGCCAGGTGTCGTTCTCCTGTAACCAGGCAGACCAGCCCGAAAGGCTCTGACGAGCCTTAAATGGCTCTGACGATCCAAGCCCTGACAATCTGCTAATCAGGCAACTCAGTTGGGATTGCCAGAGCCATGGAGAAGGGAAAAAGTTTTCCCCCTCCGGCTTGCTTACCTTAGCTGCTTGCCTTGCCTTGCTTCGCTTGCCTGAATCCATTCCATCAGCAACCAACCCCCTGCCTGCAATCCAGCAGGTAGGGAGTTGTGGGCTTCAACTCCCAGAATTCCTCAGCCAGCAAAACAAAGCTGGCTGAGGAATTCTGGGAATTGAAATCTACAAGTATTAAAGTTGCCAAGGTTGGAGACCCCTGTTCTATTGGGTAAATTTTTTTCTCCTTTGGGATCTTTAAAAAAAATAGTTAATTGGGTTTTTTTTTAGTTGTTCTTTTTTAGACCTAGCCATTTAAAGTTTAGGAAGTTTTAAATTTAGCTTTCATATAAAAATAAAAATAAAATAAAATAAAATAATATTTGTGCAGCTTTCTGAGATTTAGTATGTTTTTGTAGTGTTTCACTCTAACTACACAAACATACAAAATCTCATAAAGCTCTATGTGGAATTTTGTGTGTGTAAAGTGTGAAAGTTGGATTTTGGGGCTTTTTGTGGCTGTGTGAGGTTCCTGCTTGTTGCAGGAGCCATTTTGGGTCTAGCACAGCTGCTTTTACATTGTGGGTGAGCCAGTTGTGTTGTGTTGTGTTGTGTGTGTGTAAAGTGTGAAAGTTGGGTTTTGGGGCATTTTGTGGCTGTGTGAGGTTCCTGCTTGTTGCAGGGGCCATTTTGGGTCTAGCACAGCTGCTTTTGCATTGTGGGTGAGCCAGTTGATGTTTTTTAATTTTTATTTGGTGTGCGTTGGAAGAGGGGTAGTCTTATACGGCGAGTATAGCCCAAACCCTATATTTTAACAGGAAAATTCGGAGGTCGTCTTATACACCCAGTCGTCTTATACGACAGAAAATACGGTAGATATAATGTGAATTAAACATTAATGGGTTGAAAGAGATGGGGGAAAGTTCCTATTGTAATTGTCTGATTATATATATTCGGAAGTGGACCACATTTTGTTTTAGGGGCTTGATATTAAGTAAATGTATATAATTTGATCTTGATATTTTAGTTCTGATCTAAGATGAAGCAAGAATTCTTAAACAGCTAGGTAACTTTTCTAATTTAAAAAAAATCTTTATTAAGGAGCTGTTGTTATTAAAAATAAATAAGTATGAACATTGAAAATAATTGGAATATGTAACAATTACATATTAGTTTTCTATATTAGTTGTGGCATATTTTAATGTTTGTATTTACTGAAATAATGGAAGCATCAAAACCATATATTCACCATATGGCATTCCAGAATAGCCAAAAATTTCTTTCAATTTTCTGACCAACATTTGCTCACCTTACATTTTTCTCTCAGCTGTTTTCATATGAATATGCAAAATAAATTTATATTCATTATTCACTTGTAACCTGCCACCATTATTCTGAGCAGATGTACTGGCAATAAACCAATAACACTGCTCTCTGTGATAATTAATTCAGGAAACTTTAATATGGAAAGCTTTAATATTTTTGAGAGGTCTCATACAAGCAGCCAAGTCCAAAAATCTCATTTTATTCTTTATGAAACTAATGTTTGGGAATTTTATAGGAATTTATAATCATATGCTACTTCAAAAACACATTGAACAATCATACTTATACTTAACTGCAAGTTAATATAAAAATTATTTTAGAAGTAAACACAGAATTTGAAGATAATTTATATTGTTCTTAGTATGTTCCAGAAAATGAGCTGCTGGAAAATGTCGAGAAACTTTCAAAATATTAAAAGAGATGAATCTAACAGTGCAGTTGGATAAAGAACTTTTCCATTTAAGTCTCTCCATTACACGTCACAGGAAAAACATGATTTGCTTGGTTACTGTCTTGAAATGTTCAGACATTCAAAGAAAAGTGTTAATGCAGGAAGACATAGGGGGAAAAAAGCTCTTGAACCAGGGGAAAAACCAGCTGTACAAAAAGCTATTAAATTGAGGGAGAACTGCCAAAAAAGCAAAATATATATTTTAAACAAGCTTGTTACATTAAAATAAATAAATGCACTTAATTCTCTCTTAACAGATTTTTTTAAGAAAAAGAATGGATGAATCTTGTAAATGAGCTTGAGATAACAGTAGTTGAATCACCAATAACATTAGGTAATAAGAATATTTCAAAGGTTAATTTAGCATTGCCAGGTTCATGAAAATTACTTTAAATCGTCATTTATCTGTACCTACTTCCTTTGTTTATGTTTATGTTTATTCCCAAACCTGCTATCTTGTACGTGTTTGACAAATAAATGAATAAATAAAAAAGCAATTCTCCACCCCCCTCCAAAACAAACAAACAAACAAACAAACAAACAAACAAACAGATAGTGGCTTCAAGAAGATGATGATCTGAGTAGAAAATTGTGGGAAGAGATGTTTAATTGCTTTCTGTTGATCATTTTTGGTTCATTTTTTCAATAATGAAAATACACTCCCAGGCACCCCATTTCCACAATTTCTGATTCAATATGACCTTCACCAAAAGATTTTTCTTTACAATAAATATCTATTGAGATTGGTTACTGTTTTTATTACTATTTTAAGTTCTTTTTTAAAAAAAAAAATCCCTCAAGAACTCAGAACACCATAAAATGTTTCCTCTTTATCCTCAGAAGCTGCCCTGAGAACATCCTGTGAAATCAGATTGAAAAACAGTGACTGGCCGAAAGTAATTATGTCTGACTGAGATAGAGAAAGCAGCTGTTCCAGCTGTTCACAATATATTACCAGCAAAGCAACAAATGCATTTGTGGTACCTTGAAGATGGCAGTCCAATAACATGCTTAACCAGATAAATTATAAGCCCAGCAGTCATAAAAGAAAAACAATGTGAAACTTGGCTAATATCAACTTTGGTCAGTGTTTCTTCTTGCAATAGTGTTTGACATATATCTGGAGGGAAGTATTAGGAATGGGATTGTTGTTCAGTGGCATAGCCCAAGTTGTTCTTCAAAGAGTTTCCATGTTCAGACAAAGGAAAGGCAGCAAGGAAAGTATAAGGTCATAGTTTGAGATTTGGAGGAATTGCTACAGCCTGGGGAAGACAATATTCGATAGTATCAGACAGTAAAAGAAAATTTAAAGCCATCAACTGTTTCATCATAGTTTGCTGCATAAATCACAGGCTGGGTTTATGCATGTTATGCTGGAAAATGTAGTTTCCAAAATGAAATATGCAAAGCAAACCCAGCTTTAGAATACCGGTTATTGGGTAAGAACTTCTTAATGAAGGTTCAGTGGAATAGAGGTTATATACATATGGCTCACAATGGAGAAAATTTATCTGCAGTATTGTTTTATGTACGTAAATTTTAAAAAATATCCTTTTGTTGATTTATTATGAAGGTGGTATTATAATGGTAATTGTACAACTTACATTTGACTTATTAAACGAGAATAACACAAAATTCTTTAACATTGGACATACTGAAGGATATTTTTGAACAATGGACTCAGAAGTTAATTTTAAGAGTGTCTGCCTTTATGGACAAACTCTATTTAAAAGAAATTATGAGAGAGGAACAAGTTTTACCGGGTAAGATTGAGACTGGTCTGAAAATGGATTTTAAAATCACAGGCTGCAAGAATGATATGAAAAAAATATGCTATATTGGATACACATTTGAATTGGCTGTCTTATTAAGGGATTATACAAATAACTAGAAGAATGACTTGGATAACTTTCCTATATTGAATTTGCAAAAGAAATTTTTTAAAACTTTGAAGAGTTTTATAAGAAGCAACAAAAGAAATGAAATGAAATCAAGGTTCCAAAACAATAACTGAAGAGACTAAAGATTAAAAGTAAATGGAAAGAATACAAAGTTGGTTTATTTGATCCAGATTAAAATAGGTATTTATAACTGGTAATCAATCCTTAATAGACTTTTGCCGATTAGGCCTGAATGAGCAGGACTTAAGGATCTATTTATAGATAAGAAATGAGATATGGGATGAAGAGATCATTTACTAGATTTTAAGAGAAGATGATAAATTACTAAAATTGTTTATACTTGTGATTTAAGTCATTTTTTCACATATTTCCTTTTTCTTTGCTATATTTTTTCTGCCTTTTCTATTTTTCTTTTTCCATTCTTCTTTCTATTTTATTTCTTGTATTGTATTACTATAACTGTAATTTTTTAATAATAAATTTTTAAATCAGAAAAGTAGATCATAAAGGCAAAGACAAAAAAAAAGGTAAAAGTCCCTATGAAGCGTTTAACATCTCCTAGAATTTCCCATTCCAGATAAAATCAAATCCTGCTACCATCCAGTAGTATATATCTACCTATGAGAAACTATCTTCCAAAAAACGGCAGGAGCAGGTCAAAAATATTAATTTGAATTAACAACTATTGGGGTGGAATACTCATCCCAAATTCCAAAAAGCAGCAGAGGATCCAACTTCATTTTTTTCAAGCTAGCAGATATAGTAAGTGGCCTCTTGTACCCAAATGAACCAGATGTAAGAGCCATAGGTTTACTAAGATTTTATATGGAATACTGATCAATAGTGAGCATGCATGCATACTATGGAGGCAAGGAAGAACCTCTTTACAACTGTAAAATAACTCCAATGGAAAGATAAGTATCATACAGAGTGTGAAGATGCTACAATAACATTCTTTGAAATGCAGCACAATAATTTTGATATGCAACAGGACTCAAACTATTACTTATTTGTGGTTGTGGAAGAAGAAGTAAAAGAACATTCACTGTACATCCTTGTGCGGGTGTGTCTTTAAATCAGTGTTGACTCCTGTCAATTGCCTGGGCAAAGCCCTGCAGTTTTCCTGGCAAGTTTTTTTTTAAAAGCTCTTTGCCATTGCCTTCTTCCTTGGGCTGAAAAAGAGTGACTGCCTCAGGGTTACCCTGCTGTCCTAATACCTAAAGTGGAACTAGAACTCAGACTCCTGATTCCCAGCCTGATGCCTTAACCACTACACCAAACTGGCTGTCTGTATATACTTGACTTTGCTGTATTTCCCTAAGCACATAAATCCTATCGATATGTGAGACTATTAACAGGACATTGGGACAGCCATAAACAATCCTGCAATTAAAACGAACCACTAATGGTTACATAATACTTTGCTTACAAACTATAATGATAACTACAGAATCATGCATAAATATTAATTCTCATCTATTCCTCTACACTACTGATTAAAATTAATTGCCTATAAAATAAGGCACCCCATTTATAAATGTAATTGATTCTCATTTGCTTTTTACCCTAATTGTACACCAACTATTCCCCTCCTCTCCCTCCCTCCCTCCTTCACTGATTTCTGTCCTCTTTCCAGCAGAAAGAGGAGTAGACGGGGGGGAGGAAATACAGAGTTATACTTGGGGTAAGAAAAAGACCAGACTATTAAGAGAAAAATATCCGCAAATAACAGATAACATGAGACAGGATTAATCAGAATTCTGTGGCATGTAACTTTTTTTTTTTTAATTTGATTTATATGCCGCCCTTCTCCGGAGATTCAGGGTGGCTTACAATGCGTTAAACTATAGCCTTCATACTTTTGTATATTTATACAAAGTCAGCTTATTGCCCCCCACAAACTGGGTCCTCAATTTACCTA
This sequence comes from Arizona elegans, assembly GCA_022577455.1. Taxonomy (NCBI): domain Eukaryota; kingdom Metazoa; phylum Chordata; class Lepidosauria; order Squamata; family Colubridae; genus Arizona; species Arizona elegans. The sequence goes on from JAKOOJ010000001.1 coordinate 181,220,908, forward strand.
CCTTAGACAGGATGGAAGGCTGAGTCAACCTTGAGCCTGGTGAGATTTGAACTTACAGTAATTGCAGACAGCTGGTGTTAATCACAGTGCTCAGTCTGCTGAGCCACCAGCCCCCTTTTTTTATAGCACATTGCAACTAGCAACACAAGGATTGGGAAAATAAAGGTTTATTTGAGAGGGTTCAAGCTCACAGCCATAGCCCACAATCACCCAAACAATATTTTGTACCCAACAATACATCATCATAATTTCGACACAGGGATGAAAGAGCTGGCTAATCTACCTGTTTCCCTATGGGAGACATGCATGAAAAGATAAAGCTAACATTTGGGGGGGGGGAGTGCTTAATCCCTCCACAAGCCCAACTCTTCGTAACATCAAGCCCTGCACCCTTCAGGCAACAGGTGAGAACTGAAGGCTATCCCAACTTCTGCTATATATACTACTGCCTTTTTAGAAGAGACTACAGTATTCACTTGCTTTTCCAGTGCTCAAACCATCACTGGTCCTCTCCATTCTTCTCAGAGCCACTGCATTGCTTGAGACCCCTAAGACACTCTGAAGAGTTCATCAGATGCAAGTAAGTGCAATATATAAGTAAAAGGACCAGAACTAATAGGGAACATGGCCTACTATCATGTAGTTATAATTCCAGTGGATTGTGGGGAGGCATGCAGATCAAGGCAACCAAGCAATAATTCTGGGCCAGGGAAAGAATTGCAAGGGAGATGGTAGCAATCCAATAACCAAAATGAGGTGGGAAGCAATGTTTGGCTTCTTTTCAAACATGGCTCTTGACATAGCAACCCCGTTTCATTAGCTGAGTTGTAGAATATGTCATACATGTTTTTCGAGAGTTTACTGTCGAGGGTTTTTACCACTGCCTGTTTGTCATTGGGAAAGTTCAATTGAGTTTTCACTATCAACCTCACCACATTTTAGTGCCTAATTTTCATCCTACCTGGGACTTCTTCCCCTTTAAAATTTGTAATGGAGAAAAAAGTATACCAACTCACTTTGGCCCTACCAGCAGTCCTGAAGGATGAGTGCTGTACCAACTGGGAGATCAGAGTGCAGGAACAGAAACTCAATCCACTTGCATAATTCCCCACCCTTCACTTACTTGCTCATTCTGCTGCTTTATGATGTCACTGCAACTGTTGTATCTCAACCCTTAAGTCCATTAGCAGCTGTTCTGGCATCCTCCCTGAGACAACTCTATGATCAGTCAGAAACATTGGTCCAAACACCTGCTCACATGGGACCAGCTGTTTTTGCAGCTGACTCAACGAACAATAGATATCTGAAGAAATAGCTTCTAACTTTCTCAGGGCTTAACAGTAGCCCAAACAATTATAAAATCTTTGAGTCAAGCTCAACCCTTGATGACTTCATACACACCTCTTGGCAGCAGCACAGAAGCAATTTGACACTGTTTTCTTTTGAAAGGCCAAATAAGCTGCTCTGTTTTTTAAAAAGGCAACTGCAGCAACAGTGTAAGTGGGGCAGAAGCTGGATATTAGTTATTGTAGGCACCTGGGCAAATCACAAAACAGTCTCTCAAGATTCATAAGCCTTTGCTTTAGAAGTACAAAACTCTGAATGAAAAAGAAAAAAAACTCATGAAAGTGGAGATATTTTCAAAAAGTCCATTTTTTTTTTTACAATTCAGATATATTATGGTATAATACATTCAGTGAAATCATACCAATCTGAAGCACCTGTTTTCTTAAGATTATGTAGTCAAATCTTTACCTCAATGAATTCTTTAATGGTTTAATTTAGACAACCCCTTTCTGCTTTCTTTCCATCCCCTACTGTTATTTTGTTCTCAGAGATATATATTTAAATTTAAATTGCAGACTGAAAATGCTATTTCAATCACATTGTGCATAACATCATTGCAAGGAAATTTTCTATGAAAAGTAGCTACCTCAATACTACCGCTAGAGAGATATATTTCTTCAATTTTAGGATGTTTTGTGAGCTTTCTAAAGCACAAATGAGCTGTCAGAAGCCATGTGCAAATCTCAAAAGTCACAGGTACAGTGATACAGACCCTTGAGCCCTTCCAAAAATTACTACTGAACTGTAATTTTTAATGTGCCAGAAACATTACAGTCATTTAAAATAGTCAAATTAATATACCTATATAAGTCTGAATTTGATTTATTCCAGCCCAATTCTCTTCTTTGTCCTCAAGTGCTGCTGTAGAGAACATTCAAAATGTAGCTTATATCCTGGGAAACTTTGCATGTTCTTGCCTTAGAGAAATGTCAATGCAATGCTTATCAAAAGCTAAAGCTGTGCAGATTTTTTTTTTCCACAGGAACATAGAGAGCAGGACTATTGATTCAGAATATTCTGTTACTTAGAGAAGTGGTAGCTTATCTGACTTTTGCCAGCTCTTGAGAATCTGTGCAGTTGTACTTCTGGCAGACCTGTGATATTTGCCTTGGTGCATATGTTTCTCTAGGCTTGCTGTTTAATACTTTGCTGTTTATAACACAAAAGCTGCATCATGCCACAAGCCCTGCCCTTTCTGTAGGTGTGTTGTGCAATATCATGTGCATGTCCAAATGGGATGGAGCTGATGGTGCAACACTGCTGTTGCCATCTTGACAACCATCCACGGGGAGCTTTCATGTACTTTCATCACATTATTTCTGTGGGCTTTATCTGTTTGCCTTCTGTGAAACGAGTGATAGGGCCGAAAAGGGTTTCAAAGAGTATTCTTGTTTTGGAACTCCTATACTCAACTCTGACCACTGATTTATTTAACATCTAATGGTGGATATTGGTTCTCCAGAATGCCTCAGGCTGAGCTCTTTCTTGATTCTGTTATTCAAGATCAGTTGGCTACTGTCACTAACCAAACTTCACGGTTGTAAGGAACACTGCAAAAGAATCCCTACTACTCTACTCAGGGTAGGATAACTTCTTTGAAACAAGAAAATGAAATTTGACAATATTACTTAAAACCGTACTGCAGAACCACTATATATCACTGTCATCTTGGACATGGCACATCAAACAAAGGTCTGTTAAATATGTACAAGTGACATAGTCTTTGCACAATTGGTTAGTTACAGACCATTTAGTTATCTCCCATGTCTGTGAAGACATTGTATAGCAGTAGAGCACATCATACGAACACTAAGAGTTGGAGGAAGTATTACACTATGCAGATTTGTTTAGCAACTAGACATTAAACAATTCAAGTGTTGTTGTTAAAAAGAAGCTCTAACCATTTTGCTTTCTATGAAGTAAAATTAATCTTAAAAATTAGATCAGTGTAAAAATAGGAATAAAGGATAAAATACAAAGAAATAGAATTAATTTCATGTACCAGGAGCCCTGGTAGCGCAGCAGACTAAAGCACTGTTATTAACATCAGCTGCCTGCAATTACTGCAAGTTCAAATCTCACCAGGCTCAAGGTTGACTCAGTCTTCCATCCTTTCTAAGGTAGGTAAAATGAGGACCCGGATTGTGGGGGCAATAAGCTGACTTTGTATAAAATATACAAAAGTATGAAGGCTATTGCTTAACGTACTGTCAGCCGCCCTGAGTCTTCGGAGAAGGGCGCCATATAAATCAATTTTTTAAAAAAATTGTTTTAATTATATGAAGTGTGAAAAAAAACTCTAATTGAAAAAGTATATGATTTTTTTTTATTGAAAAAGTTTTTGAATACAATTTTTCCCCCCATTTTTCTCCCCCCTCCCCCCTAACCCCCCTCACCACCCATCCCCCCCTGTGACTTCTTCACAACAAAGACCTAATTCATAACAGATTATATAATATTTTACCATCCCCTTACTCCCTCCTCTAAGTACTGACCCTTACTTGCTAATAGTATTATTAATATTGTTACTTCCCCCTTTTACCATACATTTCAAAATAACATTCTACTGTAACATTGTATAACTTCTAATTTATAACTTGTAATATTATTGTAACTCCCAATTTAACAATATTCTGCCCTTTTTCTCCTCCTCCATACTTATATCTGTATATTAATACAACATTTCAAAACAACCTTCCACTTTAAAACTATATAATAAATCCTATTTTAACATTTAATCTTTTGTGTATATTAATATAACATTTCAAAGCAGCCTACCCCATAAATCCTAATTTAACATTTATTCAACTCTATCCATTTGCTCCACTCCCCTAAATATATCACTTAAACATCCCTTTTCTTAAACTAAACAATCAGTAAACTAACCTATTTCCACCCACTTTCCTGCAAAATTGCCATGCACAACAATTCTTAATATCTTTAATCCACTACCCACTCTGCTAATATATATATATATATATATATATATATATATATATATATACACACACACACACACACACACACACACACACACACACACACACACATATATATATATATACACATATACACACATATATTCCGTTATATAAAAGAAAGTCAATGACTTTAAATTTATAATCCATATAATATCTTCTTTGATGTCTTTCCACTGGATTGTTGAGTCCATCATCCATGATAGGGTAACCTAGCATCCTGGTGCAACAGTTTGTTCAAAATCCTCAGTCATCATCTGCCCCCATCAGTAAAGAATATCCTCATATATATATATAAAAGAAAAAAACAACCACCCGAGTGACATTATGATTATATTCCATATAATTGTAATTGTGGCTTTCATCAGGATTATTAATTCCCATCATCCTAATGGGTAACAACCAGATCTTCTGCGTGCCCCAGCGTAGCTCTCTTGCCTTATAGCTCAAGATGAATATAATATGTTTATCAATAAAAGAAAGAAGTCCAAAATAGATAATTCAAATCCAACAAATTAAGGCTCTTTTCACATCCCAAAATTACGGCATTGCAGAGGTCTGTCACTCTCCTCAGGATAATATTAACCAATACTTCGCCTCCACTATCTTTTCATATATTCATTCATTTTTTTAAAATAACTGGCTTCACTGTTGCTTAATTTAGAAATTTCTATTTTTGTGAGACCTATTTCTTTTTTTCTTTTCTTTTTGTGGGTTTGATCTCCATCCTGGTTTCCTTTCTATAAGTTGTATATCAACTGATCGATTTTCATTCTGCTTTATAACTTGATCTTGTTGGTTTTGCTTTCGTGTCTCATATTTCTTTTTTATCAATTGTATATCAGCTAATTGGTTTCCATACTTGTCTGTGACTTGATGAATCATCATGTTAGAGTCCGATGCCACTTCTCTCGTATTTATAGATAATCCAGCTGAGGTGTCTAAAGAATCCGAAGGCAATTTGTCCACAGCAGCCTCTATAATTCGATGTTTTCCCTTTATTTCCAATTCCTTCTGCTTATCCTGTATTGTGCCTAGAGATGTTAGGTTCATTTTCAAAAATTTTTGATAAAATTCTTCCGCTTTTTCAACAGTATTTAATTGGTATCTTTCTCCTTGATATCTCAATATTATACCAGCTGGAGCGTCCCACCTGAATAAAATATTTCTTTTTTTTAACTCAGTCACCAGAAAACCAAATTTCTTCCTTTCCAATAACATCTTAGGCGGGAGCTCTTTGTAAATCCAAATCTTTCTTCCATACAATTGCAAAGTAGAATTAAAAGAATTTTGCACAATATTATTTCTTATATCTTTATCTGTAAAATAAATCACCACATCTCTAGGCAATTGCCTTTGCTTTGCAATCCAGGAATTTATTCTATAAACTCTGTCAATCCTACAAAATACTTCCTCAGGTTGAACCTTTAAGATCCCAGCCAGAATTTCAGAAGATATTTTCCTTAAATCATCTCTGTCATTTTCCTGCAGTCCTCTGAGTCTAATCGCATATTCAGTAAAATTATGTTGCATCATTAAAACTTCTCTTTCAATCCGTTGTTGTATGTTTTCTGCATTACAAGTCTTTTGATCAGCCTCCATTTTAGGTTTTTCTTTTGAGCTATTGTCTTGAGTGTTTGTCAAATCATTTTCAATTTTTTGTATTCTATTATCCAAATTGTCCTCAATTTCTTCCACTTTAGACTCTAATAAGTTAGTATTTGCATCCAACTTAATCATAAATTCTGCAAAACCATTAGCCATTTTTATAATCTTTCGGTCCAAAAAATCAAACTTTGATTGCACTAATTCTTTAATTTCCTGCTTAAATTTTTCAAGGTTCTGATTCACAATCTCATCCCTTCTTACAATCTCCTCCAAAAGAAATTCAATTATATTAAAATCAGTTTTCTGAGACTGGAGATTTAGAACTTGTTCACGTAATTTATTAATGGGGGAATCCCCCCCCCCACTGCTTGTTTGTCCGGCTTTGCAAGCTTTAATGCCATATTTCCACACAGACAAACTATTTTAAAAAAAAGAAAAGAGAGGCAAAAAAGAAAAAAAAAAGCTTCTTTCCAACCAAGATCAATATCAGATCTCCAGGAAGAACAAAACACAAAAGTAGAGCTTTATCTTCAATTGTAGCCAGAAGTATTTATTCCGCTACTTTGTATCTTAATAGAAAACGGAAGGACTCTCCCTTTCAGCCCCTTCTCAAGCCTTGGCAGTCGCCATTTTTAAAAATTCTTTTTCTCCTTTTCCTTTTCCTTCTTCAATAATTGTTATAAAATAGATGAAATACTTGCGATTCAGGGTCACAGATCCAACTCATATCCTTTTTAATTGTTCTGTTAATTTTTGTAGGCTTGATCTTGTCGCCTAGCTCTGCATAAGCAGAGGTCTCCCAAAGCCCGGAGCGATGGCGAGGGAAATAGGGAGCTTCATCTGCTTCATCCCCAAAAGTAAAAAAAAAAAACTTTTGGGGCTAGGCAGAGAGCTCTACCTGCCCCCGCCGGCTCTCTCTCCATTTCCACATGGAAATGGAGTTTTTTTCGAGCCGCCTTTCAGATGTAAAGGCGGCTCTTTACAGACAATGGGGCGGCGATCCCAAGGGATCGTCTGGTGGCGGCAAGAAGCAAACCGGAAGTCTGAAAAAGTATATGATTTTTAGAGCTAGCAAACTTTTAGCACTTTTTCAAAGGAGTAGAACTTACCTACTCTGACTCAAGAGCAACTACACTAATCTCCCAGATTGGATTCCTTTCTGAATTTTAATAATGGTAGAAACTGTTCTTCCGTGTATTTTATATCTATTTAAATGTGTTTAGAACCTATTCTAGAATAAAAACTTGCTGCAAAAGATATTGTATCAGCCATTTGAGAAAACTAAAGGTACTCCTTGATTTACAATCACAATTGGGACTTTTATCACAATTTAGGATTTTTATCACTAAGCAATGTGCTTATAAAACAAGATATTATGTGACTGCACCGACTTACGACAGCAATCCAAGCACTCCCTGTTGTGGTCGTTAACCATGAATCATTGAGTATCCATTCCAATTTATGCCATTTTGGTTGGTCCCTCCAACCCCCAAGACTCAGTAAATTAAGGCACTGTCTCCAATTCCCCCCACATCCCTATTTCTCCCTGAAATATGCTCTCTGGCCATCCTGCACCTTGCCCTGTGTGGCAGCAAGCAGTCCTAGAACCAAGTGGTTCTGGGGCTGATTGCCATACCTCAGGAATCCACAACTATTCCAGTCTACTCCAGTAAATGTTCATTCACTCAGCTTCCTTCCCTCCCAGTTCCCTGCATGGATCTTTCCCCTTTTGTGTCCAGTCACTGCAGCCAAAACTCTGCTGCCTTTGCTGTCTCCTTTTTGGAATCAGCTTCTCAGGAGAATGTTTCCTACACATGAGTCCCTGAAGCTTCAGAAAGTGATGCTGCCTTCAGAAAGCCTTAATTCCTCTCATTTTATTAAAAATCTCTGTTTAAAGTTGCCTTCCATTACCAAGTGTACTGAAAGAAATTGCAAATTTATTGTAAAATGCCAATTACCCCTTTTTTCTTCCCAAACTCTGTAAAACTGTAAAGGAGCCTGTAGTACAGTGGATAAAGCACTGTTATTAACATCTGCTGCTTGCAATTACTGCAAGTTCAAATCTCACCAGGCTCAAGGTTGACTCAGCCTTCCATCCTTTCTAAGGTAGGTGAAATGAGGACCCAGATTGTGGGGGCAATAAGCTGACTTTGTATAAATATACAAAAATATGAAGGCTATTGCTTAACGCATTGTAAGCCACCCTGAGTGTCCGGAGAAGGGCGACATATAAATTAAAGCAAAAAAACAAAACAAAACAAAACAAAACAAAAAACAGTCAAGAAATTTTACTCTACATAAAGTATGAATTGGTCAGTGTTATCTTCCCCCAACTCAGCTTTAATTCCTTTAAAAACCAATTGCAGAACAGTCTACAATTCTGACACATTTAGGTTAGGAAGACTATTTCATCTAATTCTATAATGGGATTACCATTCTCCCCTACATACAGAATGAATGATGTTTTAAGCTTCATCGCTGAGTGAAGCTTAATATATTTATTTTGAATAAAATACTGAATTTACCCCATGGCTTTGGGAATGAGACAGAAAATTTTTAACTTGAAATTCAGTACATTTTTTTAAAGGTATGAAGGATCTAAGAAAGTGCATACAACGCTGCTCTGTAGAATAACAGACATCTGCTCAGCCCAGTATGAAAGCAACTCTCATTAGAATACCAGTATGATCACAGTGTTTGACAATCTGACATATCTGCAAAAAAGCACCATCAAAACAACTGACTTTTAAGGACGGTATTCATACATTCTTCTAAAGACGGAACAGGAAAAAGACAACATACATATTTTGGAATTAGCACATCAGAAGAAATTTCAACCAATATTGAAACAAGTATTATTCACGCAGTCTGACAGTTGAAGAATAAGAAGCGTAATGTCTCTGATAGAAAATTCAGTTACATATAGTATATTCTATTCCTGACTTCAGTAGGTGGCAGCACCTGCCTATCTTGCTTGAACCCAAAAGCTAAACATGATTGGGGCTTTTTAGACCTTTGAGAGGAGACCACTAGGAAAGGCTAGAGCAGCAGGCTAAGATTGAAATGTCAAAAAATAGCATGGAAGATAATGATTACCCAATTCAGTATTTATTCCTGACAAGAACAATGCACAAATGTAGTCATGAAGTCACCAGCAGCTGAGATTAAGTCAAAGAGATTAAGTCAAAGAGCCGAGGTGGCGCAGTGGTTAGAGTGCAGTACTGCAGCTACTTCAGCTGACTGCTAGTTCAGCAGATCAGCGGATCAAATCTCACCGGCTCAAGGTTGACTCAGCCTTCCATATTTCCGAGGTGGGTAAAATGAGGACCCAGATTGTTGGGGGCAATATGCTATTTAGTATACTGACTTTGGTGTAAGCCACCCAGAGTCCTCGGAGAGTGGGCGGCATAGAAATACAAATAATAAATACGAATAATAAAAGAAGACTTCAGTCTTTTACTCATAAATAAAAGGCATTTGTCAACATCAATAATATGGTAGTTCTGAGGAAAGGACTAATGTTGCACAGAGGTAGCTTAAGTATTTAAAGATATTTTTGTACACATATACACACATACATTGATGTTAACATGTGTGTGTGTGTGTGTGTGTGTGTGTGTATGTGGAAATTTTTCTCTAATGATAAAAAATTCCCACCTAAAAACATATAAGCACCAAGATACTTCCCTGAGTATGCTGCAATTAATTTGCGCTAGATCAGAGCATACTTCAGACCATTCTCATTTGGCATCAGGTTAAAACTACAGGTATTAATCTGACCTATCCCCCAGGAGCTAAAGTGACTTTCATTCTCAGTTGTAGGTTCACAACAAACCATGGTTAGAAGTTAAGCTAAGGAAAAACTATTGTTCCGAGCCACCTGGTTTCTGAGGTGGGAATTTTTCTGAGTAGGGATTTTTCAGGCCCACCTCTATCTGTATTCCTTCATGGATAGGAATTCGGAAAGGGCACAAAAGTCTGATATTTAAAAATATATTGGCTTTAGTCTTATCTAACAGCATTAGCAATAGCACTTAGACTTATATACCGCTTCACAGTGCTTTACAGATTCAGCATATTGCTGCCAACAATCTGGGTCCTCATTTTACCGACCTTGGAAGGATGGAAGGGTGAGTCAACCTTGACCTTGGTGAGATTCAAACTGCTAAATTGCAGGCAGACGGCAGTCAGCAGAAGTAGCCTGCAGTACTGCATTCTAACCGCTGCACCACCGCAGTTCCTGATAACAATGAGAGGATAAAGGAAGGCCTCTATTCAAACCATACCAAAAAAAAGCACTGAAAAATAGAGGAAGCAGGAGAACGAAGAACATTGAAATGATGCTTTAGTAAGCAGAAGTCAAGGATATTAACAGGGACAAAGATTAGGGTCCACTTAAAGATAAAAATCATAAAGAAGAGGAATGGCCTTAAAATGACATTAACTTATATCATTTACCACTTAACTGATGAAAACAATGTGCTTTGCAAGAACTGCAAGCTGTTTACACCAGCTATTAAGTTGCACATTCACGTATTTTGTTGAAGCAGATCAAGCAAATCAGACAGCAGCAACTTAGCTTTCCAACTGGTGTGGTTGCCAGCTAGCAATCAAGCAAAAATTATCTAAATGTCACACATCATATTAAATCACTAGACATTTTATTTTGTGTTTTTAACCATCCACAGAAATGACAGTGAATGGCATAGATTACTTTTGTAGAGAAACTGTACAGACAAATTGACAGAACAGAACTGCACTTTTTTCTTCTCCATGCAAGAAGCCGTTTTCTCTTGTTGCTTCCTCTATAGGCAAACAGCAAGAAAAAATAAATAACAATGAATTCCATATTTTGCCCTTGCTATAATAATAAAATAGTTACAAAGGAACTATGGAGCAGTTTAGGTTTGGTAAAGTAGCATAATAGAAAATGCCATTAGGAACTTTTAAAAAACAAAATTACAAAATGTGGAAATGCGACAAAACAAACATAGGATGATATAATGAGAAACAATGCAATAGAAAATGACCAATCATTTCTTCTCTAACATTAACAGCTTGTTCTTTAGGAGAAGAAAAACTATACATCCGTAATTTTAACTGCATTAGATCTAGTATAAGGTTTTAGTCTGGAAATATAGTTCCAGTATGATCCTCAAGATTCACAAGCACTTTTGAAAGTATATAAAATATCAAGATATACTGAAAACCTTAGAAACTAAATCTACATGCAATTCTATCTGTGGCTCTCTCTTATGGTCACCCAGTAGCCCAAGAAAAAGCTGTAATTTAAACATATTGTGAGAAAATAAGGATTGACAGTAGTTGCAAACCCAATCACAGATTCTTTCCACAAACCAGCAGAATGCAGAAGAGAAGGTCAAACAGTCTCAGGAATACAGAATAAAATATAGAAAATATATACACTTCTACCATTAATGAAACATAATAATAAATAAGATTCTCAATTCCCCATTTTGTGTCTAGCAGACAAAGCAAAATTGGGAATTAGGGTATATTTTCCTCAGAATGTGTCGCCTTTAGTTCAGCCTAAAATAATTTTCCTAGCCTAGTTTGGAGAAACAATTACAGCAGGGGGAAACCACTATAGGAAGAAAATGTTAAATATCTAAGTCCTCGATTCCTACCCTTAAACTAACTTAAACACTGATTTTCATCTTAAAACCAAATATTTTTATTTATTTTTATCCCACCTTTATTATTTTTATAAGTAACTCAAGGCCACGAAATATACCTAATATTCTTCTCTCCTCCTATTTTCCCCACAACAATTACCCTATGGGGTAAGTTGAAGTGAGTGACTGGCCCAAAGTCATCTAGCTGGCTTTCATACTTACGGCAGGACTAGAACTTACTGTCTCTCCTGGTTTCTATTTTTTTCTAGCCTTAACACTAGATCACATTCTTAACAGATTTAAATAAAAAGCATTTGCATTAGCTGATTAAAACAGAACGGAACAATATTAAAGAATAAAACTGTAAAAAAAAATAGTAGAGGCAAATAAAACACATTAAACAAATTCCTACGTTATGCTCTTAAAATACTGCACTAAAATTGTTTTCTTGCCTGACACATTATCTGAAGTCTAATTGAATTATAGTTTCTATACAACTTTTTTTTTCCTGGTCTATTTCTTACTGAAAGCCAAACACAGAGCATTTCTCCCACTAAAACATTGAATGTTTGTTTGCTGCTTTTTTCCATGAGAGTGGATTAGATTTCAAATCCCCCCATTCAGTTACAAAAGGCATTTCCATCAGCTGGAAACAGTTTCCAATCCATCTTGCCAGCATTTGACCTATGCTTGTTTCCCTTAGAAAATGAAACCCAGTATACATCAGGCATGGATAAGCAATTCTTTGCTAAAAGCATTTCAAATAGATGAAGTGCAGCCTATGAGACAGGAGCAAGCAGATATAATGCTAGGTGTGCAGATATTTATTAACAGCCACTTTACAGCAAGGTAAATAAAAATGCTTCTGGCTACCTGTATTTCTCTGATAGGCAAACAGATGGTATTCATGGCCTGATAGAGAACTGACTGCAGATGAAATGTCTAAATAATTTAATCTGAAGCTTGTTTCAACTCTCTCTTTAGATACATATAAAAAGGTACCATTTGGTAAATAATATTCGGTGTAAATGCTTGAACTGCCTGCTTAATTCTATTGGCATTAGTGGTATTTAAATATGCTTGATGGATTCTGGTGATTACATTTTTAGCTTTCCAGTATGGAATGCCTTAGGTCTCAGTTCTCTTGCCCATTTTGCTTAATATCCACTTGAATCCACCAGGAGAGTACATCTGTTGGCACAAGTGAGGTATCATCAATACATGGATGATAACAAGCTGTGCATCTCCATTCCAGGCTAATAGAAAAAGTACTTGGAGGTACTTCAAGCTTAGTATACCTAATCCCCTAAATACTTAGAAGTTAGGTGTGTGATGGGAGGAAGGAAGGAAAGTATAGGCCAGGGGTGTCAAACTGGTGGCCCATGGGCCAGTTGTGTCACACACAGGCCACACTCACCCCAGCTCCGCAAATGGGGAAAACGTCACAAAACATCACATGACAGCACCATGATGCAAGTTTGACACCCATGGTGGTATAGGCTCACACGCAGCTTAAGCAAGATGGGATGGCTATTAATCCAGAAGCCAGCCAACTGATTCTGCTTATGACTTTCAATGAGTTGTACTTCGACAGAAAGACCATGCTTGCAATCTGAGAGTGTTCCTGGACTCTTAGTTACTGCTAGGACAGGTGGAGGTTGTGGCCAGAAAACCCTTTACCCAGCTTTAGTAAATCAATAGATCTTTACCATTCCTCATGCCCTTGATATCTCTTGACTGGATTCCTATATCTCCATCTGGAGCTGTTGTTGAGGACCATATGGAAATTTTGGGTTGGTATCAAATGAACTGCTTTTGAACATGACCCTGAAATTGCAGCTGACATAGAATGTGATGGCCAGACTTCTAACAGGCAGGTGCCACATTGCAAAATGGCTTATTTTATTATTATTACACGGCTGCAAGAAGGGTTCTGTGGTGAGCAGAGTATACTATTCTGCTTGTGAGTAAGCCTTGGCACCACAGTATGAATAACTGCCAGTCGGGCCTTGCTAAGCATAAAGGCTACTCTGATGAAAGGGCAGGTGTGGGAAATTGGAAAAGAAGATTAAGGGGAACAAAAAATGCTAGAGGACAACAGAGTGAAGCCTACAGAGAAAGCATTGTTATCAGGCCTGTATATACAAACTCCTCCGTCCTACTAAACTGAGTGGCTGGGACTCAGCTCATGGCCCAGGGCAAAGGAGAGAGCTAGTTCATGCTGTAAAAGCCTTACCCAGAAGATAGAAACAACTCAAGAAAGGAGTTGCTCATATGCCTCCTGCTGAGGCTGGAGAGTTTATTAATAGTGATGGTGTGAGACCAAGAGAATAATCCTCAAACTGCCACCAGATCCATTGGATATTTTACTTCGAATTCTTGGTTTGGGCAGCTGAGATTCCAAAGAGTCTGGTTTTGCTTTAAACTATTTGTCCCTAAATGCTTAAGGGAATGGGGGGAAAAATAAACTTCAGCAGGTTTTCTACATCTTGGAGAGTCCAATGTTTGTTTTCTGTTACTCACTAGTCAGCTCCCCACCTTCCTGTCTACAAGGGTCTCTGCCGGTTTCCAGTTCTAATTCTAATTGTTATTACCTATAAAACCCTATCTAACATAGTGTCAGGTTACTTCAAGGTCCCCTTAACTAAATGACTTTGCCCATCCTGCCAGATCATGAAGAAAGAGTCTAAGATCCCACCCCCCATGTGAGGTGATGAGGATATTTATGGGAGAAGGCAAATCTCCGCAATTGCGCTCCCTACTTTCTGCAACAAACTGTTCCTGGAGATACATTCCTCTCACATTACTCCTGATGTTAATTCATATTGTTGTTGATCTGGAATCAACTCTATAGTTAGAGTTGCCTTTCATGGGGCAGCATGGAAATGTTAATAAATAAATAGAAGGTAATTTTCTAGAAAACAAAAAAAAAGTTTGTTGAAAGAACAAAAAACCAATGATGGATAGACACAATACAGATTTTTGTTTTAAATAAATATTCTTATATTAAATAGTCTGGTATGGTACACCTTGATAATTCACCCTAGTGAAATATTGTTATCCCCGTGAAATTATTTTTTACAGTTTGATGAAGAATCATTCAGGGTGATTTTTGAGCCAGCCATGTATCCACTTAATGGGCATGCTAAGTGGCCCATAATTAACTAGCTTGCTAATGAGAATGTCATGAGGTACATTTTGTTGAAATTAAAATACATTATGTCTACTAAAAGAGTTATTTGATCAAAAATGAGTTACGATTAGTTGTGGAAGGCATATCTTTACTGCCATTTAATAATCATTACATTGTTGAAATTTTCCATTTTTCCCCCAGTTCAGTCATGTCTGATTTTCAGAGACTACCTACTATTGACAAGTCCTTGCACATTTCTTGGTAAGAGTTTTCAGAAGTAGTTTGCTATTTTTTAGTATCTTTTTTTTCTTGGGAACTCCCATCTTGGTGTACATTTTTCTCAGTTGTTCCTCTTGCCATGGAATTCTACTAATCACTGCTCTGAGTTCTTTCAACTCTGCTTTTTTTTAATGGTATGTACTGTATGTGCCATGATACATGGCCTGTGTCAGTCAGCTTTAGTCTTCTATTTTCTTTATTATCAAGGATTTCAGCACACGATATCCTCAAAATTCCTATTATTCACTCTACCTATTGTCTGTTTTGATTACATTAAGGATTGCTGGTACTTCTGTATCTTCCTCTATCCTCTGAAAGACAAACCTGTCAGTACAAATTTCTGGTAGCATGATGTTTGGCAGATTTTCTCTCATAATACATGTTGGTGTAATTAAAGTTCTCCCATCTCTGCTACTTTATACTGCTTTGAAAGATTTGCTTATAGAAAAGATCATCCACACATTGCCTTCTTTGGATGGATAACAGATACCAAAATAGTATTTATCATTTAACCAGATGCTCTCTGTAGTATTGCTAAATTCATTCAGCTAGGTTTTCCAGGAGTTGGCTATGCAAATACAGATCTTCCTTTCTATTGCTTCTGTTTCTTTTCCCTAAACGGGATACTTCATTGTAGTCAAGTCATCAGAGTCATTTAAATTATATGTATTAAGACAGGGTAACCCAATATCAATCCTGAGGGTCAATGAGACTATTCAAGCGGTCAATAAATGTCTGGGAGTCAAAAGGAGGTCAGTAAATTTCTGGGGATCAATAAGAACAGATTGAATCCAGAAGAGTGTAGTGCCTTACAACTAAAACTTATCAATCTCCAGCCAAATACCAGTGCCCTTGATGATGCCCATCAGATGAATCTATGACAAGAAGTAACAGAAGGAAGCTTATCAAAGAGAGATCCAACCTAAAATGAAGCAGAAATTTCCTGTCAGTGAGAACATTTAAGCAATGGAATAGCTTGCCTCCAGAAGTTGTGGGTGCTTTATCACTGGAGATTTTTAAAAAGACATTGGACAGCCATTTGTCCAGAATTGTATGGGGTCTCCTGCTCAGGTAGGGGAAAGAAGACCTCCAAGGTACCTTCCAATGTTGTTATTCTGTTATTATTGGCATCAATGGTTCCAGTCAAAAAGTATGTTAAAACTTGCATTTTTCATATTTTAAATATGATCTGTTTTTATGCAGTCATTATTATTATTATCATTACAGGTAGTCCGCGACTAACAACAGTTCATTTAGTGACTGTTCCAAGTTACAACAGCACTGAAAAAGTGTTTTATAACCAGCGGTGAAATCCACTTACCTTCACTACCGATTTGGGAATGGGAGTGCGCGCACCCCTTCTGCGCATGCACAGAGGGTAAAAAACAGGATGTAATGACGTCCTGGCGGGTGGGCGGAGCCTCCTGCTGCTGGCACTACCGGTTTACATGAGTCGGATAGATCCGGCTGGATTTCACTGCTGCTTATAACCATTTTTCATATTTACAATTATTGCAGCATCCCTAGGGTCACGTGATCAAAATTAAGATGCTTGTTTGCAGAGGAGGCATTAACTATTTGTTGCTGTCTTCTCAATTCTGGCTTTGTATGCATTTGTCTTGGTCTTGTGCAAGCAGAATTAGCCCCTCTGTTTCTTTCTTCAACTTTCCTTTTCTTAGACATTGCCAGGATTTTTGTTATCTGCTTTGACTGCCAGTTTTTTGTTTATTTTTCCTTGTACTGGCCATGTGATATTTTGCCTTGATGTGCCTCTTTTCTATTCTTGATTTGGTCTTGGGCCCGTTTGGTCTCAGTTGAGCCTTCATGGTATACTAGCTTCAGTGCATCTTCTTTATGATCACATTAGTAGAAATAACAACCCGGGTCCCAATGACCATGATAACCTAAGAACTACCTACATTATATACAGGTGATTCTTATTTTAGGGTTTTTTTTTCTCTAAGCTCTCAGAATGTAATTTAACACCTTCCCACTTGTTCATTTATCTTTTTAGCAATCCTTATGAGATATACCACATATTCTGGTATATACCGCTTATCCATGAGAATATGGCCCTCAAATCCAAATCACTTCAATCAATCACTTGTACAGTCAGTTATTCACTTGCTGTATTTTTCCCCATTTTTAGTTCTGTTCTGTAGACTGGAAAGATGGATGAGAATATCATATCAAACCTCTAATTTCTTGCATTCTGTCCTAGATATTCAAAATCCATGATGACGGGATTGTAGTTGTTTTTGACAATGTCATTTATCCATGCCTTAACAGATTCTGACAGACAGCACAATTCACAAACCAGGAAATGCTGTTTTTGTTTCCTTTAGTACTAAGTCACCAACTAGAGCTACTGTTTTCTTCACTTCTTGCCAGGATGCAGCTGTGCCCTTCTCTTCTTCTGATATTTTATTTTTATTCATTTATTAATCAAATTAATATGGCCACCCATCGCACAAGAAATATCCATTTCTCTGTCTCTCATTCAGCACTGTTGATTTTTCTTCTCTTATTTTTTCAGGAGTGGGGAGTGGGGTGGGAGAGTCTCAAGGCTGTTTGTAAATTCCAATAAAGCAGAATATTTTCTTTGCCTCTTGTTTTCTGTTATTCTCAGCCACTGATTTTGCTTCTTTGATTCTCTCCTTATAGAGAACTACTTCCTCTGTGAGCTATGTTCTTTGTTTCATCTAATACCTTTTATAGTATGCTATGTATACTATGTGTCCATTGTCTGCTTCCGTCAGTATCTTTTTTTTTTTTCAGGTACCTGAGCAAATTTATATTTAACAGAAATATGTCTAGGTAGATGTTTTCAAGCAGCAAAATAAACATGCCACAAGTACTGTGGGTCAAAACTGGGTATTCATTCGTCTTCTCTTTGATTTCTTTAGGCACCACCAATAGAAGGCTTTTATCTCTTCCTGTTCTCAGGTTAGCCAAATATCCATAGTATATTCAAAGAAGGAAATTTTGTTTAAAATTCCTGTGGCAGCTTTTAGCTGGAAAAAAACCTCACTCTGATATGTGGATCTCTCTATTGATGCAGATTCCAGCACCAAGTCAACCTAAATATTGTATACTTTAAAAAGAGAATTTCTTTTATTGCTTCAGAACAGTAGCTATTACATGCTTCATTTGAAACTTTTTGAAGGAAATGAAACTATGCAATCAAAATCAAATTTCAGTTTGTAAAGCATGAGTAACCAACCATTTGCCATGTGATTGACATGTAAGGGTTGTAACCAGTAGTGCTCATCTAACCACTGAACATTATTACTCGGTTATTTTTTTTTCCTTGATCAACTCTATCCAATGTGCCCCAGAGGGTTCAGAGACATCATAAAGAAGATCCGTGGACTGTAGAAGGTTCTGCTGTTGAGTGGGGAGCAAGAAAAATTTCTCATCTCATGAGCAAAAGTTTGCTTCTCTGCGCTTAGAAGTAGCCATGAGTTTCCTCTTTGTCTCTGCATATGTGTACATTTGCAAGTGATCAAACTCTGAAAGATAGGTATTAATAAACTGACCTGCAGAGATCTCAGTTTTGCACGCTTGAAGTCTATGAGCTGCACAAGAACAGATTTTCTGATGCAGACACCAAGTTTCAGCATCTGTTAATATGTGACTGATTGAATACATACTATCCACACTCACTGCATAATTTGCTTTTAAAGGTCTGTAAGATATACTGCAAATATGAGCGGTGTGGTGGCCTAGGTGAAGATGCTTGCCTCCCACTTGGAAGGCTGAGAGTTCAATCCGAGAAAAACAAAGAAAGAAAAGAAAGAAAAAGATATCTGCTGCGAACTCTGTGTTGTCTCAGGAAGGGCATCTGGCCAGTAAACACTTAGCTCCATCCAATTGCCCCGACTCTACCTCAGATTAAAGGGTTACACGGTTGTAAAAAGGGAGTCACTGTAATAGCTGAAGTGTGATGTAGCAAGTCATGGCGGAATATTGCCAAATCATATCAAATCAGCAAAGGTTACAGTTAATGGACTAAGTGTAGTTTAAATGTAATTGTTCAAATGGATTCCTTGCCACCATTACCATTAGCTGAAAATGAAAAGGTCGCATAAAATCAGGGAGCATTCCAAGCTCTGACTTTCCAATTAGGAATAGCATCTTACTACATTCAGTCCTGACTTTCAACCACATTATAATCAACAATTGACAAGCTTCAAACATACCAATTACACCTAGGTAAAGATAACAACCAATTTATTAACAATACTTATTCAGAGACCTTTCAAATTTCTGATGGCAGGGGACATGTCATAGTTATGACTGTTTGAAGTTGTGGCCATCCCAGCATCCCCATGGTCATATGAACACAATCTGGGCACTTGGTAACCAGTTCACACTTATGACAGTTGCAGCATGTCATGTCATGTGATCTGCCAGCCATTTATGACCTATCCTGCCAGTTTCTCACCCACAAAGTCAGTTGGGAAGATGACAAAAAAGCTCACAAGTCACTCTGGTAAGTCTCTACCATCTATGCACCCTGCCCAAGATCATCTATGTTTATGCCATGCCCCACTGGCCACCCACATACCCTCATGCGCCTTCCTCCATCCCTGCTGCCCTCATACTGAGGCTCCCCAGCCACCCACGCACCCTTGCACATCTTTTCCCAGCCCTTTTGTGTTTGAGACATGCCTCCCCAGCCACCTATGCACCCCCACACTCCCTCCCCACCCAGAAGCAGCCACTTACCTGTCTGCAGGTCAGTTTGTAACTCATCTGGGACTGAAATTTCTTGTTGGCTTCCCCACTTTGGTTATTGGAAGCCAGAAGAAAGTGATGAGGAAGTTCTCAAAGATAGAGTAGTGGGGGGTGGGATTTTTTAATTTATTTATTTATTTATTTGATTTATATGCTGCCCTTCTCCGGAGACTCAGGGTGGCTTAGAATGCATTAAGCAATAGCCTTCATACTTTTGTATATTTATTCAAAGTCAGTTTATTGCCCCCATAATCTGGGTCCTCATTTTACCTACCTTAGAAAGGATGGAAGACTGAGTCAACCTTGAGCCTGGTGAGATTTGAACTTGCAGTAATTGCAGGCAGCAGATGTAAGTGGATGTTAATTAGTCTGCTGAGCCACCAGAGTTCTTTTTGGCAATTTCATTGCAACTTTCTAGGGAAGAGGAATCACATTCCAGAAAGAGGCCCAAAATACGAGAATGTGCAGTCCTGAACTGGATGGTGGAGGGAGGAAAAGATTCAGGCTAAGCCATACCCTAGAATCTCCCGAAGTATATCTATTAAGTTAGAAGATTATGGCTTTTTGGTCTATGATGTAACACTTTACTACTGCATCTCTTAGCAACAGAAATTCTAGTCCTATTTACCATTTTTAATCAAGGCCTACCTATAATTTCCTTTGTACTACATAATAAGGAAGAATAGAACTATGTATTAACAGTATATACGAAATCCTTTATTCCAAAATTACCTGTCTCAATAGTAGATATCATGAAGTTAAAGCTATAGCCAAAACTAGATTGTTGACTGTTGGTCCTCTGTCACTATCATCACTTATTACATATCATAAATTACTACCTCTCAACATATTTTCTCCAAGACTCATCCTTATTAGGCAACTGGATACAATGACACTGACATTTCTTAGGAGACTTAGAATAATTATTTATGCATAAAAAGCATGGAACACTGTTTCTTCCATCAGCCTATTGGGATGAATAAAGAGGGATGTGGGAACTGCCAACCATATTTGAAGTGCAAGAGGCCTAGAAGACCTGTGGATGCCAATACATCTGGCCAAACTGGTGTAGATGCTGTACACAAATCAGGAAGCCATTGCACAAATGCCATATGGAGATACCAATTGATTCAAGATGAAGAAAGGAGTGCCATCTTTCTTATTTAACCTGTATGCAAAATTAATCATGAGGAAACTGGAACTTAATGGGCCAAACATCAGAGAAAAGATTGGAGGAAGTGTAGGAAGTTAGCACCCACCCTCTCCTAGGAAAATGAAATATTCTAGGAAACATTAAAAAGGCAGAATATTATATTTCCCTGGATGAGAAATGGAGAAACATGTTTTTAGGCAAGAAACAGACTCACTCTTAACAGCCCCCACCATCCTCAATAGCCCACAGCAGATGTCCACACTTAAGAGATAAAGAGATAGCTAGGTCTATTCATAGGCAAATGCCCTCACCCAAGATCCAACAAAGATAGGATTAGCCCTCTACCCATTTAGCAACAGAACTCACCAAATGGCACCTGGGGAGATTGCATCATCCTGCAAGGCTCAACCAAGCTTGGGACTCAGGACAGCCTACAGAGTTGCCCCTGGATGGCCCCATGGGAGTCTGACAACCAATCAGAATACAAGCTCAAATTCAAAGCCCAACAGAGGGCATAAAACCAAGGCACTCTCAGCATCTCAGCCCTTTTTCTGCTCAGGAACTCAAGCCATGTGATCCTGTTCACCTTTCCAAGCAACTCCCATGAATCCAGTGTCTTTTTCCCCACTTGGAACTGAACCCAGAAGGATACTTCTGCCAACAGAAGGAACCATTAAAAATGTTCAATATGCTGATGACACAATTCAACCAATGGCCTGAAACTTCTGTTCAGAGGGACTAAAGAAGAAAAGTGAGACATTTGGCCTCTTCCTGACTACCAGAAAGACCACACTCATGACCACTGTGAGGAATGAAAATATCAAAATAACAACTGATGAAGAGATCAAATGCATGCAAAATTGCACTTTCTTAGAACCACAGACTGATGAAAGCAGTGAATGCAATTCAGAAATAAAGTGTCAAATTGTGCTGAAAGAACATCAACCTGGCATCTAAATGCAGTTTAGTGTGCACTATTGGGTCTCCTACTGGCAGCTACCTATGGTTGCGAAAGTTCGACATTGAAAAAAACTAGGTGGAAGGAAATCAACTTGTTTTAACTTATGGTGTTGGAGAAGGCTCCTGTGCATTTTTTGGACAGCAAAAGTGGCAAACAAGCAAGTACTGGAGCATACAAAACTATATGTACCACTGTAAGGCAAAATCACAAGAAACCATCTTATTAATTTGGCCATGTTATCCAATAAAACTCCCTGGAAAAAGGCACTTATGCTCAGAATGGTCAGCAATAAAGGAAACAAAGCCACCTAAAAAATGGTGGCTGGATACCATCAAAGCGGACATCAAGAAGAGCATTTTTTTAAAAAATGAAGCCATACAAGATCGGAAAAGGTGAAGAAAGCTAGCCCACAGAATCGGCAAAAATCAGGCACAATTTAATGAATTGCATCATCACCATCATCATCTTGCATAAACTCTAAGTTTATAGCCAATGTTTTTTTTTCTTTTGTGTTTGCTTTTTCCATCCTTACATATTTATCACTACTTCACTGTTTCTGGTTCAGGCCAACACATGGTCAATTAAGAGAGAACAACAGTATTAAGTATTTTTAAAATTATCTGCAGCACCTGCTGTGAATAATACTGAGTAAGAAGGATCTTAAAATACTAGTTAATTTTGCTCACAGCAAGAGACCAAGATAAAAAAACTTCAGATGGCAAAGATGATGTCACTAAATATTTAGTTTTCTATGCTAGCAGCTGGCCAATGTTATTATCTGAATCAAGATATCCAAATAATTGAAATATTTAGGAATTCAGGTAAAAGCCCAACTAATTACTTTTTATATCAGAAACTCAGAAATGTCAGCAACCAGGGGAAAATGAGAAGCAGAATTTCCAGTTATGACATTTTCTTACATTAGTTAAGAATTTTAAAAACTTGAACCATTTAAAAACTTGAATCATTCTCTCAAGCTAAAGAGGTCTGAATTTGACCTAACGATCCACTAGCAATTCATATCTGCAAGTCAAACTCTGCAAGAGAATGGCTGCATACAAATCCTGTACGTGAATAATAAACAATGTTATTCTTCTCTGAGTGGGAGGCGGTGGCTCAGTAGCTAAGATACTGAGCTTGTTGATCAAAAGGTTGGCAGTTCAGCGATTCAAATCCCTAGTACCACATAACGGGGTGAGCTCCCGTTACTTGTCCCAGCTTCTGCCAACCTAGCAGTTCAAAAGCATGTAAAAAATGCAAGTAGAAAAATAGGGACCACCTTTGGTGGGAAGGTTAACAGATTTCTGTGCACCTTTGGCGTTTAATCATGATGGCCACATGACCACGGAGACGTCTTCAGACAGCACTGGCTCTTCGGTTTTGAAACGGAGATGAGCACTGCCCCCTAGAGTCGAGAATGACTAGCACATGTGCAAAAGGAACCTTTACCTTTATTCTTCTCTGTTCCTCTCACTCCACGTCATATAAGAAATAGCCAGACTCTAAAGAAAAATCATTCTTGAAGATACTTCACAGTTATGCAACATAGCCACTCCCAGAATTATAGCCACTCCCAGAATTATAGCCACTCCCAGAATTATAGCCACTCCCAGAATTATGCAAGATAGCCAGCACAGTGTTCTCTAAAGGAATCCATTGATAATGTTTATTAAAAGAACCTGATACACTCCAGAAGTATTGCTATTCTTGCTACTCAAGTGAACATAATCATTAGATTGCCAGCCCTGGTAAACAGAGGATACACCAAAACCCTACAAAAAGACTCTTTGGTCAGAAATCCTAAGAGAAAAAAAGAACTGGCTGTGTATACAATGAGTCATCTAATATTTCATATCCCTTTCAATTATCATAAAAACGGTCGCCCATAGAGCACACTGAACTGCATAAAACTATTTGTAAAATAAAAATACATACTTTTCAATTATGTGCTTTGTTTAATCTACTAATGTCATTCAAGAACAGAACAAAAATCAATCTTCTCTTGTTAATCGCTGTTTTATTTAAGATACCATTCTGTGGGAGCTCGTTGTGATACTGTATTTCTGAACTATGCTCCAAAGCCTGGCTAGCAAGCTTAATCTCTATGTCCAACAACTTCCTTTTTGGGGCAAACAACATTATTTACAAGTAGTTTTCGACAACTAGGATCAGAACTTTTTCTTGTTGGAAGCTGGCTAGGAAATTTAAGAATGGTGATCACATAACCCCAAGACACTGCAACCATCATAAATACATGCCAGTTGCCAAGCACCCAAATCTTGATCATGTGATGGTGGGGATGCTGCAGTGATCGTACATGCGAGAACCAGTTGTAAATCATATTTTTCAGCACAGTTGTAACTTCAAATGGTTGCAAATCAAGGACTACCTGTATTCATTTATACTACATTTTCCTATTCCACCGAGTAGTCAGCGAGGCTAATGACACATAGAAACAAACATTTTGAATTCTAAAAAGTTGAGAAATTAAAAAACATAATTATAATATATTTTATGCAATTTTAATATTTTATCACTGTAAAAAAATAAAATTAAAACCTTGTCAGAATAAATACATCTTTACAGAGACTGAGAAAGAGGCTAAAGTACATCTTTAAGAAGCTATTCAACATTATTAAAAAAGTAAATTAGAAATTGCTGACAAATCCCAAATTATGAGAACTACTTCCCCCATCCATTCTCAATCCAATATCTAATGTAAGTCATTCTTCAAAGTGACCAAAATAATATCAGTATTTTCTCTTAGTTGAAAGACTGATTGTAATGGATCTTTGAAAAGTCGTATCATTTATGTCCAGTTGGAGCTACAAGGTGATCACTATTTAAATCACCTTTCTCAGAAATGGCACTGGTTTGTAATTGCAGACCACTCAATACCAGTGCCATTAGGGTATTTTTAATGCCTCTTTTAGGCAAAAAATGTAAATAAATAATTCCATATAATCATATAATCTACATAATCATTGCAAAAATAACAAAACACATTTAAGTGAAGTACGCCAAAATATACACAAAGTACTTTCCACATTTAAGCATGTAGAAATCATGTAACACCTAGTGACCCAAAAATATATCATGCTCATCCCCAAAATCTCAAATTCTGAACCATGCTTTTCCTTTAGAAGTACCATCTGTAACTAATATATTACAATCCCTTAATCATAGGACCTGTCCTGCCCAATTTAAGCAGCCAAGGGGCAAAGGTCAAATAACCCTCATCTGTCTACACACCTTATCCACATCCTTGAGATTAACAAACTTTAAAGAATCCAAAATAATAGAACAAAGTGTTGCTTGGGTTATATCCCTATAGAGTTTCAACTCTGGAATTCAAGTCAAGGAGGATTAGATGGACTCTGTGTGCAAGGAATGATGACACATCACTCTCCAAGACTTTATACAGATAATTCTGTAATTTCACATATTATGGAAGAACTACATTTAGATCAATCTTCCTATACTAAGGAGTGAAAGAAAGTGAGAAAAATATTTCACAAAAACATTTAACTTTAGAAATATACATATTTTAACATTTTGCATGTTATTCCTGCTATTTGATTTGGTTAAGACACATTGACTTGTGGCAATTGCCTGGACAAGTTTTCTTGACAAATTTTCAGATGTGGTTTGCCATTGTTTTTTTTTCCTCGGGCTAAAAGGGAATGACTGACTCAAGATCACCTTTGGACCTGAGTGGAACTCATGGCCTCCCAATTTCTAACCTGCTGCCTTATCCACTACATCAAATTGGCTCTTGGTGAAGGGACTGCACTGTTATTTTATTGTCTTAATTACCCTCTTTCATCTCAGGATGTCACTCGATAGCATTACCAGTCATGAATTACACGATGATCAGATGATGTTACACTACTTTGTAAGCAATCATGATCTGGCTAGATAAGAAGCAAGGAAGTCAATTGCAAGAGTGTGGGATCTATGCTGGCCTTGATGTGCTATTAAAATCAAGAAAAATGTGATCCATCCATCCATCAATATATATTATTGTCACAGACCAATGTTACAGATAAAAGCATTTAAAACAATAACATTAAAAAAGACAAAATAATATATTGAGATTGATGGTGAACTATCAGTGGGCAGTTAAAGTTTGCCTAATTTTACATACAGCATAGCAGAATTTGGCCATATTCAGAGAAACTATTTTGTGCTGATCTGATAACAGTGGTTGAATGTAAAAAAAATATTTCCAAGATATTTTATAAGTAAGGTGAGTCCATGAGTCCTTATAGAAGGTACAGTGTAGCAGGACACAAGCTATAGTTTCAATGGCCCCTTGTCCACAGGGGCCTGAGCTCATATGGTGTGTTTTTTTTTTTTTTTTTTGTATTGGCCTTCCAAAACTGTTGTAGGAAGTGTGTTGCAGCATGCCAAGGTTAATGCCCTTTGGATTTTGGGGACAGTTATTTGATATAAATATCTTGCTACTTTAAAAGGGGGAGTTTGAGTGCTCAAATAAACATTCTTGGGAAGAGCAGCCCAATCTTGTTGGTTTCTTAAGATTCAGATGACCCTGTCCCTATTGGCCTTTCCTAACGTTCTTAATGCCTTAAGTATTGGGCCAGAGTCCAATGCAAGATGGTGAGATGGTATCTCTAGATGGTGAGGTGAGTCCATCTCTAGATGGTGAGGTGCTATATTAAGTACTATCTTCTATTGCCGCTTTGCGTTGCTTTGCGTTGCTTTGCGTTGCTTTGCTTTGCTTTGCTTTGCTTATGTATTGTTTTTATGATTATACTTAATTTAATATGCTCATCCAATGCACAGAATCAAACATACTATGTAGTTGGAAAATCTAACAAACTAAATAATATTGCAGCTGCTTGGGCAGAATGCAATATTATTATGTTGATTCATTGCATAGTCAGCCATATATTTAGACTGGATTTGCCATTTTTATCTACCTATCCAATCCTTCCCAAGGATCTGGGATAGGCAAATGTTGTTGTTTGATGGTCTTAAGGTATTGCCATAGGATACAGCTGCCTTTGGCAATTGACTGATGGTAATTTTGTCAATGCCAGTGGTGTAATGTTCCAGATGTTTGGGAACTGCATCCAAGGCGCCTATTCTATTACTATTGGAATTATCTTTCTTTTGCCACAGTGGTTCTATTTCTATTTGCTGGTCTTTGTATTTTGTGATTTCCTCCTGTTCTTTCTCTTCTATTCTGCTGTCTGAAACTCTGCACAAAGTGAGGTCAGGAGCAAGTGGGTAGTGAGACTGTTTATAGTTGATGCTGCTTGTATAAAAATTCCCAGGGTTGCAGAAGAAATGACTGCAGAACAACCGATAGTGTGATTGGCTCAGCCCTAATTAATTTGTTCCCAAGTGAGCACTGGGTAAGGAAATTTAAAAATAAATAAATATAAATAAAATACCATTATGTTCTCCTGTAAGAGAATCTTATATAAATGGAACAAATATTAAACTTCTCAGAAGGATTTTGAGGATATAATTATTTTATGTAAAATTCCCCCAATCCATTTTTTCCAAAGACATAGCCTAAATACATAATTGAAAGCTAATTACTGTTTGTTTATTTTTAACTAACAAGAGAATAAAGAACATGATCAAGAATGATGCTATATGTTGCCCTTCTTATTTGCATCTTTGAAAAAAAAAACAGCCCTAAATATATCTTAACTGCTTTTGATTTCCTTTGTTTCTTCAAAAATGCAGTGCTTTGTACACTTAGCAAATTATCCTTCCTGGTTTGTGAGGCTAAATGAATATGACATCATTATTGCTGTTGTTGATGATGATGATAGATTTTTAATACAGGGTATTTCTTTGTAGATAATAACTTTGCAAGGCAGGGAAGGCAGTTACTGGGATTGTAGTAAGCATGGAGAAGAAATTTCACATGGCCCTTTGGGGATGCAGTCACAGAATTGAATGACCGGAAGAAGGAAGCCATTCAGTCAAAATCCCTGCTCAGCCAGGAAAACCAGTAATTCCTTCCCCAATCCTGAAATTGTATTTGACATTGGGGTTCAGTGGAAGGTTTTGAGTACAGAACTTTGTGGCAAAAGGACAACTTTCATTCTGAAGTGAACAAAGGTAGAAACTGTCTCTTTGGATTCCCATAATTCTCATCCTACCCTCCCACCCGCTTGGTTGCTTCTTAAGATTTATAAAAATATGGACATTTAAGCTGTGCAAAGCATTTGAAAGTCACTTTGTGATTTAGCCCACCTCAAAGTACAAAGTAGCCACATACCCTGATTAAGGCACAAGACTAGAAACCAGGAGATTATGAGTTCTAGTCCTGCCTTGGGCATGAAAGCTGGCTGGATGACTGTGGGCCAGACACCCTCTTTCAGACCAAAAGTTGTAGTTGTGAGAAAAATAGAAGGAAGATTAGGTATGTTTGCCACCTTGAGTTATTTATAAAAATTAATGAAGGTGGGAGAAAAAAAATCTCAGAGTTGTTGCTTCAAGTGCTTTTCAAGATTGCCTCTGCACATGTGTGCATACCCAGACTTCACTTTTCTTGGACTACTCCCAAAGCAAAGAGGATTTGCATAAACACACATACAGAAATGTGTGGGCATACCCTGGAAGCAGGGGTGAAATCTACTTACCTTCCTTACCGGTTCGGAAGTGCACATCACATGCATGCACAGACCATCTTTTACCCGTGCAGAAGGTAAAAAACACATTATTTCCTGATTAAAACCAGGAAGTAATGACACCCGGGTGGGTGGGCGGAGCCTTGCACCGCCATCGCTACTGGTTCTCCGAACCACCTGCCACAATCGCTACCGGATCGCCCAATCTGGTCCAAACCGGGAGCATTTCAACCCTGCCTGGAAGTAGTTGTGCTAAGCTTCTTAGAGGACACAACTGCTTCAGTAATATTTGGCTGTTTTAAATCAACTTCTAGTGACCCTTATATCCTGTGTGCATCATTTGTGTAGCATTTCTGGATCTTAAAGCTGCTTTCAATTCCTTATCTCAAATTATGCCTTGAAAGATTGTGGAAGCCTCTCCAATCAATCTATGGCTTCTCTTCCTGATCCACTCTCTTTATGTAGACATGTCTCTCAAGGTCAGGTACAATCCCAGAGGCTTTCTTTCAAAAGCTGTTTTAGCTCAGAACAGGATCAAACAGGGATGTATACTTGCTCCCCTTCTGTTTAGCTACTACATTAATAGCACGGTTAGTCATCTGCCGAACCCAGATTTTCACTCTTCCAAATTGCCTGATAGATGCAACTCAGTCCCACTAAATGTAGACAATTCCATTTTCCTCTCAAGGACATCAATAAGACTCAAAAGAACATGAATTATCTTTGGTTATTACTGTAGAACAACCAGCTAGATATCAATTACCAGAAAAATAATATTAATGTTTAGGCTTCACAGCCCTACATACTATTCAGAACCTGGCATGATATTATGTATACAGGTATGGATTCTTAACTACCCTGCTGGTGTTAGGTGTTTCTATGTTCAGTCTCATAAACATTTTAATTGTTGTAATCCGAAACAATTGTTTTTATTCCCCAACTTTTAATTCTAAATGTTAATCTCTTATTTTCTAATCAGCAAGCTCTTCATGTTTATTAGTTACTCTTTCTCCAAGATGTAGGGCTAATTTCAGCTATTTTGTGCTCAAGGTTCTATGTGCTCAATTGTTTTTAGCAATTTTAGACTCTCTTCTGTTTTGTATAGCTTTACAGTATTCACTCTTAGCCCTTTTATTCCCAACACACTCTGTACTGGTCCTGCTGTAATTTTACATTAGTCTATTTTTACATGTATACTGGTCTTGGACTGCAACAATAAAAGATTGATTTGACTTGAACCAACACTATTTGCATCAGTTCATAGATTAATAACATCTTCATTTAGAGGGGTCAAGAGACAGCGACTGTGTCAGCAGCTTTTGCCCAATTAAATGGAAATTTTAAAAGGGAACATTGTAGTTCAGAGCAGTACTGATATATTTATCATGGGCTAAGGAAATCCTTTCCCGTTACACTTACTTAATGACCTATATGCCACTGCAGAATCATCAGTGACCTTCAATGGACAGAACATCTTATGAACACCAATCATCAGAAATCAGGAAGCTCATTATGTTTTCTCTTTAATAATAATTTCTTAATTTTCAAATTAGGTGATAGAAATGCATTGCATTTTATCACTGTACAACCAGTGAAGATATATATAAAATGGCTAGTCAGCTTATGGTGCCAATCTACTGTAATTCCTTCCCAAAACTATGTATGCTTACTAGATTGTTTATTAAGAGCCTACCTTTCCTACGTTAATAGTGTAAGAATGATCATGGCCTGTAAAGAACCAGGACTTCAGCCACATGTAGCTGAATTATACTACACTGGCAAATGAGTGCAGGTCAGGAAAGGCTCCAAAGCTAACTCACTTTGAGAAATATATGTCCAAACTATTAAAATATCTTTATATATTTTATACAGATATATACAGTCTTGAGCAGTAATTCTATTTCAGATTATGTGTTTCCATATAGTTTCAGACTGCCCATGGAAAGGAAGTGAAAGAGCCTGGCAGATGAGTTTGATGACTTGTTCAGTATTGTTGACAGAGGAATCAGCATAATGACAAACAGTAGTGGAGATAGTGATTCTCCTTAAAAGATTCTTCTCTTGATATTAACCTCTCCCAGTCTATCACCATTGACAAGTAATGTGTCTTTCACTGTGCCATTGATCTTTCCAGGAAGCTTCTGATGTGTCTACTGACTCCTGTTATTTCTAGGCACATCATGTGGCAGCAAATCAAATGCCTTTTTGTAATCAATCCAAGCTACATTCAATCCAAAGAGCTGCCTGTTTGGTTGGATTTTTCATTTTAAGGCTGGTTTTGCCAGATGTTAATCTATATTCAATTATCCCTCCTTGCAGTATGTTGGCAAAGGGTAGGTGTAGGGTTCCTGAGCTTCCTTGTCCCTTTTCTCCATCATTCATTATCATAGCTTTTTAAAAATTAAGTTATCATAAATGAGTGAGATGGTAATTTAAACAGATAGAATAAACAGATAAGTAGATAGAATAGAGAAAATAAAAACCCAGGAATTAAAAATGATGTCTGCTTTGCTTCTCCTTCCTCTTCCCACCTTCTTAAAAAAATTAACTCTCAATAATCTTAGGAATCTTTACAAAAAATTGTATTTTGCCAACTAATAGTTATTGAGGAAAAAAACAGCTATAGATCGAACTTCCTCTTGGTTTAGAAAAAAATAACCAATAGTCTTAAAATTAGATGAGATTTAGTTTAGATAATCGTGGCTTCATAGCCTTACTTAGCTTTACTAAAACACTGTTTTAGTTCAGAATTTGAAATTTAAAAATCATGGAATTGTTCTTAAAGAAAGATGTAGCTGTATGATGAATTTATAGGCACAAAACCTGATGATGCTTGGTTAACCCACCATGGTTTATTAGGTTATTATGCCTGAATAGGACCTCTATCAAAATGAAGGAGAGAAATAAAAAACTAATGCTTAAAATGTAGTTTGAGCTACTTAGTAAGGTTTGATTTTTCAGTGTCTCCCAGTTCCTCTAATGTATCTTTGAAACAGTTTCTTGCTTTGCTTCTCAAACGAATGAAGGTTATACACAGCTTCTCTTTACAATTACAATATACTATTGTATATACTATTGTTACAATATATTATTGTAATAAGAAGGCTTCTTTCTCAAATAATTTATCTGTCAATGCTGTTAAAAATGACAACATTTCTTGCTTCTCAGAAGAAAGCAAAGTAGCCATGTTCTTCATTCTCCACTGTTTTGCAGCCCCTTGCAGCCTTACAGCAAGATAAGGCTGAGGAAAACTTTGTGTGGCAAGGGGGGAGATGGGGGAAATTAAATGAAGGCTTCTCCAGGAACACACACTGAAATATTTTCCATGTTGGGTAGCGTGTAACCCTGTTTGGAATTTTCTTAGAGCAGGTTGAAGATTTTCAGATTAGGCAGCTTCAGGAAATACCATGAATAATGCCCAGAGTGTAGTGAAACCATCCAAAAGAAGCTCCCTAGCTTTTCCCCACAAAAGTCTTCCGGACTAGGTAGCTTCAGCAAATGCCCAATGCAAGGCTGAAGTGTATGCCAAAAACTTAGTTTGGAATCTTCTCAGTAAAACTCAAAGTCTTGCAGGCTGGGAAAAAGTCTGAGAGGAGCCTTTTCCCATTGCCCTTCCTTGAGATAGACTTAAAGGTAAAGGTTCCCCTCGCACATACCGTATTTTCCGGTGTATAAGACGACTTTTTAACACATGAAAATCTTCTCAAAAGTCGGGGGTCGTCTTATACGCCGGGTGTCGTTCTCCTGTAACCAGGCAGACCAGCCCGAAAGGCTCTGACGAGCCTTAAATGGCTCTGGCGATCCAAGCTCTGACGATCCCAGCTTTGCCTGCTAATCAGGCAATTCAGCTGGGATCGCCAG
The DNA here is from genome assembly GCA_022577455.1 of Arizona elegans. NCBI lineage: Eukaryota > Metazoa > Chordata > Lepidosauria > Squamata > Colubridae > Arizona > Arizona elegans. The sequence continues at coordinate 181,253,218 of JAKOOJ010000001.1, forward strand.
AGCCATGGAGAAGAGAAAAACTTTTCCCCCTCCGGCTTGCTTACCTTAGCTCAGTGGTTGGGGGTCAAACAACCCTTTCATAGGGGTTTTGCAGGTGGTGCAATACAGAAAAACGAGCGCAGCCCTCGCCATCCGGAATGAATGGTGCTGTTGTGGCGGTGGGGGAGGGGGCGGCAGAAGCAGGAAGAAGCGGCGTTTGCGATGGCTGGAAGCTGTGGGAGTGAAGCACTACTTTCATTTGTACGGCAACAGCATTCCGCCTTGGTATATTTGTGTCAGGAGTGGCGCAAGGCAGCCCTCCTCTCCTGTTGCCTGGGACTCAGAGTGGTAAATGGCGTCTGATCCGGAGAGCAGCTGGATTTTGCTCTCTAATCCGGATGCCAGATCGGCCCCCTGCAAACTCTCGTCTCTCGAGGAGCGCTCCCTGAAGCGGGGCTGGAAACTTTGGTTGGATTGCTTGAGAGAGGAGAGCTTGCAGGGGGGCGATCTGGTGTCTGCAATGGAGAGCGGCATCTGGCTTTTTCTCTCCGCTGTAAGAGCGCTGTAAGAGTGGCAGCCCTCATCTCCTAATGCTTGGGACACGGGGCGGTAAATGGTGACTGGTCCGGGGAGCAGCTTGATTTTGCTCTCCAATCCGGATGCCAGATCGGCCCCCTGCAAACTCTCGTCTCTCGAGGAGCGCTCCCTGAAGCGGGGCTGGAAACCTTGGTTGGACTGCTTGAGAGAGGAGACCTTGCAGGGGGGCGATCTGGTGTCGTCAATGGAGAGCGGCATCCGGCTTTTTCTCTCCACTGTAAGAGCGCTGTAAGAGTGGCAGCCCTCATCTCCTAATGCTTGGGACTGCAAAATCCAGCTGCTCCCCGGACCAGTCACCATTTACCGCTCTGAGTCCCAAGCATTAGGAGGGCTGCCGCTCTTACAGCGCTCTTACAGCAGAGAGAAAAAGCCGGATGCCGCTCTCCATTGCAGACACCAGATCGCCCCCCTGCAAGCTCTCCTCTCTCAAGCAATCCAACCAAAGTTTCCAGCCCCGCTTCAGGGAGCGCTCCTTGAGAGACGAGAGTTTGCAGGGGGCCGATCTGGCATCCGGATTAGAGAACAAAATCCAGCTGCTCTCCGGATCAGACGCCATTTACCACTCTGAATCCCAAGCATTAGGAGATGAGGGCTGCCACTCTTACAGCGCTCTTACAGCGGAGAGAAAAAGCTGGGTGCTGCTCTCCATTGCAGACACCAGATCGCCCCCCCCCCCTGCAAGCTCTCCCTCTCAAGCAGTCCAACCAAAGTTTCCAGCCCTGCTTCAGGGAGCGCTCCTCGAGAGACGAGAGTTTGCAGGGGGCCAATCTGGCATCCGGATTGGAGAGCAAAATCCAGCTGCTCTCCAGATCAGACGCCATTTACCACTCTGAATCCCAAGCATTAGGAGATGAGGGCTGCCACTCTTACAGCACTCTTACAGCAGAGAGAAAAAGCCGGATGCCGCTCTCCATTGCAGACACCAGATCGCCCCCCTGCAAGCTCTCCTCTCTCAAGCAATCCAACCAAAGTTTCCAGCCCCGCTTCAGGGAGCGCTCCTCGAGAGACGAGAGTTTGCAGAGGGCCGATCTGGCATCCAGATTAGAGAGCAAAATCCAGCTGCTCTCCGGATCAGACGCCATTTACCACTCTGAATCCCAAGCAGCAGGAAACAAAGGCTGCCTTGCGCCGCAAATATAGCAAGGCAGAATCCTGATGCTGCACTTTCAGCAGACAGATGAGGGCTGCCTTGGCCATCGGCTGGCGCAAATATACCAAGGCGAATGCTCATGCCGCACAAGTTCAAGTAGTGCTTCACTCCCACACTTCTTCCGGCCCCCAGTCTCTCAGGGAGATGCTTGACTTCCTCTCAGCCCCAAGACACTGGCTGGCCCATGAGATGAGAGAGAGAGAGAATGAGAGAGAAAGAGAGAGAATCAGAATGAGACAGAGAGAGAAAGAGACAAAGAATGAAAGAGAGAATGAGAGAGAGAGAATCAGAGTGAGACAGAGAGAGAAAGAGAGAGAAAGACAGAATGAAAGAGAATGAGAGAAAGAGACAGAGAATCAGAGAGAGAGTGAGAGAGAGAATGAGAGACAGAGAAAGAGAAAGAATGAAAGAGAATCAAAGAATCAGAGAGAGAATGAGAGAGAGAAAATGAAAGAGAATCAGAATGAGAGAATCAGAATGAGAGGGAGAGAGTGGGGAGAGAGAGAGAAAGGGGGAGAGAGAAAGAGAATGAGAGAGAAAGAGTGGGAGAGAGAGAAAGAGAAAGAGGGGGAGGGAGAAAGAGAGAAAGAGTGGGGGGGAGAGAGAAAGGGGGACAGAGAAAGAGAGAATGAGAAAGAGTGGAAGAGAAAGAAAGAGAGGGAGAGAGAGAGAAAGCGAAAATGAGAGAGAGAGAAAGAGAATGAGAGAGAAAGAGTGGGAGACAGAGAGAGAGAGACAGAGAGGAGGGAGAGTGCCTCAAGGACCCCATCCCGTACTGGGAGTCCAGGTGCTTCAGCAAGCGGTGCACTGGATTCGTATTAGTGGTCAGCGAAATTTAAAATTATGAAGTTGGTGGTCCCTGAGGTCCAAGAGGTTGGGGACCCCTGGCCTAAGACCATCGGAAAACACATATTTTTGATGGTTTTAGGAATAACTTTATCGCTGGGGGTCACCACAACATGAGGAACTGTATTAAAGGGTCGCGGCATTAGGAAGGTTGGGAACCACTGCCTTAGCTGCTTGCCTTGCTTCGCTTGCCTGAATCCATTCCATCAGCAAGCAACTCCCTGCCTGCAATCAAGCAGGCAGGGAGTTGTGGACTTCAACTCCCAGAATTCCTCAGCCAGCAAAACAAAGCTGGCTGAGGAATTCTGGGAGTTGAAATCTACAAGTATTAAAGTTGCCAAGGTTGGAGACCCCTTACCAAGGGTAAGTTTTTTTCCCCTTTGGGATCTTTAAAAAAAATAGTTAATTGGGTTTTTTTTTAGTTGTTCTTTTTTAGATCTAGCCATTTAAAGTTTAGGAAGTTTTAAATTTAGCTTTCATATAAAAATAAAAATAAAATAAAATAAAATAATATTTGTGCAGCTTTCTGAGATTTAGTGTGTTTCTGTAGTGTTTCACTCTAACTACACAAACACACAAAATCTCACAAAGCTGTATGTGGAATTTTGTGTGTGTAAAGTGTGAAAGTTGGGTTTTTGGGCTTTTTGTGGCTGTGTGAGGTTCCTGCTTGTTGCAGGGGCCATTTTGGGTCTAGCACAGCTGCTTTTACATTGTGGATGAGCCAGTTGTGTTGTGTTGTGTTGTGTTGTGTTGTGTTGTGTGTGTGTAAAGTGTGAAAGTTGTTTTTTGGGCTTTTTGTGGCTGTGTGAGGTTCCTGCTTGTTTCAGGGGCCATTTTGGGTCTAAGCACAACTGCTTTTACATTGTGGGTGAGCCAGTTGATGTTTTTTAAATTTTTATTTGGTGTGCGTTGGAAGAGGGGTAGTCTTATACGGCGAGTATAGCCCAAACCCTATATTTTAACAGGAAAATTTGGGGGTCGTCTTATACGCACAGTCGTCTTATACGCCGGAAAATACGGTATGTGCTAGTTGTTCCTGACTTTAGGGGGCAGTGCACATCTCCGTTTCAAAGCCGAAGAGCCAGCGCTGTCTGAAGACGTCTCCGTGGTCATGTGGCCGGCATGACTAAATGCCAAAGGTGCACAGAACGCTGTTACTTTCCCACTTTTTCTACTTGCATTTTTACGTGCTTTCGAACTGCTAGGTTGGCAGAAGCTGGGACAAGTAATGGGAGCTCACCTCGTTACGCGGCACTAGGGATTCGAACTGCTTAACTGTTGACCTTTCGATTGACAAGCTCAGTGTCTTAGCCACTGAGCCACCACGTCCCTTTTGAGATCGACTTAGAAATACAAATTCTAAGTAGCCATTATGCTGTGAATCATTTTACTGGAGTGAATGTGTCATTTAATGTACACATAACATAAAATCAACATTTGTACATATTTAGAAGGGGAAAGAAATTTTCCAGAGTTGATTTCAGGAGGAGTTAACTGATAATATAAGGAAATGGAAAGCATATAGAATTTTTGTAAGTGTTCATCATCTTTTTTTTCCAGTTTAATCTCCCCTGGGGCACGGAATCATCTTAAATTCAAGATTTACTGTTGGGGTAAATATGGTCTCTTTGACATTGAAACTGGTCCACCTCCTGCAAATTTGCAAGACCAGAATTTTTAAACGTATCAAACTCTTCCCGTTTATGAGAACCACTTTATTGTTTGGAGTTTTCTTTTTTCTTTTGTAACAAATAGCCTGGATATTTTGCCAGCACTTTTATATCAGTGTTGTAAAAATATTGGTGTTCAAATTAAATGATAGTAAGACTTGGAAGAAAACATTCACATAATTTGTCAAAAATATGGCAATAAGCAGAACAAAAAAAAAAGCAAAAAAAACCTCAACAGCTTTGTAAGATAGTACTGCTTCAAATGAATATTCAATTATTGCTTTGTTATGAACCTTGAATGCCAACAATTGCTGCTTAAAGTAGTTTGCATTTTTCCTTTACAAATAATTTTTAAATTGTGTGCCTTCACTTGCCAGAAATAACATAGCATTATGAAATACAATAATACAAACTATATTTATTTATGGCCGGCACATTTTAAGTGGAAGAAAATGGCTTTTTTTTTTTTTTTTTTACTTTACATGACCATGATTTTTTTTCAGAGTATTTCATATTGCTTCTCTAACTAATTACAACTGAATCAATTACTTTGGTTGAATTTGCTGCTCATCTACTGGCTACATTGATCTTCTTATCTGAGGTTACATCTGTTTCCTGCTGTATAATTTTTATTAAACCACCTTCAGAATCTATTAGGAATTTATTTATTTTCATACATGCATGCATACATTTAATGGTTTGTGTCAAACCTAATTCTCATTATCTTTAGCTAGTTTCTCTCTTTTATCATATATCACTGTCTTTCTTACAGGCAATCACTTTGTGATAATTATCTCTTATCCAAAACAAATAAATAAAAAATATCTAAAATGGCAAAAGAAGTTTGATGTTTTTTTAAATGGCAATTAAATTGATGGCATGCTAAATTATTTTGATTATTGTCACATCTAATTAACTTTCTGAGTAATCTTTTCAGTCTCAAAACTCAAAACTAAGTACAGTTAACAATGATATTGAAATCATCACATGAGCTATGGTGGCGCATGGTTAGAATGCAGTACTGTAGGCTACTTCTGTTGACTGCCGGCTGCCTGCAATTTGGCAGGTCAAATCTCACTAGGCTCAAGGATGACTCAGCCTTCCATCCTTTCGAGGTAGGTAAAATGAGGACCCAGATTGTTAGGGGCAATATGCTGGCTCTGTAAACTGCTTAGAGAGGGCTGCAAAGCACTGTGAAACAGTATTGTTGTGGCCTGCCAGCAGCCAGCAGAGCTGGCAGCAGATTCAGACAGTGAGGAGATTGGGGAGGACAATGGGCCAGTCCTGGAGTCTGGGGAAGGCTCTGATGAGGGCTCTGCGTCAGAGGCAGAGAGGAGGCCAGGGCTGGATGCCAGTTATCAGCTGCCTTCAGAATCAGACATCAGTGAGGCAGACAAACAGCTGGAGCCTGTTCCCGGTGGGCACATGCGCAGAGTTGCCAGACAAAGGGAACAGCTAAAGAACAAGGCTCGACTTGGGAGTAAGGCCACAGGTGGATGATGAATGACCCCTCCCAGAGGGAATAAAAGAGGAGTGAAAGGGGAGGGGAGTTTTCAGAAGACAAAGTGTTCTGACCTAAGCTTTTTGGGGAAGCCTAGGTCAGAACAGGTATATAAGTCTAAATGCCATTGCTATTGCTATTCTGTCTGCCCATTACACCTTCAAGCACCACCAGTAATTTGCTGATACCTCAACCTTTGTGTGAAGGGATGATTTTTTAAAAAATATGATTTATAGAGGACACTTTTTGAACACCATTGGGAATACATTATACTCTTTAAAATAATTTTCAACCTGTCATAAAAATGTTGACACTGGGTGGCTTTATAAAGTTTGGTGGCACATCATAAATGATGTCTTGTTAAGTCCTTGCCATAAACAATGTCTCTAAAGATTAGCCAGGGTTCCAGGCCAAGGAACAAAAGCTGCCAACGGTAAGAACTTCCAACTTGTATGCCAGTGGGAACATGAAGGAATAAATGCTTGATGAAATACTAATACTGCACATACAGTACTCTTACCCTGTTCAGAGATGCATTTAAACAGAAGTGACAGCCGTTTTTCCTTGAACATACTTAACATATTGATTCCTTTCCAAGAGTCTGCAAAGATAAACAAATTAAATCTAATCCTGCAGCTTAGTTTTGAAGATGACACATCAGCGCTTTTTTTCTCCTTAGTGAGCTGAGAATATTTTTAAGTTGTATTTTTAGGAAGGAAGGAAGAAGTACTCAAGGATGTGGGTGTTTTCATGCAAAGGAAGGGATCTCCTTTAGCCATGAATTTCTTTTGTTTCAAAATAAGTGATATTGTGATTATTGTATTTATTTTATTTATTTATTTTGTTTTATTAGATTTATATACCGCCCTACTCCCGAAGGACTCAGGGCGGTGAACAGCCAAAGAGTAAAAACACATAGATTACAAAATTTAAAAGACAGTATAAAACCATATATGTATTAACATATAGAAAATATTGTAAGTCCCTAAAAATAATAACTATAGTATTGTCTTATTCTTCCCAATTGCTTTGTTAATGTAATGTAATGTAATATCTCTGTGTATAGTTTATTGTGAAGGTATAAAAAATTACAGGGATAGATGCAAAGACTCTACTCAGAATTATGAGGTCCGGGAAGACCATCCATGTTCCAGAATGGTCTAATCTACCCATTTTGGATCCTGTGCTAGGTATACAGAAAGTTCCCCTGAACAGGTAGACCTAAATATGTAAAGATCCATTTTGAGTGAGCAAAAAATCTATACAGTTTAGAGCAAGGGTGTCAAACTTGATTTCATTGAGGGCAGTATCACGGTTGTGTTTGACCTCGTAGGGTCGGGGGTGGCTGGCCAGGGGGGGCATGGCCAGCTTGACATCACTCCTGTCGGGGGTGCCTGTGGCGGCCCAAGCTGTGGAAAGCATAACATAACATAACATAATGAGCCTTGGTGGCGCAGCAGACTAAAGTGCTGCTAAGTAGCATTTGCCTGCAAGTAGTAATTGCCTGCAATTACTGCAAGTTCAAATCTCACCAGGCTCAAGGTTGACTCAGGCTTCCATCCTTCCGAGGTAGGTAAAATGAGGACCCGGATTGTGGGGGCAATAAGCTGACTTTGTATAAAAAAGAACACCACTTGGGGGGGGGGGGTGAAAGCCCTACTAAGCAGGTATATACAAAAGTATGAAGGCTATTGCTTAACGCATTGTAAGCCGCTCTGAGTCTCCTGAGAAGGGCGGCATATAAATCGAACCAATAAATAAATAAATAAACACAAAAATATAGCAATACGATACTGCTCTTGTGCTTTAGAGTTAGCATTACAAGCATAATGCCTCTAGTACTACACATAAAAGAGAACCACCATGTCTATTTCCTTCTGAATTTTATCATTCAGGAATTAAACAAATCCTTTTAAAAGCTAATTTAGTTGATATAACTCAACTTCTTTCCTTGCACCCTTTGCACACATTATTAATTCCTACAATCCTCTTATTATCCCTGCTCTATCTATCTGTCTGTCTATCTATCTATCTATCTATCTATCTATCTATCTATCTATGTCTATTACATTTATGTAGCTGCCCATTTCACCAAAAGCAATTCTGGGTAGTATCTTTTCTTCCCTATTTCCTGACCCTAAAGAGACTATGCATACTGTATATACATACATGTACATATCTCTCCCTCCCTCCCTCTTTTATTTCATTTCCCAGAGGTCTTCCACTGATATAACCCATATATTACAAGAAATTGCTCCTATGGTAGCATAAAAAGATCACAGTATTGTTCTTTCATTAGATCCCATTATTTTATTGTCAGCTTCAGGTGAAAATGCAGTACCAAAAATAAATGGCCTCTTGTTTTATTTTGAAAGAGATTATAGCATAGTCTTAAATATCGCTTCTTGTGTGCACATGAATGAACATAATCCACAATTAGTATCTCATGCGCTCAACCCTTCAAACAGTTTAAATAATCCTCTCCTGAAACTGAATGAGAACATCTTCATTAGAATGGATGCTATTGACTGCTCAGATTAAACGGTGGAACGTTAGAGGTGACTGACATGCCTTTAAGCCCCTTTTTAATTACAAAAGACAAGATATTGTTTCCAGCCCAGAAGAATCTACTTTGATAAATGAATGTTCACTGATGTCACAGGATAGCATTTAAAAGATAAAAGTTGTTTTGGCCACAATATCTAGCAGTTATGGAGTCCTACTTTAGTTGCATTTAAACATAACATGAAGTTTGATGTTATTAAGCCATGATTTGTTGAACAAACCATGGTGGCATGTTTAAGGCTAAGCTATAATAGGGAGCTTCAGACTCACGAAAAGCCAACTATTAGCCAGTCTCTTCAAACAATTCTAACTCATTGTTGAGTTACCCAAGGCTATCTTACAGTTCAGAGATGGGTTTCAGCAGGTTCTGACCAGTTCTAGAGAACCAGTAGCGGAAAGTTTGAGTAGTTCTGAGAACCGGAAGTAAAAATTCTGACTGTCCCCGCCCCCATCTATTCTCTGCCTCCCAAATCCCAGCTGATTGGGAGGAAATGGGGATTTTGCAGTAACCTTCCCCTGGATTGGGGAGGGAATGGAGATTTTACAGTATCCTTCCCCTGCCACGCCCACCAAGCCATGCCATGCCCACCAAGCACGCCCACAGAACCAGTAGTAAAAAAATTTGAAACCCACCACTGTTATAGTTATACAGTATGTTCTCCTCTACCGGTATATTCAATTCCATATGGATCTTACCATGTGGTGAATAAAGCAATCTGACTGCTATAATATTTACTAAAAGTTAAACAAGCTCTCATTTTCTGTGATCAGGAGGAGGAGGGGAAGAGGAAGGAGGAGGAACCTTAAATAGCAAAATGACAGTCCAGGGAAAAAAGCAGTTAAGAAATGAAATATTTTTTTGCTACTGTCCTTAATTATCCGTACTATATTGCTTGCAGATGAATAACAGAATTTCTGTATTTCAACAGAAATCTTCAATGGTAGACTGAATTTGAAGAAAGGGGCCAGTAAAGGGACAGGATTTAGCCAATCTCTCCCATATAAATTGTTTGCTTATCCAGTGTCACTTCCAAACTACTTTTTTTTTTCAAAATGAAAAAGCTCTGTCGTTCAATAGAAGAGAAGGATAATTTTGAGTAGAGAACAATTGTAGTAGTCTTTAGTGACCTTAACTGGGGGAAAAAGCAAGGTTGGATTCTGTTAAGGATAAGGGAGAAAGAACTGGAAACATCTTATATGCTATTCCCAAGGGGAGAGGGAGTATTGCCAGGAGAATATATTTTCTAAATTTTGAATTGACAAAAAATTGGCAAGGAAAGGTTTAAGCAGCCCTCTGCCTATTGATCTTTTTTCAGAGTTCCTGAAAAAAGAATCCCACAGTTCTTATGATGGTTTTGTCAGGTCATAACACTAAATTTATTTGTATGTATGTACGTCCTGCTTTTATTATTTCTTATTTTTTATAAAAGCAGCAAACATACCTAATACTCCTTCCTCCTATTTTCCCAACAATCTATCTGTGAGATAGATTGAGCTGAGAGAGAGTGACTGGCCCGAGGTCAGCTAGATGACTTTCATGCCTAAGGTAGAATTAGAACTCACAGTCTCTTGGTTTCTAGCTCAGCACTTTCACCACTAAACCAAATAAATGATGCTTTAGCACAAACTGAAGGAGTTCTGGGAGGAGCCTCATAGAGGCCCACCTCCAATGCAGCTGCAAGGAGAAGAATGGAAGTTTTCCCTTGCTTCTAAACTAGGTTGGGTAATCGACATGGTACTCTTATTTTCTTAACAATAATACAGAAATGGTTTGCCACTACTACGGTGTTTTTAACTAATGTTTACTAGGGTGGTAGTTCCAGCTACCAGCCCTGGACGACATCTTCGAATCTCGCTGTTTGAGGAAGTTGCATAACATTCTCAGAGACTCTTCCCATCCTGCTTACAATCTTCTTGGACTGTTGCCTTTTGGCAGAAGATACAGAACAATTAAAACTCGGACCACACGTTTTCTGAATAGTTTTTATCCCAAAGCTATAATTGCACTCAACAATGAACTAAAGAGCCACCATAAGTGAGCTGTTGGACAGCATTACTTGATCTGTTGTGTGGATGTTTGGGTGGTTTACGGGTGGGGAATTTGTAGTGGGTGGAGTGTGTTTCAGGATTATTATGTGTGTTGAACCTGGTCTTTGGGTGTTAAGTGAATTTCGTTGTAAGGGTATACTGTGTATACAGGTACAATGACAATAAAGTTATTATTATTTAGACTTCTCTTTCTAGCTAAAAGCATTAGGGTTTCCTCGTGATCATCCATCTCAATAATAATCTGGTTCAATCCTGCTTAGCTTTTGAATCCAGACAAGGTTGGTTAAGTGCTGTCACCTACCATGCCTATTTCAATAAAATGCAGTTAATAATAGCCAGAGTTTAAGGTTTGCTTATTCTGCTAAACACAGTTGGTGCAAAACAGAAGCACAATCATGCAGTCTCTTCCAAACTGGGGAGCAGAGGAAAAAGCTATGGGGATGAAATAGACTGCATTAAATTGAAATAAGACAGACTGGAGGCTTAGCTCATCTACATGAATGTCAAAGCCTCCAATCACATGGGAGGAGGAAAACTTTTCCACCCAGGTTGCTATCTCAAGTTCCATTCTGCCAAGATGTCAGTATAGCATTCATTTGCATGCAGGGTGTTTATTTTCTTTTCTTAGAGTTAAAACAGGTTAGAAACAGGTGTCACTCAGATGATGAATAGAAGCTGCCAGCCTTTTAAACAGCAGGTACTGGGTTAGCATTTGGCATTAATTAGCATTTAGAAAGGCTACCCACTTTTGTGATAATGTGGAAAAATAATCTTTGTTCTTTTTTTCCCACCCAAATTAAAAGAACGATTAAAAAAAAATGAGCAAGGACACAATATGACGAGGAATGATAGCTGCAAAACAATGCTATGCCCTCTGCAAGGAATTCCCCCATTGAAAGGAATGAAGCCATAATCTCCACAAACACAATCTACAGTATATGCGGTGAAACCTCTCCTCTTTCACAAATATATAACTCCACAGAAAGGCATTTGAAATGGTGATATACATTTCAATTTTTCCCCCAGCTGAGTTTCTGAACACTTAAGCATCTCCAATCTATCTTCAGATCCGTGCTTCAGGCACAGATCCAGGCAGCTGCCCCTTTTGCATGCCTAGGAGTAAAAGCAGATCCACATACCACCCAGATCATCCTCCTCATGAGGAATTGCTGTAGCAGCATCCCATTGGCCTAATCAAGTGTGTGTGTCAACTGTGTGTGCACACATGTGCAAGAGAGTCCTCTTCATTTCATACACCATTTGAATTTAATTACATATTTAAAAAAGCACAAACACTGATTGATGTCAGAATTTTAATGATGTGTAATAAGTGACCATCTGTTAGCAGGAAGGGGTTTACCAAGTGCATTATCTCCCACCTCCCGGAAAGAATGTGGATGTTGATGCTAATTAAAAACCATACAAATGCACCTCGTCAGCAAACACTTTTAAAGGCTGCTGTCAATATTACCGCCCCCCCCCCAATATAAGTTGACTCTCCAAAATTAATAGACCCCAATTATAACTAAATATCTTCTAGGGTGGTTTTTGCAGCTGAAGTAATTCAGTGATTGCAGTATGATGGAACCAATAGAGAAAAAGTGGTGATAATTTGAGAGTCAGGGATTTCAGTTTAGCATAAGTTAGGTGCTTTTATATCCATCTAAAATCAATACGACATCATCTAAATTAGACCAGAGGATATAATGGAAGTCAGCTTTCTCTGGCTTCAGCATACATGCTTGCTCTCTCAAAAAGATAAAATAATTCAGAGAAAGTACACTAATTGAAGCCAAGACTCACTATTAAGCAGAAATCATTGCAGAAGAAGATAGTCTCTGTTCATTCCAACAGGCTCAGCTCTCCCAACAACTCATATCATCCTCTCTTACATACACATCCCTAAAAGTCCCTAAACCTTCTTCAGAATCATACCATGATCTATCCGTATTCAAATATGGGGCTTAAAATACGCCCCTCAAAGTCCAGAATGTTATCTTGTATTTGCGCTAAAACTTGCTTTGATAAATTGTATGAATACAAGATGTTGAAGAACAGGGGTGTCAAATCGCGGCATCACATTTTCGTCACATGACGTATCATGACTTTTTCCCCCTTCACTAAAATGGGGGTGGGCGTGGCTAGTGCGTGACACATCTAGGTCATGAATCTAGCACCCCTGTTTTAGAAGTTGGGATGGATCTGAGGATAGAGTTGCATGGTTTTTTTTCCATCCACAATCTCACTCACCACTGATATATGACTCTCAAAAGCTTTGCAAGTTTGATATATGTTCCACGAAAGGAACATAGTTCTCTTTGTTAAAAATTATATATAATAACTGCACTCATATTTATGGAGCTATCAGACACAAAGGCATATCTTATAAACAACCAATAGATTATAATTTTATTTTATTTTATTATTTTATTTGTTACATTTCTTTGCCGTCCATCTCAATCACAAGGTGACTCTGGGCAGCTACTGTAATGTGAAGATTTCATAAAATCTAAAACAACATGCGTTGCCAATTATAGGCTGACTAAGAAAGTCAACCTCGGTATTTTTGAAATGTAAATCCAATACTGAATTTGAAGTTTAGAACATCTTTCCATTCTCAACATGTTCATTTGATTTTAAAAATTATGGATTCTTTTTTTTTTTCTTTTACCTTTCAATTATAGATATTTTCCACAAAAAGTGTAGGGGTGGGGTAGAGAGAGGACCTTTATCTTTCTTTAATTTGGGATTAGGCACAGGAAACATGATTTAGTTTAGCATATTGTTTAGCATAGTGTGGCTAATATCCATGCTTGCTAACAGAACTCAAAAACAAAATATCCTTATCTGTCATTGTGAACAAATAATGCTCATGTTATTAAAATAATGGATTTACATTTATGCAAATAATACAATGAGAACCTATTTAAGGGAAATAAAAATAAATAAATGCTAGAGAATTTTCTCCTATGTTTATAATAATTTGGGAGCATTACAAAAAGAGAAAACAATATGCCACTTGTAGATATCTCAACTTCTTCAACAAGTTGAGCAAGTTTTAGGATTGCTTGTGATTAATATTTATAATTTAAAAAAAACCAAAATATTTTCCATAATAAGTCAAACAAATAGTACTAGTGACACAGTAGGGTAAGAATAGCCTGAAATAATACATGCACACATCTCACAGGGCTCTGAAAGAAGATTTCAACTCTGGCTCATGAAATGATACACATATTAACACAATAAAAACCCAGCAGAACTATATAATTTTCCTATTTCTGACCCCAATCTATACTTTAACTAACCTCATCATTCATAATGTATCAAGTCAAGGTTTCTTGTTAATAATTTGAGTTAATCATAAAATAAAGACTTAAATCTCTAAAAGTTCAATAACTGTTATGGGTTTGTTTGTTTTTTGTTCAATCCAAAAATGAATACATTCATACAGATTGTTACCTACAGTATCTGTTTTCAAGGAGACAATAAAAACATCTCCCATCTTCCACAATTTATTTTTCTGAGTGTTTGCCTCTAAAAAGTGTGTCAGGGAAATACTAAAGGCAAGTAGACTTCAGACTTTGGAGGAGGTGAGGAGCGAAAGTAACACATTCCAATTGGAAATGCTGATAAAATAAATAGAGAAGGTGTCAGGTCAGGGAAGGCTGCCTTACATAAAATGTACAGTTGCTACAGTTTTTAACTGATGAATCTTTTAAAACTGTTTCAAAACTTCTTTGAATTCACAGCCTTGCAGATACTTTCCAATTTCCATGCAGCCATCCCACGATCAGAACAGAAAGCACTTGCACAACACTACATGTCTATGGAGTTCCATCTTGCATGATTAGAATGCTTTTTTCTCCAAAGTTCCCTGACTGCCTCAAAGAGGGCCAAAGCACAAGAATTTGCACACATGCAGGTTTTATTTTAAGCAACATATGAAGGCAAGAAAGAAAGATTATGTAAACAGTTCCATTAAATATGAACATGGGAACGCTTCCATTTTTCCTATTTGTGCTTCCCATCGTGCTTCCCATTTGTGCTTCCCATTAAAAATTTCATTTTTAATAAACATGGTATAGATTTACTATGTGTTCTATAATTGGTTTGACATGTTAAAGAATGTTTACACACATCTGCATGCATACGTGCACACACATTCATGCACATAAACATACATAACACAGGATTAATGGACACCAACAGCATTCCTAATGGCTTTTTTAATTGGTGCTATGATGATTAATTGGAGGCTTCATAAAACTCAAGGAGTTCTCATTACAGAACAGTGTGACACTCAGGAAAACCATGTAGGTGACCATTATTACTAAATTGTCATTGGATTATGAGATGTTTTAAAGATAAATAGCAAATCTATCATTATCAGAAGATGCAATTAGAATAGTAAAAGAATCCAATGATACTTTTTCAGAATTTATAGAATTACAAACTTCTAATGTTAAGGACAAATATTTCACACAAGAACTAAACTTAAAATTAAGGGAATACAACATCTGTTTGAATGTACTGATATAGTTATGAGTTATAAGTCATGTGAAATGGATTTTTTTTTACCAAATCAACTTCTTTAAAAAATAATAGGCAATGTAGCAATATAATAATGTAATATTGTACTGTACTGTTCACAATAATAAAATAGTATATATTATCCTACATAATAATGTATAAGTATTGTACTTTTCACAATGCTAAGTATTATTCAGATTTCTAAACTAAGCCAGGAGTGAGCAAGCTTTCTAGAAAATTAAGAATCTTGTCGGTGACCATGGTATAATTCTTTCTGTTTCTCTTAAAAATAACACTGCTCTAAACTGTTTATCCCATTTTTTCCCCTACAATAATTTCATGATGAAGAAATGTTGCTGCTAGTGATCAGCAGAAGAAAGAATAATTTGGATTGGTGATTACTTAAGCACCTACTTTCTCTCTAAAACCCATCCAATAAACCCCTTTTGAAGGTGTATGTAGACCTATTTGGGCCTCTGGTTTTCAATGTGCTCCCTCCTTGCTTTGAAAGGATTTTGAGAACTTTGCTCTAATGAAATACCAGCTTTTAGTGTACTTCTTGTTTGGCTAAGGATGGGAATGCTCCCTAACACCAAATAAAGCCTGCTATCAGTAATACAGAGGCCCACATACAATGTGACCTATTCCTCTTCTAAAGCAAGAGCCAAATATTTAAGTGCAGAAAACAAATTTAGCAATGGGGTTCTTTTGCTATTATGAGGACACATGAGTTACTACGACTAGTTTTCATGTTGATGTGATCGGTGCTAAGTCCTAAAGTGTCAGGCAGAAAATACAATTAATACAGCTATTTCACTTAGAAAAAGGAAGCTCTAAAAAAGATTCCTCTGAATGCCTGCATTTTTTTCATATATCTTATTTGCATCTTGCAAAACACATTAATTTTAATGGAATCTAGAAAATCCTTAGATATACAATCAGTCAAGGACTCCAATTTTACAATGACAATATTTCTATTAACTCCGTAGTGAGCAGCCATTGATAATATGAGGCAAGTCTCTCTTGGGTAGAATAGCCATTATATTTCCTCTTTATTTCTCTATCATATTCTTGATGGATCATGAGACAACTGTGACCAGGTGGGGGTCAGCTACCAGGAATCATCAAGAATGATATATAATAGCAAAAATTAACTGAGAGCTACAGTGCTGAATGCAAAGATCTGCACTTAAAAATGCCATCTGCACAGAATATGACTGAGATTAGTATCTTTTTAGGGCCTGTAAAGCTGACAAAGTCTTCCCTATTTATGTAAAATCTGGACAGGAAATGTTTATTTCATGATTTAAAATCTCTGGTTCTGTATTTCCTGCCTTTGATTACTTACAAACTGGAAGAAAGCCAATATATAATTGCTGGACCATGATGAACTCTTTAACTAATTCCTTCTAAGTTTTAAAAATAATTTTAACTAGTGATTTCTAGGATGTAGGAATCTGAACTAGCAATTATCTATCTTTATTACAAATACATCTTATTTTATAGTGGCTCCTCAAAATATTCTCCATGACATTCTTTGGAAACAAACGTTGGACTTTGAGGAAGCAGAATAGATAGAATATTGACACTTTTGAACTATGGGTTGGAGAAGATTTTTGAGAATACCATGGACAGCCAAAAAAACAAGCAAAAAGATAATCAAGCAAATCAATCCAGGGTTCTCACTTTGTGATGGTATGTGAGAATGACTTTGAAAGACCAGGGAGCGTGAGGGGAAAGAGACGCTGCATAGGAATGATCAGATAATAGGAGGGGAATCCCACAACTGCATAATGGGCAGACAAAACACTCAGAAAGAATCCTCCTTAATTTATCAGGCCGTAAAAAGAGACGGCAGGAGATTTATACTTTCAGACTTGAAATATTGTGTTTAATATAGCCTTATAATAAAGTAGAATTGGGTCATTTGGTTTGTTTCCTGTCTGTTCTATTCAGGATAGCTCGCACACTTTAAGTATTAAGGACCAGTTCAAGCTATCCTACTTTAGACACATTATGCAAAGACCTAACTCTTTGGAGAAGGCTCTAATGCTGGGAAAGATGAAAGGAAAGAGAAGAAGAAAATGTTGAGTTGCAACCTAGATGGACTCCATTACAGTCGTGATGGGTGCATCATTAGAAGACCTGTAGGACCATGTTAAGGACAGATTATCATGGAGAAAATTTATGTGGTCATTAAGAATTGACACCGACTTGATGGCACTTAATCAAGTCAATTCCTTAAACTGAGATAGATGCATTCAGAAGAGTATTATGACAAAATTACTAAATATAAACCTAACATAGAAGAGTGTCTATCAATGAAGAAATCCAGAGAGAGTCTCAAAGAACCCCATTTTCCAACACCTCCCATGCAGAGTGTACATAAAAGCATTCTGACTATTAAATAATCATATAAAGTTATAGTAAACCATTAATTTAACAGACCAATATAGGAAGAAAGTTTTGGTCAAATAGAATGCAGAAGCTAAATTGAATTTGATGCATATTTTGCACATTTTCCTTATTTTATACATTTTACTCAGGCATAAGACACATAAAATGGCAGAAGGAATTCCATGTATGTTTAGGAGAATATAATAGATGGACAAATTGCAACCAAATTCAATGCATGAAAATAAAGCCTATCATACGAATGCTTTATTGTAATAATATCCAAGACCCTGGATGCTATTAACCAATGGAAGACCAACCTTCCTGGATTTGTGGGTGCTCGATCACTGGCAGTTTTTTTTTAAAAAAAAGGTTGGATAGCCATTTGTCTAGGGTAGTATGAAGACTTTTGACCCAGGATAAGGAAGCTGGATAAAAGACCTCCAAAGTCTCTTCCAATCTGTATTAACCTTTTTCACTGAAAACAAAGAAACAAACAAAAAATAAAATCCTGCCAAACTTAATGCAAACTAAATGGAGCTGGTATACTCATGCATAAACACCTTTTTTTTTTTTGCATGATAGCATAAACGGCATAAACATAATTTGTTGAATTCTGTCTCCCACCCCACACACAATCATCACCAGGCCTCAAGGTCAGAGAACCCAATCTCGGATTTCCTTTCCTGTCTGGGTACCAGCCTTTGAAGGTGATTCTTTTTTAAATCAAGAAATCACAGTCTGGAAACCTTCAAAGAAGCATGTGGTGCAGGACAGCAAATCCTGTGCATCCTGAGGTCTGTGGCCTTCCGCCACATCCTTTAATTTCAAACTGCTTAAGGTCAGTCAAAATTAATTCCTCTACTGCATGCAGTAGAAGGGAATTTTGCAGTGGAAGTGGAGGAGGGAAGCCAAGTGAACATTCTTCCTTTCGATGTCTGGCCAGTTAATTGACATCTGGAAGATCTTTAAGAGTGATCAAAGCACTCAGTTATTAAAACACTTCAAGCAATTGGACTTTTCTGTCCATCCACAAACAGAATTCCCAATAATGAGAAGAGCTTTAACACTACAGATAATAAGGTTATAGCAAGATTGTTTTTTCCCTCCAAGTCTAATCTATAATTGTGAGATTTTATGGCGGCATTTCATCCAAATACCAATGTGGTCTAATCCTATTTAATCTATTGAGATCAGCCAAAGTCAATTGTAGTTGGGCATTTCATAATTCACAATTAGAAAATAATAATTTAAAAAAACCCTATCAAAATCTACTGTATAGTAAACTATATTTTGTAAGAAAGTTATGGCTAAAAGAGGGATTAGAAAACCATTAAGGAACAATTTGAATCATCACTGAAAATAATTAAAAGATATCCTTGAATGATTTTTTTAAACAAACAGTTATTCTCAACAGATATTATTGTGAATGGTTATGAAATCACCTAGGACAGCGATGGCTAACCTTTTTGCCATCGCGTGCCAGGAGGGGGGGGAGGTTCATGCGCACGTGTGCCCACACCCATAATTCTATGCACCCCACCCTGCACATGTGCGCGCAACCCGACCTCCCCCTGACACCACTCCTGGCACGTGATGGCCAGGTATGAGTTTCTGGAGGCTGGGGAAAGCAAAAAACATCACTTCCCGTCCCACTGGGAGTTGGGAAATAGGCCGTTTCATATCATATCTTATGCATATCATATATGGATTTCAGAGGATTTAAAATTGGGTATAGTTCTTTTTCTAAACAAACTTTCAAAAATTGAATAAAGTGAAGTAATTGAATAAAGTAGAAGAGGATGCTTTAAATGAAATTTTAAAGCTATGAAATTGTACATAGACATGAGTTTATACATAGACACTCAGTGTGCAGCTGTAATTAGAGAAACTAAGGACTCTCTTCACGGGCCAGATCTGGCCCATGCATGTGTCCCTCCAGAGCTCCATTTTCGCTGGCAGAGGGTTGCAGGAAGCCTTCATTGCCGAAAAACTGAGCTCAGGAGCCCCTTTTCACTGGCAGAGCACTTGGGCCACAGGCGTCCCTGACACAAGTGATGTTGAGCTGCCCATGCCCCCTGGCCACGCCCCCCCACCCCCGAGGTCAAACACAACCCTGATGCGGCCCTCATTGAAATCGAGTTTGAAACCCCTCGTCTAAAAGTCTCTAAATTTCATTAGTGAGATTTTCTGAGTGTAGGCAGGGTAGAAGATTCAATATCCATTGAAGGAAAGATTAATATGATTCCAACATAGCCGAAGTCATTGAAACACACTGTTTCTTTCCAGATGTTTTATAAGGTTAACAAGTAATGGCCTCTAAATGTTTATTAGTTAGCCTTTGAGATCAGCATACCTTGAGTTCAGTCCTTTACATTGTTACTTGTACATATTTATGAAACATTCTCTTGCAAAAAAGTGTTCCATAGCGCAATAACACTATATTAAACAATCATAAAATATTAGCAGTTGGAGTCTTGATTGGAAGGTTAACCAATATACCTGCCCATAAAGTTTATAGCTTTTAAAAGATAATTAGTATTATACACTGTTCTCCTGCCTCTTCATTTGTGTGGAATTCTAAATAATATACACCATTTAAAATAGCTTGGTCAATTGTTAATTCCATCCAGCAATTAGTGGTGCTCTGGCACGCATTTGCTTGGGAAATCTAATTTAAAGAAACAATTTGAAACTCTAAGCCCTGTGACAGCCAAGTATGTCAAAGAAAACAGCATTTTATTTCCAAGTAAAGCTGTCAGCACTCTCATTAGCACAACATCCCCTTGGTTATTTTGCTGAAGAGAAGAGAACTCATTCATCTTGCTGGGTTTGCTAAAATAAAGGCTTTTAAACAATATTTTAAATGATTACAATTCCTTTATAAAGAAACTGCCCTAAAATACCTGCAGGGATCCCAGGTGTACATATCTAAGCAATCTTTCCTTAAATTAGTACAAACTATCATAATCACTACTATTTGAACATATACACAAACATATCTCTTCAGGGAAATAGAATTAAAGTCTGCAAAGGAAGGAAGAAAACATGATTGGATCTATTTATAAATAACAGGCAGCAGAGTGACTGTCTTTCATTTGCTCCATTTTTGCTGAGAGATTTCTTTGTGATTCTCTTCCGTAAACCGGTTGTGCTTTATCTTTTGAGATTTTATATCATTAGCACTGGCTAACAATCATGTCCTGCTATAGATAGCATCTCTTCAAAGGTATCCTCTGTGTAAGTGAAGAAATTTAAGAACAGAAAGCTCAGAGGTTGAGTGTGATCACCAACAGTTACAAACTGGATAGCATGCTGGGCAGGTATAAAGGTTGTCTGACTATAGGTCACCCCACTATGCCAAGATAAGCAATATTTCTATTAAAATTGTATTCTTTACAAAAATCATGTAAGGTAAATCAGTTTATGAACTTCATATGCGAATCATTTTGGGCATAACAATTTTTTTTCCCAGTGATGTATAAATGCCCACTCTAACACAAATATATATCCATTTCAAAATGCTGCCTTAAACTGGAATAGTTCCTGATCTAAGCAGGGGTATCATTTTTACACAGCCATGTGTATTTATTTTCTTTTAAAAAGATGAGCACTAAATAATTTAGGAAGGCAGTTTGGATAAGCTGGGGAACCCTAAGTCTTGCCTTGTTTAGCTGTACTTATAACAAATATAATCTAACTGTAGATATAGAGTTTCTTCCCATGCACCAACCAGGCTCCTTTTGGTGTGTGGAAAATATCACATTTAGACATTATGAATATATATGTCCAGAGGACAATGATTTTTCAATAACAGCATATTATGGGAAGTCTATCCCTCTCAACCTCTATGCAATACTTAAAAGTCCAGTCTTGTCTACAGCTTTTGTAAAAGCAACTTTTACTATTAAAAATATGTATGCAAAAATAATTGAGTTGCAAAATGTTGATGTGTGGATAGTAGCCTTTAACACAGTTCTGATCATTATGTCATTTGAGCATTAAATTATAAGTGTTGAATTATAATTGCATCTTGACATATGAAGCAAAGGTATTTCTTTTTCAACCTTCTCTACAGTACATAATTTTATTACAGGTCTTTTGATCTTTAGATTTTCCTCCTCACTTGTATTTTGTGCACATATTTTTTTTTTTGAGGCGGGGGGATACCAATTTTAAGTGAACTATATCCAGTACATAATAAAATATATCTCTAAAGCACAAAAAAAGTAAATCAATACTTCATAAAAGATAGCATGTACAAGGATGATGAATTCTCAGCAATATACACAATTTGGGCTTCTCAAGACAAAAATAGACTAGTTTTAATTACTAAATATTATATACATCAGTAAGAAAGTGTTCTTTTCATCTTAGCAAAATTCATTTACTAGGAAATAAGATTTTCTTTAACTGTCAAAATCCAGTTTGCCTAAAAGCTAAAAGTACTAAATAATATGGACAGAGTTATAATTGCCTTTTTTGAGGATATGCTAGGAAGTTCATTTTGTATTAATTAAAAGAAGCCTTCAGAGATAAAGGGGAGATCTTTAAAAAGGCCCTTTTGATTCAGACACAGCCTCATTGTATTATTCCCAAAGCTTATGAAGATTTTATCCATTTTATGTTGTCGCCATACATTTTAGGGTCTGGAAATGCACTCCAAAATATAAATAAGCCTCAACTTCATCCTTACCCCCATTCCCAATCTTTAGAAGACTATCATTGACATCGGACTTCTAAAATCTTACCCCCTTCCATTGCTTCTTAGTAAAAATAAGGGGGAACTAATGCTTCACTTTATAATGCTCACTTCAAGATTGTATCAGTAATGAAACACTTGAAGTAGGGATCAGTTATAACAGGAAATGGCTTTAACATTTCTAGTGAGTAAAAGAGCTGAAACATTCCAGCTCTCAATTTTTTTTCAGATCAAAGGAAGTACATTTTGAAAGAAAAGAGAAAAGCAAAAAGTAGAAAAAATAGCCCTATTAAAGATTGTTCTAATGAAAATAATAATAATAATAACCCCTCTGCAGCCATCTTCGCCATTCCAGAGTAAAATCTATAAGGAAAACAATAATTTAAACCTATCAAATATTTGTCAATTTCTTTGCCAAATTTTAAAGAATCTCTGGACAACTCCATGCGTTTTTTAAAAAGTGGTTTCTGTATCCCTCTGTATATTAATAAAAGGATGCATCTTATACCGAATGGCATATTAAAGGCAATGATTCTGGAAATGAATGTGCAGAGCTTGAAGCAACTACGGGTCTCGTGGAAAGGCCTAGGGTGCTTGTCTGTCCCTAGAGACTTTTTCCAGAATCACAGAAACAGTTTGGTTTCAGGGAATTGTCCTAAATGTTTGTACACCATGGGAACAGGAATTACAAGCCAGGAATCATTATTTCATGCAAGGATGCTAAAGCTGGAATGTAGCTGAGAGGTTGTGTTATGTGTAGTCTTTGAAGTTATGTTAAATGGATGTCTCCAATATTCGGGCTGGAGATTTCCAGGTCATGTTTTCAATGTCTGCAAGGAGATCCTGGGTCTTGAAAGTTATGCTGGGTGGCTGGCTGAAGTTTTTTCCATACATTCCATAAGCACAGGCCTCTTCCTAATCACTAGTTTATAAAGTTGGTTAATACTGGAGACTTTGATTAAAGCTATTGCTTTCCCATACACCTCTAGTTATTTCTTTGCCAAAGGGTGATGGTTTAATTCTGATGGGATAATTGGGCTACCCGTAGATTTCAACCCTTCCCATAAGTTCCTCTAGACCAGGGATGTCCAACTTTAGCAACTTTAAGACATGGATTTCAACTCCCAGAATTCCTCAGCCAGCATGCTGGAATTGAAGTCCAAGTCTTAAAGTTACCAAGGTTGGACACTCTTGATCTAGACTGAAAGCTGCTGGCACTCACTTAAGGCTTCTGGCTAATAACATGTCTCAGTCACTATAGTACCATTCACACAGATCAAATCAAGATATTGGTGTGCCTCCCATATATTCATGGGTGTCTTCCAAGGAGAACTATTTAGATGGTTTAATTCAAGGACATGATTAAAAAGTGATGCTGCTTTGTCAGCACTCCTCTTTTTCTCAGTTTGACTGTAACTATGATCATACCTTTTTTTCCCCATTCTTGCTTGGAAAACATTCAATCATGAAAACATGGCCACTGTATAGTCCAGTACAATTTCTATCATTTGTTTAGAAGGGAAACTATATGCTAACACAAACATTTTAAAGAGCACAATAAAAGCTAGTGGAATATACAGTATATGTTCAATAACAGTTAACAATTAAAAGAACAGCAGCTTTTTTGCTTTTTTTTTAGTGACTTGAAGGCATGCTCCCTCAAAATTTTATGATTTTCAACCAATCTGCAAAATACCTGAAATCTATGCTTCTAGGGAAAAAATGGTCATGCAAGTTATAAATGTATTCATGAACTGATATCCTATAAATTAATTTTAGGATTTGCTTGGGTTGCAATTAACTGGAGAAGCCTGTCCAGAAAAATGAGAAAAACAGATCTTGAATCTGTGATTGAAAGTAGTGTGTAGTTAATTCATATACAACACAACACACTTCATGTGGATTCCCTCATCTTGCTGAGCAAAGTAAACTCTTATAATCAGCTTTAGTACCCTAGAGCTGTTTCAATTCTCAAAGTAATATTCCAAATAGCTCGTGTAGTGCACAATAATGCAGACCTTCAAAAGCAACTTATTATATCATTGGAAAAAGCAGAAAACTTTAAATGATAAAGGCCTTAAATTTACAAAACCTTTCAAGCCATCTAATCAGAAAATGGATCCCAAAGGAGCACTTAGCCCCTCTGTATTACCCCCACCCTTCTCTTTTAAACAACTGGGAGACATTTTATGGCTACAAGCAACATGGCCTATTGACACTCTTTTACTATGGGATTCGTCTTATTTCTCTTCCAACTTCATTCTTTCAAACACCCAGTAGGATAAAGGAATTATTGGAACATAGGTTACATTAATATTAGAGCAAGGAGATGCACAGCTTTGGCTGAAGGACTTAAAAATATTTTAAAGTATATTATGCAAAGAAATAATAGTAAAAGTAAGTGCTAAGCATTTTTACTGAGAGGTATATGTTGTGGTGGGGGGAAGAGTTTTTTTGGGGGGCGTATATGATTAATAATCTGCCCCTTTTTAAAGTGTAGATTCTCATGTGTCTCATAAAGAAAATAATCGCTAGAAGAATATTAAAAATTAATATGTAACAATGTTTTGTAACTCTTGGGAGTTTG
This sequence comes from Arizona elegans, assembly GCA_022577455.1. Lineage (NCBI taxonomy): Eukaryota > Metazoa > Chordata > Lepidosauria > Squamata > Colubridae > Arizona > Arizona elegans. The sequence goes on from JAKOOJ010000001.1 coordinate 181,277,791, forward strand.
AATTAATGTTCTAGCAGTAGAGTTATCCTATCAAACAAAATATTTAAATATGGTATTTAAAATGAAATTGGAGGAATTTCTACCAGAGGTTGTTTTGAAATAAAACATTGTCACTATTACTTCTTCATATTTTAACTCTGTCTAGTAAAATCAGCTATACTTTTGTTCAGAGGAAGCTTTGGCAGATAGATAGATAGATAGATAGATAGATAGATAGATAGATAGATAGATAGATAGATAGATGGATGGATGGATGGATGGATGGATGGATGGATGGATGGATGGATAGACGGACGTAATCTCCAACCATGAAAAAAAGTGGTTTATTACTTTCATCAACCTTTTATGCAAAAAAGGCAGAGCCTAAATGGGTGTGTCAAAAACAAAATGAAACACTGCAATGTTTCACGTCTTTTGAATGTATGAGCAAGACTGAGATATATAGAAAGGATGGCACCTGCATCTGCCATCTTGCCAATTTTGGACACCCCACACACATAAACACTGATGCCACTGTATTCTTCTTTGCCTTTCAATTATTATTACCCACTCAAATTATGTGACTTCTGGACATCCCATGATTCTTTTATTTTATAATGTCCAACATGCTTTCCCTAAAAAAATATTCTGTCACCAGACTCAGTACCTTGAGTGCTTCAAAATATATTCTATAGACATGAGTTTTTCCAAGCCTGAACCAAATCTTGTCAAGGAAAACATTTTGTTTTTTTAAAAAAAGAAAGCTTAATACAAAGCCTTTAAATCAAAAAAAGGAAACAAAATGGGCAAGCAAGCTCCATCTGAGCAGAAGTGAATTCTTTTTAGAGAATTTCTAATCCTGCACCAGCTCATCCCCTTAATTAGAGCTATTGCCAATTAGCTATGCCTATTCATCACTCCTTTGTATTGACTGAAATCCTGCTTTTCATTGATATAGATCAAAGATCAACATCCACACAGATTTCTTTCTGTACCTTATGTGGAAGCATAATTATGTTTTCATTAGCTGTAGAATATCTGAAATGTGTTTGCTACAGCTGCTGTGCCATTTAACTCTCACGTGTCTGGCTGCTGTTTTGTACATCTGTAATGGAATGGATTTATACAGGAAAGATTGGAGCATTCTCTGAACAATCAAGCATTAAGGCATTAAACTAGAAACAGGAGACTGAGTTCTAGTCCTGCCTTAGGCATGAAAGCTGGCTGGGTGACTTTGGAGGAGTCACTCCCTACTAAGCCCAACCCATCTCTCAGGTTTGTTGTTGTGGGGAAAATAAGAGGAGGGACAAGTATTAGGCAGGTTAGCCATCTTAAGTTATTTATCAAAATAATAAAGGGAAGATGCAAATAAATAAAATAAATATTAAATGAATATCCTGAAAGTGTTATTTTTCCGCTAACAGGGTTCTAAAGAACTCACAATCTATACTTTTTCAATAGTCACCATGGTAAATCATCATAACTCAGGGACTGGATATCATTTATATGTTGTGTATAGGCAGTCCCTTCTTAATTCTCCACCTGCTGAAAAGCAGTTTGCACAATGTTTATTGAATTCAATAGGAGATGGATTGGCTTTTAAGTCACACTAATGATGAAGCATGGAAAAGAGAACTGCTGTCTGGCAAATGAAGCAGCACAGCTTGAGACATACGCTTAGAAAACGAACAATAGCTTGCGGACCAGATAAGGTCGCCAAATTTTCCGGGAGCTATGTTATCCTCTTAGCCCTTGACAAAAACATGTCAGGAACAATATGTTGCACCTTCTTTTTTTCTGGATCAACCTAGCTCAATATCCTGGCTTGGGTGAGCCAAAGGATTTGTTCCTGCTGCTTTTAATATGTCTATTTAAAGGATCTATGGAAGAGCTCTAGGGTGAAATGCTGTCTGACAGCTCCACTGGCCCACCCACGTGGGGTCAAGTAAAATGATGTCTGCAGCTGCCCAGACTCTGCTGGGTTTGCTTCCTGTGCAAGAATCCAGAGTGCAAATGATTAAACACTATCAGGGAGATTGCTGTTTAGAGGATATACTTATCCTGGGAATGGAATGGAATGGAATGGAATATTCTACAGACAAAATAATTAGTCTATCAGAATTCAGGCTGATAATTTATCAGATTTCAGAAGAATGTTGTTTGCAAGTTATCCAACCCAAGCATTAAAAATTACCTGAATATATACCCTGTTTCCCCGCAAAATAAGACATCCCCTGATAATAAGCCCAATCAGGCTTTTGAGCGCATGGCAATAAGGCCAGACACTTATTTCAGGATTCAAAAAGAAGAAGACAGGGTCTTATTTTCGGGGAAACACAGTATAGCCGTGATCATTATGTAAATGAAGGGGAAGGATTTGCATCCCCATTATCTGAAACCTTTCTTCCCCACCTTTTAGTCCCTGAATATTTGGAAGGTCATTGCAGCACTGTGCAGACAGGGCTCTACATTGCTTTCAAGCCATTTCTCTCCAACTGTCTCATACACTGGTATTTTTGCCTTTATTTCAGAACCAAGCAGAAAATGCTACCTAGTTTAATATCTCAAGAAACAGAGTTGTGTTGGAGTCTCACAATTAACATTCACGTCTGGGGCAATGAAGCATTAATGCAGGTCTGGTATATGAAATATAAATCCATGTGCTCTTGAATAGAAAAACAAAAAGGGGAAGTTCCTAAAAATTTCTTTAGCTCATTCAGACAATGGAACAATTTCATCACAAAAAAAAAAAAAACAAAAACAAAACCCAGACCCTTGTATCTTGCACACATTCCTTTGCAAGGAATGAATTTACATCACAAGTGACCCTACAGTCTCTTTAAGAATGCAGCATTTTATGCCATTGTGATAAATAAGGAAAATGTATTTTTTTTTCTTCTTAAAAATGTTCTGACTGTAGAGTCCTGTAATACTTTTGAAGCTATCATGTTTTGTGAAATGAACTTATTAGAAACCTTAGTGCAACATATTTATTCTACCTTACATAGTATTTGTCCCAGTGATGAGTTTACTCATTATCCTCTGAAGGCTCACACAGGCTGGGATATACTCAATCAAGCTCAAAGAACTAGGATCTCCAATGTAGGCTGCAATTCCAGTACCATGAGAAAAATGGTAAGAACAAACTAAGATCAGAAATGAGGTTATATGTGGAAGCATGTCTTCCTATACCTGCAGGATAGCTTCACCATGTAATCTAGCTTCTCCTGAAGGATTGGAGTCTCAGTGCTGTTCCTGTGAACCCTCCCACTCATATCTCCACTATGGAGTTTAATTCAATTGCCTTTCTAGAAACCACCATTGATGAAATCGTCAGGGTCATGATAATGGTGGCTGTCTTTTTCTCCAAACATATTTACTTCAGCTGATGATTATGACGCTATTGAGAAGCTGATATATGTGACCAAAGCCCAGCACCAGGAAGAGATATAAAGATAAAGGTTTTGCCTGTCCAACTGTAGGGGACAGTGCTCATTTCTTAGCCAATGGAGCCGATATTGTCCAAAAACATTTCCATGGTCATGAGGCCAGCATGACTGTACAACGAGGTAACACTGTTATCTTCCACTGAACGCTGTTACCTTCCACTGAAATGGTACTATTTATCTACTTGCATTTGCATGCTTTCGAACTGCTAGGTGGGCAGGAGGTGGGGCAAGTACTGGTAGTAAGAGCTCATCCTGCTGCTCAGGTCTCGAATCCAGGCTGGCAGGTTTCAAGCTGATGAACTTGGTATCTTTAACTGAGCCATTGCATCTCCAGGCAGATATATTTCATTCATTATAACAACCTCCCATGATTATAGTTTCCACAATAAAGCCAAAATATTAAGATAAACCAGAAAATCATCAGAAAAGAAAAAAAAATACATATTAACAAGCAAACCTGCCATTTTTTTCCTTTCATATTTCCTGAAAAACATTTTTTTTTAATTTAAACTGGGAAGGCAATAAACCATATCTATTACCTAGATCCTCTGCCACCTGGAAGACAAAACATGTGTTGTGACCTGTTGGCCGCCAATCCCTCCAGTAGCGAATCATAGGAGGAGGAGGAGGAGGAGGAGGCATGGGAGTCAGAGTCAGCATCAGGGCAACCTGGGAGCTCCAAGGGGGAAGGGGGAATGGAGCTGGCAGAGAGAGAGAGAGAGAGACACAGAGGTGGAGCCTTGGCCATCCATCAGCCCGCCAATGGAGAATCAACAGCCCCCAGGTCTGGAGGTGGTTGATGAATAAGAAAAGGAACAGCTGGGTCCAGTGCCTGATGTGTGGCTGTGCAGAAGGCAGAGAAGGGGAGAGCAGTGGAAAGCCGTGGGCTGATCCTGGGGAAGTAAGAGCCATTGCTACTAATGTGGCCTCACCCTAGTTCTGGGGATAAAAGGCAGGGGGCGGAGATGAATAGGTGAGGCAGACAACTATTCATCTTCTGGTCCGACGGACTTGTTAGCCTGCGAGATAAACTAATAAAGGAATCTTTTGAGTTCACATCAGAGGGTATGTTGTGTTTGGGGAGCTGGGTCAAAACAACATGTTTGCCTGCTTTTAAATATCTTAGAGGGGTTGGTTCACCCTTAATATCAATGCTGTTCTGCAGCATCCGATTTTTTGCATCCTCTCTTTTCTATGTCCACTTTGTATGTAATTATTGTACTTACCTGTCCCCTAGAAAACCTACCTATAAGTAGGAATCTAAACTGTCATTTGAGGTAGTTAATCCATCTATTCAGCTGTATGACTGAATGACTATATGATTAGCAGTTCTCTATCCATAAGCAAATATGGATTCAAATTCATATTCAAATATTTCAAGCACCCAACTAATGCTAACCAGGTGCATTCTTCTTTAAACATAATTTGCAAACACAAAAGCTACTTAAGAATACAAGAACTCCACAAGTGAATGCTGTTCAGAAATATAAATTACTTTCATAGATATATTTGGACATTCTGGTCTCTAGAGCATAATTCATACATACCAAATGTATATTAGACACTTTGTTATTCAAGAAGGTACATTAATAAGAGACCATGGAACACTCACAAGTCCATGCCAATCCCCATTCCTGTCAGCTTTTTCAACCTTGGCTAGAGTCGTGTAATAAAATAATTTTGGGATGTGGATTTATATTATTCCATTTCCAGCACAATTATTCATATCACGTTAAGTGTCATAAGTGAACAAAGGAGGTTAGACAGCTTTATACTCTTCCATTATATCATCACCAATGTGACTGATTTTCAGGAAGCATGAATGCCTATACAAATGAAAACCACTTTAAAGGGCATAATACTTATAACTGCAGTGTGTTTTATTATTTTATATTAATATTTATATATTGTGCAGAAGCAAAATCACATGGGAAATAACACATTTTAAGTATACTATGCTTTAACAAATATAATTTCTGTATCGACTGAACAGCAGTGATAAACGATGGATTTTACTTTTCTGTGTATTTGTTTAGTCTTGAAATTGGGTTCCATTTGTGATGTAAATACTAGTACTCCTATTTTTACAGTAAATTTATTCAGAAGTTTTTATAGAGCTGAGCCAAATGAAGTACTATCTTTGTTGTCATTTTGCATCCTGAGAAATTCCGTTTCAGACACTAACAGACACTCATCTATTGGAACAGGCAGCCATAATAAATTTAATAAAATAAAATAAAAAATTCCTTCCCAATGGAGACTGAAAACATTGGCAAAAGAGCACGTCTGGAATGAAAGCAAGAAAGACTTAATTCACAATGTCATTATGCTCTTATGTACTGGTAGCTATGTTTACCTACTAGTTAGGTGGCAGGGCTATGAAACCAACTGAAATTAAGGAAATGTTTCCCGTTCCTTTTTCATATATATTGTTGTTGTTTTTTTAGTAAGACTATTATACACACACACAAAACCTGTCTCTGTTGCTGTAATACAGCACAGGCCATCATTGCACCCTTCCATTTTGGACATGTCAGCCCTTCAAGGTAGATCAGACTAGAAATCCAATGCCATGTAGGTGCTACTATTTTTATTATAAAGTCATAGCAACAGATCTTGAAAGTCTGAATGAGCTTTCTCCTTTTATTTTTGTTCACCTCCTTCTTCAGTGGTCATTTGAAATGGGATAGGGGAGGAGGGAACTGAAGATACTTGATTGGAATACAGGCTAGTTCCAAAACTGACTTAAATTGACCATCAAAGATAGATGATGCTCAATAATCCAAGATTATATCTACAGAATAGAAAACTGTATTACACATTGCCATGCGTCTATGCCCACTTTAAAATAATTAAAGAAACCAAGCCAAATTCTATGCATTTTGAATCCCATCTGAATTTGCAATGTAGAAGAGTAAATCATAAATAAATAATCATAAATAAATAAAGGAAATGGGAAAAGTTGACATTTTCCCAAAAAAATGCTAATCAACCTGTTCTAAAGTGTTTCTCATTTGCATTACAAACATTATTATGAAAATTTAACATTATGCTTCTCTGTGCTGCATTATACTGCTCAACTAAACATGAAAATATATTTTCTTCCTTAAAGTAAGGGGGAAAGAGAATCAAGGCTCCTGATCAAAGATAGTTTCAATTACTTGTTCATTTTACTTTAATTCCACCCCTGGGATGATGAGCCCCTGCATAATTTTTCTTCCAAATAATGAATTCAGATATAGGCTTATGGGTCCATTACAAAATTCCCACAAGTAATACATAAATAAATATTCATTGATTTCATTTACATAGTCTTCACCACAGGTATGACAGAGTTGTTCATAAATTCATTATGGTTTACAGTGTGAAAATCTGATTAAGCTCTCTTGAATATGGAACAAAATGTATTTATTTTGTATAAATGTATTAGGCATATTTTCATTTATCTTTTCAGGAACCGTTAACTAGCAAATATGGAAAATCATTTTTTCAAATACAAAATTGAACTCGGCATGAATTCTTACCCAAAATAACCCAATGCATTTATAATTGCATGTAAAACTACTATACATTGTTTTCAATATACTCTCATTCCTGTAGCTTCTGCAAGAGCAATATAATAGCTTATTCATTCCCCCCTTTGATGATAATTAACAAATTATGCCTCCAACCCGCCCTATTAATTCACTAAGTACCTGCACACATGAGTCCTGAAAAGAGAATTAAAAAGCTTTCTTAAAGGAAAACCATTTAAAACTTACATTCATCAGATTATATACCAGTGGTATAAATAAATGTGTAATGAATGCATAATTACATTTGGAAACCAAATAATTACTTTGTAAATTCATTTCCTTCCTCAGGAATCTAAGTTCAGAAATGGATGAGGCTCTTCAGAACAGATGGCGACTCAAAGCATCAAAACCAAATTGTCTTTCTGTAGATTTAAGAACTTCTACAGAAGAATATTATGATGAACAAATCACTGTAAATGTAGTTGCATGTTCTCAAATATTGCATTCCCTCCTGTTTCTCAGAAAATGTTTTTTTTTTAAAAAAAATCTTGTTCTATAGTAGCATAGATTATAAGCATCTATGAATGCAACATGCATAGTTTTCTATGTTACATACTTTTACTTGCAATGAATAGATGGTAGATAGATAGATAGAATTTTTATTTTTTATAGGCAATTACATTGAATACGCTCTCTGCTCGTTCCACTGCGGTGGATAGCATTTCAAGGTAAAAGAAATCAATAATGGATCTAGTTTAAAGCCTCAGAAAGACTAAGAAATAAAGCACGTTAGCAACATGATACCCACAACCTTTTGGATTTATTATAATACTTTATTTAATCTTCAGATGTTCTTGGATAAACCAATTTATTTTTCAGGAATATGATGCTCTCATTTAAATGTATCCTGTTAATGTATAAGCATTGTATCTGATATTGTATAAAGATCGTTTGAAGTAGAATGGGGGTGAAGGCACGTTGAAGAGGAAGTTTCTAAACTGAGACAAAACCAAATTAACAAGTTTTGGAATACTAAGAGTTTCTTTGGAATGAGTGGGGAAAATGCTGTGAAAAGGAAAATATGAAAACAACAGTTAATGGAACAGTTTACTAATCATTTTTATTACAGTACTATATCTAAGTGCTTGATTCATTTATGTTTACAACAGCCAAATAGTGTCATACTAGCTGATTGAAAAAAATTGATATCTTATTTGCAAGAAAATAATTCTAGGAAGGAGTCCTTCACACTACCCTGTGGTCCTTCTACCATGTAGAAGATACCAAGTTACTATATCCTTTTCATGATGACTTGGAATACTAAACTCATTTGTTTAAATATAAACTACCCACCTAACAACAGCCTATTATTAGTTGATAAAAATCAGGAGCACATCAAATAATCCAAGATACTGCCTCTTTTATATTTCCACTATTACTCACTTTATTAGACTGCTAGACCCTTATCCAATCACCTATGTTCCAGAACAGCGGTGTCAAACTCAAGCCCCGGAGGCCAGTTCAGGTCCACAGGGTGCTTAGATCTGGCCTGCGGGACTGCCCTGGAAACAGCAAAGGACCGGTCCGCAGTTCCTCTGCCAGCAAAACTGGAGATCGGAAGGGCCGCACGTGGCCCTCCTGGGCTCCGTTTTCACTGGCACAGAGTTGCAGGAGGCTGTCACAGCCGAAAATGGAGCTCGGGAGCCTGTTTTCGCTAGCAGAGCACTCAGGCCACCACAGGAGCCCACAATACGAATGATGTCAAGCTGGCCATGCCCACCCTGGCCATGACCACCCTGGATCCCTGAGATCAAACACAACCCTGATGTGGTCCTAAATGAAATTGAGTTTGATACCCCTGTTCTAGAAGCTAAGTCATTATGACTCAAGCACAAGTCCCATAGGGTCTCTACGTGGGAAGCATATTTGGCTTTCATCTCAGAATAACTATTTATCATGGAAGGTTCTGGAACAGATTGAACTGCTGACTGAGTAGCAGTCTAGCTGAATGTAAAAATAGACCCTCCTGGTATGAAAAAAGCATTCTTCAGCCTAAAAAAACCACATTTCAATCTATTCATCCTAAAATTCTCCAAATTATGTGCTTTGACAATAACTGTATCATGAATGGTATAATGGAAATGAATTGGTACTTGAGACGGTATACTTGAAGGACTGGGATGTAGTTTACACAGGTAGTCCTTATCTTACAACCATTAGTTTAGTGACCATTCAAAGTTACAGTGGCACTGAAAAGATTTATTTAGGACCATATTTCACACTTACAACCATTCTCCATGGTCACACAATCAAAATTCAGATGCTTGGCAATTGATTCATACTTATGATGGTTGCAGTGACTTAGGGTCATGTGATCACCTCTTGTGCAATGACAAGCAAAATCAATGGGGAAGTCAGATTCACTTAACAACCATCTTGCTAATTTAACAGCGGCACTGATTTATTTAATAATTACAGCAAAAAAAGGTCATAAAATGGGGCAAAATTCACGTAACTGTCTCGCTTAGCAACAGAAATGTTGGGTTCAATTATGGTTGTAAGTCAAGGACTACTGCATTAAAGATTTCTCAATGAGTTCTCAGCTTTGAGATACTTGCCTTTTCCCTTCTTGCATGTGTGTGTTCACACACACACACACACACACACACACGTATTTATCTGTGGAGGCAAGTATTACATGAAAATTAACTCAAAGTAAATATCAAACGAGAAAGTTTGGGGTACTGGCTAATACCTCAGGCTAGAAACCCAGGTGGGGAATTCCAGTCCCACTTTTGGCATGAAGCCAGTTGGGTGACCTTCGACCAGTTACTCTCAGTTGTAGGAAGCAGACAATAGAAAACTACTTCTGGAATCTTCCCAAGAAAACTGCAGAGACCAGGCAGTTGGCAGGTGTCAACACTGAATTGAAGATATGCACCAGTGGTGGGTTGCTACTGGTTCTCCCCGGTTCTTGCAAACCGGTAGTGGAAATTTTGAGTAGTTTGGAGAACTGGTAAATATCACCTCTGCCTGGCCCCGCCCCCAATCTATTCACTGCCTCCCGAGTCCCAGATGATCGGCTAGAAGGAAAAAATCAGGGCTCACTTGACAAAGAAGAGGGGAAGAAAGCAAGACACCTTAGCTTTAAATTGAGAAGCCAAGAAGCCACCCAACTGATCGGCTAGAACCGATCCGCTCCTTGTAAACTGCTCCATGGTGGTAGATTGGCAATTGAAGCCAAACTGATTGAAAGTGGTTTCCGATGCTCTCAGTGGTGGCAGAGCAGCAAAAAATTGTTTAAACTCTTGCCGGGGCACTTCAAAGGGCTGCCCTACAGCTGATCAGCGGTAAAAGGCAGTGTGGTGGTAGACCAGTGTGCTCCAAAAACAAATGGGTAGACCCGTACGGCTCTGCAAGCAGTTAAAAGCCTGGTAGACCAGTACCTCTGCTAAATTCTAAATAATTGTTTGTCACATGACCATCAAACCACACCCACAAAATAAACCACGTGCACAGAACCGATAGTAAAAAATTTTAGAACCCACCCCTGATATGCACACAGACATGCACTTGTTCACATGTGGACACACGCACACACACAAACACACACACACACACACACACACACACACACACACTAAAGCAAATGAGAAAGATTATAATAGCACATATAAAGGTCAGATTAGATATTGAGAAGGATATTTTAAACACAATCTGGTTTCCCTCATCTGATATTCAGCAGCCAAATTGTGTCCACATTTAAAAATGGTGTTTTTGAAGAAATGAACTACACACTCAGTAACTTTAGGTAATAAATTAAGGAATTTCCAGCATTTCTATGAGTACATGAATACTTCTCTAAAACAAGGACATATTATCTTTAAACTAGCATAAATATATAAAACAACCTATTAGAGTAGCTAAAATAATTGTGAAACCAAATAGACTGGAAGCGGTTATGTACAGTATTATATAAGCCTTATTCTTGTGTAGACTAAAATGTAATAGCAGGGACAACTCTGCTATTCAACAACAACTCTGTTGTTCTCCAAAGTCTGCATTTGTTATGCTGAAACGTATATCAAAGCTCACTTCTGAGAAACTAGATTCAGACTCGATTGGACAGGGAAAACCTTTATCTTTATCTAAAGAAAACTAGGATTGGAGGCAAGTCCTGATATTTAGAATTTAAGTACTTACTATTTTTAAGGTAAATTTATTTAATCAATCACTCAATCCAAACTGAAAATATTGCCAAGTGTGCATCAATTGTTGAGAAAGTCAGCGAGTGTATACTCCTTTTACCAACTTTAGAAATGTTTGTTCACTGATACTAAGTTGCCAAAGAAAATTTCTGTGTTATATTAGGTGATGATTTCAAAAATTCAAAGAGTGGAATTATAATAATAAACTAGAAACTTGAATATTTCAACATATTGGAATATCCAATATGGATACCTTCTAGATTTTGCCAGAGTGATAAAACATTTGATTACTACTGTGGCTCACTTCAGTTGGTTTTTTTAAAAAATCCATTTCAGAAAATTGCTCTTTATGTCTTTGGATAGGAAGGACAGTTATCAATATTTTGACACAATAGTACAATTTAAACTTGCATTTAAGATGAAATGCAGTGTTATATGAGAATATCTATCCTCAAACAGCAACATCTAAGACCTACTACAATTTTATATAAAAAGGAAAGTGACAAATATACAATGGGACGAAAGAATTGCTGCCCGATCAAACTTTTTCAGCCTAATTTGTGAAAACAAACTGTATATGACAGAATATTAAAAGGTATTGGCAAAACTATTTGATCTACATATGAAGTTTACTAGAGACAATGAGAAATGTACAAACAAGCAGGTAAGTTTTCTGGCCATTTTGTTGTTCTTGCCTGCCAAGCTCAGGCACAAAAATTAAGATCATAATATCCTGTTCCCATTAAATGTTGTGAATCATCATTCACTTCCTCCAGAGTCATGATCTGACTAAGATAATTAATCCTCTAAGGGAAGAAAGGGAAAGCAAGTATATGTTGAATGGTCCCTTTTATTTATTGAATCAATCATTGCTTTCAAATTCAGATGGGTATTCAAAGCAAAGGTAATGGATCTTCTCATTGGTCAGGGTTACTGGTTGTGTGTCTCAGCGCTTTGTTAAAAACTCAGCAGATTATGTTTAATTAGATGACAAAGGGTTGGAAATTGCCTGAAAAGATTATTTATCTTGCTGTAGCCCCTGATGTTAGAAATCAAAGAACTGGTACTAATGTTCCATTCCTTTTTCATAAAACTTACTTTGATTTGCTGGCATTTGAGAGGATGTCTTACTTAAAAAGGATCTCTGCTAGAATTCAATTTCTTCAGGTTTGAGCCCTTTTCTCTTAGGATTTCTAGAAGTTGTTACTGAAATATTACTCACAGTAATTTTGCATAGAAGCGATCATACTTCATATTCACATGTTTTATCAGACTTCTTTTGTTCTGGAAAAGGTTAATGACAATAAGGAAGATCACAACAATAAGCTGCAACATAATTCTGTCATGCCAAGTTACCTGCTTTGTTGTAATTGAAGTTCACTAGCATATGCCTTCTCTACTGTAATGAAAAAGTTGTTCTACTGCAACATACAAACCTTAGAATGTAAATATATTCCTTAATATCAACTCAGACAGGAACATTAACTTAAATGGGTTTTTTTCAGAGCAAAAAATAAATAAATTTGTAATATTTTAATGAAAACCTTTCCTTAATTGATTTCCTTTTGATCTTAAATATGTTTTACATTGGTAATAAGAGAAAAACAGGACTGAGGAAAATACCTGTATTGTGAAAATACAAAATACATACATGTATTATGAAAATATTGCATAATGTTTAGCTTTTCAATAGCTCTTTTTCTCTAACATCTGTAATAATTTTACATTTCATTTTCACTCATGCATTAATGGATTTATTTGCAAGAATCACTTTTATCTGAACATAAACTATTTCAGTAAAATAGCATTCGGTGATATACTCTTCGCTGGCAATTTTTCAAATGAGAGTCCTATTTAAATGTCAGTCTTGCTATAAAAAAACAGAAAGTTGAAATGCACAACAAAGCTATGTTACTTCCTATTCCTCACACATTAGATAATAAAAAATAAAAATAACATAGCTGAGGCCACAATGTTCTAATTTTGGCAACTTAAAAATAAAAAAGCTCTAAATAGTTGTGTTGTGATGTACTCCAATTTACAGCCATTTTTTAAAACTCAACGTAGCCCAATCTCACATTTCACTGTGTATATGCTATGTTGTTTTGATAACTCACATTGCAAAATAATAAATATGAAACTTTTAATTTTACTTGTGGCATTCCACTATGGTAGGTAGGTAGGTAGGTAGGTAGGTGGGTGGGTAGGTGGCTGGGTGGGTGGGTGAGTAGGTAGGTAGGTAGGTAGATAGATAGATAGATAGATAGATAGATAGATAGATAGATAGATAGATAGATAGATAGATATTTCAATTGTGTGTTTGTTTGTATGTGTATGTATATGTATGTATATATGTGTGTATATATAAACTAAAAAATATTCTCAGTTTTAATTTTTAACTCAGTATATACTGTAGGAGAAGAGGAGACAAAGCTGGGGGGGTGGAGTTAAGGGTGACATCAGCTTAGAATCGTTATGTTTCCACAAATGTTTCAAGTCCAACCCCTCTTGAATTCCATTGATCCTTATTTGGTGCCAATTTAGTACTGATCTTTAATTGACTAGATTCTTGTTTATAAAGCTAAAGCTAAAGGTTTTCTCTGTCCAGTCATTTCCAACTCTAGGGGAAAGTACTCATCTCTATTTCTTAACCAAGGGAGCTAGCATTGTCTGAAGACATTTTGTTGGACATGTGGCCAGCATGATTATATACCAAAGTGCATGGAATGCTATTACCTTCCCACCACAGTGGTACCCATTAATCAACATACATTTGCATGCTTTTTAACTGCTAGGAGGGCAAGAGCTGGGGCAAGTAACATGAGCTCATCCAGTCACGCAGCATTCAAACCCAGGCTGTCAGCATTTTACCTGATAAACTCAGCATCTTTAACTGCTGAACGAACCATTGTGCCTCTTCTTGTATATTGAACTGTAACATAATGTGTGATCTTGATGCATCTGACACATACTGACAGATATAACCCAAGATATCAATACTGTTTGGGGTCCTCAAGCATTTTAAGAATGTAAAGGTGTTCTGAAACCAAAATATATGAGACCTCTCTCTGTGTGTATGCATACATTCATTCATATACATGTACATATACATTTGTGTGTCTGTTTGTGTATTTGGCCACCTAATGAGAAGAAAGGACTCACTGGAGAAGAGCCTAACGCTGGGAAAGATTGAGGGCAAAAGAAGAACGGGACAACAGAGAATGAGGTGGCTGGATGGAGTCATTGAAGCAGTAGGTGTGAGCTTAAATGGACTCCAGGGGATGGTAGAGGACAGGAAGGCCTGGAGAAACGTTGTTCATGGGGTCGCGATGGGTCGAACACAACTTCGCAACTAACAACAACAAAAAGTGTGTATAAAATGATATGGAAAGATATTTGTCCATATGATAGTTTAATATACATTGATATTAAAGGGCAAACAGGAGAGTTTCAATTACACTGTCAACAGACATAATCTACCCACTCAAAGTCTTGTAGGTGGAAACTAACCCACACTAAACTGCCACCTTTTTCAGTTTGAAGGTCCTGATAAAATTAAGCATAGGGATGGATCCAGCCTGTAGGTCATCAGTTCATCACTAAGACTGATAACAAGTTGATTAAGATATTGATCTTGACAGTATCTTAATTTACAATTCACAGATACACTGCTCACACAGGATTTTCATATTAACACTAGATTAGCACTAGAACATGATATATCACATATAGTATAAACCAATGTCCCAAGGTTTTGCAAACTCTGCTCCCCATTTTCTATATGCAATATATGTCACATTCTAAATAAGCCTACTTGCTGCCTCCAAGACCAGCTTTTATCTCTGCTTCTTTGGCAGGGAAAGTGATTAATAAACCCTGAACTTGATAAACATTCTTTATGAAACCTTTAGATTTTTCAATAACCTCACATTTGGCATGCAGAGCTATTGATTCAGGATGCTATTCCCTGGCGACAAAGTAAGCAACTATTTTGGACAGACCAAAACCAATGAGCTTTTTGATCCACTCAACTATTTATCAACACTGTAAAGCATTAAGATCATCTCTCAATCCCTCCAAATCAGTTTTGCACAAATGCTACTGCAATATTAATGTTGCTAGCTGCTCCTCAGATGTCCACAGGCTGCATTTATGCAGAGAGTATTAGCTAGAAAACAGCCACACACATTCCCAGTCTTGGCTGAGATGCTCCTTGCCTCTGTCATGGCCTTTCAGTTTAGTCAAACTAGGAAGAGGGATCCTTCTCTTCCATGGCAGCCACTGAATTTAAGCAACAAACCCCTTTGGTAAAAATCCTAGTATGCTATTTCTGAGAATGCATCATTGTAATGGAGTGATTCAGCACTCAAGCTTGCCTAATATTTGTTTGTAATGCAACAGCACATTTATCTAATCAATTAGTTTCCAGTGGTTTGTAGCTCTTTTATTCAAAAAGGTTGTTCCTTTAATTTTCTGGCCCCAAACTGTGTTCCTAGTTCTTTATTATTTTAATTGCAAATCAATATAGAATTCTATTCATCAGAAACTAGAAACCATATCTTACATTTATTGCAGTAAAAATATTGTTCTGTCCTGCCAAATACAGATAGTCCTTGGGTTATAACCCTAACTGAGACCAGAACTGCCATCGCTAAACAAAGCAATCGTTAAGTGAATCATCAGGACTCTGCTGCTTAGCGATGGCAATTCTGGAAGTCCTGGTTGAGATTGTTGGAATGTATGGCTGACTTGCGACCGCCTGCCAGCTTCCCCATTGACTTTGCTTGATGGAAACCAGTTGGAAAAATTGCAAATGGCAATCACATCCCCCAACATCTCCAACACTAATCCAAGACATTCCCAGTTTAGTCACTCCCAGTCCTGAGCCTTGGTTCTTCCAAGGCACAGGATGTTTTCAGGTGATAACTGAGCCAACTAGATTCTCCAGCTCTGTGTGAACTTCCTCTACTTCAATTCCCCTCATTCACCTATCTCCCCAAACCCCAATTTCTGCATTTTTGGACAATTTGCACAACATGACCAAGATGAAGACAGTACTCTACTTTGTTGCTGCTGCCTACCCACCCATCATCATCATCTCTGGGCCCAGCCTCATACAGCAACTGCACTGTGAGGCTTGAGGTCAGCCAGGATAAATGAACCCAATGGAGGGAAGTGGAGGTGACACTGAGGAGGGGGAAGAGGAGGAAGAAGGTGATGGTGCCAGGAGATTAGAGAAAGTGGTCTGCTGGGGGGTCAGTAGCAATGGTGGAATACAATGGGGTCTTCATCTCAGCCACGTTGTGGAGGATGGCCAAAAGGGCAGAGATGGGATGGGGGGAAAGATAAGCAGGTGGATGTAGTTGAAACAGAGGCAATTCACACAGACCACGAGAACATGACTAGACACTGCAACTCTTGTAAGTGCAGGTTGGTCACTAAGACTCCCAATTTTGATCATGTGACTGCAGAGACCTGTCACAGTTGGAAGTGCGAGAACTGTGTTTCTTTGCAACATGGTCACAATTTCAAACAGTCAACGAACAAATGGTCATAACCTGAGAACTATTTATAAGGTCCATCTGAGTCTTTATATCATCCATGTCTCAGCCCATCAGGGCAGGCCTGGCTGGAACTAGAATAAAGCTAACACAAAGGGACCACAAGAGTAGCTGGAACTATGTCTTTATTTCCTCCATAACAGGCAAGCCACAGAACGTGGTAAAAATGCAATAAGCCATGTGAAGTCAGTGCTGGGAGCATCCGCCTACCAGCGCTGTTTTTATTCCTAATGCTCCACTCACCCCCCAATTATCCAGCAGTTATCCTCCACTTATCCCAATTACCCTGCGGCTAACCCCCCCCCCCCCCCCCCGCCAGCAGCTAACAACCAGCATAGGTGGCCATGGCTTGTGTAAGGCCATGTCCCCGGTGGCCTTCCAGGCCAGCATTGCTGATGGCATCTCAGCTGAGGCGGATCTGACCTCGACTGAACATCCAGGCCTTCGCCGGTCCTATCAGCTGTGCTGCAGCGGCCCGGTGCCTCAGATACCACCGGGGAACAGTGGAGAGGCACAGGGGCTTCTCATCACCACTCGAGCCCGCTGCGGAGCACCCGGGACCAGCTGAGAGGCGCATGGGCTCTTCGGTGCCTCTCATGATCTTGGAAACACACCAGTCTCCCAGATCCACCTCCGTCGGCTATTGCTGCCTCTGCCGCCACGACTGCCGGTGCCCTCACCGCGTAGTCCCCCCCAGTTGTGGTGAGCCCAAGGACTGGGCTTGACACAATGAGTGAACAGTAGTACTTGCATCAATACTTTCTTATACATTCTATGTATATATGTGTCAAAGCCCAAAATCTTAGGCTGCCTTTACCAAATCTTCTGCTTCTCAAATAGACTGCAGTCATAAACACACCAAGCATTTATATTTGTGTACCACAAGTGAAAGGCACAAGAAGGGCAACCATCGTATTTAAGCATTTTTGCAGAGTTTGATATTATGACCAGGCTTTCCTCTCAAGAGCAGGCATTCAAAAGTACAACTAACTGAAACTCTTCAAACATTATGTTCTTCCACTATGTTTGCCTCTTGAATAAATGCATTCTTACATAAAAATATGAGGAACTTACACCAAAGAGAAGTGTTGGAAAACCACCAATACTCTTGATGCTCTTTTATCAGAATTTTGCCTCTGGAATAGAATGTCACCAACTCTTATAAGACAATTGTAATTTCTTACCGAAAATTGTCAGACTCCAATTAGAATCAAAAAATAACTTCAAGCTATACTACTTTATTTAAAGTTTAACTTCTCAAACTGTAAGTAGCAGTGTCTGTTACTCCAGTATAAAAAGACAAACAATTCTGCTTTGTAGAAGCAATTGCAGTATTTACTGGAGTTGAAGGATTCAGAGTTTCAAGAGATTTCTCTGTTAAATTGATTTTTAGCTGTTTAGCAGCTTTTGCAAGATGTAGAGTTCCAGGACAAGATCCAGGAAAGTTTCTTCCTGTTTCTTACCCATACTGGGTTTGAGGCATTGCAAGTCCCATGCTAAAGAATAACAGCAGCTCTCTGATTGAGCTGCCAAGCTGGTGAATTGCAATAATGTTTTAAAATCCACAGTTAAACAAATGCCCCACATTTGGCTCATCTGAACATACTTCTTTTTGGGTTTGAACAAACCAGAAATTATCTTAGTGGATTTAATTGCTTCCTAATGTTGAAAAAAAGAGAGAAACATTTGAAAAACATGTTTGGAACACTATTTTTTATCCTGTCTTGGAACACAATAAATACATGGGTCAAACTATTTCTACCACATTATCAAATATAGGTAAAAGCTGTTTTAGATCAAAGTTCTAAAAGAAATGATTCTGGACACGTGTCCATCAATATTCAATTGTATGCATCCAGATTTAAATATTTCCTTTTTTCATTGGTTTGACTAAATTCATAGTTCATTCAGACAAAGACCACTTTATTATGTCTTGAACAAAAAATATTCAAGATAGCATCCTTTTCACACAACGTGAGAAAACATTGCACAGTGTTCACTTAGGACATCCTTAAGGGTAACATGATGATAAAGAAGACACTGCAAATTTTATTGAAAATTGTGGATCAGGATTTGACCTGACATTTCATTTTGTTCATCTTATCTTGCAGATTAAGACTATCTAGGTAGAAGCCTTTTATCTCCTTATGTCTGTTCTTCTGCATCATTTGCAGAACTGCAATATATGAGGTGGGTAAAATGAGGTCCCAGATTGTTGGGGACAATATGCTCACTTAGAGCGGGCTGTAAAGCATGTGAAAAGATGTCTAAGTGCTACTGATATATCACTCAAGAGTTGATTTGCTTTAAATACTTTGTGTTAGAGAGAAATTACAGTACTAAACACTGATAACAACACAGGGTTGATCACAATGGGATATTGTCAGATTTCTGTATTTTTCCTATCAAGTTAATATTTCCTTTTCTTTCACCCTATCTTAGTTCACTTCACTAAACAGAGTGGTAAATATAATAATTTATGCAGAAAGGCCACAGGTAATGGAACATTCATATCGTTCCTGGGTTGTTGTTGTTATTTTGATATTGTTGTTTTCTTTTGTTTGCTGTTTTGGGGCCTAGATTACTCCCATAAGAGAAAAATGGAAATTAAAACATTGATTGATGAGAAAAAGATGATACCCACATACGGATAACTAATTATATTCCATGCACACTACCCATAAAGTTGACCATCTGGAATTAACCTAAGTCAATCCTGCAATATCATCTGAAAAAACATTTCTATCATTACCTGAAAATTGTCACAGCTGGAATGGAGCCCATGGTGGCTGAAACTGAGCTTTTCCCATTGACTTCAACTCAGTAGGAATTGAAATCAGCTTTGGGATTCCTACAGAAAATTAAAATGTGCTCTGACCTGTATAATGAAAAGCTTATACTTGCAAATTGCCAATTATTCCTAATACTTCTTTAACAAATTCATAGAGTTTTCATTAACATTCATTGTCAACTGATGCTAAGGCTATCATGACCCTCAAATTTTCTTTGGTAAAGACCATCTACTAAAGAAAAAAAAAGACTTAAAATATAGAAGAAATAATGATTGCAAAAGGGATAATGAAGCCTAATCAAATATCCAGTCTGGGAACCACTGATAAGCATTTAGTTGATTTCTTTCATTTCGCATTGTTTTTATCTGATTGCTTTGATGTCTGAGTCTCCAAACTTTCAATGACAACCACAACAAAACCTAGCAACTCATGGAATTATATACTTGAGGCAAGAGCAAAGGTCAGCAATCACCATTTCTACACAAAGAATCTTCATTTAAATGCAAATGTTAGCCTTTCTTCTCAACCTTTAAACAATCATTTTGGTTTAAAAAAAAAAAAGCTACTAGCTCCAGTACATTTGCAGCATAGGAATCTATGGGATAACTCTATAATTTTATTTCCGTATTACATTACTCCATTTAAGTTGTTATATGGCACTGTTTGATTATGTTTCGCTACTGTTTATCAACTCAGTTTTGAAGACTAAACATAACTCTTCTAATACAGTATTCTGTCATAACTTCTTAGACTGGCATTCATCTGTATACAGTACATTTCTTCGTCCAATTCTCCAGTTAATAATTTGCTCTTTTCCTTGCAATCAGAACCTATAGATAATTATAGCCACCTAGAGTCATCTTATAGGGGAGATGGATAGCATAAAAAATTAATATATAAATAAGTCTTCTTAAACAACAGCAAACAGTTAATTCAACTAAATTTATATCAGCAAAGGATACTATTCTGTTCCCTTAGTCATGCACACAGATATTTTTAATTATTTAGAAAAATAATTACAGTTAAACTGGTTTGGATGCTTTAATTGGATGCTGTATGGGGACAGCATAATTTCCCACTGAATTGATAGAAAAAGACAAAGGCTGTAAATTGAATATTTTTCCAATAGTGATAGAATTATTTAGAGCTCTTCCTTATTCTTAAAGTATTTTAAGCAGATATGTAAAATATTAATATTTTAGAGAAATCCCTAGATTTTCTTGAAGTAAATTATGGTTATCATATGATATGCGTTAGCATGATGATGGGGGTTTTAATTTAGTCTTTCAACCTTACATCTGAGCAAATATTTTTATGTACCTTTTTCCTTATAATGCAATAAAGCAAAGAAACTACTACGGATACAATTAGGAAGTAATTATGTGATGCTTTTGACATAATGGATGGGGGTAACAATTGTATTTTTCTTACCTTTTTCTTGTTTGTATGGGTTTCCCTCCCTGTCTTTTTTAATCACAAAGGAAGGGCAGGAGGAAGGTGTCAGCAGTAGATTTGGGCTGCAGAAAATGCAATAGCACTTAGACTTATATACCACTTCACAGTGCTTTTACAGCCCTCTCTAAGTGGTTTACAGAGTCAGTATATTTATCCATTGACTTTGCTTGTCAGAAGGTCACAAAAGGTGATCACATGATTCTGAGACAATGCAATCATCACATACTGCAACAGTCATAAGTGTGAAAAATGCTCATAAGTCACTTTTTCCAATGCTGTTGTAACTTTGAACGGTCACTAAATGGACTGTTGTAAGTTGAAGTCTCCTGTATTGTCACAGGATGTAAGCTATTCTGAGTAAAGCTGCCTTTTGCAATTCACAGTGATTTTGTCAGTGCCAGTGGTATTCAAGTAGTGCTCCAGTTGTTTTGGGATTGTACTCAAGGCGCATATTACCATAGACATTACCTTTGCTTTCTTTTAGCAATAGCTATAGCACTTAGACTTATATACCACTTCACAGTGCTTTACAGTCCTCTCTAAGTGGTTTACAGAGTCAGCATATTTCCCCCAACAATCTGGGTCTTCATTTTACCGACCTCGGAAGGATGGAAGGCTGAGTCAACCTTGAGCCTGGTGAGATTTGAACTGCCAAATTGCAGGCAGCCAGCAGTCAGCAGAAGTAGCCTGCAGTACTGCATTCTAACTACAGCACCAACCCAGCTCTTATCCTGGTGACCTATTTAGATAGCAGATGCAAACTTTCTTGTGGCCATCTGTTATGACCTAGGCTTACTGAGTCACTACAAGACACAATTAGTCCCAAACAAGTCTATTTTATTGTATCAGCTGAGAATTATGTTCATTTCCAGCTGAGTCCCAATTAGTTGCAAAACAAGTCCTTCAGAAGAAGTCCTTCAGGATAATCACCAACCTTTATCTTCTTTGACACCCTGCCAAAGGCCTTACTTGGCAAAGCCCCACGAAGTTCAGAAACAAACAAGAGATGCCGACTGTAAACAGAGTTAGCAATGTTGCTTTCCTGCAAAAGGCCCAAGTGCCTTTGTTTCTCTTTTAAACCTTATGGGAGGGGCCAATCATTTCCAGGCCTTACTTCTGAGTTGTCCCTTTTGCTTTAGCTGCTCTTTCCTTCTGGCAGCTCTGTGCATGCGTGTCTGCTGTCCAACTCTGGGGGCTCCGGAATCTGCGCATCACTCCCAGATGGCCCTGGCCCTGGCTCTGTCTCTGCCTCCGGTGCAGAGCCCTTGCCCGGGTCTTCCCCAGACTCCAGGACTGGCCCATGTTCCTCCCCAGCCTCCTCACTGTCCGACTCTACTGCCAGCTCCGCAGGCTGCTGGTGGACCACAACACCATCTATTGATCATCTGAAAGTTTTGGCCCAGTTCTGGTAGCCCCATTTAATAGCACTTCCAATAGGAGATTTAGTTTAAATAATCTATTATTCTTCCAGCCAAATTAGAGTAGCTACAAACTAACCCATATTCTTCTTTTTTTTTTAGAAGTATCCTTGAAATAGGCTAGTTTATAGTTAGTATTCTTCTGGTTGGCCATGATCTTCCTAATATGTGTTGTTTCTTTTTATTTATAGGCCACCTAGAAGATTATATTAGAGGATTCAGCAGGAACATATAACATTTTTCAAGGTGAGGGCACGAATGCTCTTGGAATGGCACAACAGGGACTTCATTTCACAATATACACAGGGGCAGGATAAAAGAAGTTGGCATAGCCAAGATATAATCGATATAATTTACTCAGGGTTTAAATTTAATTAACTACATGCAGTTAATTTGATTGTTCTCTTTCTATGTAATAATTTTTGTATTTTACACATGCTCACACAATCAACCACTTGAAAAGAAAAAAAAAATCTCTACATGATTCTGAGTAGGGATGAGGAAATGGTTAACTCTTTTCTCTTTATGCAGCTTTCCCCTATGAAAATCTTACCCAGCCAGTTTCAACCTAAAAATAGGTGAACTGGAGCAGAGATAATTTTTTGTAGAAGGTAAAAGCCCTGGAAGCAAGGGTTGAAACTCCTCCCCTAGCTCTATCTTTCGAGATCTACAAACTGCTGCATTCAAAAGATACAAATATCTAGTTCTAATAACTTTTTAAAACGTAAAAAATAATACATTATTTGGCTTTTCAAGGAGGAAAACTTTGGTTACTTGATGCTGTTATTTACTTCTCTGGCAAATGTATACAACTACCCATCTCACACATCACTGAAGGGCAAAGTTTTAAAAAGTAAAATAAAACAAAGTAACCAAAAACATCACATCAATAATTTAAAAAAAAACAATTTAAATGTAAATAATTAACTATAAAATATTATATTAAAGTTTACTACCTTTTGGGGGGGGCAGGTTGGTACAGGTATTTTTTAACTTATGACTGTTCATTCAGCAACCTTTTGAAATAATGATGGTGCTTATGCCCCTATCTGAAGTTCCAACCATCGCTGCATCGCTGCATCTTTGTCATGTTGTGAAAATTTGGGCGCTTGGCAGCATGATACCTTTATGACTACAAGAGTGCTGCATATCCCCTCCTTTGGACTGAGAGGCCACAGCTGGTTAGTTCCACCAGCAAATGAGCTTCCTCTCCTCTCCTCCCCACCCCCTGAGAGGCCTAGCTCTTTTCCCTGTCCACCATCTTCACCATGTGTGGTGAGGCTCAGCTAGAAAGCCAGCAAAGGGTATCTTCCTCAAGGCTAGAGAGGCGATCTTTCTCAAGGGTGGCCAGAAACAAGAACTTTACTGACTGATTTCCTGCTCCTAGCTCACCTTGAGAAAAATTACCTCTGTAGCCTTGAGGAAGATTGCTATCACTAGCTTTCTGGTCAAAAAAGTAGTGAAGATAATTTTTCTCAATGCTGGAAAGAATCTTGCTAGCAAAGCCAATTTTCTTCAATACTAGAGAAGAGGAGTCCCTTGTGCTGGTGTGTTTAGCTAGTCAAGGCTTTCTAGACTGTGGAAGGTTTCCATGTGTCAGTGAGCCTAGCTAGCTAAGACCTTCTGGGCACTATGAGCCAGTGAAAAGACCCAGATCTCCCAGGAGTGGTGGAGGGGAGAGTATTCAGCAATGGGCCTAAACATTTGAGACTTCCCATCCCATGGCACCTTTTCATGTGCTGGTGGAGATGGCCTCACCAATCCCTTGATGCACCTATGCATGGTTGTTTAATTACACTAAAGGGAGAACTGAGATCATGGACAATGAGTGAAGCAGTTACCTGGGTGCCTCACTTAACAACCACAACAATTTACAATAAAAATACCAGGTTCAATTCTGGTTGTCAGTCAAGGACTACATGTATATATTTTTAATTTTATAGCTGGATCAACTAACTATTAATTGAGAATGGACTGTGTGCAGAATGGTCTAATGTTTCTTGCATATCAAGATTTTAATATGATGAATAGTATTTTAGACTCTGCAGAATTGATGCAGCAAACTGTTTTATATAAGCATTGTCATTATTCCTCTGAAAAGTAGCACACATTAGAGGCTGATTATCCTGTTACTATTAAGGGGGGCCTTATTTGTCTATGAACATGACAGTTTTAAGTTCAATGAAGATTGAATCTACATTGTTCCTACTACTTAGGTTGGTATTTTCATCTACTACAAGCTGTGCAAAGTAGTACCAAGCTAAAAATACCAACCTAAGTAGTAGGAACAATGTAGATTCAATCTGGATAGTCTTTCTTAAGACTGCTTATTTTAAGGAATGATCTTTCAATTTCCCTAAAAGCTTTCTGCTGCAAGTTGTTACTCAATATTAACTTCTGGATTACATTGTATAAATAATGTAAGTTCTCTGAAACATTATATACTAAAGATTTCTCTACATTTCTAATATACAGGGGAAAAAGTTATGTTTGCAATTTCCTAAATAAAAGCACAACATCCGAACCCTTCATTCTTTTTACAGCCTCAATATAGTGATGTTATTTTCTACATAGTTGTGTCTAGTAAATTCTATGAAGATCAGGATGCTGGATCAGTGGTCTGATCCAACAGGAATGCTTTAGTTTTCTCATTTATGGTCTGTCAATTTAAAGTAGATTTGTAGTATAGCCTACTGTTTTAACAATAATAAACAAAAACTTTAAATTATTGGTCTTTAAAATTAGTCAGAAAACAATAGTGATGCAATTCTAACCGTTTATGATGGAAAAAGTAATTTCTATAGTATTCTAGTCTTCTAAAAGGCTGTGAATAATTATGTAGAGGTGTCAATACTTTTTCAAAGAAAATTATATAATTCTCCTCCCTACCACTAGAGAAGAGACAGTTTTAATTAGAATCTGGAATGTTTTTAGATCCTTTCTTATGGAATAATGGGATGACAGAAATCAATTCCTTTATCTTCTCTTTTTAATCAAAATTCAAGTCCTTTTTACCAGGCTTTTGATGCAGTTCTGCATAAGTGATTCACAGCAAGTAAAATGGCAAATCTTCTGCTTTCAGGGAACATTGTAATTCATAAAGTAAGCTAAGTAATTCACATACTTAAAACTTCAATGGCATGTGCTTTTCTGTGAAGCCTTGGAGACTTGAGCACATGGAATTTGTGGTGTTTTTTTCCCTTCCAGAAATTATACTATTTGCAATCTCACAATTAATTCAATGGATTGCTTACTCAGTCAAGTGTATAGTTTGGAATGACTTACAGTATTAAAAGTATGTTTAATAATGCAAAGATGATTATCCATTATTTAATGATGCTCATCATGGTCAAACTGATCTTTAGGGATGCATGCCTAAGCAAAAAGTGGCATTATATGACCTTGGATGGTCTCTGAAAGGCTAAGCAGGGCATCATCGGGCTATTACTATGATGTAAGATCAATATAAAGACTTTGGGCTGTACGTTAACTGTAAAGTAAGAAAACGGAATGCAGAAAGAAAGCTGGTAAAAATCTATCAGCATGTTATTGCCAAGGAAACTACCATTAGTCCTCCACTTACAATCATTCTCTTAGTGACTGTTTGAAGTTGCAACGGCAATGAAAAAAGTGAATTATGAACAATCCTCATGACCATCGCAGCATCCTTCCTGGGAAGCTGTTGCTTCACTGTAATCCATCACAAAATATGTATTTCTCTTTAAAAAATCCTCTGTTCTGAAATAACTAATTCCCATCATTCCTTTAGGATTGCTCCCAAAAGGAGGAAGAAGAGTATAAAAGGTACTGTAATTCCTCTTTGTTACATATATAAACTTTATATTGTGTTATGGATCATTTTATAGTGTTATGAGCTGGGTGGTATAGCAGTATTGTTAATTTTAGTTAAACAGTCATAGCACGTATTCAAAACTGTAAAAGAAGTTAGGCCTTAAATATATGCTACTTTGAGAGAAACCCAGTCTTTAATTCAATTTAAATTATGTCAAAGATTTAACTTTGGAAAGAGAAAAAAAACTAAAAAGTATCAATTACATTCTCCAGCTTGCTTCTTTCCCTTTCATAATTACTTTTTTTCTTATATTTTTCTTCTACTTTACTTTCACAGCAAGATTACAAAAAAATAACATAGTATAAAATACAATGAAAGAAACAATGAAATATTAAAGACAACTGATAACCAACAACAAAACTAACCAGAACCAAGAAACAGAAAATATTTATATTCTGTAAATTGCCTTGAATCACCATGTGTGAATAGGCGGCAATATAAATTCTATAATCAATCAATCAATAAATCCCCTCAAATAAGTAAATAAATAAATAAATATAAATACTTGAGGAATAGCAAGTTGCTTTAGGTTCATTCTCTTGTTTTACACATTTATTGTAGGAAAGAAGGTGATAGGATTTGGATTTCTCTTTATCAGTTCCTTAAGATAATAGATTGGCAAGAATGTTCCCCGGCACGCCATCAACATGTTGGAAATGCAATCACCACAAAGGCACCTATTACCATATGTGGTGGACCTGCCCAATGGCGAAACAATATTGGCAAAGGATCAAAATACAAATAGAAGAAATAACACACCAAAAGATAGAACTAAGACCAGAAAGCTTCTTATTAGGCATAGTGAATGGATATTATGAAAAAGAAACAACCTATTTAATTATACATATGATAACAGCAGCACAAATACTATACGCGCAACACTAAAAGAGTAGTGATATACCAACACCAGATAAAGTAATCAATAAAATTATGGAATGTGTGGAATTAGATAGACTCACAAAGGAATTACAAAATAGGGAAGAACATGACTTTTACTTAGTATGGGAAAAGTGATATAGTTGGCTGAAAGATAGGAAAGAGATGAAGCAATAGGAAGTAAATAAAATGACCAAATACAATATGATGGAATCAAAGAACAGACATAGGTCAACAAAGATCAATATTAGATAGACAAAAGGGAATGACCACATAAGGAAGAGTCAAAATACAAAGAGAAATGTATATTATAGTTGCGACAAACTGGACATGTATTGAAATGGATGTTTATATGTTTTTATGTTTTGTACGTTTCATTGTTCTGTTTAGTTTGTACTTATAAATAAAAATTGGAGGAAAAAAAATAAAAAAAAATAAAATGAGTAGAAAGTCAAAAAAAAAAAAAGATAATTTAGCCTTTGGAATGACAGCTGCCAGGCCACTAGGGCAGGGCAACATTTATGAGGGTGGGGGAGAGAAATAATCATTTCTTCTCCTTTTCTGTTCTGGATACTTGCAGTTGAATGACCCTAACAGAAGAGTGGCCATTCATAAGGAGTGTGTCAATTGTTTGAGCTTCAAGATCAAATTTCTAAGCCAAACCAATTATGTGGAATTGGAGATTCAATTGTTTGGTAGCTTTCAGAGAACACCTTATTATAGGAAGAGATTCCACTGTGAAAAAACTTTTCTAAAAAGGCCCCTGGGATAGGAACTTAATCCCTTAAAGGTGCTTAAAGTGAAACTTTTTTTAAAAAAAAAACAATGTTGATTACAGCTACAGCTGCAGAAAATCAGGGGAAAGGATATTGAATACCTGAAAAATGAACAACACTCAGGCCCCAGTAATACTGTCAAGACATCAATACAATGGAAATTACTTGTGAAAGATCTGAAAAGTTCCCTTCAGTTTTCCAGCTTCCCATCCACAATATGTATTATGGTCAAACAAGCAGCTGTCAAGTTTAACAAACATATAATCATGTCCACTTCTGCTATCCATTTAAAATTTCATAATGAAAGCAAAATATATGACTGTACCTGAATTATCTGTTTTTAAAGAAAACCGAATGAGCTTTCAGTAAAACAATAATCAAGTTATTTGGTTAAGAAAAAAAATTAGATAAATCTGAATAGTTCAGACTGATTTAAATAAACAAAAGCAAGAAAGTACATCAGCATGAATTCATTTTTTTAAAAGAAAGTCCTGCTTCCTTTCTCAAAGATGTAGGATTGTTTCTTTGTTTTCTTCTGACAAATGTACTCTAATTTTTACAAGGACAAATATTTCATCATTGTGCCATGTATAGCCCATCCTTTGCTCAAATCCCAGGTACATCGAATATAGACTTGATTCATATTTCTTTGGAGAAAACCCAGCCTTTGAAATGATAATGCTTATGATTTATCGGACTAGTTTTCTATGGCTCAGCTAGCTTAAGGGATTGACAGTGAGATACCAAACATTTCATTTGGGGGGTTTTATATTGGTTCAGACAGAGCCAGAAAATCTTGCTTATAAGATCAGCCCATTCCAGCAGGTGTGTATAAACCTGGCAGGCAAAAGCCAAGGAGTGTGAAATTGGTTTGGTAATTGGACAGAGAGACTAAGTGATTAAAAACAAAACAAAACAAAGCACCCTGGCTTGATTGCCACCTGAAAGGGGCTTCACAATTGGATGGGCAGAGAAGGAGCCTGGCTATCCACCCAACAGCTTCCAGTTCTCCCTCTCATTTTTTATAAAGTGAGGGCTTTAGAGATACTACTTTATGCTGTACGATATATTCTTTGAGAGCTTTGAAAACCAAGTCAAACAATTTAGTGGCATTGAAAAACAATCAAAAACAGTGTTTTCACTGCAGCAAAAGAAAATGAAAAGTAAAATGGGTACGTATCTTTTACAAGCAGAGTATGATCAACACAAGCATGCATTAAGATACGGGCCCACTTGCATGAGTGAACAGGAAGTGTCATTTCTAAAAACATTAAAATGAATGATCCACCCCCTAGTCATACAATTAGCATCTCGGGAAGCAATCTCAAAGAATAACCCAGAGCAATCTTCTTACCAAAGTGTATCTATTGTGGGCTTTCAGTGAAAAAAAAATCTAATTGCTAGCAACTGAAATGATCAAATACTAATTTTCTAATTTTCTGTTAACCACTCCTTGCATCTTCATAAACTATGGCTCTTAACAATGGAGTTGGAGTTAGATCAGGGGTGTCAAACTCACATGACATATTGGGACTTTTTCCCCCTTCGCTAACCAGGTGTGGGCATGGCCAGCACATGACGCATCCGGCCCGCAGGCCAGGAGTTTGACAGTCCTGATCTAGATAGTAAACTTTGCTGTGGATATCTTCTCAATAATGCTTTGAGGCTATAGGAAACCCTAGGCTTCAACTGAACCCTAGTAAGACAGGGTGGCTGTAGGAAGCAGTACATCTGAGGGTTTATCATCTTTGGTCTTGGATGGGATTGCATTGCCCCAGACAGACCTGGTACATAATCTGGATGTTTTCCTGGCCTTCTGCTTGAGGAGCAGATAACAATTGTGATAGGAGGGCCTTTGCTAAACCTTTTGTGTACCAGCAATACCCCTTCCTAGATCAAGAAGCCCTTTCAGTAACTCATGCCCTAGTCATCTCCAAGATAAACTATTGCAATACAGTCTGCCTGGGTCTATCCTTGAAGAGCATCTAGAAGCTGCAACTATGCAGAATGTAGCAGCTCTCCCCCCTCCCACCCCCAGGGTTGTACATGTAACACCTCTGTTATGCAAGCTTCACCGGGTGCCAATTTACTTGCAAGTCAGGTTCAAAGTGTTGGTTATCGCTTTTAGAGCACTTCATAGCATGGGAACAGGTTACCTGAGGAACTGTCTGTCCCAATTACATCAACCCATCACACCTGGTCAGGAAGGGAGGGCATGCTGAAGATCACCTCAGTTAAAGAATTTCAACTGGCAGAGTCTAGGAAGAGGGCCTTCTCTGTTGTTGCTCCTGCTCTTTGGAATATGTTACCTCCAGAGATGAAGTGAGCCCCCACTCTTCTGGCCCTTCTGAAAAAGGTTAAGAGCTGGCTCTCCCCAATTAGCATGGAGGTCTGTTATGCCATCCTGGGGATATCTGGTGGCTTGAGAGCCTTTTTAACTTTTAACTTTGATTTTTTACTTTTAACTTGTACATTGTAACCTTGTTTTTTAAATTTGTTTTTAATTGTGCTTTTAATATTATTTTATAACATTCTTTATAAACTGCCCAGAATCATTGAAGTGAAATGGATGGTGTAGAAATTTGATAAAATACCGTAAGTAGCTTATGGATAATTAAAATACTTCAAATTATTATTTAATTAAAAATTATTTTTGACAATTTAAAATATAATTCCATGCATTTTACTAAAAAAAAATATATTAAGAGAAAAAAAGAGTAAAAATAATGCCAAGGTCATGGATCCTTAGAAGTGATTTGTGATTGTATCCTTCCTAGGGCTGACAGAATATGACTGGCCCAAGGTTATCCAGCTGGCTTTATCCCTAAGGCAGGACTTCCAGTTTCTAGCCTGATGCCTTAACCACTACACTAAACTAGGGTTGCCGGGTCTGCTTCCAAAAAATAGTGAACAAGCGGGGGTGAGGGTGGGTGTTAAGTAGTAAATTTTTTTAAAAAAATTTCAATTAAATTATATATTTTCTTACAAACATTTTAACACGTATTAAAATAATCACTTCAAAACTTTACTTAAAATTCAAAACATCAAATATATTATAATAATATGTAAAATATTAAATTACATTTTACTTTGCTGTCGTGTGTATTTTTTATTTCACTGCGCAGCTTTGATCAATTCTTTGTGTTTAAGGAATAATTCTTTAATTTCAGTTACAACGTTGAGAAATATTAAAAAATATACAAAGTTCACTTTGAACTGATGGTACAAGCAGTCGGTTACGTTCGTCAGTCCACAAATTTCCCATGATGCTGAAAATTCATTCAATGTTTGCATTTGATACCGGAATTGATGCACAATACTGGAACAGTTTCAGTAAACTCGGAACTGGCTCTTTCTTAAAAAAGTACGTCCACTTATCAAGGGATGAATCGCCCTGCAGATGAACATAAACTTCTTCTAAGGCAGAAATTTCATCGAAGAGAGTGTTGGGTGGAAGTTCTTCTCGCCATGGTGATAATAACCAGATGTTTGTCATTTCTTCTAAAGTTGGAGGATTATTGCGATCAATTAGATTGAAACAACTTAGCATCTCATATACTGAATCAGTGAAATTATACCACTTTTCTAGGTACGCAATGGCTCTTTGATACACGTTGATGGCTTCTTTCTTGAACTTTTGCACGGCATTCTCAGGCAAATGTTTTTTATGTAAGGGAAATAAAACTTTCATTTCAAAAAACTGCTCATCGTATTTTTTTTGCAAAGAATCACGCAGCTTACACGTGATAATGTGAAGATCACATGCAAGAATTTTCTTGCTTTCCAGCTTCAGTAGGGTGTCTTGCATTATTGACATGAAGAAGTGCGTGAAATATAAATACAATTCTGAAATTGTTGGTTCATCAGCCTTTGTGAGTTCATTTTCCTGATCTGAAATAAGGTTCCAGATAACCTTATGGCACTCATCAGATCCAAGAGAAATAAAATACGATTTTAGAGGTATCCAGTTTAAAAGAAGTCTTTCGACCACTTTAAACAAACTTAACCAACGTGTTGGAACATGGCACAAAACTTCATGGAATTCTGACTCGCAAAACACAAAAATGATTTCAACTCTTCTCGTTTCTTCGCAGAATTCGAAAATTCGGCAAAAACCTTCAGCACTACATTTTCGATATCAAAAGATAACTGCTTTAATGAATTTTTTGTGCTGGTGTGTAAAATTTATTTTATTTATTTATTTATTTTTCATATTTGTATACCGCCCTACTCCCGAAGGACTCAGGGCAGTGAACAGCCATAATAAATACAAATACATATAGAAGTTAAAAACTATTAAGAAACAGATTAAGTAATTTAGGCTCAAAGATTAAGAACATCCAAATTTATCTAAAGAGGTTTAAAACCCAATTTAAAAGCCAGTTTAAAAGCCAATTAAAAAGGGAGAGTTAGGCCAGACCAGCTTGTTGGAATAGAAATGTTTTCAGGGCATGGCGGAATATGCGTAAGTCTTGGATGTTTCGTAACTCCGGGGGAAGCCCGTTCCAGATGGTAGGTGCCCCCACAGAAAAGGCTCTCCCCCTGGGGGCCGTCAGTCGACATTGTTTGGTCGACGGCACCCCGAGGAGTCCCTCTCTATGGGAGTGAACTGGTCGGTGAGAGGCTATTGGTGGCAGGAGGCGGTCTCGTAAGTACCCTGGTCCTGAGCCATGGAGCGCTCTAAAGATAGTAACCAAAACCTTGAAGCGCACCCGGAAGATCACTGGGAGCCAGTGCAGCTCGTGCAGGAGGGGGGTTACATGAGAGCGCCACATTGCTCCCATTACCACCTGCGCGGCCGCATTTTGGACCAGTTGGAGCCTTCGGGTGCTTCTCAAGGGGAGCCCCATGTAGAGAGCATTGCAATAATCCAGGCGTGAGGTGACAAGGGCGTGAATGACTGTGCGTAACGAGTCCCGATCCAGAAAGGGATGCAACTGGCGAATCAGGCGAACCTGATAAAAAGTCCTCCTGGCTACAGCCGTCATATGCTCTTCAAAAGACAGCCATGAGTCCAGTAGGATGCCCAAGTTGCGAACCTCATCTGTGGGGGCCAACGACTCGCCCCCAATAGTCAGAGATGGCGTCAACTGACTATATTGGGACGACGGAAACCACAGCCACTCGGTCTTGGATGGGTTGAGTCTGAGTTTGTTCCTCCCCATCCAGATCCGTACGGCCTCCAGGCACCGGGACATCACCTCAAGAGCATCATTGGGGTGGTCTGGGGTGGAGATGTACAGCTGGGTGTCATCAGTGTACTGATGGTACTTCACCCCAAAACCACGGATGATCTCACCCAGCGGCTTCACATAAATGTTGAATAGAAGGGGCGAGAGGACCGGTCCTTGTGGCACCCCACATATAAGGGGCCTCGGGGTCGACCTCTGCCCCCCTGTCAATACAGACTGCGACGGTCAGAGAGAAAGGAGGAGAACCACTGTAGAACAGTGCCCCCCACCCCCAACCCTTCCAACCGGTGCAGCATGATATCATGATCGATGGTATCAAAAGCCACTGAGAGGTCTAGTAGGACCAGGACAGAGGAGCAACCCCTGTCCCGAGCCCTCCAGAGATCATCAACCAATGCGACCAATGCTGTCTCTGTGCTGTACCCGGGCCTGAATCCCGACTGGAACGGATCTAGATAATTCGATTCATCCAGGTACTGAGGCAGTTGTCGTGCAACCACACTCTCAACAACCTTTGCAACAAAGCGAAGGTTGGAGACAGGACGATAATTTGCTAATACAGCTGGATCCAGGGAGGGCTTCTTGAGGAGGGGCCTCACCACCGCCTCTTTCAAGATGGTGGGAAAGACACCCCCACTCAAAGAAGCATTTATAATCTCCTGGAGCCAGCCTCGCGTCACCTCCCGGGAGGCCAGTACCAACCAGGATGGACACGGGTCCAATAAACATGTGGTCGCATTTAGTCTGTTCAGTATCCTGTCCACGCTTTCGGGAGTCACAGGATCAAACTCTTCCCAAATAATATTATCAGGACCTGCCCCTGTCATCTCCTCTGGATCAATCCAGTCAGAGTCTAGCTGTTCACGAATCTGAGCAATTTTGTCATACAGATATTGTACAAAATCCTCAGCTCTACCCTCCAAGGGGTCTTCCCACATCTGTTGATGGAGCAGAGAGCGGGTCACCCTAAACAGGGCAGCTGGGCGATTATCTGATGACGCAATAAGAGTAGAAAAGTAGTTACTCTTCTCTACTCTTATCACCACTAGGTAATTCTTAATACGAGATCTTACCAGTGTTCGGTCGGATTCAGAACGACTAGCCCTCCAACTGCTCTCTAGGCGTTTTTTCCGGCGCTTCATCTCCCTCAGCTCCTCAGTATACCAAGGAGCCAGGTGAGACCGGCACCGGGTCAGAGGCCGCAAAGGCACGACTCGGTCTAAAGCATCAGCCGCCGCCCTATCCCAGGCGGCCACTAAGTCCTCAGCCGAGTCGTGTGCTAGAACCTCAGGAAATGGCCCAAGCTCCATCTGGAATCTCTCAGGATCCATCAGGCGCCTGGGGCGGAACCACCTGGTCAGTTCCGCCTCCCTGCGGCGGGGTGTGGCGGTTCGAAGGTCCAGGCGAAGGAGGGAGTGATCTGACCATGACAAGGGTTCAATCACTATATCCCCTATCTCGAGATCACTCAACCACTGTCCAGAGACAAAAACAAGGTCCAGTGTGTGTCCCCCCATGTGAGTAGAGCCATAAATTAACTGGCTCAGGTCCATAGCCATCATGGAAGCCATGAACTCCCGAGCCACCTCAGATGTCTCGCCAACTGATGACAGGTTAAAATCCCCCATGACCATAAGCCTGGGGGTGTCAACAGCCACCGCGGCTATAACATCAAGCAGCTCAGGCAGGGCTGCTGCCACATGGCAGGGAGCCAGGTACATGACTAGCAAGCCCAACTGCACCCTATGACCCCACTTCACAAGAAGGGACTCACATTCAGCCGTCTGAGGAACAGTGGCCTCCCTTGGTCCAAGACCTTCGTTAATAACAACTGCCACCCCTCCGCCCCTCCCCTGAGACCTTGGTTGATGGAAAGCACGGAAACCTGGTGGGCACATATCAACAAAGGGGGCTCCCCCTTCCTGGCCCAACCAGGTCTCCGTAATTCCCGCCAGGTCTGCACCCCCCTCCTGAATAAGATCACAAATGAGGGGGACTTTATTTACCACGGACCTGGCGTTGCACAGCATCAGCCGAAGGCCTGGGGCCCGAGGTTCCGTACAACCTGGGGAACGAGAAGAGCTTTGAGGGTCGGAGCGCGCCACCGCTTGTAAACAGCGAGGACGCACTCCCGTAGGATGATGTGGCCCCCTGCTCCCACCATATCTGCCCCTCCCACCTACAGTATCGATGTTATGGGCATCTGTATCGTAAGATCTAATCATCTCCTTGAGCCCAGAGTTCACACCTCCCATGCCACGCCCTACGGCTGGCCCAGATACCCTCCCCCGCGGGTCTTCCCCCGAACCCACATAATCTACCCCCCTCCCAGAATCCCTTAAAATCTTATTAAGAAATTTCCCTAAAAAAACCCCATAACCCTCTTTTTGCTGTATGCCATCTCTCCGGACTCCAAAGTCCGTCATCGAGATAGGCCCTCAATAAAGAAGAGGGCCAGACCTGCGAGAGGGGGGCATCTTGCAGTTTGAGGAGTTCTCCCAATGAGTACATTTTGTAGCTAGATAGTCTATAGCTGGTAGGCATGTCCTAGTTATCCAGGGTCCTGTGGAGAGAGTATCAATTAGAGGTACAAGTCATTTTAGTCCCGCTGAACTCTCATATCAGTGGTAGAAAGAGCCATTTTGAACTCAGATGTGAACATCGATCACCCTCTCACGGCAACCAGATATGAGGGAGAAAAACAGCAGCTATAGTCCTGTTCTTTCAATGTTGTACCTAGGCATAGATGGAATAGCCAATCCTTGAGATTAGAGATACAGATAGTCTGTGGGAAATATATATAAAATGTGATTATTGCAATGAGCAGCTACAATATTGTCATTTTCCAGCAATAATTTTTGTTAAACAAATTTGTTTACTCCATAATTGAGCGATGCATTATCTGCTGAGTAAGCTGAAACATTATTTATTTCCAATTCGTTATCACTAAGAACTCGACACAGCTGATTTTTTATTGATGTAGAATCTTCGAAAGAATCCTCATAAAAGTCTAAAATTTTCACACACAGTCCTTCTTCACAAGTAAAATATTGTGCAACAACGGGATACATTTTGTGATTTCCCTTGTTTGATGAGTCAGTGGAGAGAGAAAATGGAATTCCAGTTTTAAGATCATTGAGAACCAACTCAATAGAAAAAGGATACAAAACCTCATTGACAATAGCTGATGATTTGGTTCTTCCACAAGACATCTTTTTTACAATTTCTGAATCATCAAAAATTTGCTTCATTAACTTAATACCGCAATCTTGAGCCAGGAAAGAAATATGGTGTTTGATCCCATGATAAGTTTCAGCCATTTCAGCTACAGTCACTTTCTCACTGTAAGAGGAGTCTTTAACAATGAAAAATGAATTGATTCGCTTGTTGCTGGAAGCTATTTTCTCCTTATCTAAATTTTTTGTGCTTGCATGCTGTGTGACAGCTTTTATACCATTATATTCAATTGTGAACGATTTCTGACACATTTTACAGTAGGCCGTCGTATTTGTTCTGTCGGTTTCGTTATTGGTTTCATTGTTTCCATGCAAAAAGCTTCCCAGTCTTTGGTGTATTTGCACACTCCTCTCTTTCGTTTTAAAGAATTCGAAATCTCACCACTGTCACTCTCATCATTCGACGCCATTTTAGGTCAGTCGACACAAGCTACAATACATTTTAAAAATGTGAACTGTACATAATTTTATAATATATTTTTATTTTAATCTCATCATTAATTTTTTTGGAGAATCGAGTTCAATGGATATTCGATCTTTGTCTCATTCTAACTTATGAAAAAAAAGACAAAACGCGATTTTCCTATCCTTATTCTCTTAGGCTGTACAGCTTTAGATTACGTAACATTTCATCATAAAGCTTTTGAATAAAAAAAAATGTCCACTATTTTGTGAAAAAAAATAGTGAACATAATGTGAAAAAAGTGGACTGTCTGCTCAAATAGTGGACACCTGGCAACCCTATGACTAAACAGGCTTTCTAACATATTATTTGTTATGGTTAAATACTGCTCAAATCAAAGTACCATCGCTGGTGTGTACATGATATACAGTATCTCACACATACAATTTCTCAAAGGTATGTCTCCCACTCCACTGGTAAAAATAACCAACACAGAAAAGAGTTGTCCAATTCCTATCAAACTACTGTCAAAGGCAACAAAGGCTCATTTATAAATTAATGAATATGTTAACTGTCAAGAGTGAAAGCACTACTGCCTCTCCGGGAGTATTATGTGTTCTGGAACAATTACAAAAAAAAGTGTCCTGCCCTCTATTCATCCCCCCTGCTTTTTGTTGTCATTTTCGTACAATTGGCAATATGGGAAGTGTTATGGGAAGAGTCCTGGTGGCCCTTCTCCCCTGATTGCTCAGTTTGACTGGCTGACCAGCTCTTGAAAGAGTCCTGGTTGTGCCAAACATCTTCTATCTGAGAATTATGGAGGCCACTGTGATCTTAGGAACCTTCAGTGCAGCAGAAATTTTATTGTAGCTTTCCCCAGATCTGTGCCTTGCAATAATCCTGTCTTTGAGCTCTGCATGCAGTTCCTTTGACCTCATGGCTTTTGCTGGGATACAGTATGCATTGTCAGCTGTGAGGCCTTCTATAGAGAGGAGTGTGCCTTTCCAAATCATGTCCAATCAATTTAATTTACCACAGGAAGACTCCAATCAAGGTGTAGAAACATGTCAGCAACGATCAAGAGAACTGGGAGGCACCTGAGGTAAATTTCACATTTTGTTGCAAAAGTTCTGAACACTTATGCCAATGTGTTATTTCAGTTTTTTCTATTAAATAAATTTTCAGACATTTCTAGAATTCTGTTTTCATTTTGTCATTATGTACTGAGTGTAGATTAATGAGAAAAAAATGAATTTCAACAACTGTAGAATCAGGCTGCAGCATAACAAAATTGACAAAAGTAAAGGGAGTCTGAATACTTTCTGAATGCACTGTACGTCTCTCTGTCCTTGTCCATAGAGAAAAATGGCAACCCTAAACAAGGCACCTATTAATCATTCTTCATTTCTCAATGTAGCCAGGTGTTCAATGAAACCCTGATCTTTTTGACAATTCCTGGCTTTTAACCCTATTAACAAAAACACACCTGGGAAAGCTTTCCCCCTTAACCCTTTCTCAACACTTTGACAAAAACACAGCTGCTCAACAGTTAATTTCAAATGTAATTGCCAAATAGTCACAGGAACAAATCATTTGGTATGTGTACTTAAGGAAAAGCAATAATTACCCAGGAAAAGAATAACTGCATTACAGTCTTTTAAATATTTTTAAATATTTTGAAGGCATACACTTGAAATAGAAAATATGGGATATATTTTTGTTTTAGCTTCAGACCATTATATGTCAATACAATATATTTATTCAGCACTAAAAGTTTGTTATTCCATCTATCCACCACTATTCATTTATTGTACTTTTTTGCATATCAAATGCAATTTTCATCCACTGAAATACTTAACAGAATGATTGCTTTAAGGCCAGTATCCCTTTTAATGCAATTTAATTCCATTATCCAATTTGCTTGAAGCATTTTGCTAAGAATACTGAGTAATGAAAAACACTTCAGTCCATCTTGTCACTAACTTTAGCTTTCTGTTTAAATCTTTGTTTCTGGGAAAAAACACATGATTGTATCAATACTCTTAAAAGATATCTTGTTGGAATTAAAACTATATATAGTAAGTGCAATCTTTCACTGTTTTTCATATATTCCACTGAAATCTAATCTCAATGAGTTCTTTTATCACATATTCTTACCACCGGCTCGCTTTGCGCACATGTGCCCAGCCTTCCGCACATGTGCCCGGCCTCGAAAACATGGCTAAATAGGACATCTTTACACCGGGGTGGGTGGGCTGGCCCACGTGATCTCCGCTACCGGTTCACCTGAACCAGTACGAACCGGCTGAATATCACCACTGGTGATACCTCAAAAAACTAAATGAGGGAAGGGGGGGGATGGAAAAAGAGAGTAATATCTGTTTTCTCAAAAACATTCTCTTCAGTTAAATACGAGATCTGCTTCCCACAAGTTTCATAGCCATGTAGAACTAGGGTTGCTTCTCTAACACAACCCCACTAAATTTATTGGGACCATAAGTTACAGAAATACTAGGGCTAAATCTGTATTTTTCAGATAACAAGATAATTTGGTTGCTGGGCTACAGCAGTCTAACAAATCATCCCCTCAATTTCTTATCATAATAGCATTATAGGAACAATAGTGAAGATTAGAATCACTATGAATGTTCAAACAACACTTATTTGAGCTGCTTAAAGATATTTAGATTTTTTTAAAGTTCTGCTAGAGTGTTGCTCTTTCTAATTAACATTTCACAAACTATACTTATTGATGTTCACTTTTAATAACTGGAAATCAACCCCATTATGATTAATTATGAATTGTTATCAAAGAAAATATTATATAATATTTACATTCTACACAGGGCTACCCTGCTTGTCACACTCTGTGGTAATTTGCTAACTTTCAATTAACAGTTCACACAATAGGGAAAATATGTTTTGAGCAGAGATTGTTCATGTGGTAATAAAAATAATAATTAAAGAAAACTAGGTTATTCACAGTTACATTGCTTGAAATAATCTTGTGTGTTTACAAATGTCAATATATTGAATTTTGCTTCAGATAGCTTCCTATTGCACTTTAATTCTCCCTATGTCTCTAATAATTCATTTATTTTGCTTACTCTGCAGTCAAAATCATGGTTTCAATTTCTCAGTAATAGAAATCTGCCAAAGGCAAACTTCCATACCATAACCTCAATTATAGCTTACAAAAGAGAATTCTTCACTTATTTTCTGCTGGAGTTGACACTTCACCTTAAATGAAAAATCCTATAGACTATTGGTTGACAAAAATACAAAGAATAAAAGACTATGTAACAAAGAGGAAAATTTAAACAAGATTAAAGAGTAGCATTTTACATTTCTGCTGTTCTCATGGACTGAAATATAATTTCAGGCATAATTATGACTACATTTGTAAGTAAATGAATTGATACACAACAAAATGTAACACTTGCCTCAGTAAACTATCCATCTGTATGAGGATATTAAAATAGTTCTCTATTTTTTCAGAATGCATTTCAAAGAGAG
This sequence comes from Arizona elegans, assembly GCA_022577455.1. NCBI lineage: Eukaryota > Metazoa > Chordata > Lepidosauria > Squamata > Colubridae > Arizona > Arizona elegans. Next base: position 181,318,020 of record JAKOOJ010000001.1, read on the forward strand.
ACATAGAATGTGGTTTATTGAGTGAAAAATAATGTTAAATAAAAAGAACCTGCATTAAATGATAATTCAGAAGTGAAGATGCTTCTATCTATCTATCTATCTATCTATCTATCTATCTATCTATCTATCTATCTATCTATCTATCTATCTATCTATCATCTATCCATCATAAAGCATATAAAGATTGGGTGACTTCCAATCCTTTTTTAAAGAAAAAAACCCAATTTATGTGTACATGCCAATAACTCTGTAGAAAAATTCTACCCTCAGGTAGTAATTTGATAGAAAGAAAAGAAAAAAGACAATATAGCATACAGCATCTGTTTATATCATAATCTTGTAGTTTGTTTTAATACAACGAATGTATTCAATGTCAATTTGTAGATAAAAGACAGCATCATCTACTCTTATATTGGTTGAGCATTAATTCATACCAGCTGAAACTAAAATAGGGGTTCTTGGAAAAAAAGTTGCATCACATATATTAGCAATATAGAATTATGCATTTGAGGTAAAATAAAATCAATCTAAGTGAAATACAAATAGAGAGATCAAAGATCATCTGGAGCCTTGCAAATTTTGTGCATTGTCAAGGGCCATTATTTAATACAAAGGATTAGAAAAGGGAAACAATGCATAGAAGATATAATATTGATTTTCTCCATTTATCTTATTGTAGAATCTAAAACAGAAATGAAAAGAGGAAAAAAGCTACTCTCGTCCAGGATCCAACTCCTTAGCACAACTACAAAGAACACCTGCATAAAGCAGAGCACAGTAAGTCACAACCAAAAATCAGACACCCTGCTAAAAGACAACAGTAGATTAAGCAACTACAACTAGGAAGGGGACCACAGTCAAGGAATGAAATAAAACTGAATCAGCACTAATCAAACACTTCTTACTAAACCATTAATAAAAACAGAAGTAGTTCTGATTTTTCTGTTTTCTTTTCCTTTCTGACTGACGTTTCACATGCTGCATATGTAATTATGGTAGTTGGTTCATTTATTGATTCAACACATTTCTAGCTTGACACAAACAAAAGAGTCTCTTAACAATTAGGGTTTGTGGGTCTTTAGGTAACACTCCCTGAATGGCTGCAGATTGTATTATGCATCAGTTCTCAAATATTCCAATAGTATGAAGTTGAAGTTACAATAGCATTGAAAAAAATGGCTTATGACTGTTTTTCACACTTATGACTTATGCACAATCCTCATGGCCATGTGAAATTCAGATGCTTGGCAACTGGTTCATATTTATGATGGTTGCAGTATCCTGGAGTCATGTGATCACCTCCTGAAACTTTCTGACAAACAAAGTCAATGGGGAAGCCAGATTTACTTAACAAACATGTTACTAACTTTATAACTGCAGTGGTTCACTTAACAAAGGTTGTAAAATGAGGCAAAGTTCACTTAACAACTATCTTGTTTAGAAACTGAAATTATGGGCTCAATTGTGGTGGTAAGTCAAGAATTACCTGTAGTCAACAAACGATGAATAAACACTTCACTATTTATTGTAATACATGACCACTGTCATTGTTATTAATGGTTTCTAGGCACTAGGTGCTTAATTAATGGTTAATGGTTTCTGAGTGCATCTAATTCTATTCCAATCCAACTCTTTGATATTATTAAAATTGTTTCCAAGCAAATAATCAAAGATAAGCATTTAGTGCAGTTATATCAGGTAGTTTATGCTTGTGTTGTTAGTTGTCAAGTCCATTGTGACCCCTTGGACAATGTTCCTCCAGGCCTTCCTGTCCCCTACCATCCTTTGAAGTCCATTAAAGCTCAATTATGCTTGTACAATTAATTAATTGTTCCATTACAGCTATTAAACTTTACATTTCAGACTCTATCAATGTGCTAACTTCTTGGTGGCCAAAAAGCTGTTTATCTAAGGCAGGGGTGTCAAACTCGTAGTGTCATGTTGTCATCACATGACGTATTATGACTTTTTCCCCTTCGCTAAAATGGGGGTGGGGGTGGCCAGCGTATAACGCATCCGGCCTGTAGGCCGTGAGTTTGACACCCCTGATCTAAGGCAGAAAATATCTTGATTCTAGTTTATGAACTATATTTATCTTGTTCTTTTTCCATTTTACTTCCATACTCACTTTTCAAAAGTATTTCCTCAGAGTAGGGCCCTCCAAGAGTGCTCTATGGGCAATATTAATAACCACTGGACAGATACACTAGAGCTCATGGTGTTTGGAGTGCAAAATATTTAAAACAGTTTCACTATTATTTCAAATACAATAGCTATTTTTCTGGCATCTCGATTTTTGGCTTTGTGAGGCTTGAGCTTATAAAACATAGACTTAATGTTGGCTTCAACCCATAGATTCTGAAAACTGGAATATGAATACTATTATAAGGTTCATAATAATATAGTTATTATTCAAGCATAAGTTCTCAAATGTATGGCAGCTTAAATGAACACCACAAGCTATAATGCTCAGATTTGCTTGATTTGGCAGGTAGCAAATCAGGCATTCATGCTGAGAAACTTTAGAGGCATTGCTAAAGTCAGTGGTGGAAGCCAAGGAACAATACTCATATAACATGCCCTCACAGAATATTAAGTCTAGATCTATTAAGGCTGTGCGTTAACTGTTGAAATTTCACTTGTCATCAATTCACAAAGCTCAGTCTTATGTATGATCAGCAAATTTCACAGTCATGAAGCAAATTGCTTTGAGACAGTGGGAAGCATTGGAGGTGCTCATATACTAAATGGCTGCCAGACCTGGCAAACATCTCTCTAATGAAAAAGAATCAATATGAATAGACAACAGTGGTGACAAGCACAGCTAGATTCTACTTAAGAAAATAACAGACTACTCCAAACCCTCCCATCTCACTTTTTTAATTGTATTTTTCTCCTTATATTATCTGTGAAATTAAGGAGATTCTTTGTTGTCAAATTGCATTGTCTTCCATCCAGAGTTTTATCCAATGGAAAAAAATTTTAAAAATGTCTACCAATTTGCAGAATTGTTCCATCATGGATCTGGAAGGAATCTTGGAGGTCACCTACACCTACTCCAATTTCTCTTCAGTGCAAGGTATGCAGTTTTAAATTTTAGTATACAGCATTCTGAAAAAGTGGCTATATAGCTTCTATTTAAACACTTCAAGCAAAATTGAGCTCTCCAGATCCCCAATCAGATATCTCCTCTGTTTATGTTTAGAAAGTTTGTCTTAAGGTTCAGTCAAACATTGTTTTCCTACAATTTTCACCCACCGATTTTAATCCAACCCGAGAACAATTTGCTTGGTAACTTTTGGCTATCTGCATGTTATGTTTTATTTATTTTTTTTAATGCTCCAATCTAAGCATATGGAATAATTTCAACCCATTTTGACCTCCTCCTTTTAGGATATTTTCCACTCCCTATGTTTCAATGATTGCTCCTTCCGGGGACTCGTTTATCAATGGTGTTCTCTAAATGCAGACACTTTTGAGAAAACAGGACAAACTTCCTGAAGTTATTTTTTTCCTAAACATAGCCTTCTTTTTGAAGCAGATGGTCCCATAGGAATTGTTGCTTAAACAGTTGTATCATCAGTATTATTTGTTTGTTTGATAAAGTACTTTCTAGAAGTGCTGCCCAATGACACTTAGAACATAGGATTCTAAAGACTAACCAGTGGTGGGTTGCCCCTGGTTCGCACTGGTTCTATAGAACTGGTAGTAAAACTGGCGGGAGGCTCCGCCCAACGACCCCGACGTCATCAAAACGCTTCTGCACAGAAGAGCGTGTGAGTGAGCGAAGTGAGCATGCGCGTGTGGCCCCGCTGCGAACCAGTAGTAAAGGTAAATCGAATCCACCCCTGAGACTAACCCAATGAACACAAAGGTATAGTGAGGTTCCTTGAAAAAAATCAGAGGAGATGAGTGGTTGACTGAAGAACTACAGTTACAGTTACAAATCCAAGTGTTGTTCACTGAAGCCCACAATCAGCCTTGGGAGGGGGAGGGCTGTAATGAGATGTTGGAAGGCTCCGTGCAGCTGAGTACAACCATTGAACACTCTTGAAGGCAAAATGAAATGAATGTAGTTTTTGATTTTCATGTAAATAGCCTAAAGCAGGGGTGTCAAACCTACTCGCATCGGGGGCCATATCATGACATATCATGATGTTTTTTGCCTTTGCGGAGCCGGGCCTGCATGGGCCATATCCGGCCCATGGGCTGTCAGTTTGACAGGCCTGGCCTAGAGAGAGATGGAGCTTTTATTATTGTTGTTTTTTTAAATTGAAAGGAGATAGAAGCTTTAGAATTCTTCCTATTTGCATTATCTATCTATCTATCTATCTATCTATCTATCTATCTATCTATCTATCTATCTATCAACTGACTGACTGATTGACTTACTTACTTCATAGTTTAAAAATGTCCAATCTGTGACATCTCTGAGTGTTTTACACTATAAAAATGCTAAAACAATGAAAGGAAAAGAGGAAGGAAAAGATTTGCATCAGAAAAAGAAGATTCATACAAAAACAAAACCACATCTTAGAGAGGTTCAACAACAGTCAGGGAAAAAGCAGGCAGGGTCCTTGGTGCTCTGTGCTTGGTGGTTTTCTTGCAGATGTTTCATTACCTATGTAATATCACCAGTGCTAGCAGATCTTCTGTGCATTCTGGAATGTCATAATATTAGGAAGCATGGGAGTCTCTGAGGGGATACCATTCTAGAGTGCAGGTACCTCAACAGAAAAAATATCTGGTAGATCGTCCTACTAGATGATAAATAGTTAGTCTCACAAAATCTGTTATTGGAAACTCAGAACAACATAAGGCATCCAGCTATTGACTAATAGCAAATATTATAAAAGCCTGGTATTTCTGTGAATGCTCTCTTCTCCAAGATGGTTGATTTTATGTATGAATATTCTAAAGGTCTCTTTCAATTTTCCACATAAAAACACTCTTCATAAGCTAACATACCATACATCCCAAAACAAAATCTATTGTAGAAAAAGGATATACTTTTCATAGCTTTTTTAAACATGGGGGGGGGGGGGGAGTCGCATTCATCCTGCACATGGTTTTCTTATACTACAGTTAAATACAACATGAATTTCATTATCAAGCAACTCCGCTTTTTTTTCCCAAATGAAATTAAGATCGGGTCCATGGGCCCAATATTCTTATCCTTCCTCTAAGATAAATTTGTACTTTTCCTTTCTGCCAGAAAGCCACTAAATTTCTGTGCAAGGTAAACACAGCAATTTATATGCTGAGGAGAAATAATTGGATGGTTTTAATTAATCTGCAGTTTTACATTGCTTACTTCAGTTCAAATGCAATGGTTAGTATTCAGTCTACAGTATCTATTTTTCTATTTCTGCATGAAATATATGAAAGATGTAATAGTTAATTGTGCAAATTCTCAAATGTTACATTTTGCTGAAGGACCAAAAAAATCCTTATCTAAGGGAAACGCAATATGACTCTAAATGCCAATATGCAACAGCTGCCATGTACCCTTAATAAGGTAAAGTATAGATTGTTTCTCACTGTAATTTAAATCTTAAAACAGTAAAAGTTTCCTTTCCTGTGATTTGTGGAAATAAATCTCCACAATGTTAAAACAGAAATAGTTGACTTATCCACTAAAGTAATGGTGATGGTGGAGGTTGGGTAATCATTGAAAGATATACTTTTTAATCCAAATGTTCATAATACAATATACAGAATAACATAATATATGATTTAAAAGTTATACTTCCATTAATTACATATATAATGAATTGAAATTATGTCACAATATTTTTGCTCATTTGTCTACGGGCCAGATGCGTAACATGCTGGCCACTCACACACCCAATTTAGCGAAGTGAGAAAAAGTCACAATAGGTCACATAATGATGACATGATGATACAAGTTTGACACTCTTGGTCTACGTCTATAACCACTGTAACAAAAAATTGCTCTTTGCTCTTAAATTCACTTAATTCCTGTGAACTTCCCTCATACTTTAGAACACACCAAGAAAGAAAGAACAAAGTTGTCTTTTCTTTGAGTAGAATTAATAGCAAATATTTATTTCAATAATGGCAAAAAATTGGCAAATATTTTTTCTATTAACCCCTGGTCTCTTCAAGTTAATGCATTTTTGCTCAAAGATCCATAATTGGTTCTTTTCACCTGCATTCCTAAATTCTAGGAAACTAGAGTAAAGTATATGTAACTATAATAATACCGAATCATCCTGATCTGATAGATTACTTTCATGCTTTAACTTTTTGTTGTTGCTATTATAGTGGTGGTTAATTAAGCATCAAAGGTTTTAAATTTTTAATCATATGAAGAAATAAATAAATAATAAAGCAAAATCAAAAGTGTAGAGTTTCTTACAATTGTAAAGAAAAGCTATCAATAGCAAAGAAAAGGTTTGGACATATGGATATGCAATTATTCAGATCATGACCATGGACATATTTTTTTTCTCAAAATCTAAACCCTACACAACCCTAGTTGGTCACTGCATCTGACAACTGGGGGATTGCTACTACAGGAATCACTATCCAATCTTGGATCTTGTTGTGGTCCGCCAGTAGCCTGCAGAGTTGGCAGCGGAGTCGGACAGCGATGAGGCTGAGGAAGAACATGGGCCAGTCCTGGAGGCTGGGGAAGGCCTGGATAAGGGTTCTGTGTTGGAGGCAGAGATGGGGCCGGGGCCATCGGGGAGTGAGGTGCGGACTCCACAGCCTCCAGTGACTGATAGGAGTGAGGCAGAGGAACAGGAGGAGCCTGTTCCTAATGCACGCATGAGAAGAACTGCCAGAAGGCAAAAGCAGCTCAAACAAAGAGGATAACTCAGGAGTAGGACCAAGAGATGATTGGTCCCTCCCATAAGGCTTAAAACAGACCAGCAACGGCATTTGGGCTTTGCCAGAAAACAACATTGGTAGCTTCATCTTCTTCATCTATGTCTTGCGCTCATTTTTGTATCTGTGACTTCTGAATATTTGCCAAGAAAGGCCTTTGGCAGTTTGCCTAATTGGATCAAGGTTTGCAATAGAACTGAGGAATTTGTGTTGGGAGGAATTTGCTTTAATTTAGTTGAAAGAAGCTGGGAATGAAGTAATTCTCAGCTGTTCGAATAAAGTTTGTTTGTTTTTTCACTGACTGATTTTTTCTACTTACTTGGGCCTGGGTCACAACAGATCTCCAGTTTTGCCCCTACCCTCTCCATGGCTTTAACCAAACCTTTAAATCTTAAATAAATGCCCGTAAGGATATTTCTTCATCTGAGTTATATGCAGAAAGAGATTTTATGTGACTATCTATGATTACTCTACAAATTCTAGATGTTAGTGGGGTGTGGATGTGTATATGTAGCTGTAAACATGTATTAGGGTATGGACTATTTTTTTTTTTTTTTGCTTTGTTTCTGTCCACTACTGGTATGTAGCTTCTAGAAAGATTGTGACAAGGGAAGATCACCACAGGATACAATCCAATATTGATATGCTTATGATTACTTAACCACATTGTAAATTATGTGTACATTTAACATTGCAACACCAAAATAACAATTATTTAGATGTATTCCCAGAACACTAAAAATTGGCAATTAAATCTAAATTTTGATTGACAGAACTATTTATGGTGTCGATGAAAATAATGGTGCCTTAGAAGTTCTTCCAATATAAACATAGAAGCCTGTGCTCCTCCTCCTCTATCCATTCTTTTTCATATAGATATTGTACGCTTCAATAGTTGGAAGGGAATTAGTTTGGCGTAATATAACCATAAAAAGATTCCCTTTTCTCATTTCTCCAATGTACTGTTCCAGGCAGGTGGGTCTCTGTGTCTGTGTAAAGGTCTTCTCATTCTCTCTCCCTCTAGGCCTGAATTTTGGTGGAGACATTTTGGGATGAAAAAAACAAAATGTCAAAGAAGGAGAAATTTGTCTGCTATGAAATAGGTGTCCTGTTAAAACACACATTTGGATTTCAAAGAGTGATTTTGTGGGTTTAGACTTCACTTTTACATTTTAAATTGAGTTCCAGCTTTTTGTCTTGGTAGCACCATTTTGGCTTTTCTGAAGTGAGTGTCTCATGAGTGGTCATACTCTCCACAGCAGCTATTTTGCAAAAGTGTATATCCAAGGGGGAAGTCCTTCACTATAACATTGCTTCAGTACTTAAATACAACCATTTAAGTCTGAAAAAATGTTGGGGATATTTTAGTATATTTATAATTCCCATTCCCTGATAGCAAGATATTCTTCTCTCATTATATTTGTGCTGACATGACATGAAGTGCTTAGAAAGTAATTTCTATCATTTCTCCTGTGCCCAACTGGGCTTTTCCCTTCTCCACCTGAGGACTATCTACTATTAACAGCTCTGTGGGAAGAATTTTTAGTAGTTGTTGCTTTTAAGTCATATTTATTATGTTTTTATTTACAATTTTTTATATTGTTCTTTGAGATTATTTTTTCATGACTGTTGGATATGTAACTGTAATAATGAATGAATGAATAAACATCATTAAGAAAGTGTAAGATTCCAACAATCTCATAACTGTATTATGTGATGGAGTTGTATCATGACATTGAAGAAAATACTATATTTTCATATTAATTACTTAGCTGAAAGTTGTCCTTGTCAAGCTAATACTTGGCTAAGTAGCTACTCCATATATTCTCCTAATCAGCAATGTATGTTAATATGCCCAACTAATGCACTTTACTTGATTGAATATGTGTCACCTGTTAAGTTATTTCACCTGTTAAGTTAATATACTTGTTTATGGTTTATAAACTTCAAGAAAGATGCAATTTTGCAAAGTAGAAATAGACAACTGATAAAAATAAAAATTTGTTCCTTGATGTAGAATTTATTCTGGTTTAGGTTATTTCTATTATCATATTATTAAGCTCATTGCATATAACAGTTCATGTACTCATGCTGTTAATAGAGATGCTAAATAAGCCCACTTTTAAAAAAATACTGAAGTTTTTAATAAACACAGTAAAAGCTGTTGCAAACTAAACAAGAAGAAAAAAGAAAAGTTCAGAAGGTGCAGAAAAAAGAAGGACAAAATAGAAAATAGAAAAAGACAACAAAGACAATGTTGAAGTAGCTTTCAACCTTCATCACACTGAGCATAAGTTAATATACTAACTTCCCCCCTCTTTAAACTTACAATAAAAAAAACTCCCCATAGCCTAAATTTTATTTATACACAATCCAAAAATCATTATAATTTCAATCCTGGCTAAGCAAACAAAAATCTTTAGAAATATAATAATAATAATAATAATAATAATAATAATAATAATAATAATAATAATAATAATAATAATTTTATTTCTATACCGCCCTTCTCCCGAAGGACTCAGGGCGGTGTACAGCCTATTTAAAAACATAGAAACAAAACAGCAATTTAAAATTTAAAATCATTAAATAATTAGGCTCCAATTAAAATCCCAGAAATTTAAAATACCCCCAATTTAAAACGTTATGTTAATAGCCCTGCCTGGCGGAACAACAGGGTCTTCAGAGCGCAGCGGAACACCCGGAGGTCGGAGATCCTACGTATTTCGGGGGGCAGTTCATTCCACAGGGCTGGGGCTCCCACAGAGAAGGCCCTCCCCCTGGGTGTCGCCAGCCGACATAACTTGGCCGATGGCACCCTGAGGAGACCCTCTCTGTGGGAGCGGACTGGTCGGTGGGAGGCTACTGGTGGCAGAAGTCGGTCTCGAAGGTACCCGGGTCTATACATAGTCTATTTCTAATAATACAAATATAATAAAAAATACATATTTTATCCCTGCTCAAGTAATCCAATTTTATGTTCCTCCTTTTTGCTCTGCATCATCTTGACCTTTAAATCACTCACATGGCATCATAGGATTTGATCTTTCATTGTTCCTTGGGATTTAAAAGGAGTTTTCAAAGCTACCACCAATCTACTTTGCAAATCCAGAAAGAGGCACTGTCCAATATTTCTGGTCATAATATTTAATTTATACTTCAATTCTAGGGGAAAAAAACTTTTAGACTTTATAGGAACATAACCTGATCAATATTCTCCAGTTACTTCCAAATTCTGCCTAACTAAATTTTATAGTGTATCATTATAAATAATCTTAGATCACCTTTAAAATACACATTTATCAAAGGATAAGATAGACTAGAACCTATCCATTCATCTTTATCTCACAGAACAAATTCTTTACTTAATATCTATACAGGAGAATAGGAGTTCTGGCTCTCTCTTATGCATGAAAGAAAGCTCACTGGGTGACTTTGGGCCAATCATTCCCTCTTAGCTCAATTTATCAAACAGGATTATTGCTATGGGGAAAAGAGGAGGCAGGAGTGTTGGGTATGTTTACTGCTTTGATTATAAAAAGGTGAGATAAAAAAGTAATAATAATCATGAAAATATTTAGCTTAACTATGCTGCTCCTGTTGTAAAACCGAACAATTTATATGTACATATATACTACTTTATATGTAGTATCTATACTACCGTATTTTCCGGCGTATAAGACGACTTTTTAACACATGAAAATCTTCTCAAAAGTCGGGGGTCGTCTTATACGCCGGGTGTTGTTCTCCTGTAATCAGGCAGACCAGCCCGAAAGGCTCTGACGAGCCTTAAATGGCTCTGGCGATCCAAGCTCTGACAATCCCAGCTTTGCCTGCTAATCAGGCAATTCAGCTGGGATCGCCAGAGCCATGGAGAAGGGAAAAACTTTTCCCCCTCCGGCTTGCTTACCTTAGCTCAGTGGTTGGGGGTCAAACAACCCTTTCATAGGGGTTTTGCAGGTGGTGCAATACAGAAAAACGAGTGCAGCCCTCGCCATCCGGAATGAATGGTGCTGTTGTGGCGGTGGGGGAGGGGGCGGCAGAAGCGGGAAGAAGCGGCGTTTGCGATGGCTGGAAGCTGTGGGAGTGAAGCACTACTTTCATTTGTACGGCAACAGCATTCCGCCTTGGTATATTTGTGTCAGGAGTGGCGCAAGGCAGCCCTCCTCTCCTGTTGCCTGGGACTCAGAGTGGTAAATGGCGTCTGATCCGGAGAGCAGCTGGATTTTGCTCTCTAATCCGGATGCCAGATCGCCCCCCTGCAAACTCTCGTCTCTCGAGGAGTGCTCCCTGAAGCGGGGCTGGAAACTTTGGTTGGACTGCTTGAGAGGGAGAGCTTGCAGGGGGGCGATCTGGTGTCTGCAATGGAGAGCGGCACCCAGCTTTTTCTCTCCACTGTAAGAGCGCTGTAAGAGTGGCAGCCCTCATCTCCTAATGCTTGGGACTCGGAGTGGTAAATGGTGACTGGTCCAGGGAGCAACTGGATTTTGCTCTCATTGCGGACGCCAGATTAGCCCCCTGCAAGATCTCGTCTCTCGAGGAGCGCTCCCTGAAGCGGGGCTGGAAACTTTGGTTGGACTGCTTGAGAGAGGAGAGCTTGCAGGGGGGCGATCTGGTGTCTGCAATGGAGAGCGGCATCCGGCTTTTTCTCTCCGCTGTAAGAGCGCTGTAAGAATGGCAGCCCTCATCTCCTAATGCTTGGGACTCAGAGTGGTAAATGGTGACTGGTCAGGGGAGCAGCTGGATTTTGCTCTCATTTGGACGCCAGATTAGCCCCCTGCAAGATCTCGTCTCTCGAGGAGCGCTCCCTGAAGCGGGGCTGGAAACTTTGGTTGGACTGCTTGAGAGAGGAGAGCTTGCAGGGGGGCGATCTGGTGTCTGCAATGGAGAGCGGCATCCGGCTTTTTCTCTCCGCTGTAAGAGCGCTGTAAGAGTGGCAGCCCTCATCTCCTAATGCTTGGGACTGCAAAATCCAGCTGCTCCCCGGACCAGTCACCATTTACCGCTCTGAGTCCCAAGCATTAGGAGATGAGGGCTGCCGCTCTTACAGCGCTCTTACAGCAGAGAGAAAAAGCCGGATGCCGCTCTCCATTGCAGACACCAGATCGCCCCCCTGCAAGCTCTCCTCTCTCAAGCAATCCAACCAAAGTTTCCAGCCCCGCTTCAGGGAGCGCTCCTCGAGAGACGAGAGTTTGCAGGGTGCTGATCTGGCATCCGGATTAGAGAGCAAAATCCAGCTGCTCTCCGGATCAGACGCCATTTACCACTCTGAATCCCAAGCAGCAGGAAACAAAGGCTGCCTTGCGCCGCAAATATAGCAAGGCAGAATCCTGATGCTGCACTTTCAGCAGACAGATGAGGGCTGCCTTGGCCATCAGCTGGCGCAAATATACCAAGGCGAATGCTCATGCCGCACAAGTTCAAGTAGTGCTTCGCTCCCACACTTCTCCCGGCCCTCAGTCTCTCAGGGAGATGCTTGACTTCCTCTCAGCCCCAAGACACTGGCTGGCCCATGAGATGAGAGAGAGAGAGAATGAGAGAGAAAGAGAGAGAATCAGAATGAGACAGAGAGAGAAAGAGACAAAGAATGAAAGAGAGAATGAGAGAGAGAGAATCAGAGTGAGACAGAGAGAGAAAGAGAGAGAAAGACAGAATGAAAGAGAATGAGAGAAAGAGACAGAGAGAATCAGAGAGAGAGAGAGAGAGAATGAGAGACAGAAAGAGAAAGAATGAAAGAGAATCAAAGAATCAGAGAGAGAATGAGAGAGAGAATCAGAGTGAGACAGAGAGAGAAAGACAGAATGAAAGAGAATGAGAGAAAGAGACAGAGAGAATCAGAGAGAGAGAGTGAGAGAGAGAATGAGAGACAGAGAAAGAGAAAGAATGAAAGAGAATCAAAGAATCAGAGAGAGAATGAGAGAGAGAGAATCAGAGTGAGACAGAGAGAGAAAGAGAGAGAAAGACAGAATGAAAGAGAATGAGAGAAAGAGACAGAGAGAATCAGAGAGAGAGAGAATGAGAGACAGAGACAGAATGAAAGAGAATCAAAGAATCAGAGAGAGAATGAGAGAGAGAGAATCAGAGTGAGACAGAGAGAGAAAGAGAGAAAGACAGAATGAAAGAGAATGAGAGAAAGAGACAGAGAATCAGAGAGAGAGAGAGAGAGAGAATGAGAGGCAGAGAAAGAGACAGAATGAAAGAGAATCAAAGAATCAGAGAGAGAATGAGAGAGAGAAAATGAAAGAGAATCAGAATGAGAGAATCAGAATGAGAGGGAGAGAGTGGGGAGAGAGAGAGAAAGGGGGAGAGAGAAAGAGAATGAGAGAGAAAGAGTGGGAGAGAGAGAAAGAGAAAGAGGGGGAGGGAGAAAGAGAGAAAGAGTGGGGGAGAGAGAAAGGGGGACAGAGAAAGAGAATGAGAGAGTGAGGGGAGAGAGAAAGAGGGGGAGAGAGAAAGAGAGAATGAGAAAGAGTGGGAGAGAAAGAAAGAGAGGGGGAGAGAGAGAGAAAGCGAAAATGAGAGAGAACGAGAATGAGAGAGAAAGAGTGGGAGAGAGAGAGAGAGAGACAGACAGGAGGGAGAGTGCCTGAAGGACCCCATCCCGTACTGGGAGTCCAGGTGCTTCAGCAAGCGGTGCACTGGATTCATATTAGTGGTCAGCGAAATTTAAAATTATGAAGCTGGTGGTCCCTGAGGTCCAAAAGGTTGGAGACCCCTGGCCTAAGACCATCGGAAAACACATATTTTTGATGGTTTTAGGAATAACTTTATCGTTGGGGGTCACCACAACATGAGGAACTGTATTAAAGGGTCGCGGCATTAGGAAGGTTGAGAACCACTGCCTTAGCTGCTTGCCTTGCTTCGCTTGCCTGAATCCATTCCATCAGCAAGCAACTCCCTGCCTGCAATCAAGCAGGCAGGGAGCTGTGGACTTCAACTCCCAGAATTCCTCAGCCAGCCAAACAAAGCTGGCTGAGGAATTCTGGGAGTTGAAGTCTACAAGTCTTAAAGTTGCCAAGGTTGGAGACCCCTGTTCTATTGGGTAAGTTTTTTTCCCCTTTGGGATCTTTAAAAAAAAAAATAGTTAATTGGGTTTTTTTTAGTTGTTCTTTTTTAGACCTAGCCATTTAAAGTTTAGGAAGTTTAAATTTAGCTTTCATATAAAAATAAAAATAAAATAAAATAAAATAATATTTGTGCAGCTTTCTGAGATTTAGTGTGTTTCTGTAGTGTTTCACTCTAACTACACAAACACACAAAATCTCACAAAGCTGTATGTGGAATTTTGTGTGTGTAAAGTGTGAAAGTTGGGTTTTTGGGCTTTTTGTGGCTGTGTGAGGTTCCTGCTTGTTGCAGGGGCCATTTTGGGTCTAGCACAGCTGCTTTTACATTGTGGATGAGCCAGTTGTGTTGTGTTGTGTTGTGTTGTGTGTGTGTGTGTGTAAAGTGTGAAAGTTGTTTTTTGGGCTTTTTGTGGCTGTGTGAGGTTCCTGCTTGTTTCAGGGGCCATTTTGGGTCTAGCACAACTGCTTTTACATTGTGGGTGAGCCAGTTGATGTTTTTTAAATTTTTATTTGGTGTGCGTTGGAAGAGGGGTAGTCTTATACGGCGAGTATAGCCCAAACCCTATATTTTAACAGGAAAATTTGGGGGTCGTCTTATACACCCAGTCGTCTTATACGCCGGAAAATACGGTACTTTATATGAAAATACGGTACTTTATATACTTTATATGATATTGTGGTAAGAACACTCCATTTTGTAGTCCCTATAAACATCTTATTAAGGTCACGTTTATATTGTATTTCACATTCTGATTTGTCACTTATGACAACAGAAAAATGTTATTTTCCTTTAATAGTGCACAATTCAGGAATAGACTATGTGATTTCCTAGAAGCTCTTTTCCAGTTAGATAAAACATTCAACATTCATCTCAACTTCAATAAATTGTGAACCAATACATGCCACTTCTTAAAGAAAAAAAAAAAGTATTATGATTGAAGTGCAAACCTATCTTTTTTTGGGAGGAGGGGGATGATGGGGTGTATAAAATAGTTTTGTTAGAATATAGATGAATTTTTCAAACATTTTAGCTTTTGAAGACCTCCTAGTATCAAATACAGTTTATATATATATAAACTTTTTTCTTTTTTCGTAGGCTTTTATGTGCATATTCTTTCTAGCCAGGTTCCACCTACGTAAGCTAAGTTGTTCCACAGCCCTAGTTCTGTGAAATCTCATTCACAAGTTTCTGGGCTTTTTGTATCCTGCTGAAAAGCAACAACTCTGTGCTGCAATTTGGGAGACTCAAATTGCTATTTCTGCCTTATAAGGCGTCATCAGTGAGCCACACCCTCTCCTCAACTAGGGCTGTGGAACAACTTAGCTTACGTAGGTGGAACCTGGCTAGAAAGAATATGTCAGAACACTGTCAGAAAAGTAATTTATTTATTTATTTATTGGTTCGATTTATATACCACCCTTTTCCAGAGACTCAGATCGGCTTACAATGTGTTAAGCAATAGCCCTCATATTTTTGTGTATACCTGCTTAGTAGGGCTTTCGAACCCCCCCCCACCAGCGGTGTTCTTTTTTATACAAAGTCAGCTTATTGCCCCCACAAACCGGGTCCTCATTTTACCTACCTTGAAAGGATGGAAGGCTGAGTCAGCCTTGAGCCTGGTGAGATTTGAATTTGCAGTAATTGCAGGCAGCTGGTGTTACTTAACAGCACATAACAGTGATTTAGTCTGCTGCGCCACCAAGGCTCTTACAAGTATCAACCAAAAAGCTGGTGTGACATCAAATAAAAGCTTTGCGATCGGAATTAGTTGTGTGCCTCTCTATTCTTAAATGGTCAATGGGGGGGGGATGCTTGGACTGATGTCAATACCTCTTTCCGCAATAAGTTGGGCAATAGGATATTTCTTGAGAGATAGCCTAAGAAAATTGTTTTTGAAGTTTTCATACATATAAGTCATTTGTATTTCTTACTTTTCATCAACATCACTAGCACCTCCAAAATCAGTGCCATTAAATTAACAATTTTACTGTTTTTATATTTTTATTTAAATATCTCTTCCTCACATCGCAATCAGCATTAAAATGAAAACAATGATGTATACTGAATTACAGTATATTAATAAAATATCATCCACTATTATTATTTAGAACTAAGATGTTCAGCAAAGGAACTCAGAATACAGAATACTTGGACGTAAACCACTGCAATTATTGCACAATGATCCTTTTTCTCAGAAAAGGAGATAATGTGACAACTTTGTTCATGAAGCAGCTTCGCTTGAAAAACAAAGAACTGGGGTGATGAGAAAGCTGATTAAATTTGAATGAGAAATTTGGATATTCCAAGGTAAAGCCCGTTGCTTCAAGATTACGCAAGGCTGATTTAAGTTGCATCTTAATGGAAATAGGACTTGTGTGAAAGATGCTAGAGACATATACATTCCAAAAGAAACTGTGCAGAACCTTATCCAGCATCTAATTTAAATGAACTACAAAAAAAGCTGATCACATTTTTTAAAATCACTCATACACGACACTTCATTTCCAACCTTCTTCATGCTTTTCACCTTTCACTCAAAATAATTGCTCTGGAAACATGAGGCAATGACGTGAAATGTGACGTGTAGTTCTTTGGGGAGAAGAAAAATTAATAGAGGCAGGGTCACCCTATGTTCATAAACCTGCCTTTTGTATTTATAAAGACATCGCCAAAACCAGCCCATCATCTTTCCAGCTGAAGAACAATCAGAATAAGAAATGTTGCATATTTGCATTAATTGTCTGACAATGGCTTCTTTTCTGCTTATACTAAAAAAGCAGTCCTCCTTCAATCATTTGCCTCACCTAGAACTTACAGCACATTCTTCACAAAACAGGCAGCTGAACTTCTTCAATCGTGACAAATGATCATTGATGCTTCTAGGAGGACTTCTTTACCAGAACTGCACAGCTATAGGCTAAGCATACCTCCTCGATTTGTGCATTTCACTCTCCCATTTATCATCCTTAGACCAAGGCAAAATGTCTGTTTCTACATGTGCTCCTCTCTATGCCCAACACATTTAGAGAAACAGAAGCTATCAGCAAAGCTATGATTTTGGCATTTCCTATATTGAGTTGAATAATAAAAATGTATGTAGACTAGACTTCCTAGAACAATAGCTTTGATGAATGAGATAGAAAGCCTTATTAATATATGCAGTTTATGTAAAAATATTCACTTTCTAATAAATCTTTTTAGTAGCACTGCCTGCAAGTGAAGCCATATATCAACCAGAGAATGTAGCATTCATGACAGCTGTCAGTTTTATAACCAGGAGGGCTAGAGTATCTGCATTTACTCATGAATAGTTAAAAGATTTTAATTTCACACAGATTTTCAAAAAGCACCCTTGTAACCTTCAGTGTTTCATCCATTTTGAAGTGCATAGTTTGATTGTTGATCACAGCTTTTCACATATCACTGCAGGCTAGCAAGGCCTCTAAAATTATAGAAATGGAAATATATGTAAAAAAAGGCAGAGAAGATATATGAATCTGTGTGTTTGCCTATTTGTGAATGAACAATATTTCAGGGTGAGATCTATTTTCTTTTAATGATTCTGACTGACTTACATTCTATTCATACCAGGGGTAGGTTCTACTTACCTTTACTACTGGTTCGTATTGCACCTGCGCTTGCTTGCTTCGCTCACGTGCCTGCGCACTCTTCTGCGCATGTGCAGAATCTTCTTGCACATACACAGATCACCTATGATGATCTCCAGGTCAGTGGGCAGAGCCTCCTACCAGTTTTACTACCGGTTTTTGCAAACTCGTCCAAACTGGGGGCAACCCACCACTGATTCATACCATATTCTAGGCTTGTGAAAATACATTTATTGCTGACTAGAAACCCTTGTAGATTTTTTGCATGAAACATAAAAAACAAACTTATGATTTATGTTTTTGATGGTTAGACAGAATATAGAAAGAAAAGAGCTATATTGTAACCATAGAATAAGAAGTAAACGTATAACTGCACTTAGAACTGCTGTAAAGAAGATCAGAAGTCAACTATTTGTACCTTTTTTCTTTCTTTTCTATTTTTTTTTTTTTACTTTTTTCCCTTTCTTGTCCTTTTAGCTTTCTGGTTATTTATTCTTCTTCTTTTTCTTTTCCTCACTTTATATTAGTTTGTATTAGCTTATACTTATACTTGCAAGATTGATGTCAGCCTTGTGGGTTAAACCAGATAGGAATTACAACCAAATGAGCTAAATCTACTTTGTTGTAAAGCTACATTGACAGAAGTGTGAAAGTACAATCCTCTCTTCTTGAGAAACTAGGGAGGGTCTCTTCTGAGTCTCATGCTCTTTGTTGTTAGTTGTGAAGTTGTGTCTGACACATCGCGATCCCATGGACAACATTCCTCCAGGCCTTCCTGTCCTCTACCATCCTCTGGAGTCCATTTAAGCTCATGCCTACTGCTTCAGTGACTCCATCCAGCCACCTCATTCGCTACCGCATTCTTCTTTTGCCTTCAATCTTTCCCAGCATTAGGCTCTTCTCCAGTGAATCCTTCCTTCTCATTAGGTGGCCAAAGTATTTGAGTTTCATCTCCAGGATCTGGCCTTCTAAAGAGCAGTTAGGGTTGATCTTCTCTAGGACTGACCAGTTTGATTGCCTTGCAGTCCAAGGGACTCACAGAAGTCTTCTCTGGCACTGTAGTTCAAAGGCCTCAATTCTTTTGACGCTCAACCTTTCTTATGGTCCAATTTTCACAGCCATATATTGCAACTGGGAAAACCATAGCCTTGACTATAAGCACTTTTGTTGGCAAGGTGATGTCTCTGCTTTTTAGTATGCTGTCTAGCTTTGCCATAGCTTTCCTCCCCAGGAGCAAGCGTCTTTTAATTTCTTGGCTGCAGTACCCATAGGCAGTGATCTTGGAGCCCAGGAAAATAAAACCTGTCATTACCTCCATTTCTTCCCCATTTATTTGCCAGGAATTGAGAGAGCCGGATGCCATGATCTTAGTTTTCTTAATGTTGAGTTTCAAGCCAACTTTTGCACTCTCCTTCTTCACCCTTATCAAGTGGCTCTTTAGTTCCTGTTCACTTTCACTCATGCTGTACCCACCCATCTAGCTGCAGGCTGTACTATCTCTTATTTGACCATTACATAGGCAGCATCTCTTTGCCAAATCTCCTAAAGCTTTTCCCACAAACTATTACAGATGAGCATTTGGCAAAAAATATATTACTTAAATCACAATTGACACAAATAAATAAGGACATTGTACTTTTATCCTCAGCTCTTTGTGGTATCTTTATATTCTCAGCTCTTTATGACAGCCAGAGCAGCCAACAGACAGATGTTGAATTGCATAAAAGCAGACACATTATTAGAAGCCAAAATCACAAGATTATATCTGATTTACTTTGGCCATGTCATACATGCAATTCATTGGAGAAGACAGTGATGCTAGGAATGGTTAGTGGAACAAGAAGAAGGGACAAGCAAAGAACATGCTGGCTTGATAACATTAAAACTGATACAAAAATGAACGTCCAACAACTGACAGAAGCTGTGCTTAACAGGGTAGCATAAAGACTACTTGCCTATAAAGTCAACAAGAATTGGACACTTTATGACAACTTTATGAGCAGTATAAAGATGTGGAAAGAAAATAAAACCTTCTCCACCATTCCATCTCTCCTCCACTTCATGTCATTCAATCTTCCCACCATCTCCACAGCAAAAGGTTAGAAATTACAAAAGATAAGAGACAACAGTGTCAGCAACAGAGTGGTCAATGCCTGGAATGCTGTATCCGACTCCGTTGTTACAGCCTCAAACCCTCACAGTTTCAACTTCAAACTGTTTACTGTGGACCTCTCCTTTCTTAAGAAGTCCATAAAGGGGGCGTGCATAAGCGCACCACCATGCCTACCGTTCCTGTCTTACTATCCCCATTTATTTATATTTACTTCCTTTGTTTATGTTTATGTTCATACCTATACTTGTTATTTTGTACATGTTTGATAAACAAATAAACAAACAAACAAGACTATTCGGATAAACATTCCTTTCAGGATGCCAGAGATGCCCTCACTGATTTCCACTTGTAGTGCTACAGAGCAGGAAACCGTGGTTGCAATAATCAATAAATAGAAAACCAGAGCTCAGCATGGTGACTGACCATAGTCAATTATACTCTCTAAGGATTCCTAGAGGACAGGCACTCTCTTTATAGACCTTCAAGAAACAAAGTTCGGACGATAAAAGGGACTACAACAAGAAACTTGACTCATGGCCACCTCTGATCATCTTGTACTGTGCTCTTCCAACCTTTCTCTACTGTCATGCCAGCTTTTGGAACATCCTGCCCCCAGGATGAGGTATGTCATCTCCCCATCCTTCCACAGAGGTCTGTGTGAAGTTGGCCTTGAATCCCAATGGGGGAGTTCCACACTGGATGTGGCCTCTGGACTAACTAGCTCTTCTCCACCCTGAGCTTCCTGCTCCCCCTGTTCATTTTTTAAAATTTCATATTATTGTACTTCCACTGTTGACTGTTATTGTTTTATTACTTTACTATTGTTGTTTTTACATTTTTTTCTCTTTTTTTCCCATTTTATTGTTGTAATTTGTCCAGAGTGACAAGATGGGAAGCAAATAAGTATAACAAACAAACAAATAAACAAACAAATAATTGCATTGTTTTCTTTTCCTGGGTTGAAATGAATCCAATTTTCCTTTTAACAAAGATAATATACCTTCACCTTATAGGTTATGTAAGCACTGTAGCAAATTTAACAGTGTAAATGCTGTACCTACTGTCAGCCCTCCCAAGTAAACCAGACAAGAAACACAACAAAGTGAGCGAAACCTACTTTATTGTAAGCTACTTGAACAGAGTCTTGCAAATCTGAAATTACAAATCTCCCATCCCCACTTTTTAACTCCCAGATCAATTATGGCAAGTTCTTCCAAAGTTTCTTCTTCTAAGTGTTAAGCCACTGGGGGCTTCTCCCTCTCGTCTGATCATTTCCTTGTAAGCATCCCTTGGTCCCTTAAGATCATTCTCACATGTCATTTACACATATGTGATGTAGTTTTCAGGATTTTAGATTTGGTCTTAATAAATCTCAAAAATTTGAATTTTAAAGATAGCAACTAAGCTATCTGCTAGACCAGTGGTGAGTTGCCCCCGGTTCAGACCTGTTCGCAAGAACTGGTAGTAAAACTGGTGGGAGTCCCCAGTCACCATCCCGGATGTCATCATCAGTGATCTACTCATGCGCAGAAGTAAGGCGCATGCGCAGAAGCAAGGTGCTCAAGCTCGCTTCGCTCGCACACGATCTCATTGCAAACTGGTAGTAAAGGTAAGTAGAACCCACCCCTGTGTTAGACATAGACATTCACTTGTACAGCAGTTTGTTACTTCAGATGTAGCAACAATGGCCATATTTCCCTACAAGTAACTTTTGCTGAAATACATAGTCAGCATGGTTGGAGGAAGTAATAATTGAAGCCACAGCCCACATCCTTTCTCTAACTTCCCTTATTTCTCTTTCTTTTGCTGCCTTCTCTTTTTTCCCCCTAAAGAATCTATGTACTCTTATCATATTCTAGTGGAAGACCATAATAAACTATTGCCATTATTATCAGCATTCTGAGCTGATCTCTTACAGAAGGATTTTGAAACTAGCTAGAGGACACAAGAAATCAACCCAAATATCAAATATAACCCATTCCAGTTTTATCATGATATAACAAAACTTTAAACAATCCAGTTTTTTTCATTTTATTTTGGATGTGAAAACTGCACGTGTTGGCTGATGTATTATTAGTTTTTGTTTTTGTTTTTATTTCGCCCCGAGACACCAGCCCGAGCCGGCCTCACTAACAAGAGGGCTGGTGGGGTGGGAATGGGATCCGGAAGGAGAGGATGATTGAAAGGGGGACAGACCCACAGTGCCCAGCCGAACAGAAAAGGAGAAAAACAAATGAAAGGGAGGGGGAGAGAGAGAAATGAGAGAGAGAAAAGGGGAGAAAAAGAGAAAGAAATGAGAAAATGATGGAGGGAGAGTATGAGAGAGAGGAAAAAAACAGAAACGAGAGAGAGAAGGGAGAGAGAGAGAGGGAGAGAGGAATGAGAGAAAGCTGGAAGGAGAGAATGAGAGAGGGAAAAAGGGAAACAAATGAGAGAGAAGGGGAGAGGAAGGAAGGAAGGAAGGAAGGAAGGAAGGAAGGAAGGAAGGAAGGAAGGAAGGAAGGAAGGAAGATGTCTCTAAAAATGTTTAATAATTTTTTTAAAAAAAAGAAAACACTGGGAGCCACAAAACCTGGGTGGGCGTGGCCAACTCAACATCACTCTCACCCAGTCACATGACCTGCCCCAGCCACGCCTACCCGGTTTTGTGGCTCTGGGTGTTTTCTGTAGAAATGGGTCTCTCTCTCTCTCTCTCTTTTCTGTTTTTCTCTTTTTCCTCTCCCTATTGTTAGTTATTTTTAAACCCATTTTGTTAGCATTTATTTCAGTGCCTGCAAAAAGCACATGGATAAATAAAAAGCAGGGTTATGCTGTAAAGTCAGGCAAAGGAGAAACACTTCAAAACAGATGCAGCAAACAACATTTATAATGAACCAAACCCATTATTCCTGCATTGGTATTGGATTAGTATATTATCTGCAATTTAGGGTGCTAATAACCTAAACAATTATGTCATTCCACATCTTATGATACAGCATCTATCTTTAAATGGCAATTATTCATGCAAATGATTACCTCATCCTTTGACACCATAGCATAATACTGGCAGTGTGAGCATATTGTTGCTGTCTCCACAAGAAAAAAGGAATCAGAATGGGATCATTCCTTTCTTTTTATAGATCATTACTATGTCAAGAAAATGTGCAACCATAGGTTTGTCATGGAGGCAGTCACCACTGACTATGAAAGAATGGAACTTCTAAATTGATCCTAATTCTCATTTCTGTGCCAATTATTCTAAAATCAGGTAGCTAAATAAAACTAAAACCATTAATAGTCTGGTGGCAATTCTAACATCAAGAACTGAAAAATCAGATCAAAGCAATCAGCAATTCAAACAAATAGACCTATCTGAATTACTATTGATGAAGTCAAGCATTGATATTCCACAGTGGATTTAATTGAAATGGGTGTCTCACTGCCATATAAGACAATGAATTCTGCACAGAGAATATACAACAAAAATGCTTCCATTGCACTTAGTATGCTTGCTTTCATTCTAATTAAAAGTTCTTCTAATGAGTACATATAAAGAATGTACAACTTACAATGGAAAGATTGAGGGACGCAACATGAATATAGGGCAGAAAAGGAAGCTTGTAGACCTGCTTTAAAGGATTGAACAAGCTATAACTTATAATCAAATTATAAACATCTAAGTTAGAGAGCAACAGACATATGATGACATTAAATAAAAATAATTATGAGCTTTATCTGACATTAGGTTGCCCTGAGCTGTTTTCCATCTTCAGATGGGCGGCAAGCTGGTGCCCCACAACAAACAAGGCTGTTTAGATGTAAATATTATAGATAGGCTGCATTATACAGCAGTCTCTCCATCCCTGTGATTGCTTTTTTTTTTTTAATTTGATTTATATGCCGCCCTTCTCCAGAGACTCAGGGCGGCTTACAATGCGTTAAGCAATAGCCTTCATACTTTTGTATATTTATACAAAGTCAGCTTATTGCCCCCACAAACTGGGTCCTCAATTTACCTACCTTAGAAAGGATGGAAGGCTGAGTCAACCTTGAGCCTGGTGAGATTCGAACTTACAGTAATTGCAGACAGCTGGTGTTAATCACAATGCTATCAGTCTGCTGAGCCACCAGGCCCTTTCTTGATCCTCCTTACAACTTCTTTGTCATGTGAGAAAGTTGCCTCATTTTGTTTACTTACATGATCATCCCTGTGTTTCAAACTTATGGAATTTGAAAATTTCAAACTAATCCTTTGAACCTTTTCCCAACTCACTGCCCTGAAGACTTAGGAACTGGGAGTGGGGAATGGGACAACTTGCCACAGCCAACTTGCTGCATCCAACTTACCACAGCCAATTCACCATGGCCAACTTGCCAGTGGATAAATTGTGGCGGGACAATTTAACAATTCTATTTTATTATTTAAAATAAATAAAAATTATTTTTAATTTTTGCCATTCGCATTTCGTTCTGTCTCTCCTTTTGCATCCCTCCTTTAATGATTCTATTCCACTTTGATATTAGTGTAACTTTTGTCCCACAGCAAGCTGTCCTGTGGCGAGATGGCCGTGGCAAGTTGTCTAGCAGCGAGTTGGCTGTGACGATTTGGCCATGGCAAATTGTCATAGATCCCTGGTAGGATGCCTCAACATATCGGAGGTGTAAACCATATCGGAGATGTAGACCTTGGATATCTCGTTCACCTGGCAAACCTCATTTAGATAGCAATACATAACAGTGGAAAAGATCAATATTAACTGACGACTAGTTTAAAATTTCAGAGTTTGAAAAGCAAATAAAAAGTTGGTGACATTTATCCATCTAAAAGATATTTGTTTTTTCTCTTTGTTTCAGGAGCTGAAGTAATAAAAAAGAACTTTACTCACATAATAAGTATATCTGCAGGACAAGTGCAATACTTATTAGGTTGCTTCAACCTAACCGAAAAGGCGGAATGCCACTAAACAGAGTAGACATAGTGCATTCTACGTTCTCAAACTGCACAAAAATATACCCTTTCATTACTTCATTTTTTATTGTATCACGCTAGAACAACACATATTTTTTCTTTAATTCCTTCTTTTTATTATACTAAGACACAAGGTGTCCTTTGGAATAACCTGAAGCTGCAAATGCAATCTGTGATTCCTCTTAGTTGGCAGTAAAACATCCAGTCTGAAACAAAATCAAATGAACAGGGCATGGACTAAACTGGCAATTATAACTTAATGCACCTTCACTTGAGAGAAGTGAATTGCTTTTTAGTGGCAGCAGGAGCACATGAAAAGAGTTTGTAGAGCAGGAAGTAACTGTGAGGAAAACCTTTACAGAGAAAAGTTCTACACAGTAGTCATAATCTTACAAACAGTATACTGGTTGACTTGCAACATTTCATTTAGTGACCATTCGGAGTTACAAAAGCACTGAAAAAAGTGACTTATGACCGTTTTTCACCCTTACGACCATTGCAGCATCCCCATGGTCACCTGATCAAAATTCAGATGCTTGACAACTGACTCATATTTATGATAGTTACAATGTGCTGGGGTCATCTAATCACCATTTTGTGACCTTCTTGCAAGCAAAGTCATGAGGAAGCCAGATTAATTTAACAATCCTATTACTAAATTAACAACTGCACTGATTCGTTTTAACAACTGTGACAACAAAGGTTGTAAAATGGGGCAAAATTCACTCAACAAATGTTTCACTTAGCAACAGAACTTTTGGGCTCAGTTGTGGTGGTAAGTCGAGGACAACCTATATGCAGAAAATTATTTTTCATAAACTTTCCTGCTGGCTCAATTTTCCCCTATGGTCTATCATAGAGCAGTTGCTTTGCTATTTACTATTTTACATATAATAGAAAAATTAAGTGTAAAAACTAACAGGGAGAACATATACATATACATATGTACATACATACACACACACACACGTGTGTGTATGTATGTATATGTATATGTATATGTATATGTATATGTATATGTATATGTATATGTATACACACATATACAAACACAAAAAACAATTCTGTGCAGTGCTCACTTTCTCCATGTGTTATCTGTAGAGTTATCAGCAGAAATCAGTTATGAAGATTTTCCCTCTCCCCCCATCTAGCATTAATCTCTTTTAAGTTTATACCACACATTCTTTGAATAAATCAGAAAATTGGGAGGAAAAAACACTATTCAATTAAATTGGAATAGTATTCCAATCCAAAATGTTGGTTATCACCTTTAAAGCACTTCATGACATAAGTCTAGGTCTGTGATGGCGAACCTATGGCACACGTGCCAGAAGTGGCACACAGAGCCATCTCTTCAGGCACACCAGCCATCACCCGTTGCTTTTCCAGGTTCCGGCATGCACGTGCGTGCTGGCCAGCTGGTCTTTGCACACGCGGGAGCACCAGAAACTGTAACAGCAGCTCCCTGGTGTGCCTGCACCCGCCAGGAAGCTGAGCTTCCGGTTTCTGAGCTTCCGGGATGCATGCTGGCCAGCTGGTCTTCACGCACGCATATATGCCAGAAACCAGAAGACCAGGTGACCGGCATGCAGTGCTCCCCTGTGCGCATGCGTGCGCTCCCATTTCGGCATTCAGTGCCGAAAAGGTTCGCCAACACTGAAGAACAATCTCACCCCTATGGGACTAGCCCAGCCCACATGCATCAGCAGAGGGGGCATGCTGCAGACCTCGGCAGTCAACATTAGAAGGTGCTAG
Source organism: Arizona elegans (assembly GCA_022577455.1). Lineage (NCBI taxonomy): Eukaryota > Metazoa > Chordata > Lepidosauria > Squamata > Colubridae > Arizona > Arizona elegans. Next base: position 181,344,364 of record JAKOOJ010000001.1, read on the forward strand.
TAAAATCCTCTAAAATATATCTTAACCATTAAGCATAACATCCCAGAAGGCCAGATTAACGTAGCAAAACAAAGGATGGAGCAGCACAAATTTAACTGAAGCTTTAAAAGAAGAGATACTTTTTTTTCTGTTGGAGTTGAAAAGCTATAAAGAACGCATCAAGAATAACAGTATAAGGGCAGAATGCTGCGTTTAGAATGGTGAGTGTTAAGCTGTTACATAAGCAATCCATGGCAAAAGTGGCCTACATTATAATTCAAGTTTTCTACGGTCTAAAGGCAAATCATTTCAGTATTTGAACTGTGGAAATTATGAGACTTAAGATCTAAATTACAAGGTCTTAAATTACAAAGTAACTGTAATAACTGAATGCATTTTTATATACCGGTAGTTTAATGAAACAATTTCCAGTTCAAATTTCTGAGATTTTTACTATATCTCTGATATCCTTTCTCATCTTTTAATACAACAATAGATTGAAACTCTAAAACATTAATCTACAAAAGTCCCATTTTCACAACTGTTGGCTTAAATGACCAACATATTAAACTCAATTGCTACATGTGAAGAATCAACAGTGAATAATATCCACTAGCGCATTTTATTTTCCTTTTACTAAGGAAAAATGTTTTCAATAATGTTTGATTTATCTACATTGATGTTCTCATTACACAGACTAGTATTACTGTTGACTGGGCATTTATTATCATCTGGCACTAAACTCTGTAAATTCTACAGCAGTGAACATGACTTTCATTTTCCCCTTACATGGTATGCATTCCATCTTATAAATTATGAAGCACTATGAATTATTATCTTCAGAACAGAAATTTGTAACACACTTTATTTAACCAATGCTAATCTTGAGTAGGACTTTAGCCTTGTTCAGGTGTTATCTTTGTAAACTCGTTTTAATACAAGAAAAGAGAAGATCATTTCTTTGCCTCTCTTTTTCATCTAATAGCAATAGCACTTAGACTTATATATCACTTCACATTGCTTTATAGCCCTCTCTAAGCAGTTTACAGAGTCAGCCTATTGCCCCCAACAATCTGGGTCCTCATTTTACCCACCTTGGAAGGATGGAAGGCGGAGTCAACCCTGAGCCGATGAGACTCGAATTGCCAAACTGCTGGCAGCTGGCAGTCAGCAAGAATAGCCTGCAGTACTGCATTCTAAACACTACGCCACCAGGGCTCCTGGTAGGTATATAATGAGGTAAGTAAGAGCCAATCACTTCACATACAGCTCAGTTAATTGAAATATATAACTCTACATATAGCCACTGCCACATGCAGATGAAGGCTTCCCACTGGAGACAATCTCCCTCTTACAGTAGAAACCATTTCTTTATTTATGTCACCAGCACAATGAGGAGAGGGGAGGGGAAGGGAGGGGAGGAGAGGAAAGGAGAGGGAGAAAAAACTTCTCACTGCTCTCCCATGTTGTATTAGATATGCAAAGATAATAATGGAACAGAATTTACACTACTAAATAAATTGTTTTGTTTTTTTTCCTTGAAGATTTCAGCACAAGACCAAACTCATTTGGTAAAATTTTATAATTTTATTGACTCTCAGGAGTTATCTTTTTTCCCCTCTATTCCATTCAACGTCTACAGTACATAAAAGCAGTGAGAAAGGTCAGCTATCTGTTCAGGGCAAGGTATAATAAATATTCAAATTAATTATCACCAGCCATGCTATGCTGAACACATTTTAGCTCATTAATTTTAATACTTAATCTGGTGAATTAATTTTAAATTGTACTATTTTAATTAAACATAATTCTGATTTCTGTACTATGTTCTGTTTTGGCAATCCTAATAAGCCTAAGGTTTCAGGTGGTGCATAAACCGAATGAATGAATGAATGAATGAATGAATGAATGAATGAATGCTTTGTCTTTCAAAGAGAAAAAAAGTGTCAGGTCTCTCCTTATGCCAGAGTATCTGGACCAGTTTTAAGCATCTGTTTTAATAATAATGTTTGAAGAGAAATAATTGCAGCATTTTGACTAAACTGAATAGTAACATTGTTTATGACAATTCTCTATGATAAAAATTATCAATTTAGCTGCTCCCACAACTAACCAAATCACCAGGAGTGTGTAACCATTTCCCAAGTTCTCCCATAGGCCTTAAAGAAAGCTACGAAACTGTAACATCCTTGAAATTTTTTAATCCTAATTTTTATTTTAAATTTTTTTTAAAATTCATAGGCCTCAACTACATTTGGCAAAAAAGTTTAACCACCTTCATTTCTTTTTGCCATTCCATATATTCTCCCTCATACATACCCATACACATTAGCCATCCTGAGACTTTTAATCTCTGTTTCATTAGAAGGGACAGAGAATAATGTCCTGTTAAGCCACTGAACTCTACAGATAACCCTCCTCTAGTTCAACACTTAGTTTGTCTAAGTGTTGCCATGATATGCTAAACCCCGTTAATCTAGTTAAGTATGTCATGTAAATAGAACCTGTGAGCTACCAATTCCAAGATATGAAGCTAACAGATGATAACTATAGAAAATAGTTTGATTTTTCTGTTGCACAATGATTTATCATGTCAGCAGAACCAGTTTCCCATATTTGCTAATGTATGGCAATGAAAGAAAGCACAAAAACACTAGCAGAAAAACTGAAGAAAAAAGCTCGCAATTCAAACAAGATTTTCTATGAACTTATGAATATTTATGAAGTAAGGAGAATTACTCTATGTAGCTTCAAATATTCTCTTTAAAAAGTCTCCTAAAATATTAAGACATGCATTAAAACATAAAATGTGCATATAAAAGAAACCAAGAATGAAAGACATGCAGCTTTAAAGATAAGTGTGCTTTCAGCATAAGTATTTGCACTCAGAAAAGCATTTACACAAATTAACATATTTTATCTACTGTAAGTCACATGAAGCAATTGAAACATGGCATATATTCTAATTTAAATCAGTAGAACAAAATTCTTGAACACTAGAGAGGAGTAGTCAAAAATTCTATGAAGTTATGACAGTTAAATTTGAGTTTTTATCTTTTAAAAATGCAAAATGACAGTTAAAATAATGGTTTTCTGCACTCTTTCTACACATAGTGCATATGTGACAAACATATTTGACCACAAATAGCACTCTTCTTACAATTACCTCTGCAGATCTTGTCATGTTAATGAGCAAATAATTTCTAAACAAAATGCTGTTTCATTTCCAATCTTTTATGAATAATGTCCAAATTGGATATAGGACTCTTCTTTCAAATTCTTCCAAAAATCTAAAGCAAGAAGAATTCACAGACCATAAAAAAGGACAAGGACATTATTGCTTTCTCAGTATACCTAAATATCTAGGAATTAATGCCTAAATGTCACAATCTAAATATGCTACAAGCTTCTGATGGGCATTTACATTTAGCAATATAAGACTCAATTTATTATGTGTAATAGTATGTGAGAATGATCTTGGGAGACACAATAGAAAGACCCAGCCAAAGGAACAGTCAGATAAAGGTACTGAGTCTGCGGCAGGAATGTGGATGGAACAAAAGGCTCAGAAGAGACCCTCCCTAGTTTGGGAAAAGTAATGGGGGAGAGAAGTACATTCAGATTTGCATAATTCTATTAATTATAGGTTGAATGTAAAGTATAAATTGTTCATCTGGTTATGTTTTCTGTTTGATCTACCTCAGGGGTGTCAAACTTGTGGCCCACAGGCCAGATGTGTCACGCGCTGGCCACACCCACCGCTATTTTAGCAAAGGGGGAAAAAGACGTGATATGTCATGTGATGACAACATGACGCCGCGAATTTGACACCCCTGGTCTACTATCTACTATCTACTATCTATCACTTTTCTCTCAACATCCCAAAACTTCACTAAAAAAGAGGTTGCATTATACATAGCAGATGGCTCCAAACAATACCTGTGTCAGTATTGCAATGGTTATTAGTATGCAGACTATTTCATGGAATAAATTAATTATGTAGTGTTCCTGGCCATAAATTCCAAAACTCCAGAACTGCATTGATTCTTCATTTACTACCTGAATCATCACTTTCTGAAAGGAGACTCTCTTTCCAATCTTGTTCCAGTTTGACCTCTTGGGCAGAGTAGCCCAATTAACCAATCAGTTGAACTTTCAGACCCAGGCAGTGGTGTCTGAAGTTCACATAGCAAAGCTGTAAGATTCTGTGTTGCAATGGTGAGAGAGCAGAATATTGCAGCTCTCCTGGAAACTATCATTCACTTATCAACTAAAAGAAGATAAAGGGATACTTTGAATTCCCTGGATAGTTTCTTAATGGAAGTATAATTAAGTCCAGCATTACACTGAATAAAAGGGCAGCAAAAGAAGACATGAACAATTGGTTCAAGTTCTTCCAAATAGACAGGAGAGTAACTTTCCTGCATAAGGATACAGCGAAATCTCTCTTCTAACCCTGCAGAAGGCAACACATACCTAAAGTGAACGTTCTCCTGTACTTTGGATAAAGAAGATGTTGTCAAGATAGGATGCCACTGAAACATTCTTATTAATAAGGCCTCCGATTCCCCCTTCGCAAATATTGCCAGTCACCTATCATTCAACTGACTTCAGAGGGATCAACAGACAATCCTGCTGATCTCTTGGAATATTGCTGGCTGGTACTAAAAATGAAATTGTCTTTGATTCCAAATGAAACTGGAAAATATGGCATTCTGCTTCAAGAGATCAGGGACCATGAGTCTCTGGATCTTGAAATAGGTCAGTTTTTCTCACTATGGGCAACACCAAGAGCCAAATGGGGATGGGTTCCTAAAGACCTCAGGCTGTTGCTTTAAAATAAATCAAACCTTATAGTTCTACCTGACTGGATGCTCCCTACTGCCTATTACTCACTCTCTCAGAACTACTCATTTTTACTATTTTATATTCATTGTGTCTGCATAAGTAGTAATTGGAGGCATTAAACAGTAACAGAGTTGGAAGGGGCCTTGGAGGTTATCTAGTGACTTTGGAGTTATCAAGGGGCTTTTGGTCAGTTTCCCTGCCCTTATCACTATCCATTTGGACTACCATAACATGCTGTACTTAGGGCTGCTCTTAAAAACCACCCAGAGCTACAAATGATCCAACAACCTTTGTGTTCATTGAATCCAGAAGTTGGGAGCACATGTCATCTCTGCTACAAGTCTATCGACCCTCCGTCGGTTACCCTTAGATTACTGGGTGCAATTTAAGGTATTGTAAAACCTTCTACATCTTGGCACTAGGGTACCTTCAGGAGAGATTCTCCTAGTAGAATTACCCTGACCCATATCATTTTTTCAAGAGAAGTAACATATGGTTCCCTATAGCGTGGGCATGGTGGCCAAAACCAGAAGGCACCATTTCTTGGTAGCAAAACTGCCTCTTTGGAACATGCTCACAACTGAAATAGCTTGACTTCCTTCCAACTGCCTTCCACAAACAGTTTAAAACACAGTAGACACCATTTACTGTTATTTGCAAACTCAAGTGAGAACCACACAGATTTCAAAAAGGCATTTTAACACCAGTTAGAGTAAGAAAAAAAAAATACAATCTGTATATGGAAGTTCCGAGGCAGATTTATAGAAATCAATTAAGATACAGCCTCTTTGAAATGTTTCCTTTTCAGATCGCCCACCTCTGAACTGTATTGCCTCCAACTCACTACTTCTGAATCCATCCACTATCTGGGTCCCACAGCCTCTCACAATCTTACAATGGATGATTTTAATGCAGCAGCTGGGCAACTGAAAAACTGCTGTTTGTACACTAAGTCCCTCTCCATCACAATAATTCTACTGCCTTTCCTTGTCATTGTTGCTAAGGTTCTGGGATGAATTATAGGAGTGAGAATTAATTTAAAATGGCAACTGAATTTGATATTTTTATCCTAAACTTATTTAAAGTGTTGATAACAGATACATCATTATTGTCTTTGGTGTTCTTGAAACCGCCTTGGAACCCAAATCATTGCCTAATGCTAATCAATGGGCTCCATTATTCTCAATGTTTAGGCCACTTTTTAACTCTAACATTTACGTCTTGAGAATGTTATCTGGGATGAGTTTGATCCTGTGATTGCTGACAACGTGGACAGGATTCTGGGTAGACTGAACGCAACCACATGTTTGTTGGACCCGTGTCCCTCCTGGTTAGTGCTGGCTTCTTGGGAGGTGACGTGAGGCTGGCTCCAGGGGATTATTGAGCTTCATTGAGTGAGGGTGACTTCCCTGCAGCCTTGAAAGAGGCAGTGGTGAGGCCTCTCCTCAAGAAGCCTTCCCTGGAACCGGCAGTGTTGTCTAATTATCATCCGGTCTCCAACCTTCACTTTGTGGCGAAGGTTGTTGAGAGTGTGTTTGTGCGACAGCTCCCCCAACACCTGGATGAAACGGTGTATCTGGATCCGTTCCAGTCGAGTTTCAGGCCTGGGTACAGCATGGAAACGGCATTGGTCGCGTTGGTTGATGATCTCTGGAGGGCTCGGGACAGAGGTTGCTCCTCTGTCCTGGTCCTATTAGATCTCTCAGCGGCTTTTGATACCATCGACCATGGTATCATGCTGCACCGGTTGGAAGAGTTAGGGGTGGGGGACACTGCGTTGCGGTGGTTCTCCTCCTTTCTCTCCGACTGGTTGCAGTCTGTGTTGGCAGGGGGGCAGAGGTTGACCCCAAGGTGCCTCATATGTGGGGTGCCACAAGGGTCAGTCCTCTCGCCCCTTCTGTTCAACATTTATGTAAAGCCGCTGGGCAAGATCATCCGTGGTTTCGGAGTGAAGTACCATCAGTACGCTAATGATACTCAGCTATAAATCTCCACCCTGGACCACCCCAACGTGCCCTTGAAGTGATGTCCTGGTGCCTGGAGGCCGTGCGGATCTGGATGGGGAGAAACAGGCTCAGGCTCAACCCATCCAAGACCGAGTGGCAGTGGTTTCCAATGTCCCAATATAGTCAGTTGGTGCCATCACTGACTATTGGAGGGCGAATCGCTGGCCCCCATGGAGAGGGCTCGCAACTTGGGCATCCTCCTGGATTCACGGCTGTCTTTAGAAGAGCACTTGACGGCCATGACCGGGAGGATTTTTCATCAGGTTCGCCTGATTCGCCAGTTGCGTCCCTTTCTGGATTGGGACTCCTTATGCACGGTCATTCATGCCCTCATCACTTCCCGCCTGGACTACTGTAATGCTCTCTACATGGGGCTCCCCTTGAGGTGCACCCGGAGGCTCCAACTGGCTCAGAGTGCGGCCATGCGGGTGGTTATGAGAGCGACATGGCGTTCCCATGTAACACCTCTCCTGCGCGAGCTGCATTGGCTCCCAGTGGTCTTCCGTGTGCGCTTCAAGCTCTTGGAACCTTTAGAGCGCTCCATGGCTTAGGACCTGGCTACTTACGGGACCACCTGCTGCCACCATTAGCCTACCACCGGCCGGTACGCTCTCATAGAGAGGGGCTCCTCCGGGTGCCATCAGCCAAACAATGTCAACTGGCGGCCCCCAGGGGGAGAGCCTTCTCTGTGGGGGCACCTACTATCTGGAATGAGCTCCCCCCGGAGATACGGAGGATCCCGGATCTACGCACCTTCCGCCACGCTCTCAAGATTTTTTTATTCCATCAGGCTGGCCTGGCCTAACTGTTTCCCTTTTTTCCCTTTTTAAAACGTAAATTTTAATTTGTTTTTAATTTATTGGGGTGTTTTAAATCTGTCTTCGGCCAAATTGTTTAATTCGATTTTATTCAATTTTAAATTTTGTATTTATGTTTTTTATCCTGTGGCTGTTCACCGCCCTGAGTCCTTTGGGAGTAGGGCGGAATACAAATCAAATAAAACTAAACTAAACTAAACCTCAACAGAAGACATTGTCAGCCACAGAAACTTTGTACATTGCTGAGAATTCTACTGTAAGATTTATGGGTCAGATTTAGCTTCATATGCTCCCGTGTAAATTTTAAATTGTAATGGTGTCTTGGAGAAAATTCAACATTCTCCTCCAGTTACATAGGGTATAAGCAATTTAACAGTAGTGGAAAGCTGGTATTGTGTTATTTGCTTCATTGAGAAACTCCAATTAAACTTCCAGAGCTTAAAGAGAATGTAAAACACATTGAAAACTGTTAAGTGCTCTATACAGGTAATCCTCGACTTACAATCACTCATTTAGTGACTGTTTGAAGTTATAACATCACTGAAAAAAGTGACTTATGGCCATCTTCCCCACTTTCAGCATCCCTTGCAGGATCCCCATAGTCACGTGTTCAAAATTCTGATGTTTGGCACCTGGCCCATATTTATGATAGTTGCAGGGACCCAGGGTCATGTGTTCACCTTGACTACCTGTAGTTTACTACAATATTCATCTAGCATAAACTGGTATTTTATAGATCAGATAAATTATACCTAGCACTATGGCAGTGGAAGGACATTTGTGCTATGGATCTTCTCCTTTCTCTTCTTTCTGTAGTTTCCTGTATTATCTCTAAAGCTCCCCTAGATTAGGAGGAATTAACTAAACCCTGTCAAATGTGCCTTATATGGTGACAATGAAAAAGAAAGTAGTACAAAATCATAGTTAGTAATTTTTCTCTTTTATTGGATTCCTATAACATATCTCACGGTATTTAAGAGGTTCCCCCCAAAACTCTGTGAAGACACTTCAGGGAATTTGCGAAAGAAAAAATGGGAACAGGAACATCTGTTGTAGCAGCTTGCTTTTTGTTACAGCAACATTAGTTATTATCCACAGAGATTGGTATCTGAAAGCAAGTGACAAGTAACGCAGAAAGGTAAACAATATTTGACATGAAATTCAAAATTGCTCCTAAACAGAATGACATGAAATATGGATATCTGATGAAATTTGAGTACTTGCACATTTTAATTTCAGTGCAATATTATTGTCACTCTGAAAAATGTTTATTTTATCTATCCAACAAACCATCCATCTTATGAAATACTTAAATTATAAAAGTTATTTGCCAATCTTCAATTTTCAGAAAAAAATAAAGATAAGATGGTTTCGTTCCACCCATTTTATGATTAACATTTGAAATAAAATTAAAAGGCACAGTGAAATTCTGGAATCATGAACAACCCTATCTCCATTCTGATTTGCTATTGATTTTTTTCAGCTTGTTTTTGTTTGTTTCTTGTGTATGTAATTGTATTAAGAATTTTGATTATAATAGTAAAATCTAATAGAAACTAAGCTAATAGGGAAGAAAGAAAAAAAACAAATATGTAAGAAAAAGAAAAGAAAAATATATAAAGAAATTATTTCCAAACTTTATCAAAACAAGCTTCCTTTTTTTCTCATTATCCTGTCAGGCTGATGTCTCCTGTAACTTTTTTTCATCTTCACTCATTACTAAGATCAGAATCTTATTTAGTTTTTTGCCATTTATTTCAGATTCCTTAAATTCTTAAGCTTATAATTTTTTTTTCAGAGTTGAAGATAAAGACTTTTCAGTCATTCTGAAGGTCTGTAATAGCATACTGAAGGTCTCTAATAGCATACAAGTAGTTGATAAACCATTTGTGAAAGTGATTAAAATGTTTGCAAACTCGGTGTCCTTTAAAATTCTCCACCACAGTTGTGAACAAAATAGATAATCCCTTAGTCTCTTTGGAGACTAAAACCATGGAAGACTGCTGAAGTCTCCTTGCAAGGAGCTGTCATCTGGAGTACATGTGGGTGATAGTCTATGCTCTCCTTATCCAGAGAGATTCCAAGTCTACTCACCGGTTCTTTGGTCTTTGCCACAATCATCAGCTCCTCTTTTGCATAGATATCTTGAGTTCTCCATACCTCCCCTGGCAATGTTTGTTTTTTGACCTAACAATCTAACCTACACCCCTGGAATTTCCTGATAGCTTTTCACTGAAATTCTAACCAGGTCTGACCCTACTTTGTTTGAAAGCAGCCAAGGTCATCTGGGTTTGTTCTCCTGTAGACAACAAATTAATTGCGTCTATTAAATATGTCTGTGTTGCAAATCCTTCCATAACTAATTAAACAAAATAACCTACCTCAAATCATCCAGAAGACTGAGATCCAAATAATATTGAGATAAATCAACCACAACATTGATTCAAAAAGCAGCTTTATCCTAAGGTGAACATTATGAGAAGAGAATGGCTTGGAGGTAATAAAGCATTTGGCACTAGTAATCCAATGTGCGATTTTAGCATTAAGTTCTTAAAAACTGGCTGTAAGAATATCTTGCTATACCCTAAGAGGAAAGAGAATCATTTTATATTAGGATTGTGTAACACAACTGACAAATCCAGCTAGAGCAGGGGTGTTTTCCAAATATGTTGCCTCTGGCTCAAAATTGTAGGAGCTGAAAGATAAAACATTTGAGGGAGATCATACAGAGAAGGCTTTGTTAGTGCAGCAGCACTGAGAACATCAAAGCCATAGCATGCTGCTGAGCTGGCGTATTGATCTATCTTTACAATTCACAATGTAATAGCTATAGCTAGCTATAATGTATCTCATAAAAATAAAATATTATTAATACTTTTATTATTAATACTTCATTTAAAGTGTACAGCCGCTTCAAAAAAAACAACCATGCGTTGTTAAACAAATTTGTTCCATGCATACAACAAATTACATTTTTCATATTTACTTTATGATTATTTTACATTTATTTCTAATTATATATAATCAGCCTTAGTCCAAAATCACTGAAGTGTATTTCAAAATGAAAACGTTGATATTGCCATAGTCATTAAATTAAAAACTGCTAACACAACAAAAGTGCATCAGTGTGTGAGCTATTATCCTTAAAAATTCAGCAGCATATAAATGGGATAAAATATAGACAACCTTTTTACAATATTAAGCATTTCATCTTTTCTCTTTTCTTCAGGAAAATGATAGTAAAAGAGGAATGCTGGGCAACTTGTACAAAATTCATATTCTTATAAAATGCAAGTTTATTTACTTATTCATCATATTTATATGGCCTCTAATTTTATATATAGGGCCTGGTGGCTCAGCAGACTGATAGCATTATGATTAACACCAGCTGTCTGCAATTACTCTAAGTTCGAATCTCACCAGGCTCAAGGTTGACTCAGTCTTCCATCCTTTCTAAGGTAGGTAAACTGAGGACCCAGTTTGTGGGGGCAATAAGCTGACTTTTGTATAAATATACAAAAGTATGAAGGCTATTGCTTAACGCATTGTAAGCCGCCCTGAGTCTCCAGAGAAGGGCGGCATATAAATCAAATTTAAAAAAAATAAAATAATGGTGACCTAGGCAACTAACAATATATAGAAATTCATGTTAATATTAAAAAATTGTAATATTAGAAGAAAAAGTTTTACCAGACAAGACAGTGTGATTTGAAAGGAAATTTAAAAATTACACGCTACAAAAATGATACAGGAAAATTGCAACACTGGATATAAAAATGGAAGTACTGATATCTTAATAATAATAATAATTAATAATTTAATAATTTAAATAAATTTTATAAAATAAAATAAATAATAATAAATAATAAATATGGATATATAAATAACAAACTAAAAGACTGTCCTGAGTAATTTTCCTATATCAATTTTATAAAGGAGTCTTGTTAAAGTTTTGAAAAATTTTGCAAGGAAGGACAAAGGAAAAATGAAACAAAATCAAGTTCACGGAAATTGTTTGAAGAGAGTAATGATTAAGATTGTAGAAAGTTAAAGGAAAGAATGTAATGTTGGTATCTTTGATCAAGATTAAAATACTGTTATGTCTGTTAAACTCTTAATGGGTATTTTTTATCAGGACTAAGGCTTTAAGGATTTGGTTGGGGATAAGAAATGGTATATGGGAAGAAGAGAACATTTGATGTATTTTATTGTTTATATTTGTGAAAAAGGGAAAAGTAATTACTTTATATATTTCTTTTTTTTCTTGACTATATTATTTTTTATTTTTTTCTTCCATTTTTATTTCAGTTTGTATTCATTTTTATCTTTTTACTTGTAATTTTTAATAAAATTACTATTTTAAACAATGTAGCATCCAACTGCGCCTTGGTGGTGCAGCAGACTAAAGTGCTGTTAAGTAGCACCAGCTGCCTGCAATTACCGCAAGTTCAAATCTCAACAGGCTCAAGGTTGACTCAGCCTTCCATCCTTTCGAGGTAGGTAAAATGAGGACCCGGATTGTGGGGGCAATAAGCTGACTTTGTATAAAAAAGAACACCGTTTGCGGGGGCCGAAAGCCCTACTAAGCAGGTATATACAAAAGTATGAAGGCTATTGCTTAACGCATTGTAAGCTGCCCTGAGTCTCTGGAGAAGGGCGGCATATAAATCAAACCAATAAATAAATAAATAAATAAATAAATAAATAAATAAATAAATAAACAAACAAACTGTTTATTGTTGCTGTTGACAGCTGTAATATATCTTCATCATTGTGTTCATGTATTTTTCAGAATGTAGATTTCATGTCAATATTCTATGTTTTGGAATTTGTATTATATGTTTAATAATTCAAAGATACCATACATAATACAAGTATTAGTTGTATATAGTTACACTTCAAACTTTACATACAACTTAACTTCAGTTAAGCCAAACTGAATGACAATGCCAACTTAATGAGAGAGCTGAATCATCAATTGCCTGGAATGAGGAAGATAGCCCCAAAAAATGAACCAAATTTGTTCCACCTCCTCCGAAGCATTGTTAAAGACCCCATACACCCACTTCATGGTCTGTTTCAGTAGTGGTTTCAAATTCTGTCGCTACCGGTTTGCTTGTGGGCGTGCACATGCTCGCATGTGTTGTGTGATGCTTCTGCACATACACAGAAGCGTCCAGGTGGGCGGAGCCTGCCGCTGCCTCTAGCGATTCGCCCAATCTGGGGCGAACTGGTAGCAACCCACCATTGGTCTGCTTCTGTTGCTCCTCTCTGGGAGAAGGTTTTGAAGTATCTATTGCAGGACTACTAGATTCTGTAACAGCTTTGTTTCTTATGCCATCCTTATGCCATATCTTGTAAATTCACACGAATCTTTCCCCCACCACCACCATGTATGTGTATATAATCAAACTAGACTGTGATGTTTCTCTGTGTCATATATGCGTGTGTATGTGGGTATAGGCATAATGGTTATCCTTTGAGAACTGAATGCAACAAAATTTCATTTTAATGTATGCTGATTAGCGTACATCTGGAATGACAATAAAGTTATTCTATTCTATTCTATTCTATTCTATTCTATTCTATTCTATTCTATTCTATTCTATTCATTCCGCTCCATTCCATCTCGGTTTTCCTTTTTCCAGATAGGAGCATCTGGAGCATCTGCCCTGAGGAATGTCTCTGATGACATTTCTGGTATATGACTAGATAGATATTCAATGTGTGATATAATGTGGATGCCAACTGCCTGATAAATACATTTTTAAATAATAACATCACTTAAAGAATATTCAATGTTTATTCCTTATCAATGAACTCGTGAAATTAGAAACCATCTTTTAAATTATCCAAAGTCATCTTTTCCTTTAGCGCACTAACATGCCTTCAAAAGCAGTTGCAAGCCTTGGAGGGCTTCCTATTCATACAGGCAAATAATTTTGATAGCCAGATTATTTGAAATTCAGAAACAAAATAATCACATTCATCATTTTTAAAGGGGTAATTATCAAAACCTCCCTCTGTTTAAAAGATAACTGAAGTGAGAGCTTTTTCAAAATAATGTTGTTGCAAGCTGCTGTTCAACTTATCTATGGGGGGGGGGTGCGGGTTATTAATTTGTAAGTTATTGTTTTTGAGGTGGATGTAGGAATTTAGGAGAAAATTGGGGAAAATTAGGAGAGAAATGTTTTCTGGAAATAGAAATGTTGATGATTATTTTGGAATTACTCACCACCACAAAACTTTACTGGATACATTGTGCTAGATTTGAAAGTGTTAATCCTGTGGCGAGGGAGTGATAATGCAATGTGAAAAATAGACATGTTAAGGGTGTGTCACAATATCTGCCATTACCACAAGTCATCTTTCTCACAGATCTGGGAAGCAAGTTTTGTGTTATCAATAGAAGCAGACCAGTGATGGTTTTCAAAAATTTTTACAACCGGTTCTGTGGGTGTGGCTTTGTGGGTGTGGCATGGCTTTGTGGGTGTGGCTTGGTGGGTGTGGCAGGGGAAGGATACTGTAAAATTTCCATTCCCTTCCCAATCCAAGGGAAGGTTACTGCAAAATCCCCATTTCCTCCCGATCAGCTGGGACTTGGGAGGCAGAGAATAGATGGGGCAGGGCCAGTCAGAATTTTTACTACCGGTTCTCAGAACTACTCAAAATTTCCACTATCGGTTTTCCAGAACTGGTCAGAACCTGCTGAAACCCACCTATGAAGCAGATTATGTGATACACGGGAGCTGGCAGTAAGTGGGCATTCAACCCAGCTGTTGAATTTTTCTTCTGTTCAATCATGTCCAACTTTCAGAGACTGCCTGGAAAAATCCTTGCAGTTTTCTTGGAAGGATTTTTCAGGAGTGGTTGCCATGTCCTCCTGCCTCCAGCTGAGTGAGAGTGACTGGCCCCTGGTCCCCCATTCTTAGGAACCTCAGGGCAATATTCCTGTGGAAAACTGAAACAGAAGTATAACCTTGGTTTGTAGATGAGGGGGATGCACAAAGGAAGTCTAGGACTCACTGTCTCTTCGTTTTCAGCTGATGCCTTTAACCTCTACATAAGGAAATTCATAAACTCCCAGCCTCCAGATGATTTGATATTTTTGATAATTAGGCAAATTATGGTACAGGGGAAGTAGATGCAGAGCAAACATACATGAAGAAGTGAGTGAAGTAGAAATTGCTTGCTTTAAGAAGGGAAAGGCTTGATTTGATCCTCTCCAGAAAGCACTACACCTGGAAAAATATATGATATTAGTTGAGAAATTAGCTATGTCATGTGTCTAATCAAACAGTGAATGTAAATGAAGCACAACTTGGATATAGATTTTTTGTAAATCTTCAATTGCTTCTCTATTCACAATTAGCATGCTTGCTTGCTTTTTATTGCCACTTTAATTTCTGGTAAAATTCCAAGTTAAGAATTTATCTTTCCAGAGACTCATCTTCTCTGGCTCTATTCAAGATTTACAGAGCCAAAGGAAAGGTATTGATTTTTTTTTCTACCTGTTTATATGTGAAAATCTTTATTTTTTTTCCCAAAGGAAACATTGTTTTCATTAGTATCTATATATCCTGAAACAACATCTCAAAATACAGCTCAAGAAAAATTTATATTGCTACACCTTATGAAAAATATGTGAAATGTCTTCCAGAGTTACAAATGGCAATGACGTATGTCTGTAAAACTACACATTATTTTTGCATAATGTTAAATCCACTAGTCTCTATCAATGGGCAAAAGCTTCCATAACTGATTCAGTAATGTTGATTGGCATAAACTGTACTACTGAAACACTGAACTTCATTGCAATGTTGGCAATGTAGGTAGGCCGATGTTACAAGATATTCTTTACTAGATGTTATGTACAACAGTTTCAAAACAGCAACTGGTGGATTATCTGGCATTCTTTCCTCTCCGACTCGGCAAGAAAAAAGACATTTACAAATGCTTATCATACAACATAACACACAACATGGTAGGCTGGGGGGATTCTGTGCCCTGTCTCCAGCTTTATACCATACCCTTTGATATTCCTGCATACACTGGGGTTACACTTCTGTTTCAGTTTTCCACAGGAATATTTCTCTGATGTTCCTAGGAATTTAGAATGTAGCAATTGTTCAATAAATTGATGGACCAATAAATTTGGTACTGCAATAAAAAAGAAACACTACCGCCTTGCAACAAGCAATACCAGAAAGAATCTACCGAAGTTATAAAATGTCTTAATGTAACCTGCTGAAGAAGCAAAATAATTATGCCCCCCTCTCTTTGTTGTTGTTAGTTGCAAAGTCATGCCCGACCCATTGCAACCCCATGGACAACATTCCTCCAGGACTTCCTTTCCTCTACCATCCTCTGGAGTCCATTTAAGGTCACGCCGACTGCTTCAGTGACTCCATCCAGCCACCTCATTCTCTGTCGTCCCCTTCTTCTTTTGCCCTCAATCTTTCCCAGCATTAGGCTCTTCTCCAGTGAGTCCTTTCTTCTCATTAGGTGGCCAAAGTATTTGAGTTTCATCTTCAGGACCTGGCCTTCTAAAGAGCAGTCAGGATTGATCTCCTCTAGGACTGACTGGTTTGATCACCTTGCAGTCCAAGGGACTCACTCTCCTCTCTATTTCCACTTAAAACACTTAGGAAATGGAATTTTCCAATAGACTATTGATTTTACAGGAGATCAATATTTCTGCTCAAATAATCAAAAGTAGAAAATAACTATATGACTGGTATGAGAATGTTGACATTTTGAAAGGTACATAATCTCATTTTAATAAAAAGGTTGAACCTTTGGTCTTCCTTGAGATTAATATACTCAAAAATTTCCAAATTATTGCAGGCATTTTCCTTTATTAGAAATAATAAAAGTTTCACTGCTTTTTTTTCCTAGTGACACATGATATTGCTAAAAAGGATGAGGCAAATGTAATAGCAATAGTACTTATATACCACTTCACAGTGCTTTTCAGCCCTCTCTAAGCAGTTTACAGAGTCAGCATATTGCCCCCAACAATCTGGGTCCTCCGACCTCAGAAGGATGGAAGGCTGAGTCAACCTTGACATTTGAACTGCCAAATCTCTGGCAGCCGGTAGTCAACAGATGTAGCCTCCAGTACTGCATTCTAATGTGCAATTATTAGGCACAGCATTTTAAATGTATATCGGGCCTTGGTCAACATTACATAAAAGTTAAACATTGAATAAATACTAAGTAACATCTTATATAAGTAAATAACAAACACAAGTGGCTGCAGAAGTCAGGACTGCAAGCAAGGCAAAAGGGCAGGAAGGTGTTAGTCACAATGACTGAATGGGGAGAGGATGTTTCCACAGCAAACTTAAACCACCAGCTGGAGTTGAGAAGATCACAATCCCAACAGTATCATTCCCATGCTCATCAATGAAGTACATGACCTAGAATGTCCAGATGACATGCTTTGTGTCCAGATAAAAAGGAAAACACTACTAAAGATTATTCTAGGCTGCTTCAACAATTAGTTGACATTGAGACGGAAACCATGTTATGAGAATACATCCTTCAAAAATGGTTAATGAGGTGCTTTTGTGCTATGGTGCCTTGGATATGAAGAAACATCTTAAGATTTGGAGCTCTCTGCTAACTGAATTTGCATAAAGGGCTACAATGAGTGGAGCACAGTCCTATCTCTTGTGTTTTCCCAATAATATAACAGCAGCCATAAACCATTGTTAACTTCTAAATGACAAAACAGATTGTCTTTTTATACAGATCTTCCATCTGTTTAAAACAGACTAAGAAAATGGTGAAGAAATATGAATGTAACAGATTGTACAATAATGACTGCAGGAACATTTGTTCAGCCACTCTGTTTCATGCATGATGCTGTATTTAAGGTAATGTATTTGGTTTTGGTTTGATGTAACTCATTCTGTCTTTGTATTATGAGTAAATCATACATCTTTACTTGTTCAACAAACTTTTATATGAGATAAATAATAGGCGACATAGATGTGGTGTACTAGTATTTCATATTCTTTTATTTTGAACCCTCATTTATTTCTATTTCCAGCCTCAACTCTTCCTTTCCAGAACAGAAATTTTCCTAAATAACAACTTGTTGCCAGAATTTTATGTAATGGAGCATAAACAACAGAATTAAGGATGCAACACCATGTAGTTAGAAACTACACTACAACTTAATACCATTTGACAAATTAAGACAAATGTCATTTATTTTTATTTATAGACCATCTTAAACCAGTTGAATTCTAGATTACTCTCAGTAACAAGAAAGGGAATGGAGACAAAAACTGACTATTCCTCCCAACAAAGCAAAGAGATATTGTATATTGTATTGTACAGAGAATATTGTAAAGGGAATAATGATGCCAGAGGCAGCTCTTTTTAATTTTCCATTAAATATAGTCTGCTATATATCACTCCTACTATGAAAAGCAAACTACTTTTCCTGAAGCGAAAATAAAGAGGGAAAAATTTGTCCACAGCCATCAATAGCTAACCAATTCTCCAATCACCTAGAAGCACAAAGATTCTCTCTTCCTTTTTTTTTTTTAATGGTTCCTATAATGCATTTAAACAATTGCCATAGTAAGAGCTCTACATGTTTCTAAATATTTTTAACCAAGCCAATTCTCAACACAAGCAGTCTCAAGATCAGGTGAAAAATTTCTAGAAAGAATTAAAATATTACAAGGAGTTCATACATTTTACAGGGGAATTCCACAAATGCTCATTGACATCAAGGTACTGAACGATTTATAGCCTGAATTTATAGGATTGAAAAAAAAATGGATATAAATGTAACCACACTACAATAATAAGATATCTTTATTTCCCAAGATGACATGAAACAATGTATGTATGTATGTATGTATGTATGTATTTCTCTTTAGCCAGGTTCTTCCTACGTAAACCATGATTTTTATGCAGCTGCAACTCCTTAGTCTCCAAATGGGCAGCAGGGTGCTTGCTGGCTTCCTGAAAAAAGCCTAGAAACTAGTGGATTGTGATTTCACTGAACTACAGCTGCATAAAAATCTTGGTTTACGTAGGAAGAACCTGGCTAAAGAGAAATACACATAAAGGCCTACGAAAAGAAAAGAAAACATATATATATATATATATATATATATATATATATATATATATATATATATATATATATATATACACACACACACACACACACACACACACATACATACATACATATATATATATCTATTTTCTTACTTTTCGTAGGTTTTATGTGTGTTTTTCTTTTCCTGGCAAAAAGAAACACACACACACACACACACACACACACACACACACACATATATATATATATAATTTATTTTCTGAGGTTTTTCACAGGTGTTTGTATGTAAGTCTTTGGTTATTCGGGTTTTCTCCCACAACAAAATTGAGTTAGAAAATCTAGGAGTATATGAAATCCCATGCACCACCTGCCCCACCACATACATCGGACAAACCAACAGAAGAATAAGTGCATGCATTGAAGAACACAAGAACTCAGTCAGAAAAGAGGAACCAACTTTTTCCCTGGTCCAACACCTTAAAGCCACAGGACATGAAATTGACTTTAAAAAGACCAGAACTATCGCCAAAACTGAACACTTTAAGAACAGAATAATCAGAGAAGCCATCGAGATAGAAAAACGCCCACACAGCATGATGATACGGAGATGATACCTCCGGCCTACCAGCTCTTTGGAAACCCGCCCTTACTGACAAACGAGTCCCTAACACAAAGAATGACACCAGACCCACACTCACGAAAACCACACAGGATGTCACCACCATACATCCATGCAAAAAGCAAACTCAAACCCACACCGATGATGAGGCACAACCACAAACCAGAAGCCAGACCACAGCTGCATCATTAGACACTTTAAACCCCTCCAATCCATACATGAAACAAATGGACACCCACCATGAAGATGTGGCACAACCACGAACGCGAAGCCAAACAACAGCAACGCAGCTCACCAGCTCAAATCCCCCTGCAACTCAGACTAACCCGAGCGCAATCAAGCCCCCATCCAAACAGAACACACTCCCATCCAATCAGAGCACAGCCAAGCACCCAACCAATCAGAACACACCTCCACCCAATCAGTTCACACCCCCACTGGCAGTTAAAAGGAAGAAACAGCTGCGATCACACATTGCTCCTAGAAGCACGAAGCCGAAAACACCAGCCTGAAATGAGAATGAGACTTCGTCGAAACGTTGCCAAGACACTTTCAATTTTATGCGGGAGAAAACTCGAATAACCAAAGACCTACATATATATACATACATACATACATACATACATACATATAAAATAAACTTATTGTACACATAAGGAGAATAATGTCATGTAATGTATTAGAAGTATATTAAACATCAGTTTGGGGGGAGGGTAAGGAAAACATAATCCATTATGGGAATCTACTGTTAGATTCCCATAATGGATTATGGGAATCTAACATAATACTGTTAGAGGATCAGCAAGGACCTGGAACTAGACCTGTCAGAGAGAAGGCACAATTTCTCCCTTTGGCTGAAACCTCTAAAGAATCTTGAATCCTTCTGTAAACTTTTTTATTTGCAAAAGGTTAGGTCTGGATCCAATCCACCATTGCTGTTAGAGAAAGCCAATTATTCCATAATACAATTTAACAAAGGATATAAAGTTTGCATCCAGGTAACCTGGATTTTTGTGAACATATACCTGGAGTCCCTAGCTTTTCTACTCTGAATACATCTTTTCATGCCGTTCGGAAATCTGCATTACAGAATCTTCTGATAATGTTTTCAACAATTTGCAGAAGCATTAAATTGGATGAGGCATAGCATTTCAGGGAGAATCTCCAGTGCACATTATTCTGAATACAAAACCAAAGAAAAAAACTGTCTCAGGACCATCACAAATGATAGCTCGCATGCCTTTTTCATATACAATCTTATAGAAAACTATCTAATATATGAAAGTGATTTTAACAATTTTTTTTTAGAGTAGGCTCCCAGCTTACATTGTAGGAAAAGTTATTTTTAAAAAAAGGATATACACCCTGAATGAAAGACACAAAGCATTAATAGAGATGTGTATCTTTTTATATATAATAAATTTTATTAAACATTACAATTGAAAGGACAAAAACAATAAAAAAGAAAAAGAAAAATTACAAAATGCAGAAAATCGAAAAGAAAAAATAGAATATAGTAAAGAAAAAGAACAGAAATATATAAAGAAATGACTTCCCCTCCTTTTTACAGGTGTTCACAATTTTAGTAATCTACTACTTTTTCAAAAGCAACAAAATGATCTCTTTTTCCCATATGCCATGTCTTATCTATAAACAAATCCTTAAAGCCTCGTGATTTGGTCCTGTAGCAAAAGTCTATTAAGGGTTACCAGAAATAATAACGTATCTATTTTAACTTTGGTCAAATAAACAACTTTATAGTTTTTCTTTAGCATTTAATATTTGAAGACTTCAAATAATGTCATATAACTTGATTTCTATTCTTTTTTTTTTGTTCCTTCTCACAGAATTCATCAAAGCTTTAACAAGTCCCTTTTGTAAATCTAATACAGGAAAATTATCCAAATCACTCTTCTGATTTGCTGTTTGTATATCCTTTTCAATTATTAAGATCTCAGCAGATTCCATTTGTGTGTCAAATGGTTTCAAAGTCCCATCTTATCATATGTTTTCGTTTATAATTCAAAACAACAGCATTTTCCCATTAATTAAAAGGTGAAGGAGGGCTTTCAGAGCACTAATCAGCCCCAGGGCTGTATCCGCCCTTTGTGATCAGGCAAGGCTGCAGAGCAATGTTTTTATATCTTTCCAGAAGACCAGGAGAGTAGGGTTCACCTCATCTCCACGGGAAGAGTGTTCTACAGCAGAAAAGGCTCTCTTCCTGGACCCTGCCAGCCAGAATTCTTTGGCTGATGGGATCCGCAACATACTTTCCCTGTCTGATCATGTGGGCTGGACTGATATATAACAGGATGAAGATGGTTCTGTAGGTAACCTGACCCCAGGCCATGTAGATCATAACCAACACCTTGAATTGGAGCCAGAAGAAGTTTGGCACCCAGTATGCCAATGCTACCATGCACTGTTCTTTGGGCACCCAAGTTTGCCAATGTGGCCTTCCAAATACTTTTCAAGGGTAGCCCCACGTACAGCACTTTGCAATTGTTTAAATGGGAGATGACCAGAGTGACTGAAAGGAGAGCCTTCCTATCCAGGAATATGTCAATCCAAAACAAGTTGATCTAAAGATTCCTAATAGTTGAAAAGCAATTAAGAAGTAATTCCAAAAGTTATTGAGGAATGAGGCAAGGCAAATCTTGTGTCCATATTGGCTCTATTATGGTTGTGAGCTTGGTTGAAATCTTTTGACTCCCACCCACTCAACCATAAAAACCTCAGTTTCTAGAGTCTACTCACAAGGAGTTGACCAGAGTATTTGTGGGCAATCTCATTATCTCTCCTTTTTCCAGAGAGACTTTAGCAACCAGAATTCACTATTTTCATAATCATATAACCATAAGTTTATTTGTCAAGCATATATAAGATAACAGGTAAAAGTATAAACGTAATTTGAATGCATGAAAAGAATAAGTAAAAAGGAATATTAGGACAGGGACAGTAGGCACACTGGTGCACTTATGCACACCCCTTACAGAGCTCTTAGGAATGGGGTGAGGTCAACAATAGACAGTTTAAGGTTAACGTTTTGGGGGTTTGGGGAGGAAACTACAGAGTTAGTAGTGCATTCCAGGCATTGACCACTCTGTTACTGAAGTCATATTTTCTGCAATCGAGTTTGGAGCGGTTTACCTTGAGTTTGTATCTATTATTTGCTCATGTATTATTGTGGTTGAAGCTGAAGTAGTCATTGACAGGAAGGACATTGTGGCAGATAATTTTATGTACTATGCTTAGGTCAGACTGAAGTCTGCGTAGTTCTAAGCTGTCTAAGCCCAAAATTTGGAGTTTGGTGGCATAAGTTATTTTATTTATTTAACTACCTCTTTCTACCACAATACTATACTCTCTCCTTCCGGAACCTCTAGATCACCAGAAGTGATCTTCATACCAAAAGTCTATTATAATATTAAAATACATACATACCAGTGGTGGGTTTCTACCAGTTTTCCCCAGTTCAGGTGAAATGGTAGTGGCGGCGGGAACCCACCCGCCCGGACATCATCACGGATGCTCTGAGCATTCACAGTAGGTTCTGTGCATGTGCAGAAGTGCCACGCACATGCGTGCATGCTCACAGTTCCGAACCGGTAGCGAGGTAAGCGAAAACCACTACTGATACATACATAATACATAGATACATACATAGATACATACATACATATATATATCAGATTACTGAGGCAATTTTACATAACTAGTTTCTTGGTTTGTTTGTTTTGATTGATGCTTGATGAATTAAAGTTGATGCTTGATGAATTATTTATATTGCCTGTTTATATATGCTTGATAAAGTGGACTTCACCATGTTGAAATTATCACTCAGGAAGAGTTACTACAAATTCTACATAGTTTACTGAAGTGGTTCCTTATGAATATAGAAAAGATAGAAAAAGATATCTGGAAAGATGATTGGATACACACCATTAATTACACTCATAGCATTTCAGCAATATAATAATGTATTCAGTATCCAAAGCTTTTAAAATATATTATTATTAGATTTATTAGGGAAAATGGGTTTGGATTGCTGCTATTTTCTAAAATAGAATATTCCATAATGTAATATATATAAAAATACTATTTTTTTTCCAAATGATACAGTAAATTATAAACAATACAATCAATTTGTATTTAAGTTCTTACTGACTTGCAGATTAAGAGGTGTTTACATGAAGTATTGAGGAGGTATAATTAAGTAAATATACAGTAAATAAAAATTGTAGTCTCACTATATTTAAAATTAAGAGCATTGCCACTAATCAATAGATTGAAAAAATAAAGAGAACCAAGAAGAAATATTAAATGAAATCTAGATTTACTCTTACTTCCAGTGTACCTAGTAAAGTTAATGGGACTATTTTTAGCACGATTACAAATGATTCTGATTTATTGTGTGGTGAATCAATTACATTGTCTCCATAAAAATAAACCTCAAAGAATTTTCATTTTAAATTTAATTTGAAAAAATGGTAAATGAATGTTTATTTTTTAAAGAGGTTTCACTATTCAGTTGTTAACTTGCATTTTAAAGATGTATTGGATGAGTTGCTTACAGGATGAAAAATGAAAAAAAGAATCTAATCTTGACAACATCACTAATTGGTTTATGTTCTTTGCGCTCATGACGGTCACAATACAGTTGGGTTATAATGTTACAAGCTGATTGAAAGGTGGCTAAAACCAACTTTAAAAACTAGTCGAAAAAATGTCACAAAGTCATGGGAAAGGAAATTTAAGAAAGGAACTTTTCTATGCTTTCATAGATCACCTTTATAATAAACATCGGTTTAAAATCCTTGCAACTACCGTATTTCGTAGTAATATAACATATTTGAACTTTCTCACAGTTGGTTCCCATTAGAATATCCAAATAGAACGTGAGCGCTCCCATTGAGAACCGGTAGTAAAGTTAAGTAGAACCCACCCCTGAACTAGTGTATTCTTTAGGAGGCATGTATTTTACATTAAATGTAAACCATTTTAATAAAGTTTATTTTTAAACTACTTTATATTTTCAACGTTAGATTGCTTAATTTTTAAGGACTATTTCTACTATGTAAAAGGGTGCTCTCATATTCATTTGCCTGAACATCCGATCTACTCTCAAATTAACATTCCCTGAGAAGTATGAATAGCTGCATCTGGAAGTGATTACATTTCAGAAGACGTGCAGCATTAAGTAATTTAAGCTTACTGAAGTGGTTTCAAGAGAGGAGGGAGAAATAGGCCTTTCAATGAAAAACATGTTTTAAAAACTTTCTTACACAGCTGTTCAGGGCACTAATCAATTTATTCATTTGCTGTATCAAAATGCAAACCTAAGGAATGTATATGTTAAACAGCCCATGACATTGGATCAGTCTGGGGAAAGATACTATTCAGAAATATTGATATTGATGATCTATATTCTCTGAGACAGTGATTTCCTGCCCCCGCCCCAATTGTGAGATTAATATCTAATGCCATAGCAAGCTCACTGGCGCATAATTGCGTGGACAAAATCTCTTTAAATACTGATAAAAATCAGATAGTCCGCTGATCTTGAGAGGATCATTGCCCAGGTTTTTTTTTAAAAGCTCATCTATAGCTTCCAAAGTTTGACATTCAATTTAATTTATAAAGGTGAGAGGAATCATTATGTTTTTCTCAACAACAGTTATCACCGTCTAGGACTCGCTAATGTTTAACGTTCTAATTAAGAACCCTAGAATTAGGTGCAAATCTAAGGATGTGTATAATGTGTACAAACAAAAGCTAAATTATTTTAAGGTTAAGCACCTTTAGGATAATAATGGGCATTGTTACTTAACCCACAAGGCTATGTTGAAAAGAAAAAACAAGCACATCAAATAGATAATTTGATGAGCCTAGCACTATCAATTAAAATTTTAAAAACTGTAATATTTTGGTACCTCATGTCTTATTCTTTTCTCAATGTTGCTCATTTGATTGGTAAATTAATATCAGCCATGACATCAGTGGTGGGTTGCCCCTGGTTCAGACCAGTTCTATAAAACCAGTAGTAAAACCAGTGGGAAGCTCCACCCATCGACCCCAACGTCATCAGGAAGCTTCTGCACATGTGCGCGGCCCCGTTGCGAACCGGTAGTAAAGGTAAGTAGAACCCACCCCTGCATGACATGATTTCTGCTGTATTTCAGATCAATATTCCAACTGTTAGCCAGCAAATTGCCAGATGTTTAGCTGACGGTATCTACTTCTAAGTTACATAGTTTGTTTTACGATTAATGAATGGTAAGATGTAGTTGGAGATCTGATCTCAGTACCAGTATTTGCTTTGTTGTACAGACCATTCCTTTCACATGTCCAATGAATAGAATCAATCTCTTACACTTTCTTACAATTTACAAGAAAAGATAAAAGTTCAAATCAACATCTTTAAAGCCAATCATTCCATGTCATGGAAAGCCACTTGACTGATTAAAAACAATTGTTGGCAAAGGAAGAAACCAAATTTAAGGTCCATATTTAAGCATTATATTGTGTTACATCTTTTGTCAAAAAAGCATATAAGGTACTCTTTCTGTCACATTTATTATTGATTTAAGCATAGCTTTTGATTCCAGTATCTAAAGAGAGGTTATGAAAAAGGCTACAAGAAAAATTATTTACCTTTACTATGAAACATAAATTAATTTACCTAATTAGGCTATATGAAAATATCTTTATATAGGTCAGATGTGCCAACTTAGGTGATCTTTCTGCTACAATATCTATCCAAAATTGGAGTAAGCAAGTGTGTACCCAGCTTCCCTTCCTTTCAATTTCTATATAACTCAAACTATGAAAGAATGAGTTCCATTTTTGAAAATGGCAAACAAACTTTATTATTTTGAACACTGGTAAAACAATTATTCTAACTAAAAATTAAGTAAGCTTAAGATAAAATGTTCAATACCTTGCTCTTAATTGTATTATGAAAAACAATCATGAACTATTATACTTGCAATCAATTGGAATCTGTATAGAACAAGTCAAGAATTTTAAAAATCTGGGAATCTCCTTCAAATGATTACTTCTTATTGTAATCATTTCCATCCACACTGCAAACTACATCTAAAGCTGTGCTTTAGAAGCTTTTTTTCAGCCCTAATGAGGCACTAGCGAGTGAAGCAATCTCCATACTTTGTCTGCTTCCTCCGACTCTCAGATGTGCTTTAGAAGCTTTTTTTCAGCAGGCACTAGTGAAGAAGCGACCTCTGTGCTTTGCCTGCTTTTCTCATTGCTGCTCCCTCTCAGTTGTGTTTTAGAAGCTGTTTTTTTATCCCCAAGCAGGGTATAAAAAACACGCAAGCACACTCAAAACCAGCAAACGAATGTGACCAGACTAAGGACACTAACCAGATGAATATCTGTTAGGCAGATTCCCCCCCCCCTTTTTTTTTTCCTCCCCAAAAACTAAGCTGTGTCTTATACTCCGCTGCATTTTATACTCCGAAAAATAGGGTACATAGTATTGCTAGCATGCAACAAATTTACTCTTTTAAACAGAGATGGCATTTCTCTTTCCTCATTAAAAAGGCAAACATGTTGTCAACCCTGAAGATGACCTGATGGAAGCCATTTTGAAGCTTCAGTGTTGCCACACTGGAGCTGAGGGATAAGAAGGGGGAATAGAGATAGCTGGGGCTTTGTAGCCAAAACAAAATACTTTCTTCTGAGAACCAAGGACATTTTCACATCTGGTCAGAGAGAAGAGGAGTGATCTTACCAGGCAACCAGACGGCAACCTGATTGGACCATGTGACCAATTGTTTGGGGAAGGGGAAAAACTTTTACTTTTAATTAGGGAACCTTTAGAGTCGGTTTTCACCAATATTATTATGATATGTCCGATAAAACTATTCTTTGAGGAATCTACAGGCCTTGGAGTTTTGCGATGGGACTATTACTTGGAACCCTAACACATGTACAGGTATGCATTACTCAGAGTCAACACTGCTACTTTACAATTAATTGCATAAGCACCTCTCCTGTTCTTGGGCAAAGAATAAAAGCACACCAATAATCAATTAGCAACAAATTCCTGTATTTGCCAGAACAGCTAAACCCTACGTCTTTCTTGCTTTGCCTAACTAGAGTATTTGCCTTGTTCATAATTATTGGTTATTGCCCTTCGTACAAATCAAATCTGGGCAGAGAGAGTAGTTGAAATAAGATTCTCACATTTTTGCAGGTGAATTATTGTGAAATATTTGTTCTCTAATACAGTATTTCTATCCCAATCACAGTTAACAATAAAAACATTTGACCTCAATTTTTGCAGAAATGTATCACTATATACTCTGACTCCTTGCTAAATATTTTGTTAATCTCAGAGTACTCTTTTTTCTTCCTCCTCCTTCAAAGTCTCTGTATGTTTCCAGTAGAAAGTATTTTAGTAAGACATAGCTCAAATTGAAAAATAAATTAATACTTTGTGTTATTGGTAAACCCTTTCATAAGAAAGACATTTGAAAATGAAGGAGAAATGTATATTTGTTTGAAATTATATTTACCATTTTTAATGAAGCAGTGTTTTTGTTTTTGTTTTTGTTTTTTTGCTTTAATTTATATGTCGCCCTTCTCCAGAGATTCAGGGCGGCTTCCAATGCATTAAGCAATTAAGTTCAGCTCAATATCACCAAATTTATTCCAAATTTTCTTCTCTTTTATTCTAACCTGGTATGGGTTCACTATGCATCTAAACTGTATTTATATATATTTATCTTGCTTTTGATATGTTTCATGCTATTAATAATATTGATACTAAGGATATTAATAGTACTGTATAGTATTATAGTATTAATACTAGGGGTGACATGATAGTAGTATTCCAGTATTTGAGGGGCTGCCACAAAGAGGAGGGGGTCAACTTACTTTCCAAAGCACCAGAAGGCAAGATAAGAAACAATGGATGGAAACTAATCAAGGAGAGAAGCAACCTGGAATTAAGGAGAAACTTCCTTACAGTGAGAACAATTAACCAGCTTGCTTTCAGAAGTTGTCGGTGCTTCATCACTAGAGGTTTTTAAGAAGAGCCTGGATAACCACTTGTCTGGAATGGTATAGGATCTCCTGCTTGAGCAGAGGGTTGACCTAGAAGACCTCCAAAGTCCTTCCAGCTCTATTCTGATTCTGACTGAATACAAGGTGAAAACATGGAAAGATAATCACATTCATTTTTTTAAATTAAAGTTTTCTTTGAAGTATAAAACTTCATTAGACATAAGCAGAACAGTAAGTAACAAAATATTCAAGAGGAATCATCAGTTTAATTACATTCTTGACTCAAAAATCAAAACAAATTGCAGAGAAAAAAAATCCAATTGCTTCCATTATGGGAACTGATATCACAGTAAATAATCAGTTGGCAGGATTGAAGGCGGGCTGTGTGGAAAGAAAACTTGTTTGAGGATTCAGCATAGTAACTGAAGTGTCAGATGTGATTTAATTTTTTTAAAAAAATTAAACACTTATAATTTGATTTTTGATTTGATCATCAACAGAAAATGAAATTAAATAGCTAAGTATTCCAATTTTGGTCCAGAACCTGTGCATTCACTTGAATGTCTCAAAATGTTTCTCTGTCTTTATTAGGTCCTAATTTATAATCTCGCTTTCAAAATGGGAAGGTACCAAATTCTCTTTATGAAGATTTCAGGGAACTGAAATATTTCCCCTTTCTGAAATATTTATAGTTTATACATTAATGCAGCCTATTTCTTCTGATCTTTCTTTTAGTGGATAAAAGGGAAAGTCACAACAAAAAAGTTCCGAGAAAGAAATACAGAGAGTTAAAAAGAACTGAAGGACTATCTCATAATAGGAATAGGACATTTCCTATTAAATACAATGAATCGGGGTGGTATATTTTTAATCTTTATTTTGCTAGATTTATGTTGCAATTTCATAATCTCAAAATAGCCCTATATAACAACTTCTCCAATTTTTACCCACAGCAATAACCCTGTGAAATAGCCTGGGTGAGAGAATGTAATTCCCAGACCAAAAAAAGGGAGTGAGCCTTTAAAGAAGGAATAGTTCTTTGGAAACAGCAAGTTCTAAAATTAATTAAGTTATTTAATATAGTTGTCTATTAGTTGTTAGATATACATTGCACATTTTCTTAGGTATTGCATTTACTATATCATCTGAAAATGAAAGCTCTTGTTTTCTAAATATCTGTTTTTATTTTATTTATCTGAAACTAATAGATGTACTTAGTCATTTTTCCCACCTGTTCTGAACATCATGTTTTTCTTCCAATCTTAAATAAATCAGATTGAGATACAGTCATATTCCAAAATCCATTAACATCTGAACAGCACTTTGATCTTTCAGGTGGAAACTATGCATATTAAATTTTTACTTATTCAAGCAGTACCTATATTTGTAGCTGTTTGGAATCTGTGG
Source organism: Arizona elegans (assembly GCA_022577455.1). NCBI lineage: Eukaryota > Metazoa > Chordata > Lepidosauria > Squamata > Colubridae > Arizona > Arizona elegans. The sequence goes on from JAKOOJ010000001.1 coordinate 181,374,160, forward strand.
AATTCTATTTCTATTTCCATTTTTCTGAAATTCAGATATAATATGGATTATATAATTCCAGATATTGTCTATGATGTACATATATTATTAGTGTTTTATTGTAGCTTTGGAATAAGAAGCATTCAGCACCAATTCAAATATTCAAGGGTCTGTGAGAAGACATAGCTGCATTAGCTACAGCAATCTTAGCACAAAAGAGGTTTAAAAACTACACAATTCTTCAGCTATTCTTCAAATATTTGCAGGGTGGCAGGATTGCACCACCTTAGAAAAACTGGCCACTACCCAAAAGGAAATTTAGGCTCTTACCACAAAATGCATAGTACATGTGTGAAAAAGTTTTGCCAAAAGATACAGAGAGACACAGAATTTTTTTTTAAATGGTCAAAATGTTTGAAAAATATTGTGAGAAAATATTGCAGTGTTACCAAATGAGAACTCTATATTAAATCCATAGGAATCTCTCAACAACACATATAACTGGAAATTGCCTAATCAGGAGAGAGAGAGAGGGAGGGAGACAGGAAAGGAGGGGGAGAGGGAGGGGAAGAGGGAGGGAGGGAGGGAGGAAAGGGGAGAGAGAGAGATGCAAAACCTGCTTAGACACATGTACTTAAGGAACAAACTTAAAAAATGAACTAAAAACATACAAATTTAAGTTAGATGTTGTTTAAGTTAGAGTTTTTCTTTGAAAAGAAATCAAATTTATTTTGATGAATTTAGCCACACATAATTGTCATATACTCTTTATTGTGAAGCATATCTTTGGTATTTTTTTAATAATCAAAGTTAAGTAATGTCCTTCCTATTTAACTCCAGGTTAATAGGGAAAATTTTGCAGGCCAGTCTAAGTGGGGGGAGGGGAGATTTCCTCAGTAAGAAAATGTAGGTGAGAAATTGTCAGGCTCAGCTACAATGTATTATATCTCATCATCATACAAGCATTCCTACAAAATGTGAGTAATAGGGAAAATAAATAGGTTGACTCAACAACCGGGAAGATGAGCAAGTTTGCACAAGCAGTTTTACTACTTTGTGGCTTACATGGCAATTATGGCAGGAAATAACTATTCTATGACATACTGTAGTAGTTGGTGTGAAGCTTTGTTCTTATCTTGACAAATATTCAAACTTATCAACTACATTATAAAGCATGTCTCTGTGACCAGCAGCAACTATCTAGAAAGCAATGATTAACCCAACTTCAGCCAATTAATCAAAGCCAACAGATAGGAACTGTCATTTATTAACAAGAAATCTAAGTAAGTCTCAGACAATGTCAGTTGAAAAGATAATGCTATGATTCCTCTCAGAAAAAAGGGGGCAGCTTATATTAATTGTAAGATTTCACTGAAACAGCATATTAATTTTCAATATAGAGCGTTTTCTTGTAATTCACTTAACTACATTTTATTTAACTGAACAGGGTGATGTTAAATTTGTGCATATCCTTTTTCAATCTTCACTGAGAGAAACATATTCATATTGGAACTAAATCTTCTTTAAACATTGGTTTATAAATGTTAAAGAGTTCCTGCTTAGGTGTTCTAAATTTATATATTAAACTTTTCTTCTACTCAAAAAAGACAAGCCATACCACTGCAAGAGGTCATTTCATGAATTATTTCATGAATTATCACATCATTTCTTCACAGAACAAAAACTTAGGATCTAACCTCTTAACTTCATTTGCAAGATCACTGTTGCAACAACAACTGTGTTTAGATAAGGAACTGTAAATCAATCAAATGGTTCCGGAAGCTGCTCAGACTTTAATTTTCCCAGTGTAATATCACATTGTGACAAAATGGCTGTACCAAAATGTATAACATTCATCTTTTGCTCAGGAGTGAACAAAAATAGTTTGGTACGAATTTCCCCATATGTACAGCAAACCTGATCTGCAATAATATTTGCCTCAAATATAGAGCAAACGTGGTCAGCAACTAATTTTCATCGGGAAGGTATGTAAACATAGATCTGAATTTCTCAATGGAGAAATTCAAACTCATTGATTAAAGTCTAATCAATTCCTAAATCTGTGAACCTTGCAAACTTTTGAATTTTGGCTGAACTGGAAGGATGAAAATGTGCATCCATATATGACAGATTTTTGAAAATGAAAAAATGTACAGATCTTTGAAAAAGTATTCACCCCTTTTGGATTTTTGCATATTTTTGTTGCTGAATTTTATTAGAGCTTCATGTGGGCTCTACTAATGTTTAAAAAGAGAAAGAACAAACACAACTTTAGTGCTTATTTCATTTATTTCATAAACAACTCATCATATGGAGTGTGAAAAAATAATTGCCATATAAAGGGTAAGAAGGGCCAGTTATATAAGTACTTCATTACACATTACACAATAAAAGCTAATTTGGGCCATACTGACTATATAAAAATCACACAAAATTTTGCATCCATTCTCTCAATGAAATTTTCAGCACTGAGATTTTCACTGAGTGGAATTGAAGGGAGCGTCATATGTCTTTGAAATACATTTCTAAAGAGCTTCATTAAAAAGGCATTGATGCCTTTTAATCTGACAAAGATTTCAACTCCTAAATTTCTAGTGTTCCATTAATCTACAGAAATTGATAAAATATTAAAATAGAAAATATTTTGGATCAGAATAAATATTTCCAAGAACACTATTCTGTCAAATAACTAGGACTGCAGAATAAAATTGTCCAGGAAATTATAAAGAACTCCAAAACAGCATCCAGTGAAAAAGCCTTGACTAAGACTAGTATTCATAACTCTATTATCAGAAAAGCACTGGATATAAATGGGATTCCTAGAAAAACAGCAAAGTGAAATCATTTCTCAGTAAGAAGAGAAATTTCCTGGTCTCGGATATGTCTAATAGAACTTGGGTGGCACTTTATACTTCACTCAGGAAAGTTCTATAGCCAAGTATCAAAAGTTGAAATTTTTAGGCTATATCCCATTATTATATCCTATGGAAACCAAATATTGCATTCCACAACAGAACTGAACCAAATAGTAATCAATGAGGTAATAGTGTCATGATTTAGGATGCTTTGCTGACTCAGGCCTAAGCAACTAATCCATATTGTGGAAGAAGCCTGAGTTTTGCTTTGAACCATAGAATTCTATAGGACGGTGATGGCGAACCTTTTTCTCATGGCGTGCCGGAAGTGTGTATGTGCGCGCGCAACAGCTTGTGTGCATGCCAGCACCCATAATGCAATGTGAACCCTCCCACATGCGCATGCGCACATGACCCCCGTGCATGCGCCCATTGCGCATGCACGCCCTGCACATGCACTTTGGGCAGCCCTCTGGGGCACCCCTCTGGGGCAGCCCTTTGGGCCTGGAAAGTTGTTATTTTGAGGGCAGTCCGGGGCTTCCCTGTCTCCCCACCCGATAAGACTTCTGGCATAGCGCCAGGCCTCCGGAGGGAAGCCCGGGCCTGCTGCTCCTGCCACCGCCACCCCTTGCCCCCAAGCAAGAGCAGTTCTCGTACTGCCCCAGGAGGACTGGAGGAGAGCGCAGCTCCTCACTCATGGAGATCCACCAGTGGGGAAATGGTCGCAGAAAGTGGTAAGAAATGCGCGAGCCAGGAAGCGGTCATGCTCCCTGGCAGGAGAGGGTTGGATAGATCTCCATGAGTGAGAAGCTGCGCTCTCCTCCAGTTCTCCTGGGCAGCTCGCCTCCCCGCTGGCAGTTTCTCCTTCTCCTTGCTGCTCCAGGAGAAGCCTGAGACTCAGTTTTCCGTGGCAAAGCGCTTCATCATTGCAGCGCAGGGAACATGTATGGTGCCAGGGGATCTGTACAGCTACTATCCCACCCCTCCTCAGCCTCACCGCGAGGCTCCAACTCAAGGAGGAGAAGACGGAGAAAGGGGGGAAAGTCTAAATGGCGAATACCTGAAGCAAGCTGCAGCGCTATTATGCAGGGCTCCGAGTGGTTGGAGTAGTGGCAGAAATAGCAGCCAGGGCTGGGCTTTCAGCGGGTAAGCAACACTGCCTCTGCCGTGGGGAACTTTGGAGAGGGCGGGGGCAGACTGGGCGAGCAGCCTGTCTCTTAGCTGGCGAGAACGGCTACAGCCTGCCCCTGGCCTCTCTCTCCAAAGTTCCTCACGGCAGAGGCAGCATTGCTTACCCGCTGAAAGCGCAGCCCTGGCTGCTATTTCTGCCTCTTCTCCAACCACTCGGAGTCCTGCGTAATAGCGCTGCAGCTTGCTTGAGGTAGCCACCGTTTAAACTTCCCCTGCCCCCTCTTCTCCATTTTCTCCTTGAGTTGGAGCCTCGTGGCGTGACCGAGGCTGAGGAGGGGTGAACCGTTGTTGCTGGGGGCAAAGGGGGGGTGGCGGCAAGGATAGGCAGTCCAGGGCTTCCCAGTCTCCCCACCCAAGCAGGCTTCTGGTATGGCCCAGACCTCCGGGGGGAAGGGATTGAAGCCCCAGTCTGCTGCTCCTTCCGTTGTATGGAAATACCAATATACTGCTTGAATTATCTGTTCCCTTCTTTCCCTCAATCCCGTTTCATGGCTTCCCAACTTCCTCATCCTCTCCTTTCTGCTGTTTTCTCCAAGCAGCCAAGAGAGAATGGGCTTGCAAGGCTGTCAGTCTCCCATGCCTGCAATGCCAGATTTTGCCTCCCGCCCGCCCGACTCTGCTTTTCTTGGCAAAGTGCTTCATTATTGCAGGGCAGGGGGGACGGGCGGCACCAGGGGATCCATGCATCTACTATTCCACCCCTCCTCAGCCTCGGTCACGCCGCGAGGCTCCAACTCAAGAAGACGGAGGAAGAGGGGGCGGGGGAAGTCTAAATGGTGGCTATCTCAAGCAAGCTGCAGCGCTATTACGCAGGGCTCCGAGTGGTTGGAGAAGAGGCAGAAATAGCAGCCAGGGCTGCGCTTTCAGCGGGTAAGCAACGCTGCCTCTGCTGTGAGGAACTTTGGAGAGAGAGGCCAGGGGCAGGGTGTAGCCATTCTCGCCAGTTAAGAGACAGGCTGCTCGCACAGCCTGCCCCCGCCCTCTCCAAAGTTCCCCACAGCAGAGGCAGTGTTGCTTACCCGCTGAAAGCCCAGCCCTGGCTGCTATTTCTGCCGCTTCTCTAATCACTTGGAGCCCTGCATAATAGTGCTGCAGCTTGCTTCAGATAGCTGACGTTTGGACTTCCCCCCCTTCCTCCATCTTCTCCTCCTTGAGTTGGAGCCTCGCGGTGTGGCCGAGGCTGAGGAGGGGTGGGATAGTAGCTGCATGGATCCCCCGGCGCCGCACGAGTTCCCTGCGCTGCAATGTTGAAGCACTTTGCCAAGTAAAGCTGAGTCTCAGGCTTCTCCTGGAGCAGCAAGGAGAAGGAGAAGCTGCCAGTGGGGAGGCGAGCTGCCCCAGGAGGACCGGAGGAGAGCGCAGCTTTTCACTCATGGAGATCTACCGGTTGGGAAGAGGGCGTGGTAAGAGGTGCGCTGACCAGGAAGCGGTCATGCTTCCTGGCCAGAGAGGGTTGCACAAACCTTTGCTGGAGTGAACACGCAACCCTCTCCTGCCAGGGAACATGACCACTTCCTGGCTCGCGCATTTCTTACCGCTTTCCATGACCATTTCCCCACCAGTGCATCTCCATGAGTGAGGAGTTGCGTTCTCCTCCAGTCTTCCTGGGGCAGCTTGCCTCCCCGCTGGTGGCTTCTCCTTCTCCTGCCTGCTCCAGGAGCAGCCTGTCTGTTACCCAGCGAGAATGGCCTGCAACAACAGCCTGCCCCCGCCCTCTCTTGCTCTTGGTGCTGCCGGAGAAGCGGCAGCATGACAACCGCTCTTGCTGGGGGCAAGGGGGTGGCGGTGGTAGGAGCAGCAGGCAGGGGCTTCCCTCCCTCTCTCCCTCCCTCCCTCTGGAGGCCTGGGGCTATGCTAGAAGTCTGCTCGGGCGGGGAGTTAGGGAAGACCTAGACCGCCCATCCTTGCCACCACCGCCCCCTCGCCCTTGGCGGCAGCGGTTCTTGCACAGCCACTTCCCTGGCAGTGGCAGGAACAGCTGGCAGGGGAGAGGGGATGGCGGCAGGCTGCAGCAGCAGACAGTTCAAGCCGGCTAAGAGGCAACGTTCTTCCTCCTGCCAGCCTCGAGCTCAGCTCCAGGCAGAATCCAGCCAGCCATACCTGGCCTCCCCCTGTGGCAGACCAACTGGATTCCAGGCAGCGCAACTTCGGGGCCTTTCCTCATGGTGGCGGTGACGAGGCAGGCAGGCAGTCAGGTGCACGGGAGCGACTGGTGGCGGCGCTCCTGGCTGGCAAAGGGTGGAGTCCCGGGGCTGCATGCAGGCAATGATGGCATGGCCGGTGCGCACGCACACTAAGACATTAAGGCCAGCTGATAGTTGCACATGCATGCGCACCAGTAACCAGCAGACTAGCTGGCTGGTTCACATGTGTGCCCTGGAAACCCGGAAGAAGAATGCCACGCGTGCCGGGCGACATGACTCTGCGTGCCACTTCCGGCACGCGTGCCATAGGTTCGCCAACACAGCTTTAGGAGAATATCAGGACACCTACCTATCATTTGAAATTGTTGCTTAGTAAACAACAGATCTTTTGTTTGCAAGTGTGTCAACCTGCAATACAAAAACTAAAACAGAGAAGCAGGTCCAGAAGAGCATGGATGAAGAAATATAAATTCAATGTTCTGGAATCCTCAAGTAAACATCCAGATCTAAACCCTATGGTAATATTGTGGCAGGGCGTAATGCAATGTTTTCACTTAAAAAAAAAACACTTTAAAAGTTATTAGGTTGAATAAGAAACTTTCTTACAAAACTGATCAGCAACTACACATAGTATTTACTTGGAATTATTGCTAGTAAAGAGAGTATAACCAGCTACTAAAATTAAGGGAATATAACTATTTTTTTACATTTATATATTTTACTTTCTATTACTTTGTTTATGAAATAAATGGACCAAGAACCAAAAGTTGATGTTTATCAACTTATTTAAAGTTACTTGTCTGAGAGAATGAGTAACAGCAACTTTTGGTTCTTTGTCCATTCCTATGGATTAGTAAGAACTGCATAAATCTTTCTTAACATTAAGAAGCAGAAATAAGTGAAAATTCAGAACATTTAAAATGGGGTGAATACTGTTTTAGAGCTGATAAAACAATAATAGTATGTTTTTAAAAGATCGTATTGAATCGTCAATTGTAGCTTAGGAAATATTCCTCTCTATTCTCAGATGCATACTTTTTTAAAGGCATCAACTGCACATTAAGGATAGATGCAAACCTACACCTGGAAGATGTTGATGGGGAATCTGGTTGCACAAACACTGAATTGCTTACAATTTTGACAGGCAAATTAACCTCCAGATAAAAGGTCAGACCAGCCTATTCGTACTTTAAGCTCCAAATTAGTACCTCAATATCAGACAAAAGTGAGATTTGGCAGGTATGCAAGGTATGGAAAAATGTGTGAATTTCAATATAAATAATTACTAGTTTAGATTTTTAATAAAATAAATCCTAGGAAGTATAAAATATCCAGGATTTTTTTTATTTTTTGTTGTGTGTGTGTGTGTGTGTGTGTGTGTGTGTGTGTGTGTGTAAGGCCAAGAGAAACCCACAGTCATATCTTCCATTTCTCACTCTTCTTATGGGAATAAAAATGAGGGAGAGAATGACATCCATTGTGTTGATCTTCTGAAATAAGGCCAGAACATAAAATAAATACAATTTGAATATACACAAATAGTATACCTGTTTTAGGGTCTGTAAAGAAGTACATACTGTATATTTTAACTAGAATTTCTGCTTATAATGTGAGTGGAAACATCTTTCAGGAATGTACGTAGAATCATTTAATACAATCTAATTTTGCTTAGGAACAGACTGAATCTGTAGTTATAATTATGTTGTGAGCAGTGAATAAAAGGAATTGGAACAAAGATCAAAAGGAAGAAATAGCAGGAAAAAGTAGCAAAATCCAACAATATGATATATTTTCATACCTTCTGATGATTCTTCACTCTTAAAATAGCAAACTATTACTAAACTTTATCACCTGATTTATTAAGCGAATTTCATGATTGTTTTGCTTGAAGCTTAACATGAAAAATAACAATACATATGAAACTTCTAAACATAAATGTACATTTCAGGAGATACCTACAGTACTTTCTGTGACACCCACACACTGTTCACAACATTCAACAACTCTGGAGAATTTTATTTTTATGGAACTGGAGAAGGAGAGAACTGAGCTATTCTGTGAAGGGAATTCCAAAGGCAGAGTTTCTTGTACAACTTATTTTTATTTTAATTTCCCAGGGATTGTGATTTTATTCTTTTATGTTAGTCAAAACTTTGAGCTTTCACAATTGCGAAACTAAAGATAGTTGGGCTGTGCAGCACTCAGATACAATTCCAAAAAGGTGTTTTAGTGTGCACAGAGGCACAAATGTAAAAATTGTGTACAACTTTTTTAGGAGTTGCATTTTCCCTGAAATTGTGCAGCTATGTCTCCCCCACCAAACAATTCCAGGAAAAGACACCTTTTAATCGAATGGAATTTAAAGTGCTGCATAGCTCTACAATTTAATATTGTATATAATTAAAAATAAAGCTGAATAAAATATGTAATTATATATTTAACCAACATTTATTTCTCTTCATATTTTAAGCATTGTTAAGTATTTTTATCATTAACTCTATTATTTTAGCAGGGAGCAAAAATTATATAATGGATTTACACCTTAAAGATTTTTCTCAGTTGACTCTTTTAAGCAGAGTTGGCTCTGTTACAGCAGCAGTCTTAACTTTAATTCATATCTGTTCTTAATTTATGTATTATTATGTATTATTATGTATTATGTATTTATGTGTTTTTACTTGGCTGTACACTGCCCTGAGTCCCTAGGGAGAAGGGTGGTATATAAATTTGAAGTAAAATAAAAATAAAAAATATAGTTGTGACACAAGTGCTAAACTCTGACAGCACAGCTGTTATTGGGCTCATCTGTACCTACATCTGTATAATTGCCAAATACTGCAATAATTCTCGTACGTATCGAAGAATTAAAATTGCTGAACCAATTACAGGGTTTAAAATCTAGTTCTGCTGGGGTGTACTTTTGCCTTACACACCTTTAGGTGGCTGTCAGCACAAACTATGGGAAGATCTCATATACAGAATGTAGAAATGCAATGGTATCTGTGAAACTTTTATCAAGAAGGAACATTAAAATAGACAATCATGCTTCTCAGTATGAATTTAGGTCCACATTTAGATCCACATTTTCCAAGTTACTAAACATTTAGCAATGTTAGTAAGCTATATATTGGTAGAAGATTTAAGTGCTCAAATTTTGAATAACCAGTGTTACTTCTGCATATCAGATGGAAGCATTTCAGGAGAAACCATTAATTCCAACATTGTTTTCTCCTCATGCTACACTACACATCATTAAAGCAAACCTGCAGAGAATGGGAAAGCAATTAGAGATTAGTGAATTCCAGCATCAAAACTCAGAGAACATTCTTTCAATTGCAATGTTTCTTAACTAATCAGGTTTTTTTTTTCCATTTTGGGGTGTTGTTTCTTAAAAATAGTCCTTGAAGCACAACCACAATTGGGACTAGAATTGTGGCCGCTAAGAGATGCGGCAATAAAGTGAGACATGATCGCACCTCTTAGCAACCCAAACCCCAGCAATCCCCTTAAGCAAATCTTACCAGTCATTAGCTGAGGATCCATCTCTAAGTCATTCCAAGCTTAGCCCCTCCTAGCCTGGAGGGACAGAGTCCCTCAGTGAAATAAAGGACTGACTGCAACTCTTCCCACTTGCCTATCTCCCCATCTCTGCTTTTTGGGGTGCCCTGCACCCTTGCCTTGGAGGGGTGACAAACAGCCCCAGAATCACCCACCTCTGAGGCTGCTTGCCATGCCCTGTGAAGCTGCAGCCATCTTACCAGTTCTGGTCACCCTCACCACTCTACACTTTGAGACCTCTGCCACTCTGCATGCCACCACCTCAGCTTTGCCGCAAGATTCTTGCTCTTGCTGCTGTTGAAATGTGCCCAGTCTGAGAGAGGGGGGGGGGATGGAGGGAGGGGGGAAGGAAGGAAGGAAGGAAGGAAGGAAGGAAGGAAGGAAGGAAGGAAGGATAGCTTCTAGGGGCCGTAGAATATCAAGACATCCTTTTGTGCTGTATGGGGCTAACTTTGTCTGTAAAACCTGTTGGGGGGGGGAGCCAAAATCACTTTTTTTATTCCCTATTTTGCAACTCAAATCCAGTCCCAACTCTTCTTTTGCAAGGAGATCCTGTGTGGAGCTAGGGCTAGATTTGCACTGGGTAAAATAAAAAGATTGTTTTCACATTTGATTTCTTTTTTTTTGTTGTTGCTGTTGTTGCAGCCAGCCCTATGCGCCCTGGAATAAGGGCCAAGGAACAAGATGCAAAGGGGGGGTTTTGGTGTACTCTTGTTTGGGGAGAGGTTGTTTTGTGCTTCTTTTTTTTCACTGCATGAAGCCAATCCCATGGTCCAATAGCCAGGCCTAGGACACCTTATCAGTGGTACGAATGAGATGGAGTTAACAGTCAGCTAGAGTGGCAGAACACGGGGAGGAAGCAGTCCGAAAGAGTTGTTTATGTGACTGCAGGGGCACTGCATGGTTGCAACTTCGGGCACAGGTCGTAAGTTGCTGTTGTAACTTGAAATGGTTGCTGAATGATCATAAATTGAGGACTACTGTATGTCATTTTAACGGATTATAACTGAAGTATAAATGAAGTATCAGAAACAGTATAAAGGAGGAAGGGAAGGAGAATACAAATTATATGAAACTGGACGCAGCCTTCTACAGCTGAAGTGTCAAAAGCCTTGAAGTCTAGACATAATCACCTTCCTATGCCATAGAAAAAATTGAAATTTCAAGAACAAAGCTGAGCCATACTCTGTATGTTTTTGGTAGAATGACATTCCCAAAAAGGAACACCAAATCAAAATGACCTGCCTATTATTTACATCTTGAACAATCAGCACAAAACCTCTCAAATATCCTTCATGAGCCTCAGTGGTGCAGTGGTTAGAATGCAGTACTTTAGGCTATTTCTTCTGACTGCTGGCCGATGGCAATTTGGCAGTTCAAATCTCACCAGGGTCAAGGTTGACTCAGCCTTCCAAGGTGAGTAAAATGAGGACCCAAATTGTCGGGGGCAATATGCTGACTCTGTAAACTGTTTAGAGTGGGCTGTAGAACACTGTAAAGCGGTATATAAGTCTAAGTGCTATTGCTATAATATAAATAAAGCAATTCCAAATTCTTGTTAAAATCACTTTTCCTAAAAGAGCTAATGTACTTGAATGCTTCTTAACAACTGTTTCATAAAATCGGACTTTTAAAGTTTTCAATAAGTTGATACATGCTTTAAAAATAATTTCCACATCATTTGAAAGGTCATACTTTAGTAATCTAAGTTTTACCGGGATCTTTAATACTATCATATGTGTCTTTTGACATGTAAAGGTCATAGTATTCTACACTGGTTTTGATCAACTTGAGAGTGTATATAGACTAAGGTGACCTTCAGTAGAATGGTGAGACAGGTTTACAACTATCCAAATAGACAATATGACAAAATCCTTTTATTATAAAAACAGAATGTAAAATATAGCACCAGATCCACTAACAGAAACTTGAAAAACAAAAACCTGCAGTGCTTTAAAAGACCTCAATTTATTGCCTTGACCTTGCTAGCTGATGCAAAATCAGGAAATGAACCAGCAATGGAAATAAACCTTTCATCCTAAACAGCTGACTAAAAAGTATTGTGGAATTTCATTGTGGAAAAGCAGCTCTGTGCTAAGCAATTTTCAAAAAGAAAAGAAAAGGACATGGGGAACATGCTTTTGAGAATCTTTTAAATTTGGATGCTTGTTGATAATAAAATTCCCAAATGCATCAGATTTTTAACTATGTTTAACAATCAGGCACTTAACTGTTGCTGCAAAACGCTAAAAGTATTTCTACCACCCTCCTCTGAGAAATCCTGCTATGCTTAATTAGTTAAGACATTTTTTTTTCCTTTCAGTAATTGCTCCTTATTGAAAATGAGCTGTTTGCTGATTTTAAAGAACTCAGGAGGTAATATACTTCTACATTACCACCTGAGTTCTTTAAAATCAGTAAACAGCTTCTTTTCTCTGTAAAAGCAAGTGGCCTATGTGAGCATTTCATTATGAATACATGAATTTATTAATAAACAGTGAATAGTAGGAATAATAGCTTTATTATTATGGTCAATGATTAGAATTAAACACAGCTTTTTAAAAGGATAAAAATAAATGGACCAATAAAATAAAGGGGACTTTTTAAAAAAAATCTAAATACGAACTAATTTGTATTAAATTACTATTAAACAACTTATCAATTACTAAAACAATAAAATAAAATATTAAAATTAAGTCATTATTAAAAATTAAAGTTACTTAGAAGTGATAATTTTAATAAGATAAACACAGATAAATTACCATATAACTTGGTTAGTTGTCACTGTACTTAGCAAAATCATAAAAATGATGGTTTTAAAATTTGAATGACTAAAAATTCTAAAAAGGGAAAATTAAACTCACAATAAATAGCAACTGAGATAAAATAGAATTCAATCTCAGAGATCATCTCTATAGCATCAGCTAAGCATCAGTTACTCAATGAGAAATAAGAAGAAATAAGGGATAAAGTAGAATATATGTTTTACATTCAATTTCCTCCCAAGGACATGGCCATAGGTTGTATATTATGGATATGCCAGTGAGTTTCCCTTCTAGAAGAGCTGAACACGTCAGAATCAAGATTAAGTGAAGTTTTAGTACCGCTTTACAAAGCCTTTTAGTAAGATCACACTTAGAATACTGAACCCAGTTCTGGTCACCAAAATCTAAAAAAGATGTTGAGATGCTGGAAAAAGTGCATGGAAGAGCAATGAGAACAATTTTAGGAACTGAGTATATCTAATCTAATGAAAAGAAGGACTAGGGAAGATATGATTGCAGTCTTCCAATATCTGAGGGGCTCCAACAAAGACAAGTGAAATCAAACTATTTTCCAAAGCACTAAAAGGCAATGGATGGAAAATAACTAAGGAGAGAAGAAACCTAGACCTAAGGAGAAATTTCCTAATGGTGAGCGCAATCAACCAATAGAAACAGCTTGCCTTCAGAAGTTGTGGGTGCTCCATCACTGAATGCTTTCAAAAAGAGACTGGCAATCATTTATCTGAAATGGTATAGAATCTCTTGATCGAGCAAGGGTTGGACTTGAAGACCTCCAAGGTCCCTTCCAACTCTATTATTCTATGTTCTATGTCTCTAAATTGGGTTAATACAAAGACTCTCCTGTGGTTTAAGCCCAAAATATATGTAAGGTTTTTAACCACTGCCTAAGTTATAGATTTTTGAAGTAAAGTTTAGGTCCTTTGATGAATCTAGGTCAAAAATCCACTTTTAAAACTTCCAATAGAGGTTTCTCATAACCAATCAATACCACGTATTGTGTGGAAAATCTGTGGTCATAGACTGGATTTTATTTAAATTAACCATGAGACTAATGTGAGACAATCTGGCACAGGTCTGTGGGACCCCGTGGATAGCCAAGGCTGATTTGATATAAATTAGGAATATACTGATTATGTTATATAGTGAAATCAATAATGATATGCATGATCACTACAAAATAAACAAACAAAATTGTATACTCATCACTCCCAACATAACTAGACTGATTCTAAAAGGAACATCAATTTAAATTCTGTTTAACATGAAAATGATACTGCAGCTTATATAGAATAAAATTCAAGACAATAGATTCCTAGGAAGATTAAGTTATTGTCCCTTTTCGTATGACTGGCTATATTTGATTTTTCAACATCTTGGTGTTCTTGAGGATGTAGTTAAAATTATAAGTCAGATAATCACATCTAGCCAAATTTGGGCAAAATTGAACAGGTAAGTAAAGATGAATATTTTGGTGAAAAAAATTCTTATGCTACCCTGTTTCCCCCAAAATAAGACATCACCTGATAATAAGCCCAATCGGGCTTTTGAGCGCATGGCAATAAGACCAAGCGCTTATTTCAGGGTTCAAAAAATATAAGACAGGGTCTTATTTTCAGGGAAACATGGTATGTCTTTTAAGGAATAACTCTCTTGATAAATCTTTGGGAATCTCAGCTATCATAGAAAAAAAGAATAAAATATGGAAATACAACAATTGTCTGCATTTTTTTTCTAAGCTCCCAATATGTTATTTTCATGTGCTGTGACTATATCAGTTTGAATTTTACATTACATCGTCTTGGCGGCCAATAAAGTATATATAATATTTTTAAAAATGTGAAGCAATTAGCTAGCAGAATCTGTATGAAAACAATGACACCATATTGATTTCTTCCACAACAGAAGTATGGTTGAACTGTGCGGAATATGGTTGATTTAAAGCTAAATATTATGAATTTTGGAAGTGCATGATGTTATAGTTCTAATCTTCTGAATGCCTTGAAGGAAACAAATTGTATCTGAAATTTATAATCCAATCAGGCTCAGATTAAATACATCTATCCTGAACATGCAGCTGCTACTAAAAATAGCATGAATTATATTTTTAATTCCTGGTTTTCCCCCACCCCTTATTTTTCTCTCTATAAGTTGCTGTCACAATATTCTATGTGATTCCTGTAAGTCACAGCTCATGTTCATGCAAAGAAATGTAATACATACTTAAACTCACATATTATTGTATCTAGGTGACAAATGAAAATAAGCAAAGTTATATTAGCAATTAAGTTACTGGAAATATAGATACAAATGGATAAAATAGCATGTATTTCATTAAAGGCCAAAAGAATAAATCTCATATAAATAATATGAAATAGCATTAAACAATTCATACAAATTGATTTTTCAAAAAATTTCACATGTAGCAAGTCAAGTACAGGCCTTTTTCCTGTTGATTGTAAAAAAAAATCAAATATTTATGAGAAAAAATCTGGTAGGCTTAGGCACGTACCATGTCCTCCTATAAAAATTAGCATCTTACACTGTTTTTTCATCAAAAGTTGGGAAATATCAGGGAGATGGGCCCCATATAAATGTAATAAATAAAAATAAGTAAATAAAAAGCCTCAATATTTTGGTTGGTGCTAGCTTATCTGTACAGTTCCCAGGATCCTGTCAGTTGCAGGATAAACAGATGCATCATCCAGTCAAAGGTCAGATCCTGCAGTTTTGTTACCATGGAAGCAAGGTTATAAAGTTTTGGTGCCAGATCTTAATATAAATCCTAGTGTTGCCCTTTGAGATTTGACACAGACTTAAGTGCTCTGTAACCCGGCCATTTGGGGTCTCTACGCTGTTCCAACAGCTGAAAAGAGATGTGTCATCATCTTGCTTGGTATGTTATGCTTTTGTACTTCTGTTTAAATCTGACTGCTCAAGTTAATAACAAGTAAAATCTCCTTACTTCCTGGTGCATTCATTGTCTCTGGATCCTCAAAGAACCAATTATCTGGCACCTGGCCACTGCCTGACACTTGGCAATACACAAAAGGATGGATGTTAAAACAAGAAACAAAGGAGGTGGCCGTGATTCCCCTTTTCTCTATAGATAAAGTATACTTTATTGATTAGTCAATTGACCATATCAAACATGAGCACCAGCCATAGTAAAATACAATAAAATTTAAGATATAGGGGAGTAAGATAAAATAGCTGTGGTGAGATAAAATCAGTGGTGGGATTCAGCCAGTTCGCACCACTTCGGGAGAACCGGTTGTTAACTTTCTGAGCATTTTGGCAAATTGGTTGTTGGAAGAAATCATTAGGGCAGAGAACCGGTCGTTAAATTACTTGAATCCCACCACTGGATAAAAAGGAATATAGTGGAAAAGATAAAGATGAAAGAGTAAGATAAAATAATAGAAGGTAAACAGAAGAAGTATATTTATTAAGTTGATTGATTGTATCAAATATATAGAATGATACAAAAATGCAAATAAGATAACAAGAAAAAAAAACATAATAGACTCTCAACCTTACAGTTAAACTCCAAGCTGGTTAAGGTATTCTGTCCTCTTTGAGATGGCCTTTGAAATTAAGAGACTTACTGAGGATGTGTAGGTTCATTATCTGAAATAAGTAAGACTATTTCTCCCAGGTACTACAATATTTTTTAGTTTTTAAATAAGGATCTAAGTAAGCAATACTTTCTGGAGAGTACAATTTGCAGTCAATATGTCCAGGATCTTCAATGGCCGCTGTTCCACAAATGCACAATCTTTCTTCAGTTGGGGCTCCATGAAACCTTCCATGACTTACCATGGAATCCAGTTATTTAAATCAAACTCTAGAAAAAGCAGTTGTGACATGTTGAGACATGTAAATTGTTAAATATTTTCTCTAACTGGGAGGCTGATATGTCTTGAGCCAGCCACTTCAGAGGTTTGGCACATTTAAGTGCTGTAATATCATCTTGGGCAGCCACATCAGTAACTCTTTGCTCGAAAACTTCCTTGACCTTTAGATCCGATTGGACTGGGCACTGGAAGGAGAATCCATATTGAGAGATAACATTTGAAAATTGGGGTGTCCAGGCATGAGATTGCTTGTTGTGTACTTGCTCTTTGACGGACAGCTCAGGTAGTCTATCTGGGTCCATGGATAGAGTCTTCAGTCAGTAATTAAATACTAATTATTAAATGGCTTTGTATAGGGGGTATGCTCACCTTTACCTTTACTGCTGGGTCTGGTGTAGACTTATCCATCTCCAAAATACATTTCAGAAAAATAGATAGTATTTGTTTCAGTAAGGGGGCATTTATATAGCTCCAAAATTCTGTGCCAGATGTGATCTTTGGGACTATTTTCCTATATTATGTGCCAGATATGATCTTTGGGACTATTTTACATACATTTATGATTGGAATTAGGGATGTGGTGGCTCAGTGGCTAAGACGCTGAGCTTGTCGATCAAAAGATTGGCAGTTCAGCGGTTCGAATCCCTAGTGCTGATAATGGGGTGAGCTCCCGTTACTTGTCCCAGCTTCTGCCAACCTAGCAGTTTGAAAGCATGTAAAAAATGCAAGTAGAAAAATAGTGACCACTTTTGGGAGAAGGTAACAGCGTTCCGTGAGCCTTTAGCATTTAGTCATGCCGGCCACATGACCACGGAGATGTCTTCGTTTTGAAACGGAGATGAGCACCGCCCCCTAGAGTCGGGAACGACTAGCACATATGTGTGAGGGGAACCTTTATCTTTACCTATGATTGGAATTAGAGAATATGAGTAATTAGGGTTGGTAAGCTACCTTATGGCATTTGTATAGACAGTAGCTCTTAAAGAACCCTTTTTAAAATATGGATGTCAGGAACCTGTTTTTGTGAAAAGCAAGTCCCAACTACAGATAGGACTTAACTTGATATATTCCATATCCAGGCTCCAATTATACCTAATCTGCTTCTTATCAAAAACAATTAGTTCTGGACTTATTGATGTTCAGGTAGTTGATTGCCTAGTATGTTCTGAACCTGTGAAGCAGTCTTCTCACCCCTACCTGGGTTTATAATATCAATACCATGTCATCTGCATAAAGCAGAATTTCACATTTATTTTTAACTTTAGGCATATGCATATTGGTATGGTGAAAGCACTTTGGGATATCCTGTTGATCATTTTGTGAATCCTCTAGTCCATTAGAAGTTGGGGAAGTGAACAATTGTATAATATTCTTCCCATATGGAGGTAGGTAGAATGGAATGGAATGGAATGGAATGGAATGGAATGGAATGGAATGGAATGGAATAGAATAGAATAGAATAGAATAGAATAGAATAGAATAGAATAGAATAGAATAGAATAGAATAGAATAGAATAGAATAGAATAGAATTTTTTTATTGACCAAGTGTGATTGGACACACAAGGAATTTGTCTTGGTGCATATGCTCTCAGTATACATAAAAGAAAGAAAAGGTAAAGGGGTATCCAGGGAGAATCTACATTCCCATAGTCCTGCAACTGAGTGTTGGAAAAAGGCTGTGTTTGAGTTTTTGGCTGCTAACTCTAAATTTAGGCAGAGAGAGGACAAGTGATGAATCTTGCATTTAATGATTTCCTTGTACTCTTGTCTGAACACTAGCATGGCAACATTATTATTATTTGATGCATAGGACTGTGCTGTGTGCATAGCTAGCCTTAATCTTTTCCTCAGGGAGTGATACTCTGAATGAAACCAATAAGGGCCTTTTATCTGGGTCCTTCTAGGAGGGGTCTTTTCAGTTACGATTTTTCTTAGTTTTACATTTAAGGTTTTCATAAGCTATAAGTAGAGAACTGACATCTATGCAAGGTGAGGTAACTATGCTTACCAGAACTTGATCACATTTTATGCATTTAGTCAAAATTCTCACATCCACTCTGGCCCATTTTATCCCCTATCCCCCACTGGCAATTGCACAACATCTGCCCAACAACTTTAATAGAAATTCCTAATGGAAAGCCAAATGGGTCCCTGAACGCCCAGTCATAGGAAGATATATATACTGTATATATACTGTATATATACTGTATGACTCCACAAAAAGGGTGCTAGGCTTTGAACTACCACATCAGCAATGGACAGTTCACACCTCACACGGCGTCTGCCGGAACTCTCTGTAAAAATGGGGCATAGTATCCTCCCATCAGTGTGACTATAGGGTCTCACATCAAACTGTAGATCACATCACGACCAGCTGTAGACTAAGGACATATACCGGTCCAGTATCTGATTTGTTTTAATATAAATGATGCTGTGTTTCTGTGCTTCAATGGTTAGGTGGCCTAGACATTAGTATTTTAACATAGATCATTTTAACATTTATATTTTATTGTGTTCTACAATATAGATGAAATGTTAATATATTTCTGGTCCATGTATGATATACCATACATTAAACAAACAAACAAACAAACAAGGAGTGTCGATAGCCCCAGCAAAAAGTTTCTCTCTCAAATCAGGCTAATAAGTCTATCGGTCCGGAAGATGAATAACTATTATCTGCCACATCTATTCATCTCCCCCACTGCCTTTTATCCCCAGAGCTAGGGTGGGATTTCATTAGCAGCAGTGGCTCTTCCTTCCCAAAGATCAGCCCACGGATTTCTCTACTCTACTCTTCTCTGCCTTCTGCACATCCGCGCGTCATGCATTGAATCCAGCTATTCCTACTCTTCCTCATCAGTCACCTCCAGACCTGGGGACTGTTGACTCTCTATCTGAGGGCTAACGGATGGCTCAGGCTCCATCTCTGTCTCTCTCTGCCAGCTCCATTCTCTCTTCCCCCTCGGAGCTCTCAGGTTGCTTTGATGCTAACCCTGACTCCCACATCTCCTCCTCCTCTGATTTGATTGCCAGAGGGGCCGGCAGTCAACAGGCCACAACATAAATAAATAATCTTCTGTCCTGCTGGACCTCTAGATGAAGTAAAAGCCATGTATCAAATTTAACAGCAACTGTTTCACGGTCCTTATCCTTTTTTACATATACCTGGAAATCTGAGGAAAGGGACACATTACTGTTAGACACACAAATGTAGTATTAAATATTACCGTACTTGATTTCTCTTGATGGTAAATAAAGGGGTATTCAAAACTTTCTCTACAGAATGTCTGAAGTGTAGCTTTATCAGCAAAATTCTCCAAAAACGAATCAAAATCTGAGCTTCAGAAAAAACAAGTTTCAAACAAAATATGACATTTTAAAGCATCTATAATCTCTCCAGTTTGGGTCAAAAATTTCTGATTCCATTTATATATCATGTTTCTAAATGCCTTTGCTATCAGGCAATTTTTCACAAATTCCTATTTTACCTCATCTAACAAATGAAGTAAATGGACGTTGGTCTTACCTGATACGTCCGTTCTCGAGTAGATAGAAACGCCAGTCAGGCTGGGGTAATCGGCTCCTTTATCCAGCGTGGACCGGGTCTGCACTAATTTAAATAACTCCACCCTCTTCTCCAGTGTTTCGGCGAGGGCCGTAGTGCAGACCGTCGTCGTGTCTTCCTGAAATGAGAGAGAATTAATATCCAAACCCCCCCTCCCATCCAACCCAGAGGGCCGGACCAGGGTGGGGCTGACTGGCGTTTCTATCTACTCGAGAACGGACGTATCAGGTAAGACCAACGTCCATTCTCCGAGGTGAAGAAACGCCAGTCAGGCTGGGGACATACCAAAGCCAGTCGTCACCAGGGTGGGAAAAACTCCGGACCTCCGCTCTAAGATCGCAGCACCTCCTGCAGGACCCGGCGACCAAAGGCAGCGTCCGCGGAAGCGAAGGAATCCACCCGGTAATGGCGAATGAACGGGGAGATCGACGTCCACGTTGCTGCCCGGCAAACCTCTTCTAGAGTGGCCTGGGTGGCCCAAGCCGCTGAAGTGGCAGCGCTCCTTGTCGAGTGCGCCGTGATGCGAGGTGGAACTGGAAGGTGCTGTTGCTGATAGGCTGTGGCGATCGTGGCCCTGATCCAGCGACCTAGGGAGGTACTGGAGACTCTGGCCCCGATGGAAGCAGGCTGGAAGGAAATGAACAGAGCCTCCGTCTTACGAAGCGGGGCTGTTCGAGAGATGTAAATTTTAAGCGCCCGACGAACGTCGAGGAGATGCCAGGACTTTTCCAGCCGGTGAACAGGCCGAGGACAAAAATCCGGAAGTACGAGCTCTTGAGCTCGGTGAAATCTAGAGTTGATCTTGGGTAGGAAAGCCGGGTCAAGGCGGAGGACCACCCTGTCTGTATGAAAAATGCAGAGATCACTGCGAACAGATAGAGAGGCCAGTTCAGAGATTCGTCGTGCTGAGGTTATGGCAACCAGGAATGCCACCTTGAAAGATAAAAAAACGGAGGGACACCTGACGAAGGGGTTCAAACGGAGACAGAGTTAAGGCGTTCAGGACCTTGTTGAGGTTCCATGTAGGGAAGCGATGAATCGGGGGAGGACGGAGGTTGACCGCCCCCCGAAGAAAGATGCGAATATGAGGGTGACGAGCAATAGAGTCCTGAGAATTGCAGGAGAGAATGGAGGCGATAGCAGCCACCTGTCGCCGTAGGGTATTTGGAGTCAAGCCGGAATCAAACCCGTCTTGAAGAAAGGAAAGGACTTGAAGAACTGAAGCTGATAGAGGGTCGATGGAGAATCTCCGACACCATTTTGAAAAGGATTGCCACGTAGCTTCATAAATCCGTGAAGTAGAAGGGCGGCGAGCTGCTTGCATCGTGGAAATTACCCTGGCAGGGATCCTGGCCTCCCTTAAAAGGAACCGCTCAGCCTCCAGGCGGTTAGATGGAGCCAAGCGGGGTCCGGATGATGAAGAGATCCTTGCGTGAGTACTATCCTGGATTCCGGAATGCGCCAATGCGGAGCCACCGACAGAGAAAGAAGGTCCGCATACCAAGGCCTGCGTGGCCAATGAGGGGCGATGAGGATGAGTTCCGCCTTCAGTTCCAACATCTTTCTGAGTACTCGAGGGATGAGGGGAAGAGGGGGAAAGGCATACAGGAGGCCCGGTGGCCATGGGCTGCGGAGGGCATCGGTGGCTTCGGCTCGAGGGTCCGGAAAGCGGGAGAAGTACCTGGGGAGCTTGTTGTTTAAGTTCGAGGCAAAAAGGTCGACCACTGGGAGGCCGAAATGGTTCGTGATCTCGTGGAAGAGAGGGAGGGAAAGGCTCCATTCCCCGTGGTCCAGCCGAGACCGGCTGAGGGCGTCCGCTTGCGTGTTGCTTGTCCCCGATATGTGGTCCGCCCTTATAGAGGCGAGATGTGCCTCGGCCCACTGACCAAGGAGGACCGTTTCCGCCAGCAGTGCTCTGGAATGAGTGCCCCCCATCTTGTTTATATGAGCCTTTGTGGCCATATTGTCGGTGAGAACTAGAATGTCTTTGCCCTCTACCAAGGGTTGGAAGCGGAGAAGAGCTAACCGAACTGCGCGTAGCTCCAGATAATTGATGTTGTGGAGGAGATCCCTCTGGGACCACTGACCCTGAGCCATGTGTTGAAGAACGTGGGCCCCCCAACCTGTTAAGCTGGCGTCCGTCGTGAGGACCAGTCGAGAAGGTTCCCTGAAACATGAGCCTTTGGAGATAGTGTCCGAAATCCACCATCTGAGGGAAGAGATGACCAATCGAGGCAGACTGACACTGGACAGGGAAGAACTTTGACCCGATCTCTGATAGGGAAGGAGGAACCACTGGAGCTCTCTACAATGCAACCGGGCCCATGGGACAATCCCAAACGTGGAGACCATTTTGCCAAGAAGGCAAGATAACGTCAACAGGGAAGCTGACCGTCGCGCAATGCACTGATTGGCCAAGGCTTTCAGACTGACCTGGCGATCGGGAGAAAGAAATACCTGGGAAGAAAGTGTATCAATGGACGCCCCAAGGTGGACAATGCGGGTGGAAGGTGAGAGATGGCTTTTAGCCCAATTTATGGAGAAACCATGGCCCTGTAGAAGGGTCAGTACCGTAGAAAGGTCAGAAAGTGCCGCAGACACAGAAGGAGACATAACTAAAATGTCGTCTAAATAAAATTGTAAGCGAATGGGAAGGGAACGAATATGTCCAATTAAGGAGGCCATAATTTTAGTAAAAACCCTAGGGGCTGAAGACAGACCGAAGGGTAAGGCACGGTACTGGAAATGGGAACCCTTGTAGTGGAAACGAAGAAATTGGCGGTGGGAGGGGTGAATCAGGATATGGAGGTAAGCCTCCGTTAGGTCAATAGAAGCCAGGAAATCCCCAGGCCTAAGACACTCCAAAATAGAAAACAATGTGTGCATCTTCAACCGGCGGTAGGTTACGTACCGGTTCAAGGCCTTGAGATCTAAAATGGGCCGCCAGCCTCCCGAGGATTTCTTTACAATGAAGAGGCGGGAATAGAAACCCCGGCCCCGTTGTTCAGGAGGGACGGGCTGAACGGCTCTGATAGCCAAGAGATGGGTTATGGCCGAGGCAACAAGGGCTTGTTTAACGGGGTCCTTGGAGAGAGGACAGGAGAGAAAAACTGAGGGAGGGGGAGAAGAAAATTCCAACAAAAGACCTGTTTCTATGGTTGTCAAAACCCAAGCGTCAGAAATAGAAGACTGCCATTGGTCATAAAAAAGAGAAAGGCGACCTCCAATGGGAGGGTCCCCGTTTTGCTCATCTACCTCTGCGTGGAAAACGGCCCCTTCCCCCCCGAAAGGACCGCCTGGGTGGGAAACGACTCCCCGATCTGACCTGAGCGTCGGGTTGGGACGATCTCGGCTGAGACGTGCGTTGGAAACGGGACTGGAAGGAGGAATCAGATGTCCGAAAGGACTGGAGTCGAGGATAAGGTGAGTAGCGGGAGTCAGAACGCCGGTGTTGTGATGGGAGAATCTTGCGTCGATCCCTTGTCTCGACCAGAAGAGGTTCCAGAGGTGGACCAAAGAGATTGCCGGGAGTGTAAGGAGAGGAAGCCAACTGCCACTTGCTGCGCATGTCTGCCTGCCAACTCCTGAGCCATAAAAGGCGGCGTGAAGTAACTGAAGAGCCCAGGGCTTTTGCTGCAAACCGGGTAGCGTTCAGAGTAGCGTCCGCCGAATATTCCAGGGCAGCCAGGATTTTGTTGATGTCCTGCTGAACCCTGGATTCCGAGTGAGGCAAGTGGTCTCGAAGCTGTTTGATCCACAGGATGGCGGCCCTGTTAAAGAAAGAGGCCGCCGAGGACGATTTGATAGACCAGGCAGCAGCAAGGTGACCCTTGATTAGTGTCTTTTCGGCGCGCTTGTCCTCAGGGCGTAGAGAATCCTCTGGCGGACCCGTGGGATGAGAGGGGTTGGACAAAGCCACGATAGGAGCATCCACAGTGGGAGGCTGAAGTAGGTCAGACATAGTAGAAGCGGTATTGTAGAGACGTTTGTCCAGGTTATTTGGACTTGGCCCAGCCCCTGGCAGAGACCATTGACGACGAATAACATCCAGGAACAGTTTAGGCGCCGGGATGGTTTCAGGTGCCACAGTTGGTTCCGCGAATAAGGCTGAAGCTGGGTCAGCAGAGGATGAAGATACCTCCGAAGATGGAACTTCGCCTAAACGGGTGGTAGCAATAGCTTTAAAGAGGAGAGAACGGAACATTTGAGGACGGAAGAGTCCTATAAAGGGGGACTGGTCTGGGCTCAGACCCTCATCCTCAGAAAGAGCAGAGTCAGGGGCCTCATCAAGTTCAGAGACGGCTGCTTCCTCTGCAGCCAATTCCAAGTCGTCTTGATCCATCTCTGAGGAATGATCGGTAGCAGAAGAATGATGACCCTCCCTGTCAGAGGATTGAGCTGGGGCAGGAGCCGGAGGGTGTAGCCCAGCCTGTTGAAGACATTGAGCAAAGCTCTGGCGGAGAGCCCTGGTGAGGAGGGCCTCAAATGCCTCAGGAAGGGGAGGAACAGGCTCCTGGAGAGGAGGTTCCATTCCCCGTGAAGAAGGAACCGGAGCAGGAGGCTGGGCAGTCTGACCGGAGTTGGGAGAAGGAACTGATTCAGCCTCGGTCTGGAAGAGAGGCTCCTTGCCCGGGGGAAGAACAGGCCCCAAGGGAACCGGGCGGTCAGGGGACAGGCTCCTTATACTGCGGGTCTCCTCTTGGATAACTGGCCCTGAAGTGGTAACGGATGGAGAAGGGCGCTCAGGAGACATAGGCCTTACTCTGGAGGAAGCCTTGTTAAAAGCCTTTTCCATGGCCTTGTGGCGCCTCTGTTCCTCCTTGGAAGGCGCTGCAGAGGTCTTATTGGGCTTGTGAGATTTTGCAGGCTTAGCCAGGCCGGACGGACCCTCCAAAGGGTCAGAGGAATGATCGTGGCCAGAGTGAGAGGGCTTACTAGCGTGCTTGCGGCCCCTATTCTTGTCTGCCATAGCCCAGGAAACTGTTTTTCGCCCTTTTAAAATGGCCGCTGTCCCAAGCGCGCCAAAATAAACCGCCCCTGCGACTGTAGAATCGAACGATCCGCTCTGAAGCTCCTGAAAATGGCCGTCGCCCCAAGCGCGCCAAATAAAAACGCCCAGAGACTTACTGAAATGGGCGCTCCGCTCCGAAGAATCCTCAGCGCTCACAGCAGGGAGACAAACAACGTGGCGGGATCGCTAGCTCTAGGCTATTAATGCGATCAGATAACGAGAGGGCTAGGCGAGCCGCTGCTTGGCTTATCGCCTTTAAAACGCAGCGCTGAGAGGAGAACGAAGGAAATCGCCGTTTGCGAAGGAATCTGTCAGCCGACAGATTCCAAGCCGGAGCTCCGGCTGGAGGCAATCCAACCAGCCTCCAACAATAATCAGGAAATTAAATAAGTCCAATTAGCTGAAATCCTTAAAATTTCGTAGAAATTAGAGCTGAAAGGCTAGCCAAAGGGAAAGACACGACCATCCAGCGAGGACCGAGTCGAAACACTGGAGAAGAGGGTGGAGTTATTTAAATTAGTGCAGACCCGGTCCACGCTGGATAAAGGAGCCGATTACCCCAGCCTGACTGGCGTTTCTTCACCTCGGAGAACAGAAGAGCAAAGCTTGTCCTTTACTTCTCTTTCATTGATCACCTCACCACACAATGTCCAGAATTACAAAACTCAGAACCCTAGGAGAAATGCAACTTTGATAATAACTGTAGTACCATTTGGAGATAGTGAAAATGTAAAAGTTTCTTACCTGGTAAAAAGCCTAAATGACAGAAACCTTCTGAGATGCAGATAACTTTGTAAAATAGCATTACCATTCTACCCTTTTCAA
Source organism: Arizona elegans (assembly GCA_022577455.1). Taxonomy (NCBI): domain Eukaryota; kingdom Metazoa; phylum Chordata; class Lepidosauria; order Squamata; family Colubridae; genus Arizona; species Arizona elegans. Next base: position 181,399,932 of record JAKOOJ010000001.1, read on the forward strand.
AGTTTGAGACAGATTCTAAGAAATCACTTCTCTCTAGAGAAAAGGGTATGAAGTGGGGAGGTAAACTATCCATTAAATTGTATTAATTTTTATGGGGTATATACTAGAAGGGTGTAAATAGATAGACGAACTGTCTGCTACCAGCCTGGACCAAAATTAACATATAAGCACAGAAATTTGGAAACAAATATAATAATACAGCTAGCATGTTTAAACCATCATTGTTGTACTGATATAGCAACTCTTCCAAATGTAATAATTATGAAACATAAACTTATTCAAGTGTGGAGTCAGAACTCACAACAACAACCACCATCCAGTCAAACCTTCTGCAATGTGCAGAAAAACCAATTTTAGTATACCATCTTTTCTTACAAAAGCACAGAAATGGAAAATCCATTGTCAGTTATTGAAGTATTTGATTTCCACAGCTGTACAGATCTTATCAGCAAGAATTTTTTCTTTATGCATAAATGAAATCTTGATAGTTGCAACTTATACCTGTCATTTCTATTTTTATTTTCCATTTATATATCTGACCTTAACTATTATGTCTCCATTCAATCTTCTTTTCTCATTAAATATCCCTTACAAAATGTAGAATTCACCTATATAAAACAAAACATAAGCCTATTTTTTTTAAAAATCCCTTTATATTCATATTTTATTTTCTTAATAAGAATTAAAAATAATTCAAACAAATATCTTGCCAAGAATGAATTTCATTATTCATTATTCATTTCTAAAAGATCCATTTTTTTAATACTACAAAGTTTTGTACCTTTTACTGGCATGAAAAATTCTGAGTGATGAGGGGAGACAGACTTACTATTTTAAAAGTACAGGATAATTTAAAGTCCCTTTGAGCCTTACAATCCAAAGCAACTCAGTTTTCTTTATTAAAAAATATTTTATTTCTCCAATACTTCAATACTGGTAACTGACAATAAATAAATACATTTCTATTTTGCTTGTTCATTGCTGACTAGCTAATGCAAAGTAAAAATTATATATCCCCCTTCCTTTGCAGAAATTCTTTTGTTTGCTTGATTGGTTGGTTGATACAAATCCATGTCCTCACATTTATAGACGGTGTTTTTTTTTTAATTTAATGAACAACATTTTGGAAGAAATTGGATACACAATAAATACAGCCCAGCTTTACACAGCTGAATGGAGATTAACATGAACTATTCACTGCATGGTTTGAGACGAAAATATGGCAATTATCCTTTATATCTACCTTTTTAAAATCCTGATATCTGTTCCTACTGAGATCTGAATTGTTTCTTAGCTTATTTATAACTAATAATTCCTAATTTTTCCCATATGAGCTGCAATTTAAAATCACTCCTCTCAGTGTTTATGCAGTAAAAATATTTTCCAACATTGAATTGTGTATGTGTGTACATGTATATGTATATGTATATGTATATGTATATGTATATGTATATGTATATGTATATGTATATGTATATGTATATGTATATATATGTCTGCCAGATACATTTAAGCAACAGTATGAAGCATATTCACTGGAAAATACAGTATAATTTACATCTCTTATATGTTATGTTTTGATCAAATTTCAGCTATTTAGATGTTCATTGCTTTCCCAATTTCAAATTATGAAACATAAACTACCAAAGCCTTTTTTTTTCTTGATTGCTTGCTTCCTTGGTCTTTTCATGTACATTCTGGAAACAAAAAGATAGCTTACAAATCAATATTTTCATTTCATCAAGAGCACTGTGCTTCTACAAATCACAATCTGGCATGGCACACCTGTGTCTAACGTGATTCTCTTAGTATTTAAGGCAATAAAGACATGCAGGTGGGACTGGATTAGTAATGGGTCAACAATAGAATCTTTCAATTACAGGTTTCTGGTTCAGTTTCAATTCAGGTAAGTAATTACAAAGTGCTTACCATTTGGCAGCCTATGTAAAATTAATTGATGGGTTCAATCCAGAGTTTAAGTCGTAATTTCCCACTACACATTAAACTAACAGCATGGCTAGCATTAATTGGTGCCCATTGTTATGATTTTATAGACCAAATATTTAAAGAACATAAACAGTAAATTAAATTTTAATATTCCAAATCTTAACAGTAGAATAGCAAAAGCTTTATCAGATTGTTCACTTTCAAAGCAGAATATTTAAACTGCCTTATGTCTCCCAAAAGGGTGATAATACCAGGGAATTAATTTCTTCATTAAATATATCAATCATTAGTTATACTGCGCCACAAATTAGAATTTCTGTGGATTAATGTAATGTTTCCATCCACAGCATATTAAATGTGGTCCAGTCATCTAAATCACCTTTGCAGAAGGGTGATTAGAAAGACACTAAATTTATGTTTATATGAATATATTCAAATAAATGCATGATAAGCACAGCAAATCTGATATTGTGAGATGTTAGATGTAATGTTTTTTTTTAAAAAAAACAGGAACAGCAATTTAGATATCAAGAATTAAAAGTCTGTTTGCAAAACAGCAAACAAATGTAGAACAAAATTGTTGATTTTTCCTATTTCTCTTGCAAAATTGGGAAGTTGGGGAGAATCCTTCCCAATGTAGGCAAACTGGAGAGATTACATTTAAATCAGCTTTTTAATTTAATTAAATTATACAGGCATTGAAGGGTACATGTATAATGTATAATTAATTAAATTATACAGGCACTGAAGGGTACAATAGATTGAAAGGTTTCAAGACCCAAAAAAATTTTAGGCATGCCTTGTTTTGCTGCTTTTCATGCTAAGAGAGTATTAATAGAACCATAACTTGCTCTGCTTCAAGAACACAGGAAAGCTGAAAATTTATTTATCAGTTCACATATTGCTCAAAGTCATTATCCTTTATTTCTTGACTAATTATACACAAGTTCGCATATGACATTAAAACGCAATCATTTAGAGCAGGGGTGTCAAACTGGTGGCCTGTGGGCCGGATGCGTCACACTCACCCCAGCTCCATGAAGGGAAAAACCGTCACGCCATATCACGTGATGGTAACGTGATGCCGCGAATTTGACCCCCGTGATTTAGAGCATGGGTATTCAACCTTTAGGCTTGCTTGGGCCATATTGAATAAAGAGAAATTGTCTTGGGCAACATATAAAATATAAATGTAAATAAATCACATGATAATGTTAAAAGTTTCTGATCTTGTGGAGCTGCATTACTAGCTGTCCAAAGTTGCACGTGGCCTGTGAGCCAAGGATTGGACATGTCTAATTTATATACTACCAGTTCTTAAGGTAGAAAATCTCCTTTCATTTTATTCCGAGAATAATAAACTCCAAGAAGCAGATTGGAAAGATAGAGGAATAGAGATTGGCACATCATCACAAGGCTAAATGTGAATTTGATAGATCTCATTAATCTTGACTAAATTTTAACAGCTTCCCCTAGTCTTGAGTTCTATATGTGTTGGATTCCAACTCTCATAATTTCAAGCCAATGAAGCTAAAGAGTTGGACTCTTTGTAAAATTGGAAAAGCAAGTAATTGAGAAGAGGGGCAGATATGGTGGAAGCTGGGGACCATATCATGTTCGGGGAATGCGCACTCGTTATCTCAGAGCGATTGCGCACTCCGGTCCCCAATGCTTTTCTTGTTCCCCAGGTTGTCCAGATTCTCAGGGCCAGAGCCTTCGGCTGATGTTATGCAATGCCAGGTCCGTTGTTAATAAAGCCCCCCTCATCCACGATCTTATTCAGGAGGGGGAGGCGGACCTGGCGGGTATTACGGAGACCTGGTTGGGCCAGGAGGGGGGAGTCCCCCTCGTGGATATGTGCCCACCAGGTTTCCGCGCATTTCATCAGCCGAGGGCTCAGGGCAGGGGCGGGGGGGGGTGGCGGTTATTATAAAGGAAGGTCTGGATCCAAGGGAGATCACTGTTCCACAGATAGCCGGATGTGAGTCCCTCTTTGTGAAGTGGGGTCGTGGAGTACAGATGGGCTTGTTGGTCATGTACCTGGCTCCCTGCCACGTGGCGACGGCCCTGCCTGAGCTGCTTAATGTTATAGCCGAGGTGGCGGTGGACACCCCCAGACTTGTCATCATGGGGGATTTCAACCTCCCATCTATCGGTGAAACGTCTGAGGTGGTTCGGGAGTTCATGGCTTCCATGACGGCCATGGACCTTACTCAGTTAATTCATGACTCCACTCACACGGGGGGACACACTCTGGACTTAGTTTTTGTCTCTGGTCAGTGGTTGAGTGGCCTTGATATAGGGGATATAGCCATCGAACCCTTGTCATGGTCTGACCACTCGCTCCTTCGACTGGACTTTCTGACCGCTGCACCCCACCGCAGGGAGGCGGGACCAACCAGGTGGTTCCGCCCCAGGCGCCTGATGGACCCTGATAGGTTCCAGACGGAGCTTGGGCCATTTCCTGAGACTCTGGCTCATGACTCGGCTGAAGACCTGGTGGCCGCCTGGGATAGTGCGGCTGCCGGGGCCTTGGACCGAGTCGTGCCTTTGCGGCCTCTGACCCGGCACCGAACTCACCTAGCTCCTTGGTTCTCCGAGGAGCTTAGGGAGATGAAGCGCCGGAAAAGACGCCTGGAGAGTAGTTGGAGGACCAGCCGCTCCGAATCTGACCGAACACTGGTGAGGTCTCATATTAAGACCTACCTAGTGGCGATAAAAGCGGCGAAAACGAGTTATTTTGCCGCTCTTATCGCGTCATCAGATAATCGCCCAGCCGCCCTGTTTAGGGTGACCCGCTCCCTCCTTCATCTGGAGGTGCGGGATGACCCCTTGCAGGGCCGTGCTGAGGATTTTGTGCAGTATCTGTATGACAAAATCGCTCAGATTCGGGAAGGGCTGGCCTCTGACTGGGTATGTCCGGACGGGGTGACTGAGGCAGGTCTTGAGAGTGTTATCTGGGGGGAGTTCGATCCTGTGGCTCCCGAGGACATGGACAGGGTCCTGGGACGGCTGAACGCGACATGTTTATTGGACCCGTGTCCCTCCTGGTTAGTACTGGCTTCCCGGGAGGTGACACGAGGCTGGCTCCAGAAGATTGTTAACGCTTCTTTGAGTGAGGGGGTCCTGCCGGCCGCTTTGAAAGAAGCGGTTGTGAGGCCCTCCTCAAGAAGCCCTCTCTGGATCCGGCTGTTTTGGCTAACTATCGTCCAGTCTCCAACCTTCGCTTCATTGCGAAGGTTGTTGAGAGTGTGGTGGCGCAACAGCTTCCCCGGTACCTGGATGAAGCTGTCTATCTAGACCCGCTCCAGTCCGGCTTCCGGCCTGGGCACAGCACTGAAACGGCATTGGTCGCATTGGTGGATGATCTCTGGAGGGCCCGGGATAGGGGTTGTTCCTCTATCCTGGTCCTGTTAGACCTCTCAGCGGCTTTTGATACCATCGACCATGGTATCATGTTGCACCGGTTGGCGGGGTTGGGGGTGGGAGGCACCGTGCTGCGGTGGTTCTCCTCCTACCTCTCTGACCGGTTGCAATCTGTGTTGACAGGGGGGCAACGGTCGACCCCGAGGCACCTTGCTTGTGGGGTGCCACAAGGGTCGGTCCTTTCGCCCCTTCTGTTCAACATTTATGTAAAGCCGCTGGGTGAGATCATCCGTGGCTTTGGGGTGGAGTTCCATCAGTACGCTGATGACACCCAGCTGTACATCTCCACCCCAGGCCACCCCAATGATGCCCTTGAAGTGATGTCCCAGTGTCTGGAGGCCGTGCGGGCCTGGATGGGGAGAAACAGGCTCCGACTCAACCCCTCCAAGACCGAGTGGCTGTGGCTTCCGGCGTCCCGATATAGCCAGCTGATGCCATCGCTGGCTATTGGGGGTGAATCACTTGCCCCCACGGAGAGGGCTCGTAACTTGGGCGTCCTCCTGGACACACGGCTGTCTTTGGAAGATCATTTGACGGCCGTGGCCAGGGGGGCTTTTTATCAGGTTTGCCTGATACACCAGTTACCCCCCTTTCTAGATCGGGACTCCCTACGCACAGTCACTCAAGCACTCGTCACTTCCCGCCTGGACTACTGTAACGCTCTCTACATGGGGCTCCTCCTGGGGTGCACCCGGAGGCTCCAGCTGGTCCAGAATGCGGCCGCGCGGGGGATTATGGGGGCAACGAGGCGCTCCCATGTGACACCTCTCCTGCGCGAGCTGCACTGGCTCCCGGTGGTCTTCCGGGTGCGCTTCAAGGTGTTGGTGATCACCTTTAAAGCGCTCCATGGCTTAGGGCCGGGGTATTTACGAGACCGCCTTCTGCCACCAATAGCCTCCCACCGGCCAGTACGCTCGCACAGAGTGGGCCTCCTCAGGGTGCCGTCCGCCAGACAATGTCAGCTGGCGACCCCCAGGGGGAGAGCCTTCTCTGTGGCGGCGCCCACCCTTTGGAACAACCTCCCCCCAGAGTTACGTACAATAACAGACCTCCGGATTTTTCGTCGGGCCCTGAAAACCCATTTATTCCAACTAGCTGGGCTGGCTTGAGTCAAATTTTTAAACTATTTTAAATTGGAATTGTTTTTAATTATGGCCAAATTATCTAATTATTTTAATCAGTTTTTAATTTTTCTATGTCTGGTTTTTACTTTGGCTGTGCACCGCCCTGAGTCCTATATTGGAGAAGGGCGGTATAGAAATTAAAACAAATAAATAAATAAATAAATAAATTTAGATTGCAAAAGGGCATTTTAATTAACCATTTTTATTTCTATCAATTAGATGAGAATACAGTATATTTAGAAAAATAGCCATATGAACACTAGTCATTTGTGAAATAAATGGAATCATATTTTCATGTTTCCTCTGATACATTCCATTATATATTTGTACAAATTCAGTGCCCATTCCTCAAGGGCAAACGCCATATCACAAACCATTAATTAATTCTGCAGCTGTTAATAAATCCCAGGTTAATTGCAAACACACAGATCACATTTCATATATACACAGTGATTTTAATTGTACTGAATAACCAAGTCAGTTTCCAAAACTCTTTTATTATACTACTAGATGTTTTAGAATTGATTTCTGTTCACACATTCCAATTTATGTTGGATCTATTCTTATTCTGTACAAATAACTCAATCAACAGATCCAGAAGTAGGCACAGAGCAGTTGTGTTTTGCCATGTGGTTATTTATTTTGCATCTTCAGTCATCCAGCATAGGGTAAGATATTTAACGGAAGATGAAAAGTATTATATATTTTTTCTATTAATCAAGGGAGGGGAAAAAATGAAAATGATTTGATATGACTGATACTACATTCTTCAAGCAATCTAGATTGTAAAAAATCAAAATCCTTACCATTTGTTACATTTCTCTTTCATAAGGTCAGGCCTCAATGAAAAATTTATAGTGTATAATCTTTGAAATTCAAGCTAAAAAATTAAGAATTATAGAGCCAAGAATTTCCAATACCATATGACAACAAAAGTATCCAACTATTTTGTTATTTTCATTCAGAGAAAACAGAGCATAAAATTTACCTAGACTTTGACTAAGTCTGACGTCTTTTAGCTTTAAAATGCTAAATGTTCTTTTTTTCCTAATTTTATCATCACAGAGATTTTAAACAGCTATTGTCAAGCGTAATATGGTAAAGGTTCCCACAAACCTATATAACAGTCTTAGTTCCTACTTAATACCTAATGCATCAAAATCACCTAAAACATTATTTCATTATCAACCTACAATTCTAAGGGGGGAAAAGCATCATATGGGAAGCACTGGAAGACAGGCCAATTATTAGCACAAATTAAGGTACACATCTGTTTGCATGCTATTTGCAGTAAGCAACTGCAAATGTTACAAAATTAATCACTCATTGTTTTCTACCTCCCCTCTCCATCCCTCCTTTGAAAAGGGATTGTGAAAGCTTTACAGTAATGAGAAAGTCCATTCTATAAAATCGGTAGTAAAACCAGCGGGAGGCTCTGCCCACTGACCCTGACATCATGAAAACGCTTCTGCGCTTGAGCAGAAGAGCGCACGCACACACACGCAGCCCCATTGAGAACCGGTAGTAAAGGTAAGTAGAACCTACCCCTGATGTGAGCCCAGGATTACAATCCAAACTATAAAATTATGGTCACACAAATCTCTGAAAGTGAGCTCATTTGGCTAGGCAGTATCTAAAAACCAACATCATATTTCCATATACCTCAGCTTTCATTATACCCAGAGTTCTTCTCTTGCTCCTAAATTACTGCATATGCAGTCATGGAATAATGTATTGATCATTAATGTTAAAAAGGCTAGTAATATGGTTTTTAACATTTCATATTCTATATATATCTTACCAATCACGCTATCAAAGAATTTTGAGTCTTCTAAGATAAAAGCAAAGAATTCATTCCTTTCAAAAAAAATATTTTTTATATATTTTTCATTTGAAATTCCTTTTAAGGGAGGGATATTTACTGCTTTAACTGAAAAATAGTGAGCAACTGGAGCTAAACCAATGTTAACCCAGAGTAGCAGTCTTCCTATTCAGTCTAGTTTATGAAGTGTATCCTAATAATGAGAACTAATTAGCCCAAACTACTGAGCCAGTTGGTATAGTGGTCAAAGCATCAGACTTCTAGGGCGACCTGAGACACAACACTAGCAATGGCAAACCACTTACTAAAAAATCTTGCCAAGAAAACTGGAGGGTAGTTACCAAGTCTCCAGACTGATTCAAAAGCACCAAAAAAAAAACAAAACCCAAAAACGTCTAGCCCAAAACATTTTATTTTACTCTGGCTTCTAAGATTAAACTTTTTACATGCTGTTTTCCTCTGATATTTCAGGAAAAGTAATATGAGGTATCAGTTCTCTTTGCTTCACTGTACTTGCAGACTGCTAATTCTTCCCTGTCTCCATGCTGCTTATTCTATATTCCTCATATTTTGGGAGACAATTTATGGTCATAACTAGACTACTTCAGCATGTAAGAATGCTAATGCAAGCTGATATGCTTTAATCAATTAGTGAATGAAAAAATGCATAATTATTCCCTACATGGAATAAAAAAATCTGATATTTGTTTATTATCCTGTATATTCATTTTCATCCTTTTTCTTTTTCTTTTTTCTCAGAGATGCAATGGTTCAGTGGTTTAAAATACAGTAGAGAAGATAAATACATTGGCAGTTCGAGTTCTATCATCGCATGACAGAGTGAGCTCCCATCACTAGCCCCAGCTCCTACCAACCTAGCGGTTTGAAAGCATGTAAATGCAAGTAGATAAACAGGTATCACTTTGGTGGGAAGATAACAGCATTCTGTGTTTCACCATATGCTTTGAGCTGCAACATGTCACCCTAGAGGCATGACCATGGAAATGCCTTTGGACAGTGCTAACTCAATGGTTTAAAGAAATGGAGATGACCACGGCCCCCTAAAGTAAGCTATGATTAGTAGAGTAAAATCCGCAGGTTTTTACTTTTTATTCTGGCTCACTTCCTCTTTTTGAAACATCATAATTCAATCTTTTAAACACTAGCAGTCCCACATATTTCAAAAATCTTGAATTCCTCTTTGTACAGCTGGATGCCCAAGGTTTAATCTTTGGCATCTCCAGGTATAACTATAAAACTCCTGCCTGCCAGTCACTATTGATGATGCTGGACTAGATGAGAAAATGAAAGGCAGTTTTATATTTTTCTGTGACTGCTGAGTAACCTTTCGACAAACTGTATTCTGCAGATTTATTTAGTTGTAGTTTTTGAATACAATCATACTCCAAAATGATTCCCAGCAGTTTATGACATCCACATCAAAATACCCCCTAAAAGACATATATTACATTGACACTTACTGATAAAATTATCACCCCATTCCAGGGTCTGAAGTCCAAGCAACAACTACACTTTAAAAGCTCTATGGAAGATCAGCAAAGAGGGTGCCTCCCAGCATCCCTGCACCTACAGTGCAGCAATGAGAGAGAAACATATGCAGAAAGGCCCATCCCTAACTCACAGAGTCTTTCTTGACAGATGTTGTCAGCAAGACCCAAATATAAATATCATCTGAATGTGATCTTGGTTTTCACCTGTTTACTGGGCTGGCATTCTAAATCTTCAGTGTGGAATATAGAAAGGCTGCTCGACACAGTCTTAGATTTACTCCTTTATCCTTCTGATGGTAATAATATTCCAGTGCCAATGCAGATGCACAGGTGCATTTCCCTTCAGGTGACACTTATTGGCTACAACCATGTTGTTGCTCTTGCACTGATAAGAAAGCAAGGTATCAGCTGCCTAAGGATACCAACTTTGATTTACACCTTTGCATATAAATTAAGTTTTAAGTCATGTTCTCGTTAAATATTTACAGAAGAGAAGCTCTAAAGGTAAAGATATATATTCCAGAAAAACTGACACCCTTTAGTGACATTAATTCAATAAGTCTTTTCAATAGAAACTGATGATAGAGATGGAAGCTGTCCAGTATCCTTAAGGATCGCATTGTTCATATTCTCTCCCTTGGGATATTTCAGTAAAGCATTCAGAGCATCTTTAGAGCTGCAAATCAAGTCTCTTTAAAATTTCAACCCATTTCAGTAAGGGGAAGCAATCAGTGCCTTCTCTCTCAGAAGAAGTGTTTATGCACAGTATTGATTGGGTAAGAATAATAATGAGCACTCTAAAACGATCATTCTCATATATTATCTGAGGAACTCTTATGATACCCTTGTAAGAAAGTGTTATCCCAATAACAGAATTGAACAGCTGAGTCTAGAAATTACTAAAATAGCAGCTAACACCTCTTAAGTGACTTCCAAGTGGGAGATCTGAACTGCTAACTTCCTCAGTTACGTGTCATATTCAGTTGTTAATTTTAAAAAAATTAACCATATAAAATCAGCTGTACAATATATGCTTTTTCATAAAGGGGCAGAGGGTCACATACACAGGCATACAAACATATACATACATCCAAAACAGATCTCTCTCTATCTCTCTCTCCTTCTCTCTCTCTCTCTCTCTCTCTCTCTCTCTCTCTCTCTCTCTCTCTCTGTGTGTGTGTGTGTGAGAGAGAGAGAGATGTACATACAAATGAACATCATATATAACTCCAACATTAGCAAGTGACTATATAGCAGTGTCTCCTTCAGAAAAATGCTTTCATGATTTTATATTAAAAGAAAAACATGCATAATTAAAAATACTTTATTGTCCCATATATATTAAATGTACTGAATATATGTACTATCATTTTATTCAATTATAATATTCTAAGTAATCCAAAACAAACTTTAAAAAACCTTGTTTTTTTACTAATGGCTTCAAATCTAATTTTTAAAATAAAACCAGATTATTATGCATACACAGCAGAATACTTCCTAATCTCTGAAGAAAACTTTAATTAACCAGTTTGTTTATTTTCACTGTGAATGATGCCAATATAGCTTCTAAGTACTTGCATTACATCACGAATTACCTTGGAGAGCATAGTTACATTATCACATTGGATTGATCTACATTAAGTTTATCAGAAATGTGAGTTTATATCCAAGCACCATTTCCTAAAGGGCAGAGGCTACATTAATACATTTCCATAGTGTGCAATTTATTTCTCTACTTTAAAACAAATTCATACTGTACTTCAAATGCAGGGTTTCCCAGGATGACTAAAATCACAAAAATCTAAAATAATTAAAATATATACTAAAATGTAGTAATTAAAATACAGGGTCAAAACCAAGTCAAGCAGAGGCCATATAGAAAGTTTAAGAACTGCAATGTGTTTTTAAAACTTAATGTATTAATTTATTAAAATGCATGGAAGAATAAGTATTTCTTTGTCTAATGTAAAAAAATAAAAATAAAAATAAAACCAGAGCCGGGCATATGGTACTTGGAGAGCATTCCAGATAGGGGCTACCATTGAAAAGGCCTGTTTTTGGATAGATGCTTACTGCACCTCATCATGAATAGTGAATGAATGACTACATAGTGATAAGCTTAAAAACAAGATTAAGTGGACTATCATAGCAATTGTATCTAAATAATACTATAGCTGGAGAGAGGGGGGGGGAGGGAAGGAGGGAGGGAGGGAAAGAAAGAGAGAGAGAGAGAGAGAGAGAGAGAGAGACAGTGAGAGGTGGTATTCAGCACTCAAGGGTGCTGAATACCACTCAGTTAAGTAGATAAATCATTCACTAAGAGCGTCTCACTCTTGTCTAACCTAACCTTTTTTTTCTTTAACCTTAGTCAGCTCATTAACATGGCCAGGAACTGATTCAGCATTTCCAATGTCTTGCTGTATCTAAAGGACAGAAGGACAGAGACAGAGCTACATATGGATGATATTTCACTTTGAATCTCCAAATGCCCTCTCTGAGTAGCTTCACATAGTTGTTAAACAAAATGGGGAAAAGTAGATTCCTGAATATAATCTCAGCATTTTTCTATGTGAACAACCCACCAGGAAGAAGTTAAGAGGCCCTCTGGTACAACCTTCAAGCAATAACCTGATCAGAACCACCACAAAATTGTTCCGTCCATCCTCAGCACAGATATTCTTCCAGATGGGTGAAATGATAATGGAATCAGGGCTGTCTTAACAGCATTATGGGCCCCGGGCAAAACAGTGTACTGGGGCCCCTACAACAACTACTCACAGGAATAAAAATGTAAATGCTTGATAAAATTAAACATATATTTATTTTATTGGCACTTCCAACAAGATTGGTGTTGAAACATTAAAAACATGCTGTGTAGCAACAACTAATCAACATGATAAACATTTGAACAATACACGAGGCTTGAAAAACACAATAATACTCAGTAAGCCATACAGTTGCTGTATTTATATAATACAAGGTGCATTGAAGGGTTAACATACACAGATTAGTATGGGGCCCCTATGCTCGTGGGGCCCACGGGCAAGTGCACAACAGGCCCATGCGTTAAGACAGCCCTGAATGGAATCACAAACTTAAGAGTCCATGAAAATTAACATGATTGTACTGACCATCTCTCTCTCGGGTGGGGTGAGGGAGGGGAAACTATAGCATGATCAATGCAGTTTCAGAACCAAAACCAGGACTAAAATTGATTAGTAAAGGTCTAAAAAATCAATTTTATCCAAGGTGTCTAGTTCTGATAAGCCATCACTTCCTTGAGCACTTTCCCCAAGAGAAGAGCCTGGCTACAAGCATATAATTGTTCAAATCTTTTGTGTCCAATTATGTTCATTTAAAGAAAACTAGCATCTTCTGTATCTCAGATAAATAGATGGCCTAGTTTATTACATCCAGCAAACCATGATGTGTAAGAATAGATCAAAATAAAATTAGCAGCATTAAATTCCTACTGTGATCATGAATCTTTAAGAAATGTTCTTAAATTTGGTTTAGGACTTTATTCCATTAAATAAAGAAGACAAAGAAAACATAGTCTTATTCAGTAAATCTTCACAATAATCAAAGTAATCCTGTACTTTGAGGTCCCAAGTACATATCTGGGAGCTTGGAGAAGAAAAGAAGAGAAGCAGTTTTGAATGCTTTTGCTTAATTTTAGATTAATATTATGTTATGGTTTATCTCAGATGAAATTACTAAAAAAAATAACTACCTACAAGAAAGGGATGGGACCAGAAAAGCTTCTTTATATCCTAAATTCTCTTTGGTAAAATTGTTAAGGAGGCACAACCAACTTTAATAGATTGAATTCATAAAGACAAGCAGAGCATAATATCTGGAAAGCATCATGACTATGAGACACTAAAGTCTAACCAAGAGTGAAATGCTCCCGGTTTGGACCAGTTCGGCTGAACCGGTAGCAATGGCGGCGCGAGGCTCTGCCCATCTGCCTGGTCTTGGTTACTTCCTGGTTTTAACCAGGAAGTAATCTGTTTTTTATCCTCTGCGCATGCGCAGAAGGGTTTGCGCATGCGCAGAGGGTCGGCGTGCATGGCATGTGCATTTCCACACCAGTTGGGAAGGTAAGTAGATTTCACCCCTGGGTCTAACCGTAACCTATCAATCTCTCATGAAAATTAATTATTATTTTTTCCCATGGACTTTCAAAGGACTATCTTTTTCAAGAGTGGAATAGTCTTCTACAAGTCTACAAATTCTTTGAAACTAAAAGTACAAAAGATGACGGCTTTCAATTATCCTATGACTTTATCGGAAATTTGTGTATATGTAATTCAGGGGTTGTTAATTTGTGTGGCTGAGATTATTATTATTTTAATTTTATAAAAATTAAAAAAAAACAAAAATTAAGTGCCGACAGATAGAAACTAGAACAGAGTGGATTTATAGCTGAATTGGAACAGACTCAAAATAAATTGATCCTATCTTCTCTATTGACAATCTTTCCTTAGGATGCTCAAACTAGTTTATATTCCCATCAGTTATCTCCTAGCCAACGGACTCCAATATATTATTTTGATCTTTAAAATTGGATTAATTGCTTCTTTATCAATCCCTGGACACCAACAAGATCATTAGAATATTTACTTATTCTGAAATCCAGTTCTAAGTTATTAATAACAACATACATAATTAGTATTTATAAGGATGAAAGTGTATGTTAGTGGATCAATAGCCACATATACCTAAACTGTTTATTATGTTTCTGAACTTCTTAGCCACAGCAGATCTCAAATCCCATCCTGGGAAAGATCCTGGAGCAGTCATGTAGTCTCTCAAAAGAAGGGCCTCAGACCCCAGATTCACTTGTACAGCCACTCAGTTAGTGTAAACAGAAGCACATCAAATACAAAAAGTCTCAGTAACTTTGGGAAGAAAATTGTAACAAAACAAGCTCAATAGTTAGTAGGCTTTGCTGTCAGAACACATAAATTAGGATATGACAGTGATGGTGGTGTAACCTTCATTATAAAGGTCTCTGTGACAGAGCAACTTATTGCCAGAAAAATGTGTACTATGTGCAACCTTGTATACTTGACTATTTGTGTGCTTCAAATCTTAATGCCTGACAGATATCTTATATATTGGCTCCTTTTTACCTGAACCCTGACTTCTGCCCTCTTGCTCTCACCCAATGGAACTTAATGTAATATTTCTGAAACATCATATACTGCTTTGGTATTGATTTAGTGGCTACTTTTTCATGAATATCTCCTTGAATTACAGATGGATTGGTTCAATATCTAGTTGTAGCCCATGAGAGGACAGCTGCCCATTTTTTAAATAACCTATACAATATGATTTAGCAAAATGACAAGAGATTTAAAGATTATATAGAAAAGCAGGCTCCAGCTCCAGCAAATTTGTAGATTTGATCAGGCAGCAAATGACATTATCTAATACAGACCAAGGGATCACTATGACAGATCATAAAAGTAAACCATTGGGATCCTAATAAATTATCCTTCTAACCATCCTGGACTATGCCCAACCAATCTGTCTTATTTCCATAGAACTAATGTCCATAGGATGACAAATGATGAAAGGTACATGACAGTGTTTTGTGTCACAAATGCTGTGACCTACATACTGTATCAGATATTGTGACCAAATATGTAATAGTGCCATTTGTGTAATAACATCACTTTTATGTTACAGTTTGCTGTGGCTGCCTGATGAGTGTGAGAACATCCACAAGAAACCGCAGAACAAAAAAGGACTGGGTCAGAATGTGATTTTATTTAAAAAACGAAATTTTGCTCACAAAAATGAGGCAGGCTGTGGTCACCAATTAGATCAGAAACGAATTAAAAGTATCAATTAATTTTTGCCAAATGTTAGTATATTTTCTCACTTAAAAATTCTGTGTAAACAATGCTTCAACCTGCTACCTATACAATCCTGATATTACCTTCAGATGTCTTTCATTTATTATTCCACAATCAACCTGTTGTTGGTGCATCATTGCTTGTTTTCCATTCATGACATTTCTTTCTAGTACTCAAAAATGAGGTGCCTCCAGATTACTACTAGTAATACTACTACACGGAATTCTTTCCGTTCTTCTGCTACCCAAATAATCTTTTAGGAAAGGCAGGGTTAAATCCTTCAAAAACTAAAGAAGCAAGAATTTGGTTGTCCTTAGTCTACCTTTCTTGATAGATCTAGTTAAGAAGTTGGACTCTGTTCCACTTTTTAAGACTTTGGGGAAAGCATTATCTGGTCATTCCTAACTAAAAAACTGATTGAGGCTCCACACAATCTCTAGTAATAATCTTCAGGCCTTGTTTTTATCCAGTTGTGTACTTGGCTTCTCCCCTTCTGTTTTAATGTTTAACCATTCTATCCACTTCATTGAACAGACATGGGAAACCATTACTTTAGCTCTGTAGAGTCCCACACCCATTCCACTTCCAAAGAAGGGAAAATCCATGAGTTTTTTAACTCCTCTTCCAAAATCTTTTCTGCCCTACAAGGCCATTTCAGCAATGAAGAATAGATAACAGAATGTACAGCCTTGCTCCCTTTCCTTCGCCCCAATCTCTTTCCTTTTGTATTCCATTTTTACTATCTTATTATAGATCATTATTAGCTGCTCTGGGAGCTTTTTATTTTAGAGGATACTTCAAAGAAACATGTGTAACGCCTAAAATTAATGGTTTCTTAAATAAAAGATGCAGGGCTTTGTGTATGCCCCTAGCTTATGCATCCCTATTTATATGACAGGCAACATAATTCAGATTCTCTGCAGGAGGCCAGAGAAGGGATGAAATGTTGGATAAGAGAAAAGACTATTGCAGACAAGTTTTACAAAACAACCTCCTTTTCTGGATGAGAAATAAGAACTTATTGTCCCAACGATCCTGGGTTTTGAAGATCCTGAGGGTTTCTTTTTCTAAGTGAATTAAGCTGCAAAAGGGTGCTGAACTTGAAAACAGCTAAGATATAAAAAGTTTTCAACTTTAGTAGGAAGGCAAACAATATTCTTATATTGAGATCTATAAGATGCCTATAATTTACCTATGTGAGCTGCTTTATGGCAGGAAGATAGCATGCTTTGCCTCTTATTGGCACTTCCCATCAGTTCTCAGCTTTGAACTGTAATTCCATTCCTTGGAAGAGGTTTCTGCTGAAACACAAGAGCCTCCTCCACCTATTGGGACAATTCAAGGTAGCCTTCAAAGTGAAACAGAGCAATATAACCTCCTTTTGATGAGAAATTGGGGGCATGCATTCCTTCATGAAGCAGCTTTGTAAGGGATGGGATTACATAACTTTTTTTTTTTTTTAATTGAAGCACAGCATCTTTTAAACTTTTGCACAGTTCTCATGAGATACAATGTTCATTCAATTGTACCCTGGGCCTTTTCCTGGACTGAAATTGATTTTACAGTACAGACAACCTGGAGTATTGAATAGATCAGATTTAATTTTGATTAAATGTTTGTCACATTTAATACATATAAATGTATTCAATTTTGATTAAAAGCATAGAGCAGAAATTTGCAGCCTCTGGAACACAGCAGCACACCTCACAATTTTGAACTGTATGGAAATGACCCTGAATGTCCAAATCATTCAGCGAGTTTTACAGTATAAAATACAGCCTGCATTCTAATAACTGTTATTATGCAGCCAAGCTGCATATTATTGTTTCAGTGTTAACTTTCCCAAGAATGGTTCCACTATTATGTAACGTGGAAAAGAAGATAACCATCTCTTCATTTACATATAATGGGAACTGTTGTCAGTTCAAGGTTTTGAAGTGAGAAAAATGTATTCTAATATTGAAAGCAGCAATGCTTAGGTGTGACAAAGTCCTCATAGTATTTGCCAATCAATCTACACCCAAGAGCTGAAACAACATAAATCACTTTAATCTTTTTCACTTAAAATGAATTTGCTCCCAAGAAATCTGTATCAGGTCAGAAGACGTGTATTGCTCTGTCCTCAGCCCAGCTGGATTCAATCACAGGGACTTTTGCATTAAGAAGGAATGACCACATCAATAAAGGCATTATTTGAAGGCAGAATGAGAAGATAACACACAGTAGTACATAATACATCAACGGGGAGGGGGAGACCTCCACAAATATTAAAGAATATAAGACACTAACAAAAATTTAATAAGAACAAAGAAAGACCTTATGCTACTTCTTCCTGTCACGACAACAGGCAGACCCCTTCGAAATCAGCAAATATACAGCACCATCTTGGATCTTTCTGAACAACTTGGACTCTGTATGAGTCCAAAGTGGAATTAATCACACCTGTTTTCAATGACCTCATCTCCTTCGATTTGGCCAAGGCCAAACAGAATAATGTTTCAACTACACTAGCCAAAGAGGAGGCCATCTAAAGATTAAGGAGCATTGAAGATGAGAAACACCAATCTACATAGGTGTTCTGTAATAAGGACAGGATAAAATAGAATATAACCTTTTAATAACTAAAATAAATCCTTGGTTAATTCTGTGTGACATTACATGGGAATATAAAGTTTTATGTGCCATACTTCTAAGTTAAAATAATACATTTCAACTATCCTCCTGGCCAATCTTCTGTAGTGACCAACACTACAGCCATGCAGTCAAAATTAAAGTGTTTATTCTCTTAAAATGCTAGAAGGCTTTTTCCTAGGCAGAAATCTGTGACCCATCCTACTTCCCAAAGTAAGCAGGATGTATCCAATTATTTAGCAGAAAATAAGCCTTTAAAATATCTCAATTTCCTAAAGGCAAAAGTCATCATAAACCACACTTAATTTTGCTAATTTCATTAATGCTTCATTACATTAGTTTGTTGAAAATTCAATATAAATATATAAATATAGATATATAATTTCACCTGATTTTTTTTTTAAAAGTATGAAATAGCTTACTCACATTTTGCTGGTAGGTCATAACCACAAGTGATTTTGGCTTGTCCGGTTTCACAGCCGCTCAGACTGCGACATTCAGCAACTAGACAAGGACCAGCAGCTCTATGTATACATCCATCCACTAAACAAAAGAAAACATTTTTCAATTAAACGAACTTTTTCACTGCTTTCACAAGAATGAAACAGAGCAAAATCAGCTTCCAACAACTGTAATAATAATTAGGTGTGCTTCTAAATCCAAGCCTGTTTGGGGAAAGACAGGGGAAATGTTTAATTTGAGAGTTGTCTTTCATTTATTTATTCTGAAAATAGGAGAAAAGGCTTTGCCTTTTGTTTGAAGTTCTGACAAAATTATAGCCAAAAAGCCTACCAGGATCTATCTCAGGGGTGAAATGCTCCCAGTTCAGACCGTATCGCCCGATCCGGTAGCGATGGCGACGGGTGGTTCAGAGAACCGGTAGCAAAAATCCCTCCCCATCCCCATGCCCAGCTGAGCCACGCAATCATCAAAGGCTTTTTATTTTATTTTTAAAAGCATTTTTTCTACAAATTCTTTGGCCGAAAAATGCTTTTAAAATTAAAAACAAAGCCTCTGCTGATCAGGCAAGTCAGCTGGGATGGTCAGAGGCTTTAAAAAAAAAAAGCCTCTGCCGATCAGGCAAATCAGCTGGGATTGTCAGAGGCTTTTAAAAGCATTTTTTTACAACCTCTTCAGCTAAAGAAGTTGTAGAAAAAATGGTTTTAAAAGTTTTTTAAAAAAAAGTTGGTCATGCCCACTCAGTCATATTACCCCCCCAAGCCACGCCCATCGAACCGGTAGTAACAAATTTTACATTTCACCACTGATCTATCTGTTATGGATTAATGCAATAGGAACAACTCTCTGATGTAAAGATATTCTGCTGGGCCAGGGGAAGAATGGTTGACCAAGCTAAGTCTTTTTCTCCTATTCAAGAAAGGGGAAAAGAGAAAAGCTTTCAAATTTCATTTTAAATAGCAGTACATCCTTGATAACAGTGAAAGTTGATAGAGAGTCCCAAATATGGTCCAAAATGCATACAATGTACCCAAAGACAGACTTTATTTGCAAGGTAGGGATATACACATGCTCAGAAAAATATATACAAAAAACCCCCACCCCACTCACATTACATTTCCCTCATGTTAATGTGACTGGTTATTAACCTATCTAGTTACCAAGTGAAAAGAAAATTGTGTTTGTTATTATTAAAACCCAGTCTGAAGATTAAAGTTTGGTTCAATATTACTTTGTGGATCTATCTAATCCCTTTGGGTTAGTGGGTAGAATATTAAATGTTTGAATTAAAAAAATAAAAACATTCCCCTAAATTACCTGATACTTGCCGCATCATAAAATCTTTTATATAAAACAATGTGACTGCCACATTATTTCTTTATTTCTGCAATATCCTAAACATTTAATAATTTAAATTATAACATTTTCAACTGTAGTATCAACAAAAAATTATTGGAAAATTCCTAGTGCTCACTGTCATTGAAAGAAACAGCAGAAGGGAAGAGAAATTTAACCTATTAGTAAGAAATAGGAGAAATCTTTTCCCCCAATTAGAGATGCAATATCAATTAAAATAAATATCTAAAACCAATAAAAATAACTGCAAATATTGCTAGTCACTACACTAATGGCAATGTTACAATTTATTACAAAAATACTGTAGTCACCATATGTTTCTTTCATATGTTGAAATTACAGAAAGGGACAAAAAGTAATAGAATATGGTGTGATCCAAATTTAATCTCTAATACTACAAATATTTACATAAACAAAGAAAATCACAATATATCTTGTGGACTCTCACATTGAGTTTGTAATTCTGAGCTGCTACATCCATCCAATAAATCTATTTCAGACTGGATCCATGTAACAGAGTTGGGGCTAATTGGTTTACTCCTTTTATCTCCTTAAATCTTGCATTTCCTATAGCATACTGAGACAAGAAAATACTGAGATTGATCTCTTTGGACAAAAGCCCTTTTAAAAAATTGGAGTCAAATCATGACATTTCTATCTCAGTCTTTATAAGGTAAGGCAACTACCATTTCCCCATTCAACAAGGATTTCCAACCAGTTGACTTAATTAACTGAAGCCTTCCATTCATTTAAAAATAATTGTTTTGGACTCTGTAAAATTGACATTTTCTTTTCCTACTACTGGTAGCCTTATGACCAGTGAAATAGCTAAATTAATGACATGTGTTTGATCTGGTCTAGATATAGGAACCAAGTAGGAATGTGTAAGTCAAACTGGAAATTATCTATAGCAGGGGTGTCAAACTCATGTCATCACAGCTAAACCGGGCATGGGCATGGCTAGTCTGTGACACAGCTGGCCCATGGGCTGGGAGTTTGACAGCCTCTGTAGTAAATTTCCGACCATTTTCACCACACATATTGTGAATGCTAGTTTTTCTTCCTTTAAGACTTCAGCCAAAAAAAGGCCAGATGAATGTAGAAATAATAAGAAGATTAGAAAAAGGAATTCTGTTGATTCTGTAAAGTGCATTGTATTATAAGTAATCAACATTTTTAAATTTAAGTTAAAGTAGTGTATGATATGAAATAGCATAAAGCTAGAGTTCACATTCCCACATTTAAATAGCAAATCAAAATCAAGTCACAATCAGGTTACTCATTACTGCAAGTTATTTAGAAGATTATTATTTCTTTTTATAACTTTTCTGTTGCTCCAGTTAAATGAAAGGATTACAACATGCATAGTAAATATGCCACTTAACAATACGTAAAGTTAAGAAACCCTTGTATTAAATCAATGCTTCTATATATCACTGTTACTGAGCTGAGGTAGAGGGAACACTTTTTCTTATTTTTTTCTATCTTTTATTAACTTTGGGATGAATGTACAGTTTACAAAATTATGTTCCCTGGGCCACAACAGTCAGAAGCAACCAAATAACAAACAGTATAATAAAATCACAAGAATGCATTAAAATTAAGGTGACCAGACGTCCCGCTTTTGGCGGGACAGTCCCGCTTTTGAGCAATTTGTCCCGCGTCCCGCGGCGTTTTAAAAAAGTCCCGATTTTTCATTCTGCCTCCTGGTTCCCGGCTGCCTCCTGAATCCCCGCTGATGGCTAGAGGGAAAAAACCTGTTTAAACTCTTGCCGCGGGGCTTCAAAGGGCCGCCCTACGTTAATTAGCTCGGCTTCCCCCTCTCAGCTGATTTGCACAGGGCTCTGCTCTTGCTAAATTGCTCAGGTTTTTTTTCCTCTTTGTGCAAATCAAGCTCAAAACGAAACTGAAAGTAAAACAGGCTGTTGGCTTTGCGGTTTGCTTGCAACGTTGGAAAATTAGGCAGCAGATTTATTTTCCTTTTCCTCACCAAAAAAGGTAAGTGCAAACAATGGAAAATTATTTAGGGCAAAAGAGGAGAGTTCAAGATTTTAAAACACAAAAGAAAAAAAAGCTCTTTTTAACTAGGGAATTGTAATAATTGAGATATTATTAATTGTATACTGTGTTGAAAGCAGAAATGGTTAAGTTGTGGTTTGGAGGAATATATGGGGGAAATTATTTGGTTTATTATTATTGGTAAGTATAATTAATTGATTTGTAAGAAATTGGATTGCATGGAAATAATTGGAATATTCATGTTCATATTGATTAATATACAAAAAAGATAGTTATATAACTAATTGATTTATATTAAAATGTTGAATTTGTATTAAACAACTGTATTACATAATTACATAATTAACCAATGTGAGGATGGATATAAAAATAGATGACAATGGGAAGGGGTATAAAATAGAATAGAAGGGAAAAATTGAATTTGATTAAGATTAGAGATGAGGATGAAGGGTAAAATTGTTTTTTTAAAAAATAGATGAGGAATAAATATGGCAAAAAGGAAATATAGAAATTGTAAATTTAATTGAAATGACTAAACACTGTTTAAATTTGTGAACCAGCCAAATATTCTGTTCAAAGAAAATACATTGTATGTATGTGTGTTTCTAATTATTGCTATTTATTCATATTTGTTCTCTTTTATTCTTTAAAGTTTAACAATTCATTCTTTACCTTAATATCTTTATATTTGTTTGGGGTTGGCTTTCTTCCCTTTCATGTTTTTTATTGTACAGCAATCTTTCTCCTCAAACCTACCACCTCTCTTTTCTTTCCTTCTTACTTTCTCTTCCCCCCCCTCTTCTTCTCCTCCCTACTTCCTCTTCCTTTCTCCTTCTCCTCCTCTCTTCCTCCCTCTCTTACCCTCACTCCTACTCTAATTTCCATTCCTTCATCCCTCTCTATTGCTGTATCCTTTTATGCATATGGACTACTCAGAGGGCTGAAAAAGTTATTTTTGACTGGTCCTCGCACTTTTGACCAGTCCTCGAACTTACGACTGTCCTCACATTTTACATTTTTGCCCTATCTTGTCATCATGGTGAAGAGAAGCAGTTGTGAAATGAGTGACATGGTTGTTAAGAATGCTGCACGGGCATAAATGTGAGGATGGTCATAAGTGTGAGGACCAGTCAAAAGTGCGAGGACCTGTCAGAAATGACTTTTTTCAGCCCTCTGGTTAGTCCTTTTGTGCATATGGACTACTCAGAGGGCTGAAAAAGTTATTTTTGACTGGTCCTCGCACTTTTGACCAGTCCTCGAACTTACGACTGTCCTCACATTTTACGTTTTTTGCCCTATCTTGTCATCATGGTGAAGAGAAGCAGTTGTGAAATGAGTGACATGGTTGTTAAGAATGCTGCACGGGCATAAATGTGAGGATGGTCATAAGTGTGAGGACCAGTCAAAAGTGTGAGGACCTGTCAGAAATGACTTTTCAGCCCTCTGAGTAGTCCCTATACACACAGCCATGGCCACCCGGTCACATGACCAGCTAGCCACGCCCACCCAGTCACATGGCCTCCAAGCCACGCCCACACAATAAGCCACGCCCACAATGGTGTCCCTCTTACCAATGTTAAAATCTGTTCACCTTACCCTATACACATAGCCATGGCCACCCGGTCACATGACCAGCTAGCCACGCCCACAAAATAAGCCACGCCCACAATGTCCCTCTTTACCAATGTTAAAATCTGGTCACCTTAATTAAAATCACATTAATATTATAAATAATTATAAGCAGCTTGTTCTCATGGCATATTCAAGGCTTACATACATAACCCTTTTCACAGCATGTTGAAATTGGCCAAGGAAAAGAGCCAACCAACTCATATTATATAAGATGCCTTTTACTAACTTTCTGAACGAATACTCTTTTCTGGGCTGAATCTTGCTTGGTGAAGGTTAGCTATGAGCCAAGCTATTCTTGATTCCAAACACTGATTCAGCATACCCACAGGATATCCAGAGTTAGTATGTAGGTTGGCAATATCAAATCTCCCTAAGTAGTTGTCTCTGATTGTTAAAGGATAAAGAGAAAAACATTGCCCTTCAAGTAACTACTGTGGAATTATCATTTATGTACCTCTGGTAAAAAAACAAGTTGAATTATTAACTCCATAAACTGCAGTATTAAATTGACTCAGATGACACTTACTGGGTCAAGTGCTAGAAATAACTTTTCTTGCTATAGGACAAAACTTGAAGGTCTTATGAAAAAGGTGTTTGCCCCCAAAATTATAACATGAGTCATCAAATATTTCACATTCAGTGGGGAGCTTTTATCATGTGCTATGAATATGAATGTTTAAACAAAGGTAACAATGCTTCTATTGTAGACTCACACTTTATTACTGAAGACCGTTTAGTAAATACTGTGCTAGATTTTCTGGAAGGACCTGAGAAATAGTTGATGGGATAAAAAAGGACATTAGTGGATAGCTAAAAACAGCATTTTAAATGTAAAATCAGATTCTAATGTTGACCAGGCATATGTAAACTGGGTCCATCAATCTGTATAAAATAATCTACACAAACAAAATCCTCATCTTCTATAAGAAAATAGTGTGTCATTCTTTTGTATGTAATTCTGTTAAGCACATTATCAATGATTTCATCATACATATGCAAAACATAATTTTGACACTTCATACTTTTTCTAAATTTATACTCAAAAGAAAAAAGAGAATATTTTTAAAAACTTAATAAATTTTCTAGTTGCACAAATTCTACACTACCAGAAGGCTGTCTCTAATTCCAACATCACTCGAAAGTTGCAAAACTGAGGAGTTATCACGTTTTAATTAACATGGATACGTGTCCAAGGTAAATCAAGTCTCTTCTAAAATTGAAAGACAACACAGAGTGCAAGATGACAAAACACATGATAGAAAAATGTATATCTTAATTTGCAACAATGTGCTAACAAAAGGTTAAAAACCTGGGGGAAAGTCATTATTTCATTTATTCATTATTAGTGAAATAATAATAAATACATTTATCAAGAAATCTCCATAATAAGGTGGATAACATGGCTAATTCTTATTTATATGCTTCAGAATTGCTTCTGATCACAATTCCCAAACATTGGTGTATGATTTCCTGCTGTGATTTCTAAGGCATACAAGAAGCATACGAAAATTATAGCATGAGCCAAAATGTACTAATGTGCACAATGCTGGACACTTCTAGGTTTGGCCACATTGAACTTCCGGTAGGCAACCTGCAGTGGCTCCGTTTTCTTCCAGGTGAAATTTAAGATGATAGCTATCATCTTGAAAGTCCTACATAGTATGGCACCAGGTTATATACTGGATCACCTATCACAGAGATGATTTATCTGCCCTACCAGATCAGATAGGATAAGCACACTCCAGGTTCCTTCCCTGAAATGTCCAGTGGAATCTCGGAGACATGACTTTTCCATGGTTTCCCCCTGCCCTGTGGAACACCCTCCAGCA
Organism: Arizona elegans; assembly: GCA_022577455.1. Lineage (NCBI taxonomy): Eukaryota > Metazoa > Chordata > Lepidosauria > Squamata > Colubridae > Arizona > Arizona elegans. The sequence goes on from JAKOOJ010000001.1 coordinate 181,425,555, forward strand.
AAAGCAGGGCCCAGCTTTCCAGAAAGCCATTCTAACTTTTCATCCAGATGCTGGAGTCAAGTGGGGTAGAGGTCATGTTTTACAGTTTTATGTTTTTTTAATAGTTTAGCATTTTTATTGTTGTGTGAGCTGCTATTAGCTGTATTTTAAGATGGCAGCCACACATATATTTTACATAAATAAACTACCTAGCAGCTTAAAATGTATTAATGAGAAGCATCATTGAAACTAATTAAACATTTCATCACCATGATTAAAAGTGCTGTTAATTGTGGTGGGACATATGGTAACTAAATTTGAATATTAGCCTTGAATTCTAGGACCAATTTATTTAGAAATATAGTGCTTATATAATTTCAAAATAAAATATTATTTATCCTCTGTCACAGATAATAGGACATTCTGTTGAAGTCTTATAGAATTTATTCTTTTATCATTTACATGGCACACTGATTATGTCACACAGCAAGAGTTTATATATAATATAAATATAGGGATGTGATTTCTTCTTTTACTGATGATGCTCATCTTGCAGATATTGGTAATCTCCTTATGGGATTTACTCTTTCAGAAACAGTTTCAAAAATTAGATTCAGTCAGGCTGCTGGTGGATGCCCATTAAATCATTGTGACCCATTAGCATTGCTTTTAATCAACAACTCTATACATGGTATGCAATCCTCTCATGTTAATTAAAACATCCCAGTTCCTAAAAAAGAAAGCTTTCTGCTGTTGTGTTTACCTACATAAAGAAACCAAAGAGCAGAATACATTACTATATAACAAATTTACATTGAAATATTGTTTTCCATTTATGCCCAAATTGTACGATAATTCTTGAACTACATTATAGAAATTATAATTAGCATCAGTATATGTAGAGTACAGACATGTATTACAAATGCAGTTTGTATGGGACATGTACCATATTTTGCTGCCATTGTTCAAAGTTCATTTCAATGACTTCTAAAATAACTTCTGTAACGTATCACTGAATGAATGGAAGGGATTGCAGAGGATTTAGCAATGGGAAGTCCCCAGTCTAGCTCTGTTATTAAACCTGTCAGAAACTGAGAATCTAATTTTATTATGCTTTATGAATACATGTAGGGTTTTTTTTGTTTTGTTTCGTTTTTTGTTTTTTGTTTTTTTTTTTGGTAGCTTTGTTAGTCTTCAGGAAGCCTAGCCTATATTTGCGGCATTGAATTTACAAGATTCTTTCATGTTACTAAACTGTTTATTGCCAGGAAGGGAAACTAAGATTTCCCTCCTAAAATTACATAATATCTACCTAAATTATGAAAGATATGGAATCAATTGTTTTGTTTTGTTTTAATGTGGAAGAGGGAAGAAAGGAATGATGAATTCTATTCTCCAAAGAATAGGTTGACCTATTCTCCAAACCACCTGAAGGCAGGACAAGAAGTAAGGAAAGAACCAACCTAGAACTAAGGAGAAATTTTCTGACAGAACAATTAATCAGTGGAACAACTTGCCTCCAGAAGTTGTGGATGCTCCAACACTGGAGGTTTTTAAGAAGATATTGGACAACCATTTGTCTGGTTGTCCAATGTCCAAATGGTTCTAGCTTCAGCAGGGGGTTGGACTAGAAGACCTCCGAGGTCCCTTCCAACTCTGTTAGTCTGATATTCTGAATTTCTAAGGGAATTGACATTTTGTTCATTATTTCAATATCTATAATGAAAATGCACATATAGTGAATACTGAACGTTCTTTGTTATAGTAACACAAACATGCATACAAAGAGAGATTAGCATGTATGATTATGATGCCATTAGGCATTCAGTCTGGATTTTATAACCTTTAATACTGATTGTGAGGCTGATTGGGTCAATATATGTATTTGCATCCTGGTTAGGCAACTGTTTTGATTAGTAGAGATTCCCTGATTTATAATTGAGCTTGGAAGGACTATAACCAAGTATACTTTATAGTACTTCAGAAATACCTGAAACTCAGTCTGAAGCCCTGGTGGCGCAGTGGTTAAAGTGCAGCATTGCAGGCAAACTCATATCCTGCAGCTCAATCCTGAGGGGCTCAAGATTGACTCAGCCTTCCATCATTCTGAGGTCAGTAAAATGAGGACCCAGATTGTTGGGGGCAATATGAAAAAAATGCTTACATTGTAAACTGCCCAGAGAGTGTTGGGCTGAGAGTGACTATGGGTCAGTATATAAGCCTACAATGCTATTGTTATTGCTGTAGCAAAAAATGGAAAAAAGAAGGCATCTGTAAAGCAGGCTCAGTAGGCAGAAAGTAAAATTCTCCAATACTTACCAATCCATCATGTCACCATTTTGCCACTTATTGCTTCCAGAACCAGAGCCTAACTGGGTTTAATATGGCTCAAGACACCCTGGTCCTGCAACCATATTCTTGCCTCTCAATTTGCCAAACATCACATATATAGACATACCCAACACATGGTATGGACTAAACAGGTGGTTGTGTCCAATAGTGCCTAGTCTTCAAAGGAGATCTGGCAGCAGAAAGAATATCACCCTCACCCTTAATTCTCTTGTATTCAAAGGTGGCAGCAGGGAGAAAGGAAATGGGAGATTCAGTCAAGCAATATTAGAATTTACCCAGACTCAGGATATATGTTGATATTTAAAGTATCTATGGTCAGTGCAGAGACCAATACTAATATACACCAGGATTCACCACATAGATGTGCATGGATATGAAAGTATCAATTTGAACACCTACTTTTTTTTTTGTATCCCAGGCTTTAATCTTTTCAGAGAGTCTAACTCTTAACAAAGAATATGGACTGACAGCAGTTTCAACAACTAGCTTTGCACTTGTTATATATTATGATTCTCTCTTCTACCTCCATCTTATGGCTTATAAGATTATCATGGATTCTAAGAGAACAGTTTCAAGAGCTGCTACTGAAATTGATGGTCTGGACTGCCTGGACCTCTTAGTCTGAAAGGCCAGGTCAGTCATAAACTCTGTTCAAAATACCTAATTTACTCTTTCTGGAAATGCAGGATGAGTGATTCTTTTTTTCCCTGGTGGGGAAAAAAATGTCACTGATTATAATCAGTTCGTGCAATCTTCTTGTATAAGCCTAGCGTACAATGTACTGCTTATTCTTCTTTGCACAATGTGCACTTTGAATCATTTGGTGAATTTTTAATTCTGATCTTGACTGCATTATTTTGAATAATTTGCTCTTGAGCAGCCAAAATCGAGCCTTTAGTTTCTTTTTTAATGCTCCAGTTGTAGATTTTTTTAAAATTTAATTTATATTTGATTTATAAGTGGATTTTTATCCACTTTTCTCCTACCTTTTGTAGAAATTGTCTATGTAATGCTTTTCTTTGTTGGCATTCTGTTCCTGTTTTTAATTACAGTATTCATGTTTTGTTTCATGTATGGTTAGTACATTCCAAATTCAACTTGCATCAATGCTTGTTTGTGACTGTTTTTTACATAATCTCGGTGGAAGATGGGTGGTTAAGAAGTGTGAAAAACAAACAAGCAAATAAACAATAATCAGTCAATGCATGTTTTTCTTCTTCAACAATTTGTTTAACTTGAAGTAAACCTCTGCTCCATTTCTGCAGTGTATGTATAATCTATCAATATCACTACAGGGTTGCAATGCATAGTGAATAGTCATCTTTTTTCATGTTTTCTTTATCCAAACTGTCCAATTTATCTTTTGTCCAGTTAATCACTGAAGCAGCGTATCGTACCACAGGCATAGCTCTGGTATTGATAGCTTTAATGATGTTTCCACCATTCAATTTTGACTTTAGCATTTTTTCACTCTTTGGATTTATTTATTATTTATTTATTTATTACATGTATTTATATGCCGCCATTCTCCCGAAGGACTCAGGGCGGCGAACACAGTTAAGAAACAAGTACAATAAAATCCCATTTTAAACCAAATAACTAATTAATAGTAAATAATAAAGCCCGGCATCAGTCTCAGCCTATTTGTTTGAACAGCCAAGTCTTCAAGTTCCGAAGGAAGGAGCGGAGATCAGGAGCTGTCCAGAGCTCAATAGGTAATTCATTCCAGAGGGTGGGAGCACCCACAGAGAATGCCCTACCCCTGGGCACAGCAAGACGACATTGGCTCGCCGTCGGAACCCTGAGGAGAGCGGCCCTATGTAAGCGAACAGGACGGTGAGAGGCAGGCAGGAGAAGGTTCTGCAAATATCCCGGACCTAAGTCATGTAGGGCCTTATAGGTGAGAACTAGCACCTTGAAGCGGACCCGGAGAACCACTGGTAACCAGTGCAGCTCACGCAGGAGGGGTGTATATGGGAGTAACGAGGGGCTCCCGTAACTACCCGTGCGGCTGCATTCTGGATCAGCTGGAGTCTCCGGGTGCATCTCAAGGGCAGGCCCATGTAGAGGGAATTGCAGTAATCCAAGTGAGAAGTAACCAGGGCATGAGTGACTGTGCGAAGGTCATCTCGGTCCAGGAAAGGGCACAACTGGCGCACCAGGCGAACCTGTTCGAAGGCCCCCCTGGTCACGGCCATTAGATGGTCTTCTAGGGACAGCCGAGCATCCAGGAGGACACCCAAGTTGCAAGCCCTATCAACGGGGGCAAGTTTTTCCCCATCTATCAAAAGTGATGGGGCCTCTGAAACCCGAGATGCCGGTATCCACAGCCACTCAGTCTTGGAGGGATTGAGTTTGAGTCTGTTTCTGCCCATCCAGGCCCGTACCGCCTCCAGGCAACGGGACATCACAGAAAGGGCATCTCTGGGGTGGTCTGGGATGGAGATGTATAATTGGGTATCATCAGCATATTGATGATATCTCACCCCAAAGCCACGAATGATCTCACCCAGTGGCTTCATATAGATGTTAAAGAGTAGGGGGGAGAGAACCAACCCCTGAGGCACCCCACAATTTAGGGGCCTCGGGGTGGATCTCTGCCCTCCCGCCCATACAAACTGAAAGCGACCCGAGAGGTAGGAGGAGAACCACTGTAAGACAGTGCCTCCCACCCCCAACCCCACAAGTCGCTGCAGTAGGATACCATGGTCGATGGTATCAAAAGCTGCTGAGAGGTCAAGTAGGACCAGGACGGAGGAACAACCACCATCCCGAGTCTGCCAGAGATCATTCACCAGAGCGACCAATGCTGTTTCCGTGCTGTGTCCATGTCGGAAGCCCGATTGGTACGGGTCAAGGTATTCCATTTCCTCCAGGAATTGTGGGAGCTGTTGTGCCACTACAGTCTCAACAACCTTCGCAATGAAGCGAAGGTTGGAGACGGGACGATAGTTATTAAGTGAGTCTGGATCCAGCTTCTTGAGGAGAGGTCGAACCACCGCCTCCTTAAGAGAGGCGGGGAAGTTCCCCTCTCTCAACGAAGCATTGACAATTGCCTGGATCCAGTCTCTAGTCACCTCCCTGGCAGCCAAAACCAACCAGGAGGGACAAGGGTCCAATAAGCAAGTGGAGGAGCTAAGTTTGCTCATAATCCTGTCCACTTCCTTGACAGAAACAGGGTCAAACTCAATCCAGATATTATTCTCAAGACCCACCCTAGTCTCCCAATTGGATTCTGCCAGTCAGAGTCCAATCCGATCTGGATCTGAGCAATTTTATCATGCAGAAACTGTACAAAATCCTCAGCTCTGCCCTGTAAAGGGTCTTCCCTCGCTCCCTGATTGAGGAGGGAGCGGGTCACACGAAACAGGGCCACTGGGCGTTTTTTTGCAGATGCAATGAGGGTGGCGAAGTAATCTCGTTTCGCCGCTTTCATCGCCACTAGATAAGACCTAATATGGGTTCTTAACTGTGTTCGGTCAGATTCAGATCGGGAGGACCTCCAACTCTCCTCTAGGCGTCTTTTCTGATGTTTCATTTCCCGGAGCTCCATGGAAAAACAAGGAGCAATCCGGGATCTGCGTCGGGTTACAGGCCGCAAAGGTGCAAATCTGTCCAAGGCGTCAGTAGCCACCCGTTCCCAGGATGCCACCAGAGCCTCAGCTGAATCGCAAGATTGAGAGGTGGGGAATGTCCCAAGCTCCTTCAAGAACCTTTCTGGGTCCATCAGGCGCCTGGGGCGGAACCATTTTATGGGTCCCGTCTCCCAGCGGCAAGGGTTGGCAGATTGAAAGTCCAGTCTAAGGAGGGAATGGTCAGTCCATGACAGGGGAGTGATGGAAAGTTCCCCCTTACCATGACCATTTATCCACTGCCCAGAGAGAAAAACCAGGTCGAGTGTGTGTCCTCCCCTATGAGTTGGGCCCTGAATAACCTGAGTCAGGTCCATGGCTATCATGGAGGCCATGAACTCCCAGACTGTCTCAGATGATTCGCCGATTGAAGGCAGATTAAAATCTCCTACAACCAAAAGGTTGGGGAGTTCGAGTGCCACTTCAGTCAAGACATCGAGCAGTGCGGGCAGGGCTGTGGCAACATAGCTGGGAGATAGGTATGTGACCAACAAGCCCAACTGAACTCCAGGGTCCCACTTCAAAAGAAGAGACTCACACCCGCCTATCTGAGGGACAGTGACCTCCCTAGGACTCAGACTTTCTCTAACAACCACTGCCACCCCCCAGCCCCTTCCCTGGTGTCGCGGCTGGTGTAGGACACGAAAGCCTGAGGGGCATATATCAGAGAGAGGGATTCCCCCCTCTTGCCCCAACCAGGTCTCTGTGATACAGGCCAGGTCCGCACCTTCCTCATCAATATGATCTCGTATGAGGAGGGCCTTATTCATCACAGACCTGGCATTCACATATACCAGACAGAGACCAGGGTCCCTCGCTCTCATATCCCTAGGAAAGCAGGGTGAGCAGGAAGTATGGGAGCAAGTCACCATCCGAATGCATCTGGTGTGATGCTCCCCACCCCTACTTCGATTTCTTCTGCCCCCTCCCACCATCACAGGTATAGAATGTCCCACCCTCCTCCGAGCATCCCCCACGACTCCTAACCCCCTCAACCCGCCGGGACTGTCAGAATGGCATGGCTGCTGATCCTTAACAGACCTCCCAGTCTCATTTTTGTTATTAAAAACCACCCTCCTCCCGGATCCCCTTAAAATTGGATCTAAAAATCTATTTAAAAAACCCCAGAGCCTCCGTTTTTTAGCATACCACCTCTCGGGGTTCCAAAACCCATCATCAAGGGCAGCCCTCAATAGTTGAGAGGGCCAAACCTGCGAGAGGGGGGAGTTTCACAGAGCAAGGAGCTCTGCAGTTGAATACATTAAAGAATAGCAACAAGCTGAGAGTGATGAAGGATCATTTTCTATTAAAGGGTGTTAGAGATGGTTAAAAGCAGGTAGATTAAATAAGGAAGGAAAAGATGTTAAAGAGATGACAATATGCTAAAAACATCAGAACATCGGGACATCATCGCCCTCTCATGACGATGGGAAGTCTTGTGATTATAATAAGTCTATTCAATGGTGGGAAAAAGTCTCAAAGGCCGCCCTTTCAAGGTGACCAAACCAGAGTCATAAGGTCAAATGAGAGATGAGTGCAGTAGCCCATTTTTCACCAGATGTCCAAGAACTTCAACACCCACCAAGCCAATATTAGTTTCTATAATTTATGTCTCACCATATTTTTATGGGAGAGACAGTCTTTGATTTCTCTGATGTGACCTGTCCAGTATGGTTAAACCTCTGACATATCTTTTACCTTCCTCAGATCATACAAGCTCCATAACTACATCAAGGAAACTGCTTCAATGTGGGCCAAAGTAGTCATTATGTTTGTTGTTGTTGTGATGATGATGATGATGATGATGCTTAGGAATATATCTATGTTTATATAGATACAAACATATGTACACCTGCATACACGTAGACACATTCTTCTCTTTCTACATGGAGCCTGCAGGGTTAAAATAACTTGGTTTACCATTCCTCATATGATACACTGTACATTTTGCTTGCTTAATTATGCTGTCATCTTCTATGAAGCCAATGCCATTATGCTCAGCATCTTTTGTTAACAAAATTGCCTTTGGTACTGTTAATGTAATGCAATGCTTTGGATTAATTTGCAATTCTCAGGATTTTTTTCCTAGTAATAAATGTATCAGTGTTCTATATTATTAAATTGTCCAATGTCTTCTATACTATTTTAACAATTAAATTTTGAAGAGTTGCTAGGAGTTTTAGTACATGGCTACTTTGTAAGTAATTCATGACCAGGCGTAATATTCTTTTATTCTGTACTTTGAAAAGATATTGCCTGTGGCTTTTTTGTAGGCAGTCTTTGACAAATTTAAATGCTATACTCATTGTTTTAATATACCTCAAGCAGAATCCCCTTAGCACATTATTGTGTTCTTGCATCTTCTCTAAAGCAATTACTTTCAGAATGATGAAATGAATAGTTTGCTTCCTAGTCAGTGCACTGAATGCTATTGATCATGTCACTCCCTTTAATTCTTTCTCCTTACATAAATGCATGTATAAATGTATTACACAGAAAAAGCATAGTGTTATGTGCATAGAAATGTCAGGATCTCAGCCAGCTACATACTCATCCCTTTACAAGCCTATTTACAAGATAGTGTAAATATAGGTACTCACTTCTTTTGTTTACCTTATTCCCTGAGTATGTTCATCATTTTTTCATATTCATGAAGTAAAACTGGGCTTATACCAGATGGGTAGGAAGGAGAGCAAAAATAAAAATAGAAAGAAAAAAATAGAACAATCTGTAAATGTGTAATTTCCTCTCGCCTTGAATTTTAAATAGCTGGATCTTCCAGTGAGAACTAGAATGGTCTATTAGTCCTGTCTGAAGATGGCAGTATTTACAATGACATTTTACTCTATATTTATTTATGAATATAAATCACTTAATTCGATTTAAATTATAAATTTGGACTGGTTTAATATAAATTTGACAGCAGTTATGTTTTTTCTAAAAAATGTTTTAGAGAACTATCCTCATTGAGGAAGATAGTATTTTGGATGAGACCAGCACTAGTTGGATGTCATAGAGAAAAATAACGTACAGAAGATGTTCTGCTTTGGAGAAACAAGCTGCGATATAGCTTCATTGGTTTTCATTGGAGGACTATTTTTTTATTTATATCATTTACAAAACAAAAACATTTTTTATGTAATGTTTTAGGAGTTTTCTCTATTCATTTGCTAGATTTATAATTTTCCTTTTCATCCTACAAACACAATTTTGCCAGGTATGTAAGTCTCCATCTCTCACCCCATATTAACCAATACATGCATTAAGATTAACTAGAGATTAACCTTGCTTATGGTTCAAATCATAGTACAGGGGCCAGACTACGCTATAGTTTATAGCTGAAATTCCAGTTTTTAGGAAATTGTTAGAAAATATAAAAATCTTCTGCCAGGCTTTTAATTGTTAATTTATATTATGCATTTTTTTAATCAGGATTTTAATATACTAATGTTATTTTATTAGTTATATTAGTTATTTTAGCTTAATTTGAATATTCTTACTCTTGAATGTCATGTTGAATGTTGCATGGATAGAAAGTCAGGGTATCATCAACAAAAATAAAATATAGCCATTAGGTAATTGGAACTGCTATTTCCTACTTGTTGCCCAATGATTCTCAACAGATTTGAACCCTTTAAAATGCTCTTCATGCCATATAAGGGGAGATTTGTATGAATAGTTGAGCAGAATGGATTACTAAGGACCTTACTCTATAGTTGGTTCACAATAGTTGGTTCATACCAACAGGAGTTCAACACATAACACATAACCCAGTTTCACTTAAAGTTATAAAGTATACACTTTTATAGTTATAGCAAAAAGCACTGTAAAACAGTAACTCAACCTACAAAGAAGATCACCAAGGAAGTGTTTGACCTCAGACAAAAGGTAAAACTGGCTTGAATGAATTTAGAAAATCAACAAAAAAAATGACTGATTATCACTTACTGACACATGTTACCTAAGGTAAAGATTTTAGCAGCTGACATAGTTTTCCACTTTTCCAATCTAACACTTCTGGTCTAGCCTGATCATTGATTCTTTCAAAAAGGTTGATGCTTCTCCTTCTCTCAGATATTAATTATCTCCTTGACCTAGGAGTCAAGGAGATAATTAATAATTAATTAATAATTAATTAGAGTCAAACTCTAATTAAAGCAACAAGCTAAGATGGGCAACGTTGAGCATGCAAATCATTAGCTGAATTTTCCTATTTCCTTGTTTCTCACCCACTGGAACTTATCAAATGCATCTGATAATATGAGGATGTGAATATAATTTCTAATTAATACAATTGTATTCATAATATCATATCAGATGTGAGTAAAATCAATTCAGTAGAAAGATGCTTAAAATATGTGAGTCTTGCTTTAAAATGCATTCTTTAACAGTTCTATCTGAACTCATAAACAAGTGCAGGTGT